>CM042535.1:5098898-5768898 GCA_023630585.1 Cranoglanis bouderius
TAAAGGATATGACGGCTTTCGGTATCGATCCGAACTTGGCCTTGACATCCTTAGAGCTCGATCTTGCCTCAATCTTGGCTAGTTCTGCTCTTGGACTTTACAATGGTGGTCTTGATTACAGCTCGACTGTAAAGTGACAAATCCAGATGATTGGCTTGAATGTATCCTTGGAACAATTATCATTTTCTCACTCATAACTTTAGCTCCTACCTGCAATTAGTTCCCTCACACCTGGCTCGTTTGGAGTGTTTGTTTCAGAACCTGGTGCGTTTTCTCCCTTGGTTTGGGTAAGTTTAGACAAATAGTATATCAACACGGCAATCACACTCGTATCCGCACCAAAACAATCGGTCTGAGACCGCCTGAATGAGGTGGTTTCAGCCTGATTGCAAACGAACTCTGGAGCGGTGGAGTGAGAAAGCAATCTGACCCAACAGACGAAACTAACCAACCATATAGCAATGCATGATAAGTTACGCAAAATACATGTTTGTTTTGCTAGCAACATTTACATTAACTGCATTTGGCAGACGCCCTTATCCAGAGTGACTTACATTTATTTCTTTTATACAACTGAGCGTTAAGGGCCTTGCTCAAGGGCCCAACAGTGGCGGCTTGGGGGTGCCGGGATTTGAACTCACGACCTTCCGATCAGTAGCCCAATGTCTTAACCACTGAGCTACCACTGCCCTGAATCATGGTTTAACTTGGACCAAAGACAGTGTGAAACGCCTCATTGGAAATTTGGTCTGATGAACATTTTCCTGAACAACTTTCAAAAACACATAAAAAAACACAGGTTTATAAAGTGTTTAGCAAGCGTCTCAAGGAAATGGGCTTTAAACGCACCGTGAAACATCGATTCCCGCTCAAACTGATAAATTACAATAAGTACAGCTAAAAAGAAAGCCACAATAAGCTCGCAGATCTTGATGGATGACCGGTATGAGTGTAATAGCAGAGACAGAATGAAGAAAATAATAATGATTAGTTAAAAGCAAAAGTTGTATATGTTTTAGCTATTTTCTTTTCTACTCGATACTTTGGCAGCTCTTGGTAACTACAAGCCATGCCAATAAATCCATCTGTATCTGAAAAAAAAAGAGAGAAAGAGAGAAATGGTATGGATGTAAGATACGGTGTGGATGAGAGAAAGAGGACAGAGAGAACAAGAGATAAAGATGAAGACAGATGACGCATCTTAATCTCCTCCTTTAATGGTCCATTTGGATGGGAAATCACGGTTCACCCGTGTCGTATATTCGAGGCATATCTGATCTGGAAGTCTATCAACCCGACAATCACAAGCATGTTCATCTTCGCTCCACATTAGTCCACCTACAGCAAAGCGTCAGTGTACAATCTCAATGTCTTTTAACCAGGTAATCATTTATAATATTATTAGAATTTATGTATAATATCTACACTGAGTTGCCAGTTTATTAGCAACACCTAATAAATAATCAACGTATGTGAGAATAAATGATTCGGAAGCCTATATTCACAGGAAATTAGAGGGAATTATTCAGAAAATGTGAACAAAATCCATCCTGAAAAGATTAATGCAGCAATCAATCAGGACAAGACCGTAAGTTCATATGGACTGTACATACGGTGTATTGCCAATGGAAAAAATGAAGCAAGCTTCACAGCTATAGTTCCTTATAGAAAGACAGTAAATACAAAAACCTCACACGTACACCTCAATATAATAACATACACAAGTATACAGTACATAAATGCCAGCTAGAGCTACAGTGTATAGTGCAAAATGAAACCTAATGCAAGTCCTGGGAAACTCTTAGGAAAGGCTCTTGTTAATCTAGTTCTTGACATCAACCCTATTTCTAGACATATTTACTCACTTTAAGCTTTAACTTGTCTCATTCTATTGGCAGATAATGTTGCTAGAAATAAACACTTGTAATAAACAAAATTATCTGCCAATAGAATAAGAATACTTCAAGCTTAAAACGAGTAAACATATCTACAAATAGGCATAATAATCTAATAAAGAGAAATATTAGTTGAATTTGTCTATATTCAAGAAATTTTACTTAATGAGATATAATTTTTTGCAGTGCTCTACAGGGAAAGAGGATGACGTCTTGACGGCTAATGATCCTATGACACCTTCTGAACACGTTAGTAAATGAATATATCCTGAATAGCAACTGGTTTGTCTGACATTTCTCAATATGGGACTACAATGAATAAAATATGAAATTATTAAACCTATTTTACCTTTTTTTTTTCTAATTTCAAGTTTGACATTGTCTTGTTCTATATGCAAAAAAAAAAAATCTTTACCAATTTCACGTGTCTAGAAAGGTACAAAATCATTTAATTATCTGACGAAGGACCAGGACGATTTCAAGCTTGAAATTAGAGGGGAAATGTCTAGAAATAAGTTTAATCAGGTATCATAATCTTATTATGAGATATATTTACTGTATTAGACACATTCAGTGTGTACTTTCCTACTTGATTTTTTGCCGTGAAGCTGCCGATATAAAACACGAGCACAACGATATTAAAGGCTCAAGAAAAAAAGCCTCAAGTCATTAAAGAAGAAAAACCGAAGAAGAAATTTGCCTGTAAAATGAAGTGATTCTGGAATGAACCCCCCCCCCCCCCATTTGTGCTGAAGATAACCTTCTTTCTTTCTCAGATGAACGACTTACAAGATCGCTTATGCTTATGGTTATATCATACAACTATGTACACATAATTCAGTGTAATTCTTTAAATCCGTATTTAGTGTGTGACTAATGCAGATTTGCATTATTTGTATAAAAAAAAGAAAAGAAAAAAATTGAAAGAATGAAAAAAAGCATAAAATCATATTTTCAGCAGAACCATGGGCATAGTTTTAAGGCTCTTACAAGAAGTCTTGTCTTAAAGTTTTAGCCCTGTGGTTATCAACATCTCAGTCATTGTGTTGAAGAAACCCCATTTCACCATGTGGCTCAATAATCAAAATAGTGTAACAACAAAATATTTAAATATAAAATGTCTCAGTTTAAAACAATGCATTCCTGAATCATCGACTGACTTAAACACTGCATTATTATTATTTTTGTTGTTGTTGTTTTGGCAGTCTCGGGTTTTCATCGCTTTACTTCCACATGGGCAGATTCTCTGAAGAGGCTCCTTTTGTCTGTTACACAGTCCTCATTATTCTGATCACATGACCACTGTTTCCATGGCAGGCGTTGCCGTGGTGAGGCAGATCGGTATGGATTGGGACACTAGCTGCTGTTATGGCGCTCCAGCAAAAGGAAGAAATATAAAAAAAAAGGCATACACGTATAAAATACGATCAGGTTATAAATATCTGAAACGTGCCACATATTCGAGTCATCTTTAATCCAGAAATCTATAAATCTTTAGTAAGTAAATAAGTCTTGATCTAGTTTTCAGATCCAATTTGCTATTTTTTTTTTCCACAAAACCCACAATTTTTCCATTGGCCACCACTCCATTACCAAAGGTTCTAGTTGGATAGCTTTTGGGACAAGACATCAACAGAGCTTGATCTTCTGAGCTCTGGTCTTCTGAGTTTGATCTCGAACAGTATGAGTCGGTTAACCAAATGGCAGACAAAGGAGTAGTGCTAACCAGCAATATAGGTATAAAAAAAAAATCTGCAATTTGTCATGAATGAGAAATATTTGATCTGGAAGTTTATACAATAAAAAAAAAAAAAAAAAAAAAAAAACAACCTGCACATATCTTGATATCTTCAACTCTAATTTGCTAGTTGTTAAGTTAACCAAATGGCCAATCAGACAAAGAAGCCAATCAGGTAAAAAAGAAAAAAATCTGAAATGTGTCAAGTATTTGAGGTGTGCCTGATCTGGAAGTCTATAAAACAGCAAATAAACTGCATGGCTCTTGATGTCTTCAGATCTAATTTGCGAGTTTTTCCAAGACGTACTGGATCCTTAGGCAAGAGAACACTGGAACTGTGCTTCCTGCGTTGGCCACCAGCTCAAGACCAAAGGATCCAGTTGGATAGTTATTGATACCTGTTCAATACTGGGCCAATATTATCTAATAATTTGAGCTCAGGAATGCTTTTTTCTGAGTTTGATCTAAACAAATCAAATCACTTTTACCGTCATCTATGGCCAAAACAGTCATCGCTTAAGATGGTGGAACACAAACTAGCCATAGAACCCTAAATAAAAACTAGACCTTCTCCTGTTTGGACTAAATCTTAAAGAACCACCTGCTACTACAAAGTCATGTCAGGATGCTATCACCAACATCCATCGTATATTATTTATTTGGCTTAATAGCCAGTTTGGATAGGAAAAGTTTTCCAGTGACAAATTCAAGGATAAACTAATATAAAGTGTGTTAGTAAGGTGTCGGGCCACCATGAGCCAACACCAAGCTTCATTGTACTCCATGGCACCAAGTCTACAAGTCTCTGGAACTGTACTGGAGTGATGAACACTGTTCTTTTAAATTATATTTGCTCAGATGATGTTTTGATGATGGCAGTGGAGATCACTGTCTAACACATCACTCGACCACAGATGTTCAACTGGGTTGAGATGTAATAAGTGTGAAAGTCATAGCATATCATTTACATAATATTCATCCTCATCATACCATTCAGTCAGGTCGCGTGCCCTGTGTATGGGGGTGGGATCATCCTGGAAGAGACCACACCCATCAGGACTGCAATGTTTCATTGTAGGATAAAAATCAGTCAGAAAATCTGTAGTATTAAAGTGGAACTGAACCACTGAGGCAAAATAAATAACTTCTCTGCACAGTAAAACAGAGTTACCCAGGTTTTTTTCCTTTAATTTGTCACCTGTTTGTATGTATATTAAGTACAGGTGCATCTCAATAAATTAGAATGTCGTGGAAAAGTTCATTTATTTCAGTAATTCAACTCAAACTGTGAAACTCGTGTATTAAATAAATTCAATGCACACAGACGGAAGTAGTTTAAGTCTTTGGTTCTTTTAATTGTGATGATTTTGGCTCACATTTAACAAAAACCCACCAATTCACCATCTCAACAAATTAGAATACTTCATAAGACCAATTAAAAAAACATTTTTAGTGAATTGTTGGCCTTCTGGAAAGTATGTTCATTTACTGTACATGTACTCAATACTTGGTTGGGGCTCCTTTTGCTTTAATTACTGCCTCAATTCGGCGTGGCATGGAGGTGATCAGTTTGTGGCACTGCTGAGGTGGTATGGAAGCCCAGGTTTCTTTGACAGTGGCCTTCAGCTCATCTGCATTTTTTGGTGTCTTGTTTCTCATTTTCCTCTTGACAATACCCCATAGATTCTCCACGGGGTTCAGGTCTGGTGAGTTTGCTGGCCAGTCAAGCACATCAACACCATGGTCATTTAACCAACTTTTGGTGCTTTTGGCAGTGTGGGCAGGTGCCAAATCCTGCTGGAAAATGAAATCAGCATCTTCAAAAAGCTGGTCAGCAGAAGGAAGCATGAAGTGCTCCAAAATTTCTTGGTAAACGGGTGCAGTGACTTTGGTTTTCAAAAAACACAATGGACCAACACCAGCAGATGACATTGCACCCCAAATCATCACAGACTGTGGAAACTTAACACTGGACTTCAAGCAACTTGGGCTATGAGCTTCTCCACCCTTCCTCCAGACTCTAGGACCTTGGTTTCCAAATGAAATACAAAACTTGCTCTCATCTGAAAAGAGGACTTTGTACCACTGGGCAACAGTCCAGTTCTTCTTCTCCTTAGCCCAGGTAAGACGCCTCTGATGTTGTCTGTGGTTCAGGAGTGGCTTAACAAGAGGAATACGACAACTGTAGCTAAATTCCTTGACACGTCTGTGTGTGGTGGCTCTTGATGCCTTGACCCCAGCCTCAGTCTTGTGAAGTGAAGCCTTGTGAAGTTCACTCAAATTCTTGAATCGATTTTGCTTGACAATCCTCATAAGGCTGCGGTTCTCTCGGTTGGTTGTGCATCTTTTTCTTCCACACTTTTTCCTTCCACTCAACTTTCTGTTAACATGCTTGGATACAGCACTCTGTGAACAGCCAGCTTTTTTGGCAATGAATGTTTGTGGCTTACCTAGTGAACCAAACTGAGAGACCATTTTGAAGGCTCAGGAAACCTTTGCAAGTGTTTTGAGTTGATTAGCTGATTGGCATGTCACCATATTCTAATTTGTTGAGATAGTGAATTGGTGGGTTTTTGTTAAATGTGAGCCAAAATCAGCACAGTTAAAAGAACCAAAGACTTAAACTACTTCAGTCTGTGTGCATTGAATTTATTTAATACACGAGTTTCACAAATCGAGTTGAATTACTGAAATAAATGAACTTTTCCACGACATTCTAATTTATTGAGATGCACCTGTATGTTTGTGTAAAGCATCATTTTCACACATACATTTATAACCCATATGCGTTCTGATACATCACTATGATATTTCCTATAATATTTTGTTACAGAGCTTGTGTCCATGCTGGTTGGGTCTAATAATTATGTATTAGGAACACAATAGCTTAGCTAAAGCCACCAGGACTCCAGTCTGTCTTCCACATGGACAGATTCTCTAAAGAGCCTTCTTTTGTGTTACATCCTTCCAGTACTGAAACCTTATCAGCTCTCCGTCAGGGAGATTTAATAATGTGTGTGAGCTTTTGTTTGAGGTGAACACATTCTACATTACACAAGCTTTTAACATTAACATCCATGAACTGGCAGTCCATTCACAGCAAGGCCCTCATATGAGAGGCCATGGCAGAGCAAAGTAGCCAATTAAAGCAGACTGAAGCTCGAACCCTGAGACTGTGCCAGCTCTTACATCTGAGGGGATGGTAAAAGCTTCTAGCAAAGAATATGAGAAAGCAAGACAGTTGCAGACATCCACATGTTCCTATGACTGATCTCTTCATTATGGTTCAAAAGAAGAAGAAGAAGAAAAAAAACTTCTAAGCTTCTATTTGGACCACATTCATATCCACAGCTTATCCAATGAGCTGTTTGAGGAAAAACAATAATATGTTAGCAATACAACATATGGGGATGTGCGGTTATATTTTCTCCTTAAAATGTCCCCTTTCTATTCATATTTCCCCCTCACACTGTCCCCTTTCTCTTCAAAGTTAGGAATTAATTTAATGTACGCAACAAAATTGTCAGCTTTATCTTTATACTTTCTCCTCATGATGTCCAATTTTTCTTGTCACATACTGTCCCCTTTTTCTCACTGTAGTTTCGCCTTCATACTGTCCCCTTTCTTCACCAGTTTCTCCTCCTAATGTCCCCTAATTCCCTCTTTCCCTATACTATACTTTATTTCTCCTCATTCTTTCTCCTCATACTGTCCTATATACAGTACAGTATCTCTTCATCGCTTTATCTTCGTAGTTTCTCCGCAAAATGTCCCCCCTTTTCCACCAGTTTCTCCTCCTACTATCACCTTTCTCTTCCCATTTTATCCTGAAAATGTCCAGTTTTTCTTGTCACATTGTCTCCTTCATCCAGTCCCCTTTATCTTCATGGTTTCTTCTGAAAATGTCCCCCTTTTCTCACAAGATTCTCCTCCTACTATCACCTTTCTCTTCCCATTTTATCCTGAAAATGTCCAGTTTTTCTTGCCACATTGTCTCCTTCATATTGTCCCCTTTTTCTCACCCTAGTTTCTCCTTATACTGTCCCCTTTCTCTTCACATTTTTCCTTCATACTGTCCCTTCTTTTACATTTTCTCCTCAAAATGTCCAATTATTCTTGTCACACTGTCTCCTTCATACTGTCCCCTTTATCTTCATAGTTTCTCCTCAAAATGTCCCCTTTTTCTCACTGTAGTTTCGCCTTCATACTGTCCCCTTTTTTCACCAGTTTCTCCTCCTAATGTCCCCTTTTTCTTCATAGTTTCTCCTCAAAATGTCCCCTTTATCTTCATGGTTTCTTCTCAAAATGTCCAATTTTTCTCACCAGTTTCTCCTCCCACCGTCCCCTTTCTCTTCATGTTTTCTCCTAAAAATGTTCCCTTTCTTTTCACATTTCCCCCTGCCATACTGTCTCTGTCACTCTGCATAATGCCCCTCCTCTTTCTCCCCATACTTATGCATCTCATTATACTTCATCCTCATGCTGTCCCCTCTCACTCTCCCTTTTCTCTTCACAGCTTCTCCTCGAAATGTCCTCTTTCTCCTTACCTTCTCCTCAGAATGTCTTTTCTCTTCATATCTTCTCTTCTTCTCCCCTCTGTATTTCCTTACACTGTCCTCTCTTTCTCCTCATACTGTCCCCTCTTTCCTTGAGCATTCTAGGTCATGAAGATCCCAGCAGTGGCTCTCAGGCAGTCCTTGGATCTAAAACTTCCTGTTACACAGAACTTCAGCCTCGGAGCTCTAGATGTCCTTCATGCGCCTTCAGCTTACACAGGAAATAACCCAGAGAGTAGGCAGTATATGCCAAATAAAAAGTCTCTATATGCTTTAAAGCAGATACGCTCATTAAAGCAGCGCTTCATGACACTGTAATAAATCCCGACCCGTGGAAAAGTTTTGGACGAGATTTAGGAATCTCACCGGCTCTGCTTTAAACGCTGTGTATAGAGTAATAACAGGACATATTACTCACTCTCTCTTTTAATCGCTGTGTCCGTGCGTTCAGTGTGTTATTGAAGAGGGAGAAGAGCCTCAAGTACACACACACACACACACACACACACACAAAACTGAGGTTCCTGGAACTCTCAACAGGCCACATCAACATAAACAAACACACACCCACACACAATTGAGCTAATTAATGACCTCTCTGGAGAAGAAATCACAGATGAACTGGGTGTTAATAGAGCAGGGGGGTGCTTGTTAGATGTTTTTATTTATATCAGCGAAAAAGGGATTAAAAATCATTCGAGGAAGCCACGGCCAAGACCACAAGCAGCCAAAACGGGCGATAAAGAAAAAGCCTGATGTGCAAATCAGAGAAGCTGTGTGTATACATGCACGTGTGTACGTGATTCAGAGTGGAGGATCTGGGTTCATTTTGAAAATTTTGAATCAGTAACAGAAAGAAATATTTTGTTATTGTACTAATATTTATAGTCACATTGTTATTTGTAACCTTTTTTATTGCAGAAATTATTTATTTATCACTTAAATGATTAGTTTACTGGGGTGGCTTAGTGGTTAGCATGTTTGCCTCGCACCTGTGGGGTTGGGGGTTTGCATATTCTCCCCGTGCTTCGGGCGTTTCCTCTGGGTACTCCGGTTTCCTCCCCCAGTCCAAAGACATGCATTGTAGGCTGATTGGCATCTCTAAACTGTCCGTAACGTGTGAATGGGTGTGTGAGTGTGTGTGCGATTGTGCCCTGCGATGTGTTGGCACCCCGCCCAGGGTGCCCCCCGCCTTGTGCCCCAAGTTCCCTGGGATAGGCTCCAGGCTCCCCGCGACCCTTTGTAGGATAAGCGGTACAGAAAATGGATGGATGGATTAGTTTACTTATTTCCTATCTAGCAGATTTTCTAATTATTAGGATTTAAAAACTCAAACCCATTTCTTTAAGTTGAGCCGGAAATGTTAATACAGGGGGTTCAAAAACTTTTGACTGGCAGTGTAGCTCTTGGAACAATCAATCTGACACTGAAACACTGGTGCAGCATCCGATTTGACCTTTTTTTTTTTTTTTTTTTTAAATCTGACCCACTAATGTAAGTCTTTTTTTTAATTGTGAGTTCATGTATGTGGAATAGGGCAGATAGCGCTTTCCTCCGAGCGCGTTACTCTGCCCTGTGATGCAGCATGAGCAGCAGTGCGACAAAGATGTGGTTGGCTGGCTCCACGTGTCTCGGAGAAAGCACGTGTTAGGCTTCTTCTTTTCCGGTTGGTAGTAGAGAGCTGGATGGTGGGTGGCAATTGGGAGATGACCAAATTGGGGAGAAAAATTAAAAGTAAATAAAAGTCTTGAACAAGGAAAAAAGAAAAGTAGTCATTTTTAAAATGACTAATGGACGCTTGTCCTCTGTCTCGTCACTTATTTTGCATTTTGTTCTTAGAACTAAGGAATACGTGGGACGTATTTTCTTTTAGTATTCAGACACTTTGTAAGCCAAGGTTTTGCAAACACAAGCCTGTACAGGATTTTTCATGATTGTTGCAGCTAAAAATGCTTGATGTTTTTCGTGCTTTTTTTTTTTTTTTTCCGGAAAACTACTTTGTGATGACGTCACATGACATGTCTTGGCTCAAATCTGTGGAAAATCTGCGGTAATTTCGAAAAAAAAAAATTGCAAGCTCCTTGAGGGACTGACAAATCACGGTGAGATCATTTTTCTGAGATACATACGATGAGTTTAATCTCCATTAATCATTATAGTTAAAAAAAAAAAAAAGCAGTACCTTCTTAATTTGCTCCAGACGTAGTATGAATATACAGAAATGTCCTTGATGATAACATTGTGTATGTGGAATGTTGTTATATATTTTCAGTACATCTATTCAAGAACATCTATGCTGTTGCATCTACATTCAGCATCCTTCATTACATTACGATTCAGCTGTAGTGCGACATGGCTGTGTGGTAAAGTGAGCTTTATTACAACATACAGTTCTGGTCTGGGAAGTGACCTGTTTTCTGAATGAACACTGAGGTCATTGTGTTGCGGGTCCCCTCTTTATGCAAACGACCCCATTCTCCTAAAGAGTACCCCACCAAACACACACTCGCACACACACGTTCAGTCCTCACCGCTACCACAAACTTGATCATTACCCTATTTTTCTGCTGGATGTCTGCATGTAGACAAAAGCAAATCCATCTGGGAGCGAGTTCGGCCACGCAGAACGTTTTTGAGAAGAATGTATACAACGCCGATGCCAAAACCAAAACTTTGGGGAGCTGCAGGAAGATTCCAGAAGATGAGGTATATACTGGCAGGAAATATGCTGAACTGTACAACGAGACTCTCGGTTTGTGCTGCACGTCTAATCTTAGCAGCAACGGGTAGCGTCCATCAAGCTTGTGATTAAACAAAACCTCAAGCCATGCTGACATGACGTGAAGGACTATACGACCAGCCCTGCTGTCAGTACTCAGCCAGACACACTTAACTACAAGAGACAAGCTCCTTAGCCAAGCTATAGGCTTTTCCACTGCAGTACACCATTTTAGGCAACGTGGACTTTTGGTAAAATGGTTCTGTAGCCATGATTTTTCAAAACTTGCAAACCTTGGACTAATTTATCTATGACTTGAGGCTTGATTGTGTGTAAATGCAGTCTGTCCAACATGTCCAAGCTCAACCAAAACCAGTTCATCCCTGTCTAATTCATAAAAAGTCCACACACCTATATGATTTCAATATCTCTGTACTGCTCAAACTACACGACTTCTTCTTCTTATTATTATTATTTTGCAGCTCTGGATGATAGAATTACATTCAGGATCTTCTGTAGGACTCTCATTGGCTGTTGCTCATGGCTGTTCTTGCTACATGTCGAAAAGATGCTCGTGCTACAAGATTCATCACAGAGAATTTCAAACGTCGTTTGGTCAAGTTGCGGGGAGGGGGTCGTCGCAAATCCCCAATAATATGCTGCGTTCGACTAAAGCTCTAGGCTAGGAGAAATCAAAGAAAATGCCCCCTCAACTTGGTTGAGTCAGAAAGGCGGCCTCGAACCCAGGTTCAGCATAAGACGTAAAATCAACATGAACATGTAAATAAAATATCACTTCACTACTTTAAAGGGGTTTATAGCAGTATTTACTTTAGCTCAATCAACACAGACACAGTAGTTGGTTAAATCGGACACTGAACATACGGTTCGCAGTTTTTTTTCCACTTCATAGATTGAAAAATGACATAATCCCAAATTCAGACTTCCCACTTCTGAGTTAAGACGAAAGCCAGATGTTTGTACTTGATGCATGACTTTGTGCGCACGTTCAGAAGCAGCAGCACTGCGAGCGTCATTGTTCACACTCACCTGCGTACTTTATATAAATCCGGAGAATTAAAAAGTGACATCCACTAAATGGCACATCAGATCCAAAACATCCCTGTTCATCAGGTTTCCGAGTCGAATTCTAATGCTTAGCATTTCATGCACGGCGATGTTAAACACACTCACAAGCCCTGTTTCTCTTTAAAACTTCCTGCCATCATCGTGATTGTCGTCATTAACTGCTTCTCACGTTCTTACATTCAAAAGTATCTACTAATCTAGAAAATCCAGAAAACTGGTACACAACGGACCTTTCGACAGGTTTGAAGGCTACATGGGAGGCGTTTAAAATTCAAACACTAACTGTAATAGAAAAACCGGTACATAAGTACTGCATACTTAAGTTTGAGACGCAATGTTAGTTTGTTTTGGTCTGTAGCGGACACAGCGTCACATGGTGCATGGTGTTTATGTTGGTAATTTTACTAAATTACCAATTTTATGGGGTTTTTTTGGCATGTTTGTGGTTTTTTTTGCAGAAAACTACCTGAATTGGCGAAATCCCAATCGCACAAAATAGTTTTGCACGGTCTTTCGCAGTGATGTTTGTTGGTAAATGAGAATTTTAGCTGTACTCATGTTCATGACGTGAATCGAAGAGGGCTTCGGCTGAATGCGAGTTGCGATGACGTCACATGACACGTCCTGGCCCGAATCTGCGGAAAATCTGCCGTAATTCTGAAAAACTGCAAGCTCCTCAGAATATTTCGGACTTTCCTTGATTTTGCGTTCATTTCTGCGATGGCAAAATCGTGGAGGGACTGAATACATGGACGCGTAGCATTGATTTCTGAGAACATGCAAAAGCGACGCTCCAAAACAACGGCAGGATACATGCGGCAACCCCTCGTGTGCGCGCAGACGTAGTTAAAAGCTACTATAATGTTGCCGTTAGCCTACGACAGGATAATCACTGATAAAATACGCATTTGGCTTAATTTACCTAATCTCAGCCACACCTCGCTTCCAACTCCTGTGTGTTACAGAGCAGGCTGGAGAAAGGCCGCAAGACTTCATCGATCCAGGCAACATGACTCATGGGCTTTTCATTACCGATGCATTGGATGAATATACAGCACCATCGCCCACAGGCTGTTTACAACGGATGGAAATCAGTGCCCACGACGGCACACCGTGGGAATCTGATTAGGCTTTGAGTACCTGTATTCCACTCAATCATACTCCCTACTCCCCCTCCCCCCCCCCCCCCCCCCTCCCTTTCAGCCAGACTGCAGATACCACGCTACTGTTTCAACCACGATGGCTCGGCTCTAAAATGGAGGACAGACAAAAGAGACTTAAACGCAAAACCACTTCACGAGGACAGAGAGCACGATGCGGAGAGGAGAGGTACACTCCACACAAGATCCAGAACCCCTGGACGAAAGCATTCGTGTTGGAAATGTCAGTAAATTCGTAATCATCTCTGAAGAACTGTTCAGCTTGTAATTACGTCCTTCTGACATTAATTCTATCAAACATTTCACGTGGACTCTCCTGAGCTGAAGAAGTGTACTGAAATGGAGGATGACTCAGCTATGTGCTGGTGTTGGTGTAGGAGGGAGGGGTTTGTCGCTATAACATCTTCTTATCTGATTTTCACCCAGTCGCTAGTTGAAGGACCAGCGACATCGTGAGACTGTGATCTGACGAGACTTCCGACGACATCAACCAACACCATGATGATAAGATAAGGCGAGCACGCTTACAACCTCGGGATCTGTACAAACATCAAACGTCTCAAACTGTACGTCCGAGCGATCTCGCGCATGCTGATCATTTGAGGTGAATGAGGGCGTCCAGCAGCGGAGTGACGCTGCAGAAATGTGTAACACACACACACACACACACACACACACACACACACACACACACACGGCTTCATCAAGGACCAAGTGAGTCGACATCCCTCGAACTGTGGCTATCTGGCATTGCACGAAAGCATGCTTTTAATGTTTTAGACAGGTCTACAGTACATGATCCATAGCCATCTTGATCAAAGAACAGGTTTGTCTTTTCAAACAACCGCCACCATGTTTCTTTTAAAACTGACCATGAATTAAGTTTTTACGTCAAAAGGATGAACACGATGAAACTGTAATGGACTTCTGGTTGCTGTTTCAGCACCACTGATGCTGAACCTGAACAGTGTCGTTTTACCGGCTCTCCGCAACACACACACACACACACACACACACACACACACACACACACACACACACACACACACGCACATCTTGTCTTACCGTCCTTCCACTAAAATAATTACTAATGCAGTTATTTAATTCTTTAACACATCTAAACGAAACTATCCTTTTGTTTAGTAAAAGCTGACATTTTTAAAAAATAAATAAACAAATAAATAAATTTTGGTCTCCACCAGGATTTAAAAACATGCCAACACACACATCCACACATACACCCACACCCCAAATCCCCCTCCATATAATCATACTTTACACAATAAAGCATATAGACCTGTGTGAAGATCTGACTCTTCATTCGATTCATCTCTGATCTTTTCAGATCATCTTTAACCATCTTTCAATAACAAAAATATTTAATTAAAAATAAATAAATAAATAAAACAAATCTAGAACTGTGACACACACACACACACACACACACACACACACACACACACACACACACACACTGCAGTCCATACAATCAATTCACACCCAATCCAATCCTATGAAATGTCTAATCCAGGGACATGAATGGATGGAAATCTTCTGCTCACAAAGAGGCGCACTGCGTCCTGCAGGTGATTAAAGCTTCAGGATAAGCAGATTGCTCAGAAGCACTGCAGTGTGTCATTACTGAACACGTGTAACTTATACTGATCATTTCCGCATCTATAGTGTGCCTTTAGCCCCAGAAATGAATGAGTAAATGTGTCTTACCTGTTCACGGAGTCCGCTGCAGACTGCTCGACTCTGAGCGCAGTGACATGCAGTAGGCGGGGCGTCGGAGACTCCAAGACCACGCCCACTCCGCCTACTTACCGTAAATAACCCGAAGACGGAGCATCTGAATTTAGGGTTTCTAGAATGTTTGATAGAGCATAGAAACACTACTACTACTACTACTACTAATAATAATAATAATAATAGCCTTACACCTTTATGAAACACTTTCTTTTATGTTCCAAAAGCCCAAATAAAATGAAATCCATTTGTTTTCCATACCGTTTATCCTACACCGGGTCACGGGGGAGCCTATCCCAGGGAACTCGGGGCACAAGGCGAGGGACACCCTGGACGAGGTGCGAACCCATCACAGGGTACAATTGCACACACACGGTCACACACTACGGACGATTTGGAAACGCCGATCAGCCTACAACACACGTCTTTAGCCAGGGGGAGGAAACCCCCAAAGCATGGGGCGAACAAGCAAACTCCATGAACACAGGCCAGAGGTGGGATTCAAACCCCCAACCCTGGAGGCGCAAGGCCACCGTGCCCCCATAATCAGCATATAATACAAAAGGAAATGCATCAACACATCAACAAAGGAAACATTCATTCAAAAGTAAAAAGTAGCAAAAAAATAAATAAATAAAATAGTGAGTACTGATTTGCCTGTCCTGACTGGAGTCTGGAGCCTATCCCAGGAAAACCAGGATCATTCCCGCGCCCGCTGTTAACTAAAACATGGTGTTGAGCGTAATTCTACCTGCAGATGCCATAACTCAAAAAGCTTATTTTTTGTTGTTGACCTAGTGCTTTATTTTTTAGATTGTTGCTAATAATTTTACAATTTTGTCAATTTAGTTGTTTAACAATTTATTTGTAATACTTATTTTTACGTACCTTCATTTTAAATACATATATTTATTTGTTTGTTTGTTTGTTTGTTTATCTAAATTAATATGAAATATGATTCATTTCACTCGAAAGCCCATGTCTTCTTTTATTTAAGCCATGATCGGCAGGTGTGAACTTTGTAGCTCTGTAGATATTAAGATCTGAACTTAAGCAGGTACAGACAGAAACTGGAGAACTTTGCCACTAACAGGAAAGCGTTTTAAACCAGTAGACAATGTATTACACTGTAGTATTTGCTAGTGTATCAGTACACAGAAGGCTAAAATCTTCACAAGAAGCCTATTCTCGGTGATTTACGGTAACTAACCGCGTTAACGGGGCTTAATGGCAGCCGAAGCTCCGCCCCCCTGTGAGCGCACTCATCCTTTTCCTTTCACTTAATCGGTGTTATACAGCGCACGCGCTTCACGGATCCGTGTGTCTCTTAGGCTGTAAATCTACACAGTACTACAGAAATGAACCTAATCTGACAGATTATTGATGGGTTTTTTATTTATTTATATTTTTAAAAATTGTTTTCATATTTATGTCTAAATCAGATTATATGCTAGGAAATGTTCAGAATAAATGAATAGATTAGAACAAAACAATATACTGTAGCATAGAATAAAGTAGAATAGATTTGAACAAAATGTATTACAACAAAATAGTAAAACAATATAGAACAGAATAGAATACAGAAGAACAATGGAGAATAGAATAGATTCAAACAGGAAAATATAGAATACAGTAGAATACAGTGGAATAGAATCAAACCAAACAGGGAAATACAGAATAGAATAGAATAGAATAGAATAGAACAGAACATAATAGAGTAGAACAATGTAGAATAGAATAAAAACTAACAGGAAAATATAAAATAGAATAGGATAGAATCACACACAATAGAATAGGATACAGTAGATCAATATAGAATAGAATAGAATAGAATCACACAAAATAGAATAGAATAGAACAAAATATAATAGAGTAGAACAATGTAGAATAGAATAGAACCAATCAGGAAAATATAGAGTAGAATAGAATAGAATAGAATAAAATAGAATAGAATAAAATAGAATAAAATAGAATAGAATCAGACACAATAGAATAGAATAGGATACAACAGATCAATATAGAATAGAATAGAATAGAATTAATAGAATAGAATAGAACAAAACATATTGTAACAAAGTAGTAGAGCAATATATAGTGGAATAAAATAAAATAGAACAAAATATAATAGAGTAGAACAATGTAGAATAGAATAAAATCAAACAGGAAAATATAGAATAGAATAGAATCACACAAAATAGAATATAATATGATACAATAGATCACTATGGAATAAAAACAGAATAGAATAGAACAGAATAGAATAGAATTGCCCAAAATAGCACAGAATAGAGTAGAATAGAATAGAACAAAACATATTACAACAAAATAGTAGAACAATATACAATGGAATAAAATAGAATAGAACAGAACGAAATAGAATACAGTAGAACAATGTAGAATAGAATAAAACCAAACAGGACAATATACTGTAGAATAGAATAGAATAGAAACACTAAAGACTGTTGTGTGTGAAAATCCCAGGAGATCAGCAGTTTCTGAAAAACTCAAACCAACATCCATTCTGTGAACAAATGAAAATAACAAGGTGTGTTGGATAAATACAGAGAAGCCAAACATAGGAGTCACTTCTTTTGTCACAGTGAAACAAAAAAAAACAGTGGTTTATTTTCTGTCCAGCACTGCAGCACTGTGTGTGTGTGTGTGTGTGTGTGTGTGTGTGTGTGTGTGTGTGTGTGTGTGTGTGTGTGTGTGTGTGTGTGTGTGTGTGTGTGTGTGTGTGTGTATGTGTGTGTGTGTGTGGATAGTTTCACTGACTCTCAGCAGCAAACCTGCTACTGTATTTGATCTCTTTCCAATAGTCACTATATGATGTTGAGATCCATCTTTTCACACTGAGGACAACTGAAGGACTCGTACACGACTATTACAAAAGGTGCAAACATTCACTGATGCACAAGTAGTCAACACGATACGTTAAAGGGGGAGGATTGGTGTAAACTGTTATAATTTTGTCTTCTGGGAAATATGTACATATCTTACGTAGCTTCTGAAGGGCAGTACTACATGAAAAGAAATAAGAGCTTTAAATAAAACAATAACAATTTACACAGATCGCGTTTAACTGTATAAATAGTTGTAGTTGTGGAACATTTACTAAACACATTATTTCCTGTTTTCACTTACGCTATAGGAACTATAAACAGCCGTTTCTTCAACACCCTCTCTTTTTTTCTCTCTCAACGACAAAAAACGCAGTTTGTCATATTACCAAAATAAATAAATAAATAAATCATGAAGCGTAAAACCGTAAAAACATGGATGACTCCTTCCATAAACTTTAAACAAACATCTCCTTATGGAAAACTTCACCATATATCCACCTTACAATTACAATGATTATGCATTTAATTTGTTCCCTGTAAATGAGCTGTTACTATAGAAACGATAACGTATTCAAGTGAGAGCATGACTATAAACCCGTGATTTGAATTACAGCCGGAATTATTGTCATAAGATTCATCAACACCTTCTGACCAATCAGACGTGAGAATTATATCACACAGTGACTTACTGTTTTATGAACAGAGCCAAATGGTGTACGTTAATGTGAGTGTGTGTGACATAAGGTTAGATTTAAGGTTTGTACGATGCATCAGACACCAAACCTGTCTCGGCTGATGGGTTACATTAGGAGTGAGAGAGAAAATGGTGTCCATATCATGCTCCAATTTTATGAGATCGGTGTCTGTTCTTTTCTTCACACCTTCTGTTGTGCTGCAAGTCTCCGTCGTCTTCCTGTGATTTCTCAGAGGTGTTCCTGAAAAAACCCTACAGCTCAAACTCAATCAACGTTCCCCTCAAACAAGCAGGATGGAGACGGCTGTGTTGCCATAGAGATAAAGCTAAAGAGGTGAAGCGTTGATCTTTTCATCCTCCTGCAAGTGAATTGGGTGAAATGCACATTTAATACTCAAGAGCTCGCATCTGTACATGCACCGTGTCCCTGAGAATCAGAGAGGGGGAAGAGACGGACTCATGTTCAGCAACATTCGCAAGACACGAATGTATGTGTGTGTGTGTGTGTGTGTGTGTGTGTGTGTGTGTGTGTGTGTGTGTGTGTGTGTGCTCTAATGTGTGGAGGAATGCGGTTCCCAGTCTTTCCCATCATCAGCATTTCCTGTACAGATGTATAGAAGAAGCTTCGCAACAGTAACATTATCTCATACACTCTCATGACATCACTGAGTAAAACACGCAGCCAGCTGCAGTCAGACCTCTTACATGTTCATTCATTCATCTCACACACACACACACACACACACCACTTCATTACAGCAAACAGGTTTTGGGACATGTTCATCTATAACGTTCACGTCTTCAACATATAAAAAGAAATAGCCAATAATACATAAATATTTAATCATATTATTTTATATATATATATATGCCTTCAAAATAATGAAATTAAACATTTCTACATTTAAAAAAAAAATACCGTAAAGAGCAGTAAACAGTAGTAAATGAAACAAAGACAATATTTGGTGTGACAAGAAAATAATAATAAAAATAAAAATAGTAGTCTCCGGTACAATTAGTCCAGTTTTATAAGGAAATGAGCTGGTAAGTTTTATTGAGCATCTTGCAGAACCAGACACAGTTCTTCTGGACACTTTGACTTTCGCACTCGCTTCTTATTTTTGCAGCGAAACCCAGCAGCCTTCATTGTGTTTTTTTGTCTGAAAAGTGTCTCTTATGTAATACGCTGCTTTCTTTAATAACATACAAACATGTTTCTGTAACATTTAATTTTGTGCTAGAAAACTAATGTTTGGGAATCTAAAATGTTTTTTGTACTGACTTGATAATGTAGAAGTCATAAAATAAAAAATCTATAACAAAGTTTGTACTAAAAAAAAAATAGGGTGCCTAAAACTTTTGCACAGTACTGTGTATATATATATATATATATATATATAATTTATGTATCTGCATGATTTTATTCACTGCACTGCTGCCGCCTCATTGGCCGATTGGATACTTGCATTAATATGCAGGTGTTCCTAATAAAGTGGCTGGTGAGTGTACATACAGTTCTTGTTTGTTTTGTTTCATACTATGTGACTCAGCAGCACTACTCTGTGGCCATTGCACATAACACACACATACACAAACTTGAAATATTCTTTTCTCCCACTTATTATTATGTGTTTATAGTATTGCTTTTGTCCTACATTTTTTTTATTTCCACAGGAGCAGATCAGATGTAGGAAATGACCAAATTTTACCAAAAAAGGAATTTATTCATCAAAAATATTAAAAATTTAGTTCCTATTATGTTAACAAATACTGAACCTTACAGTTAGATTTAAAAGCGTATTTGTTCTCTCAGGCGTTTGAGATTTTTAAGGTCTGTAGACCTGAATCTTCTGTTTTTGATGCTTTTTATTTATGTTTTACTCATTTATTTCATTTTATTTTTAATTTATTTCACTGCTATTTGGAATGGAAACACTTGACATCTTTAAATGTGCTATACAGACAAAGGTGACTTAGACTGTATTCAAATAAAACAGTTCCTTGTGTCATTGCCCAGTAGCCTTACGCCTTATCATACTGTCACATGACATGACATCTGATGTAGCGTAACAGCTGCTGCATTATTATACACTGTGGATGGATTATAATCTTATAACAGCACGATCTGGAGTGTGTTATTCCGCTTGAACCTCAACAATTTGCCAATGATTACAGTGTCTTATTTATTAACGAATGACACGTTTACACATTTTAACGGTTTATAGTCTTTACTTTAAAGTCCCCGTGAAATCAAAATGGAAGTTTTGTGGCTTTTCGTATGAATATGTTAGCCTTGCGGTTATCTATAAGCTAGTGTGCTCCAAAACAATTTAGAAGATTATATGCAGTCAAAAGGTACAGTCTCTCTCTATCACCGATACGGATCAACAATTTTGATGACATCATTCTGCACTTCAGCTTCTCTTCTCAGCAGATTTTCTGTCCAGCTAAATGTTCTCTAGAATATGAAGTGTCCCGCCCCCAACATTATGTCACAAAACATGTGATTTATTCAGTTTTCCGACTGTAAGGAGGTTAAGAAGGAAATGGCTTGAATTCATTCACTTTGAAGAAGGAGGAATTCGTGTCAGCTCACAGCTTTTGTGTCGGTTAAAGGGGGAGGGGTCACTAGAAATGTCCCGCCTTGACTTCGTGTTTCAGTGGAAATTACATCAACACATCGAATAACGCTGCACGTTTCGAGGCACTTCACGGGGACTTTGAATGTTACAAAGCGCTGACACTTGAGACCACGTTTATAAATGTTGCCTAACAAAAACCGTCACAGCATCAATGATTTTTATTATTTTTTTTTTGTTAAACAACAGGGTTTGTTTTCAAATCCACTTCTTAGATTAGGTGGATCCTGCAATGAGTAAAAGAAAGCAAAGCAATGAGACTATGTGAAAGTGAAATTTGGAAAGCTGTGGTAGTTTGACGTGATAGTTTTAGTGTTTGGTGTTAAGACCATGTGGCCGGAGCTCTTACGCTGTATCGCTAAATGTACTGTATGTGCACACATGACCATGCAAGCACACGATTATCTAGGATGGATTTGTGTGCTGGAGTAAGATTTTATATTAAAGTCGACTGTTACTGTTTGCGTGTTTGGTTTTCTCCAATGATCAAGTCTCGAGTCTGCTTAATTTTCTGAGATATGTCGATTTACTGTCCAACAGGAGGAAACAAAAGTCCGCAATTTCTCCATCGCAAAACCAATGCTGAGGCTATAGCTTGTGAAAAGCAGACCACATATTTAAAAACACTTATATAAAAAATAAATATGCTGATTTACATTACATTAAAATATGTTACGAAATGTATTAAAACCATGTGTGTTAATAAAATATACAATAAAACCATGTTAAAAGTATCACTCAGCAATGATAGATTTACATCTGAATGTTCAGTGTGATGTCACTTCCTGCTCCGTAGCCCTTTGCTCGTGTGAGAAGATGTCTATGTGAACAAAAAAAAAAAATTAATTCCATCAGACTGAACCGCAAGGAGTTCAGAATTAATTAATCGTACGGTTTAACCCACGTACCGGTGTGAACTGGTGTTGAAGTCATTCTGTACTTGTGTCCAGCAGGGGGAGGTGTGTGAGCATATCAGAGAGAGGAGACACTGTTCTTCCAGCTGCTGTCTGAGAAACTGGATTCCATCTCCTCGTTCTTTGAACAGAGTGCGTCCTTGGTCTTAAGTGCGTCTTCGTCACGACTCAGAGTCTCCTCGTCAGTCTTAGACAGCGGGAACACGCGTCTCTCCCAGGGCGGCCGAGGCTACGTGGAGATGGGAAACAAATATGTGAATCAATATGCAATGCGGAGACAGTATCACGCAAAGGTAGCTGATTGTTCGCTGCTGAGTTAAATCAGGGGTGTAGCAGCCATTTTAAAAGTGAGGAGGACACAGCTGTCAGTAAGTAACTGCAACCAATTAATAAAAAACTAAACATAACAACACTTTTCGCCATAATCCTTTTATAATTTGGCTGCCTGATGTCCACACGGCCGACATTTGCACTGTTCATCTGCTGCTAGGCGTATATATTGGGTCACAAAGAGCTGCAGTTCATACTGGATAATCTCTTAGGATTTTACAAAGCGTGTAGTGTTATGCTGCATGTACGTGGTGCCTTGTAAGTTGTAATAATATCATTTTCCACCTCGGGACAGTCGATGTGTGAAGTGGAAAAACAAAACAAAACGGATGCCTCCACGACAGCGTGAATTTTGTTTGCCCATTCAGAGCACGTAAAGCTCATAAAAAGCTACTTAAACCACACTTTTACAGTTACAGGCCTGAGCTGCTACTGGTTCCGTTTTACTATAGTGACCTTCAAACATTCATGCACCATTTTGCAGACAATAGCGAGTAGATTAGCAACAAGGTTGCTGGCTAACGTAAGTGATCATGATTAACTTCTCAAAACAGTGATTAGTATGGTCAATGTTACATAATTAACCATGTACTGGGTCTGTATATTAACTGATCTAAAGCCAGTACTGTTATAAACTCATTTAAAAGTAGAGAAGGGGGACTTTACACTGTTTACGATGTTTTTGCGAGCAGCCATGTTGATTTGATGTCACTCCACGAGTTGAAATTGCAAGTTGCGGGGGTGTTTTCGGTGGGTTTTTTTTACCGGTTGTAGGCAGGGAATTACAAGCCGCAATCTTGCTTCGAATGCACTATAGGTATCCTGTACGCACTCTGACCACGATCGTCCTTATTGCCTGGACTCCTTCCTCTCTCTTGTATTTCTTACACTTTTCTCTACAAGCTTTCACCATGAGCCTGAAGCTTTCAGACAGAGCAGTAAATCGAGGTGTCTGTGACACAAGCTGTGTGTGTCTAACACAAGCAGCTGACTTTCATGCCAGGCAGAGGATGTGTGTGTGTGTGTGTGTGTGTGTGTGTGTGTGTGTGTGTGTGTGTGTATGTGTGTGTGTGTGAGAGAGAGAGAGAGACAGAGAGAAAGAGGGAAAGAGAGATGCCGTAGAGAGAAGCCATCACCTTTTGACATTTACTTCTGCATGACGGAGATAAAGGAGCTATAAAAATAGATCTGACACTACAGAGGCTGCAGGTGTGTGTGTGTGTGTGTGTGTGTGTGTGTGTGTGTGTGTGTGTGTGTGTGTGTGTGTGTGTGTGTGTGTGTGTGTGTGCACTAGGCTCAGGGCAATCAAGCCAGTTTGTCAGACAGATGCAACACAACCACCCACAGCGCTGCTGAAGAGTGCTTCAGAGCTAACGGCTCACGACGATCCACACAATACACACTGCTCGACACCACACACACTGCACACAATACTAAAACACACATGACCACACTACTCCTACAACTAGTATCCATTAGCATTAGCACTGTACGGCGCATGCTATAATCGTTCTCACCTCTCTTTCCTCTAAGTTCTCCTGTGGTGCCTCTGTAGGTGTGCTGCACGTCCATGACATCGGCTCGCGATCAGAAGATACATCTGACCTGCTGGAAAACCACAGGAGTGGAGATGAAGACACAGACATTAGGAGGGGGGGCGAGTACAGCGAAAACTACATTATATACAGTACACACCCTTATGTTGTAATGATCTACTGAATTAAGAAAAAAAAACAGCAAAATTATTGTGTTATAGCAAAATAGCAAAATTGTGTATTGTTATCATACACAACTTTTTGTGTCATGTTCATTACGGCTGAGAGCAAATCTTCAAAATCAGAGCAAGCTCGTCCCATATGACCTTTTGGTAGCCGACTTTAAAGTTGCACTTTAGGACCCTTTTTTTATGTATGGGTGTAATGATGCATCACGATGAAAAATGTGATGATGTACATCGTGGAAATGTGACACTGTGCATTGTGGAAATCAGCATTTCTATTAATTATACAGCTAATGCAATTACACTGTTCAAACACCAGAGGTCCCAATCTGCACAACCCATAGAGTTCAAATATATAGAGTGCACACTGGTCACATGATCACATTCTTTTATGGACAGCCTGCGGCGTTACTGGGAATCATCGGCACTTGTGAAGTGGCCGATAGCTCCAGATCACAACGACCGACACGCATTATAGGTTATACAGTTACACAACCATGTTATAACAGTTAAAAAAAGCTCTTCAGTAGCTTTCAGATGACACGGAATTCAGGAAGTCAGACACAGAAACCGGGCATTTTAGCCGACTTTGGAGCTCTTTTTCGGGTGCTGCTTCCAAGCTCATTATGTTTCAGTCGATCATTTTCCCTGGGTCAGAGATTCTGTTTATTCAATCAAATATTTAGGAGAATTTATACATTTATTTATTTATTGTTAAGATATGAACCTGTAGTACATATTGGTTACAATATTAAATCCTAAATAAATTGAGATTTTTTTTGCTTTGTTTATTTAAATTATGTAAATTTTGGTCAAAATATGCTGAGAATTGAATTGAATCGAATTGTGACAGGAGGGTATAATTTTTTATTTATTTTTTTTACTTTTTTAAAATTTATATATATATATATATATATATATATATATATATATATATATAAAATTAAAAAACGCCGTAACTATAAGAACACTTCAACCTTAGCTAGTATTGACTAACTAACTAACTAACTAACCTAGCTTGCTCTCTGGATTAGATTTATTATCATAAGTTATAATGTATATGGAATAAAGATTGGTGTAACTTTGGTGATGAGCAGGTTATGTGTCTTCGCTGTAGCTTTGGAGGCAGAAAATTAAGAAAATACCCTGTAACTGTTATTTTTAGTGATACTGCAAAATCATGATTTTTTTTTACATTTCTTCATATTCACTCACTAACAAGACACATTTTTCCACCAACGCTTACTACATGTTTGTTTTTCTTGTTTGTTATGCCCCCAACTTGAGACCTGATCGGTCAGGAGGTAAAAAAAAAAAAAAAAAAGCTTCACATCTCAGAATTTTTCTGAAGCTCTGCTTTGAAAAAAAAAAAAGAGAGAATCCGAGAATCTCATATAAAAAAGCACCCTCAGTTGCTCTCTGCTTTGATTTCACACACACACACACACACACACACACACACACACACACACACACACACACACACACACACACACACACACACACTCTGACCTAGTCCTGTATGTGCATCTCCTGCCCTTCTCCCAGGAGCTCCAGCAGAGTTTCTCTCTGTGCTCGTATCTCTGGTGTCGCCGAATAAACACCTCATCTGATAGCGACTCCACCTGAGAGAGCCGAAAAGAAGAAGATACACTTCACACACATCCTTATTTCTGATGAAGACTAAGAGCAAAGTACATCCAGATTACATGATTTGGCTCGGGATAATGTCCCTGTTTTTTCCCCCCTAAACATAGCTGGTCACCCAAGACACCAATTTTACAATAATTATTGTCCCATAACAATGATTTTAAAAAGCCGGCATTTATTACAGAGATTGAGTCAGGAATATAAATGGTCACCTGTATATAGATAACTGTCTGTACCTTAACGACATCCTCCTCCGCCTCTTTCTTTACGAGCGGGGAAAGCTCCACTACCCTCCAGCTGAAGGAACACAGAGGATATAAATCATTATCTCAGTATTCTCCATACATGGCCTGCTATTATTAGCACGTACACTTTAAAATATCATTACTATTCTTGCATTACATACCAACACACTGCTTAGGAGTTAATGTTTTCCCCGGTTTAAATAGCGTCCATTAAAGATTTTAAATGAAGTGTTTTAGCTTGCTACATTAGTTAGCTTAGATTGTGTTGGGTTGCGATGGATGGGTTTTGTTTCATTCCAGAAAGTAAAGCATGTTTTATTGTTTTATTGTTATTATGACTGATAGCAGCTGATCATCAAGAACAACATACTGGGTAAGCGCTGTTACAGTATTTTCACTCACCTAGCATTTCTGATAGACATTTTCTTCTCGCCTAGCCAGCATTTGATGCAGCATTGGTTGCTGCCATGTTCTGAGTTGTGAGTTTTATCTTCAAATGTTATAGCGTTGCCATGAATTGCACCTTGACTGGCACTCTCACACATCTGCAGACTCACTAATACCTTTGTGTGTGTGAGGAATTTACGGCATCTTGCACTCATGGGCAGCTGCCCTCGAACTCTTATCTATCTCTTTGAACTGTTTTATCAGGTTACTGGTATTGTAGAAAGATGTTGATATTTTTACTGAGCACAGTTTGTGCTTTGATTTCATTTCCATCATTAATAGTGAAATACGTCCAGATCGCTGTCACTTTGTGTCGTCTGTTCATTAGAGTGACAATGTACCCTAGGCTTTATGTCTCACAGTATCACCTTTAATGTATGATTGCAATCCCACACACCACTGACAACTTAAAAGAAAGAGGAACACTGAATGGGGAAAAGTATGAGGACCATCACACCGATATGTGCTTGTTGAACATCCCATTCCAAATCCACAGGCATTAATATGGAGGTTGCTGCTATAATAACCTACACTCTTTTGGAAAGACTTTCTACTAGTTTTTTGGAACATGGCTGTGGGGATTTGCCCATTCCGCCACAAACTTTAGTGTGGTCAGGCACTGAGGTCAGGCTTGGCACGGAGTCAGAATTCCAGTTCATCCCAATGGTGTTCAGTGGGGTTGAAATCAGGGCTCTGTGCATGACACTCAAGTTCTTCCGCTCCAACCTTGGCAAGCCATGTCTTCATGGAGATTGCTTTGTGCACAGGGGCCCTGTCATGTTGGAACAGGTTTGGACCTCTTAGTTAACAGAAGTTGTAATGTTACAGCATACAGAAAGATTCTAGACAGTTGTGTGTTTCCAACATTGTGGCAACTGTTTGGAGAAGGTCCACATATGGGTGTGATGGTCAGGTGTCCATATACTTTTAACCCTATAGTATCTCTTATAGTTATGGTGTGGGAGGCATTTATTTATTTTACTGTCATGGTTTGGCTCCACTTGTCCGCTTATATTTTGTGTTATGGCTCCCAGTTGTGGAAGATTGAGTGGAGTGGAGTGACGTGTTAGACCGCACTTTCCACCACCATCATCAATACACCAGTTTAGGGAATATCTTTTGGAAAAAAATGGTTTCATTGATTGAGAACAGTTCCAGAGTCTTGTAGAAGCACTGAAGCTGTTCTGGTGGTGACCTGACCAGTTACTAAAACACTTTGTGTTGTTTTTTTTCTCTTCTAATTTGTCACCCATTTTTATAGTTCAATAATATTGTATACCATGATACCTGGGTGTGGGAATGTCCTTATACTGCAGCTTCTCCACTGTGGTAGAGGCAGCCAGAGACATCGGAACGACTATGTTGTTTATGTTATAGACGCTTTCACCGTTTCTCCTGCGTAGTGGAAACTGTGAGGAACAAACCGCACAAGATTCAACTCCCCCTGCACAACTGAATCACTACTGACCAAAGTATGGGTCTGTATCCATAGAGTATAGTTTAGTAGTAGTAATGTTAACAAGTGTGTACCTGTGACTTTCTCTGGTGTGGGTTTGAGCGGTGGGGTGTGAGCACGTCCTCTGTACTGTCCTCAGCACTGGGAGAAAACATGCCAGACTGGGACAAACACATGTCTGCAGAACAACAATATACAGCAGAATCATAGCTATGTACACTGGATGGAAACTGTATCAGCTATACCCACCATATAGATCACACTGCAGGCGTATAATTACTGACAGTTTTGATGCACAATGTTTCTGTAAATGACTGAACAGAGAGCGAGTCGTACCGATATCTGCCCGGCGCTGGCGTCGTCTTGTCACTGTCCGCCTGCAGGTCTGTGTGGGTGTCTCCTGAGTCGGTGTTGCTTTGCTATGCGTCTGTGCAACCTGGAGCTCATGTGTGCAATCTGCGACAGGACATTTTCTTACATATTAACCCAAATATAGTTTGGATGAGCAAATATCTCATCCAAAATCCATCTAGCCTCACTAAAGAGACACTAAATCATATTTTTTTTATCTAAATCATTCTTTTAAAACAGCTTAGAAACAATTAGCAGATTAAATTGTGTACAAGCACACCTGTTTTTATCCAAGCAGTTCTCAACATTAATCCAAAATTTCACTTAGTTGATATAGCACTATACCGCAGTGCTGCTGAATTATGGATTCTGATTGGCGTTGGTTCATTCTTATGTACCACAGTGCGGTCGAATGCTCGAATCTGATTGGTCAGAACGTGTGCATTATTTTCGTATAATAGCATGGCTTAGAAAGTAATTCCGGCTGTAAACGTGAAGGTTTATATTATTCCGCTCGTTCTAATATGTTATTGTTTCTATAGTCACAGCTCATATACAGGAACTTGTATGGCAGATGCACCACAGAAGACTAATAATAAACAGATTTTAAAAATGCTTTTTTTTCTATTTAACAAATTAAAACATATCATCGTTGATGTGGTGATGTTTTTTGTTAAGAGACATGTATTTTAACATTTATGGACGGAGTCATGGCTGTAAGCACTTTGTAACAGGCAACAATGCTTTTGCCTGTTACAATGAGACAGAGAGAGAGAGAGAGAGAGAGAGAGAGAGAGAGAGAGAGACTCAATTGATCGAGAGAGAGAAAACAGAGAGAGTCTGGTGAGGGAATACATTAAACATTGATACATGAATACATTAAACATTGTAATCGTTGACAAATCGTTGTGGTATAAGCAGAATAACACACTCCAGACCATGCTGTTGTAAGAAAATAATTCATTTCGGGTGTAGCAGCGTGTGCGTCATGCTGCATCACACCCTCTCCCCAGCATAGATTATTTTTGTATAACAGCACAGTCTGGAGTGTGTTATTCCTCACTTATAACAGCAGCTCTGACAAGTTTAATTTTTCTACCTGGTGTGTTGATTTAAGCCACGCCCCCTGAGCTGCTCAGCTTCATGCCTTTTCCCTAATATGCATCTTGTGAGGTATAAATAGTTTAAACAAATAAGTGACCATCTTTTTTTCTGGTCTAGTAATGGATGTCCAGGAATGTCTCCAGTCAACTTATGTGCACTCGGCATGTGAGTTTCTCTGGTTTAAAGATCATTAGACCCCCATCAGAAACAGGCCATTATTAATGATTACAGTGGCTGAATGAGTGACTGAGTGTGTGTTTAAATGTGTGAGTACATGCAAGAAAGAGAGAGAGAGAGAGAGAGAGAGAGAGAGAGAGAGAGAGAGAGAGAGAGAGAGAGAGAGAGAGAGAGAGAGAGAGAGATGCTTTCTTGGTGCCAGGCCAAAGAGAACAGCTGAGAAATCAGCTCACATTTAAAAACCCAGTATTAACATAACACTGGGGTTATCTTGACCTTAACACTTGACCTTAACGAGTCACATTTACCATATTTTATGGAGTATAAATGAACCCTAATAAATTATGTCTACTGAGAGAACAATATCAATATCAGTAAGTTGTATTAATGTTAATTACTGATCTTGCTTGGTTCATATTATTTTAAAGTCATTTTAATGTCATTACTTTTTCCAAACCAATTCAATCTTGTCCTCCTTGACTCCTGTAATGTACACAATTTCCTGTTATTCTTAACGCAGCCAACATATTTGGTGTCTGAATTTTCCTTTTCTGCTTTTGGTTTCACTTGAGCCATAGCACTAATTTAGCTAACAAGTAAGGAATACTGTATTTTAGCTACCAAATCAGCATTGTAGAAAATCAGGGGTGAAAAGTGACAAGCAAGGGGAAAGCTCAGGAGGCTATAGCACACATACACTATGTTATATGAATAAAGGTTAAGGCCGGTTTATAGTTGGTGCATGACTTTACATGGGCGACACACATTCGCTTGTGTATCACGTGTAATTCCTGAGGATAAAACTGGACATTCACTAGACGGCACATCAGAGCCAAAACATTCTTGTATATCTGGATTCTAAGTCGAACTGTAACTTTGCATGCCAATGTTAAACACACTGACGAGCTCCATTTCTGTTTAAGACTTTCTGCTGTCTTCATGATTGTTGTCATGAGCTGGGTCACAATTTCAAAACTCTGATCTTACATTCAAAAGTATTTAATAATCTAGAAAATCCAGAAGACCACCCACAAAACAGACATTTTGGTAGATTTGAGAGTTTTTGTAAAATTCAAACACTAACTGTATTAGGAGACAGTACATAAAGGATGAGATTCGAGACACAACACAAGTTTGTTTAGTCAGTTGCAGATAAAGTGACTCATAGTGCTAGACGTGTACATGTCTACATAGTTAAAAGCAAGTACAATCCAGTCTTTATAACAAACGCCATATGAATAAAGTACCCTTACATTTCGAGTTCCCATAATAACATTGAATGGAAATGCAATATCCAGAAAGCAAATACAAAAAAAAAAAAACAGTTCATATTATTTAACAGGAATAACATCATGTATTTTCTGATAAATATTTAGTAGCTATAGAAAATCAGTTTCTTGCCCTGTTTTAATTTTTCACTGCATGTCACTGAAATGTTTATTCTGGCTTGAATGGAAGCAGAGCAGCTGTAGGGGTTTGATTATTCTGTAAAACTAACTATGAAAAAGTCAAATGCCAGTTGTGTCTCTCATCTTTATGGGCTGTAATAATTCAGCACTCTGTAATGATGTGTGTAAACTTGAAGAAAAGCATATGGTTTGGGAAACGTGATTAATATGGTTTGTCTATTTTTCAGAAATGGACGTTTTCTCTGGTTCCTGTTGGATTCAGTCACGTTATCGTTCACGTGACACAATGAATCTGGTCAGTACAGCAAGCGAATAAAGTTTTAATGAGCAACAACACTACATTCCTGATATAAACGTTGCTTTCTGATGCCATTACAAACTGCTTCTGATGCAAAATACGCACCGGTAGGCTACACATTCTATGCAGGTCGAATTGCGACACTGCCAATGTCAATGGCATATCCTAGCTGATTACTTTTGGGGGAGAGGATTTTGTGTAAATTGAATTTATGATCAGACTGTTCTTTAGTTTGCTTAATTTGAGCTGTTTCTTACTGAATATGGAGGACATATGTTTCTCTGCAGTGGTGAAGCTGGGTGACAGAATGATGCATCGAGACTGATCGAGCCAGTCCTCTCTGAAGGAAGCCGTATGGACCCGGTGGGACACTGAGCTCTCTGTGGAACAGGATAAAAACAGCAGAAACTCAGTAGAAACACCAGGCACAATGTCCTGATATAAAAGTAGTGCGGTTGTAATACAACATACAACAGGATGAGAAAACAACTTTCTGGTATGGTCTGGGTGACACACGCTATAACAATAAGTATCATGATATAAAACTTGTGAAAAAGGTGAACGTTGCTAACCTGTTTTTTTTCTGAACTGGTATCCTTAAGAGATAGTGTTAAATGAATGTATGGAAAACATTCTCATGGATCTCAGGCTCATGAATCAAATCCATAGCTTTAAACGAGCATCAATCATAATACACTTTGCATTACATTGTGCACAGCTTGACTAGAAACAGTGGGCCCTTTTTTCGTGATCATAACACAACCACAAAAAACAATACACAATATCAATCACAGTAAGAGTGTGGAATTTAAATTCTTAGGGTATTTAGAGCAGCGCATTTGCAAAAAAAAAAAGTGGGTGTGGTTTAAACAGTAACACTGTCCTAATGACACATGATTAGATCTCATGAATAGATTTCACATCAAGATTTTAAAGGTACAAATTTTTTTAAAGGGTTGAGAGCTGTCTAAAAAAAATGTACAATATGGTTTCTGTCATCCTCTTTGCTTTTCTGATGTTCAGTCACATATGTGAGCCTCTGTGATAAGAGGTGTAGTCGAGACCGTCATTGTCCAAGACCAAGTCCAAGACCAGGACTAGCCGAGATCGAATCAAGACTGAATCCCTTGACGTGGAGGCCAAGTCAAGATCGAGAATAAAAGCAAGACTAAAAAACAAAAATCAAATCCTTTTCTAGCCCAAGCCTTTACGTCATCTAGTTGGCTTCATTTCCACTTTGCGCCAATAATTAGACTGTTTTCTAAAAGAAGGAATTACTTCCTGTCAAACTATATGCATATAAAAAGAAATAAAACACAAACATTATTATTATTATTATTATTATTATTATTATTATTATTTATTTTTTTTTACAAACTCTCCATCAAGACCAACATCACATTTAGCAAGATCAATGCTCAAGACCAAGACAAATCTAAGTCAATACAGGACTTGATTCCTACAGCTGTACTCTGTGACAGCTTTTATAAGACCTCATCAGTATCTCCAGTAATTAATGGAGTCTGGTATAAAATGATTTTTATTAAGACATCTAATTTGTCCTAATAGTTATATAATGTTCTCTGTGTAACGACACATTAACTGACATTTAGTAGCTACAACTAAGCGATTTGTTCTTATTGCAGGGATTCCCAAACTAGGGGTCACGACCCCATGTTGGGTTGCTTGATTTGCAAATGGGGTCACTCACAATCTCCTCTTTTGTTTCATTCAATTATTCTACAAATTAATATTAGAAATACTGAAGACAAATTTTGTGTGCTAATATTTAGAAATGTATTTCAGTCACATTCAGACCAGCTTCTTTTTTAATACATGCTATTTTAGTCATTTTGTAGAAAAAAATGAAATTTCCCTGCCCATCGACCTCCTCTAAATATACAAGCACTGCATATTATAATAATTATATAATTATAATCTCAAATCGTATAATTATGTACTACTCTAGACCATAATTGATTACTAACAGTAACCGGTTTTCCTATTACAGTTAGTGTTTGAATGTTAAAACTCTCATGTCGCCTTCAAATCCACCAAATGGTCTGTTTTGCCTACCAGTCTTTATTTTCTAGATTAGTAAATACTTTTTTGAATGTAAGGTCAAAGCTTTGAGATGCAGCCCATGACAACAATCACGACGACAGCGCAAACTTTTAAGAGAGACAGGGCTCGTCTAATGTTGCTGTTTAACGTCATTGTGCATAAAATCGCTAAACATTAAACAGGTTGACAGGGAAACCTGATGGGCAGGGATGTTTTGTCTCTGACTTGCCATTTGGTGAATGTTGCTTTTAAATCTTCTGGATGTGCATAAGATACACAGCGAGTGTGCAAATAATGATACTACTTGACGTTACTTCTACTTCTGTACTTCTTTTCCTTTCGGCTGTTCCCTTCAGGGGTCGCCACAGCGAATCATCTGCCTCCATCTAGCCCTATCCCCTGCATCCTCTTCTCTCAGACCGACTACCTTCATGTCCTCCTTCACTACATCCATAAACCTCCTCTTTGGTCTTCCTCTCGGCCTCCTGCCTGGCAGCTCTAACCCCAGCATCCTTTTACCGATATATTCACGCTCCCTCCTCTGAACGTGTCCAAACCATCTCAACCTGGCGTCTCCAACTTTGTCTCCAAAACATCTCACATGTGCTGTCCCTCTGATGTACTCATTCCTGATCCTATCCATCCTCATCACTCCCAAAGAGAACCTCAACATCTTCAGCTCTGCCAGCTCTAACTATTCCTCCTGTCTTTGCCTCAGTGCAACTGTCTCCAAACCATACAACATCGCTGGTCTCACTACTGTCCTGTACACCTTTCCTTTCATTCTTGCTGGTTCTCTTTTATCACACAACAGACCTGACACTTTTCTCCACCCATTCCAACCTGCCTGCACACGCTTCTTCACATCTTTTCCACACTCCCCGTTGCTCTGGACTGTTGACCCTAAGTACTTAAAATCCTGCACCTTCTTTATCTCTTCTCCCTGTAACCTCACTGTTCCACTTGGATCCCTCTCATTCACACACATGTATTCTGTCTTGCTGCGACTAACCTTCATTCCTCTTCTCTCCAGAGCAAACCTCCACCTCTCTAGAGTTTCCTCCACCTGCTCCCTGCTCTCACTACAGATCACAATGTCATCCGCAAACATCATAGTCCATGGAGATTCCTGTCTGACCTCATCTGTCAGCCTGTCCATCACCACCGCAAACAAGAAGGGGCTCAGAGCTGATCCTTGATGCAGTCCCACCTTCACCGTGAACTCCTCTGTCACACCTACCGCACACCTTACCACTGTCCTACTGCTCTCATACATATCCTGCACCACTCTAACATACTTCTCTGCCACTCCAGACCTCCTCATACAATACCACAGCTCCTCTCTTGGCACCCTGTCATACGCTTTCTCTAAATCTACAAAGACACAATGCAGCTCTTTCTGACCCTCTCTGCACTTCTCCATCAACATTCTCAAAGCAAATATTGCATCTGTAGTGCTCTTTCTTGGCATGAAACCATACTGCTGCTCACAAATGCTCACTTCTCCCCTTAGCCTCGCTTCCACTACTCTTTCCCACAACTTCATTGTATGGCTCATCAGCTTAATACCTCTGTAGTTTCCACAACTCTGCACATCTCCCTTGTTCTTAAAAATCGGCACCAAAACACTTCTCCTCCATTCCTCAGGCATCCTCTCACTCTCTAAGACCTTGTTGAACAACCTAGTTAAAAACTCTACTGCCATCTCTCCTAGACACTTCCATACCTCCACTGGTATGTCATCAGGACCAACCGCCTTTCCTCTCTTCATCCTCTTCAAAGCTCTCCTAACTTCACCCTTGCTAACCCTTTCTACTTCCTGCTCAACAATATTTACCTCTACTACTCTTCTCTCTCTGTCATTTTCCTCATTCATCAGTTCCTCAAAGTACTCCTTCCATCTTTCCCTCACCCTCCTGTCACCTGTCAACACATTTCCATCTCTATCTTTAATCACTCTAACCTGCTGCACATCCTTTCCATCTCTATACCTCTGCCTCGCCAACCGATACAAATCCCTCTCACCTTCCTTACTATCTAACCTTGCATACATGTCCTCATAAGCTTTCTGTTTGGCCTTTGCCACCTCTATCTTAACCTCACGCTGCATCTCCCTATATTCCTGTCTACTTTCCTCCGTCCTCTCACTGTCCCACTTCTTCCTAGCTAACCTCTTCCTCTGGATACTCTCCTGAACTTCCTCATTCCACCACCAAGTGTCCTTGTCTTCTTTCCTCCTTCCAGATGACACACCTAGCACCTTCCCACCTGTCTCCCTGATCACTTTGGCTGTAGTAGTCCAGTCATCTGGAAGCACCTCCTGACCACCTAAAGCCTGTCTCAACTCCTCCCTGAAAACCGCACAGCACTCTTCCTTTTCCAACTTCCACCACTTTGTCTTCTGCTCTGCCTTTGTTCTCTTCATCTTCCTCACCACCAGAGTCATCTTACACACCACCATCCTATGCTGTCTAGCTACACTCTCTCCTACCACTACTTTGCAATCGCTAATCTCCATCAGATTACAGTGTCTACATAAGATATAGTCCACCTGTGTGCTCCTGCCACCACTCTTATATGTCACCCTGTGTTCCTGCCTCTTCTGAAAGTACATGTTCACCACAGCCATCTCCATACTTTTAGCAAAAGTTTACTTCTGCTTCTGTACATGCACACAAAATTCATGCATCAAGTATAACTCAGGCTGCTTCATGTCGCAACCAGCTCAGCGGGGAATTTTCCTATAACACAACACTCCCCAATGGTAAGTCAGTGCAAGGAATATTTCTTTGGTTTTTAGTTACTTACTTTACATGTACTACGTATGTCACTGAAAAGTAACATACAGTACTGTGCAAAAGTTTTATTCACCCTATTTTTTTTAATACAAACTTTTTTTTATTTTATGACTTCTACATTATCAAGTCAGTACAAAAAAGCATTTTAGATTCCCAAACATACACATAGTTTTCTAGCACAAAATTAAATGTTACAGAAAAATGTTTGTATGTCATTAAAGGAAGCAGCATATTATGTAAGAGACACTTTTCAGACAAAAAAAAAAAAACACAATGAAGGCTGCTGGGATTCGCTGCAAAAATAAGAAGCGAGTGTGAAAGTCAAAGTCTCCAGAAGAACTGTGACTGGTTCTGCAAGATGCTCAATAAAACTTACCAGCTCATTTCCTTATAAAACTGCACTAATTGGACCGGACACTACTATTTTTATTTTTATTTTTATTTTTTTGTCACACCAAATATTGACTTTGTTTAATTTACTACTGTTTACTGCTTTAAATATATAAGGCTTGGGGTCGCAGAAAATTATATATAATGTCCATTTGGGATCATTTTCCCACAAAGTTTTAGAAACCCCTGTATTAATTGTTACTAAAAAATAATTCATTTTATAGCATTTAGGTGCCTGTTTAAGTTTAAATGGGATGACAATAATAGTGAACACCCACAGATCTGGGTTGTTAGAAATGCTGTTTGTGTCTCTGCACTACAGCATTGTTTCTTGGTTGCATAAGCACATTTTTGGCTAAAAGTGTGTGGAAAATCCCACTGGGCCAATAGATCTGCATTAAAAATAGTCTCTTCTAGTTAACTAGGGTAACACTTTAACTGCAGCAAGGTTTATTCTTTAAGCAGTTTCTCATGTCCTCATTAAGATTCTGATTTTGTTCATTTTGAGTCTAACTGTTCCACATTTAGCGTCTAATCTTTCACGTATTGAATCCTCATTGTTCACACTATCATTGTGTTTTCAACCGTTTGCACATTTGGTTCTGGACTAATGACTAAATGTAAATGTAATCATCTTGAATACATTATCCCACTCAGCCGTGTGGCTTCATCAGTTTTAGGTCTGTAACGCCACTCATCATCGACTTAAAGTGCCGTCCTTACAGTGTTAGTCTGCTGGTTTCTGACAGTTCAACTCCAGAGTCTGATGATTGTCATGTGAACACACGGAGCATCGAGTGCCTGTGAATTTCCATCTACTCAGCAGTCCAGTTGCTCTAAGCCCAATGAAGACCACATTAATATATGCATTTATTACCATTATGTGTAAGTGCATCAAACTGTAACATACAGATGTAACATACAAATTGTAACATACAAATCCTGCATCTGCAGGATTCATCAAATTTAATTTCAGGTTTTTAGGAAATATTCTGATGCAGTTTTGAGACGCTTGTCACACCATTAAAGCTAAATGGAAGTGAGCTTAGATAATTCAGGGGATAATCCCCATAAAATCAAAATGTAATATGAGCATAAATCAAACTTACTGTTTGGTTTGAGCATGCTGTTAAGTGTGTTGGCTCTACTATTAGTGCTTTTGGAGTAAACTGGGTCTGAACACACACTCATGGGATCACAGGAAACAGAGCTTGAGCATAGGTAGGCTGAGGAGTCTGCACCCTAATAAGTGGAAAAAGGAGAGAGACAGAGATAGAGAGAGTAAACATCAGAAGACAATAGAGTGTACCGTTATGGTACAAAATGATCAAAAATGCTTAGAAACTAGTGTGTGATTATTTAGACACACCCTTTTCACTATGCTAACTTTGCAGCTATAATCATTGCTCTATCTCCATTAACCTTGTAGGTCCAGTGAAACCAACCATGGCAACCAACTATGTCTAACACTTCCTCAATTAAGAAGAAGACACAGAGACTCTGTATTCTCAGTATTAGTCCTCAGAGGCTTTTAATGCCGAAGGTCAGTAAGGCCTTCTAGGTGACAATGTATACACACACATACACACACATACACACACATACACACACATACGGAGAAAATCTGTGAGACCTGCTGTGTGACTGGTGATTGGTCCATGATGAAGAGGCGGGGCTTGTGGTAAGTCAGCAAAGGGCGAGTCCGTGCACACACACGAGTGATGTCCATCTGAGACAGGAGCTGACCTCGGCGACACACACGCCTCTTCTTCTGATCTGCCTTGCCTAAACATGTGGAGCCAGTGTGCAGGAACATATCCTTCACGTGGCTACATGAGGGAGAGGGAGAGAGATAACAAACCCACAAAATTTATAACAATTGGATTAAAATATGCATAGTTATTTATCAAATAAAATGTACAGTGGTTGATATCCTGAAAGGAGATGTTTATATAACATTATGGAAGGACTGTATGTAACAGTCAGTAAAATTTACACAATGTAACATGACAAGCCGAGTTTTTGTCTTATTAACTTCAAGAGAAATAAAAAAGAGAGGCTGGTGAGGGAATGACTGTTTATAGCTGCTATGATGTGATAACAAGAACTAACTGATGTTCATAGCATGAAAATGTAACTATAAATGGATAAAAAGTATTTAACAGCATGTTGTATTTTTTTGTCCCTTACTTATAAAATCGTTATACTGTATATGTACAGTGTTAATTATAATGTGCCAGAGCTACAGCTGCCAGACTTCCTGTGTTTAGACCACACTGTTTACATTTAGCGTAGACAGTATAGGAGAACATCCAGTCCACTGAACTTCTGGAATTCCTTATCTGAATATCACACCTTCGTGACTTCTCTCAGGAGTCTAAACACAAGTGTCCCAGACACAAATAAACCTTCTGACAAAAAGAGAAAGAAACCGAAAGACATAATGACCCCTGTCATTTCGTCATATATTGTTTTGGTATTATTATTATTATTATTATTATTATTACTATTATTATTATTAGCAGCAGTAGTATCAGTATTAGTCCTATCACTGAGTTTGAATTTAACATAAAAAGAGAATAAAATGGAGGAGACAGAACCTAGTGCTAGAACCTAGAACACTCGACAACCATGAGCTCCTATAAGCAGCTGACTGAAGATCTGAAGAATTCAGCTAACTGATACCTACACAATAGAGAAATGCTATAAAAAAAAAAGATATGACAGCATCTCCAGCTCACAATTTCCACTGTCCGAAATTAAGAAATGACAGTTAATTAAGATTAAGAAATGGCAGTTAAGGGGAACTATGGAGGTCAAGGCAAGAGCTGGAAGACCAAGAACACTAGCTGATAGAACTGTGTGCATTCTGGGTAGAAAGGCAAAGCCAAATCACCATATGACACCAAGGACCTGCAGGAAGCTTTAGCTGACACAGGGGTGGTGGTGTCCTGCTATGTAACTACTGTGCAACATTGCTTGTACAAACATGATCTGCATGGGAGAGTCATCAGAAGGAAGACTTACCTGTGACCTTATCTTAAAAGTCAACATCTGATGTATTCAAAACAACACTTAGAAAAAAAGGTATTTTTGAAACAAGTGCTATGGACTGATGAAATAAAAATTGAACTCTTAGACAACAATTACCAAAGGTATGTTTTGATTTAAAAAAAAAAAAAAAAAAAAAAGGTGTATCATTTGATAAAAAGGACACCTTGCTGATTGTTAAGCGTGAGGTTGGATCTATTATGCTTCGGGGTTGTGGAACCAATTCTGGAAGCAAATGTGACACAGTCGATCAAGAAATTGAATCTAAAAACAGACTGGCTTTTACAACATGACAATGAAGCAAAAGACACCTCAAAATCCACCATGTACTACATCAGGAAACCCAAGCTGTAGCTTTTTTAATGGCCCTTACAGACCCTTGACTTGAACATCATTTAAAACCTGTGGGTGAATCTGAAACATGCTGAGACACAGAGAGAGCAGAATGTCCTGAGTCCTGACCTGTTAAAGGGTCTTTTTCTTGAGCCTCTCCAGCATCTGCTGTCTCCTTTAGCTACAGGACAGCGTGAGGGCGAGTCACTCAGAGGAGCCATCAGACTGTTCACTATCTGGCTCAGCTGGGCACTCTGCACACAAACACACCGCACTTCACACATTAAAACACAAGGCTGTAAAACCTGTTTATTTTATCAATAATGAAATTACGAATACATTCCTATAACACAATATAACACAGGTGTGGACCTGCCGATCCTGAAGGGGGTAATGATTAGTCCCAGCAAGGAAGGGAGTAGAAATGCAGTAAACAGTAAAAAAAAAAACATACAAACAAAAAAAACATTTACATACAGTATAGTCCTTTCGCAAATCACTTTTCTGATCTCCCTCATAGGAAACATCATAGAAATGGCTCCATACGGCCAACATTTTCATTGTTGTTAAATCTCTTGTTTCTGAAAAAGTTTTAGCCTTTTTTTTCTCTTTCAGACAAAAGTGCCATTTTTTGGCCATTTTCAGCTTAATTTGGTGCCTAAATCCCTAAAAATATATATACAGCAGTTAACTGATATTGCTGTAAATGCCTAAATCTCACCTGTCTCTCGATGTTTCGGAGGAGGCGTGTGGGGCTGCTAGGCTCCATGTCGGGCTCGGAGTGGAGATCATGTGTGTGTCCCGCTGTTAACGTCAAACCAGCCGTCTCAGTCAGCAGAGTCTGTTGGATCTGCAGGTCTGTCAAAGGCTGAGCCTCGGCCAAAACAACACCTCCCTGCAGCAAAAGGCACAGATTAAAGCACCGCTCACACTGGACTTTCACCTGGCTGTTTCATTTACTGAGGTGCAACAAAAATTAGACCATTATGAGCGACACTGGTGCGATGTTATTTTGAGTGATCAGTTAAGGTTGGCTAGCAAGCGTAGCAATTTTTTTCAGAAAAAGGAGAAAACAAAGTGATGCAAATATTAGCAATGAGCCTCCATTTTGTTAGTCCTTCCAGAAAAAGGAAAAAACCTTTTTTTCCCCCCTGAATATAAGATATTATTATGTTCTACAGAACATTATAGAGTGGTATGAGCAGGAAAGTCTTATTCATATAACAGAACATTTTCACAACTGGGTAGAGAAGGAGAAGAGGTGGAGACAAAATGCTGCTACTCTTCTTCAGCCAGGTGAGCATTAGCTTTTATTTTTTGTACAACACGAATGAGATGTGTATGACAGCATGCCTGACAGACAAGCTACTGTATATCTTTTTTTTTTTTTGTTAGCAGTTGTCACAACAGCCCAGAACAGTACCGCTCCCCACTTTCAGTTTTTCATTTCCTACTTACATGCTTTGCTTTGTTTACCTGCTGGTTTGCTCAACACATAAGCACGAGCTCTTCAGTTTGTCTTCGTGAAGTCTTGCAATTTAAAAAAAAAAAATGTTATATAAGTTCTGAGCTATGTTTTCTCTGATTCTGTGTTCTACCGTTTTGTGACTCCATGTTGGATTGCCCTTTTGTTTGATGATTTGCCAAATGTTGTTTTTTTTTATTCTTCTTTCCTTCTTCTTCTTCTTCCTCCATTACTGTTTGTCCCTTCTTCTATCTAGTCTACTTTATTACAGCAGTTCTTTCTTTACCTTGTTGGCGAGGAGGTGCTGATGGAGCTGTGAAACCTGCTGAATCTGCAAATCCAGCTCAGACAGCCTGAGCTTCAGCCACGTCCAATGACTCGCCAGCTTCGCTCTCTCACACTGAAACCTCCACTCGCATCCCAGACAGCTGAGAGAGAGAGAGAGAGAGAGAGAGAGAGAGAGAGAGAGAGAGAGAGAGAGAGTTACTCGAACATTCAGCAGCTCTTTGATTCACTCTAAACAAGATGGATGGTTCATTTTCCCTCAATGGAGAAGACCTGGGGGGTATTCCATGAAACGAGTTAATAAAAGCGGGGCTTATTTGAAATAGCCTGGCTTGATTTCATGCAACAGGTCAATCCAGGGTCGTTGAGGTCCATCAACAAAGTTCAAGTGCAACTTATGCGCACAAACACAAAAAAAAAGATTCACTTTGTTGTGTGCACAACGGCAGAACAATCGTTCCTTAATATTGTTTCCGCCTGATGATACTACGCAAGCACAAGGCACGGGCAATAGAATCCATTGAGCTAAACTAATCTTTACAACTAACCTCACATGGAGCAGGTTTGTGGAACGTCTACTGTCTATCTTAAAACCCTTGTTTGTATATCAAATTTACTAAATTGCACTTATGTGCAATTATATAATAGCCTCGAAACGTGTGTCATGATATCCAAGTGTCTTTAAATAAACATGTGGTTCATCTACCCAAGACTCCAGGACAGTGCCCCTTATATACTAAATATTTGGAGTCAGGGTGCAAATGCGCAAACTTAGTGTGGTATTTATGTCATTGGTAAAGGCCATCCAAGGGTCATTTTCACTGTCCATAACAGGGAAAAATATGCATGTAGGCAACATCACAGAAGTATATTCCATATCCAGAAATGATAATCCAAGCATAAGTCATAAAACCATAAAAGCCATGCAGAGAAACGATGCTCAGAATGACACTAAACACCTGGCAAGACTTTGCAGATGAGAAAAAGGAACGGAAGCACTGAAACACAGAACAGGTGAACACATTAGGGTAACAAACTAATGAAGAGACAGGGCTGGAGACAGGACGGGAACCAAAACAAGGGCAGGAATGAGATAACAAGCAGTGACTCGTGACTCGCATTGAGTAGAGGAGATTTGTAACGATACTACTCTTACCATACTACGCTTGCTTTAGTTATTGATGATACTGATATCTGCTAAGAATATAATATTTAACTGCTAATCGAGCATTTTTCAGCTTGTTTAAATATTACACTCAAATTTACACATACACCCACAAGACATCAGTTTGATCGTACAGCTACGGCAACGGTGAATTTGAAGAAAAACGAAACTATCGGTGGAATTTGCGTACGCTTGTTTAACGCTTGTTTTATGCAATTCTGATGAACAGAATCGTAGATATTAAGCTTCTCAAAGGCAAAATATGATGTGCTTTACTCTGTCTGAACCCTGTGACCCGTTCTTCCTGTTCAGTATATATACAACAAGTGAAGTCTCTCTCCAGACGGACTAGCTAATAGGAAAATTCCACGAATAGTTAGAGTGCAGTGGAGCAGCAATAAAAACAATCTCACACACACACACACACACACACACACACACACACACACACACACACACACACTGGGGAGGTAGGACTCTGATATCTCCTGCTGAGATACAAACCTTCCTGGTCATTGCCTAAACACACACACACACACACACACACACACACACACACACACACACACAACATCTTCTCTGTGGGATAGTAGGATATTTGTTCCTACTTATTCTTCATATGTTCTGTTTTTCCTTTCATTTCTGTCAAATTATTCCTGCCATATAAACACACACTGCACTCGGGTGTGCCTTTAAACACTTTTTCTTTTCCACGAGGTTTGCAGACCACAACTAAACCATGTTAAATTGTGAACATGTGTAAAAAAGAAGCTGAACCAAGGACACGGCACAAGAGACTGGTCAGATTTTTCCACGGATATGAAACTGTTCTCAGGACAGATCCCTGTTTTCCTGGGTGTTTGGGCTCACATTGGTCTAAATGATGTCACGGCTGGTATTTTCATTAAAACGTTAAACAAACCGGAGCTGGATTTACAATGCTTAACAAAGCGGGGAGAGATTATACAGTGGGGGAAAAAAGTATTTGATCCCCTGCTGATTTTGTACGTTTGCCCACTGGCAAAGAAATGATCAGTCTATCATTTTAATGGTGGGTGTATTTTAACAGTGAGAGACAGAATAACAACAAAAAAAAAAAAATCCAGAAAAACGCATTTCAAAAAAGTTATAAACTGTTTTGCATTTTAATGAGGGAAATAAGTATTTGACTCCTTCGACTTAGTACTTGGTGGCAAAACCCTTGTTGGCAATCACAGAGGTCAGACGTTTCTTGTAGTTGGCCACCAGGTTTGCACACATCTCAGGAGGGATTTTGTCCCACTCCTCTTTGCAGATCCTCTCCAAGTCATTAAGGTCATTTTCAATGCCCTGGCTGAGGGAAGGAGGTTCTCACCCAAGATTTGACGGTACATTCCATAAATGTTTAATGAATGTCTCCTCACAGAAAACTTCACCATATTGAACGTCCTCGTCCTATAATTAGTGTGTATGTGGAGTGTCTGCTATACAAGTCTCTGTGAATGAGTTGTTACTATAGAAACAAAAACGTATTAGAACGAGCACGTGAATATTAATCAACACCTTCTGACCAATCAGAATTGAGAATTCGACAGCATTGTGGTATAGAATAAAATAAAGTAAAAGTAAAGTAAAGTAAAGTAAAATAAAGTTGAAGAATATTATAAAAATAAAGAATAAGTCCACTTTGCCATAACCCTGGTCTCAGAAAGAGATTGCAAACTGTGATATTCCTGCTATAAATCATATTTTAAAGGGGATCGTGCAAGTTTTTAAAAAATTCTTATGCTTCATCAAACGTAACCCACTCAGAGTGTGTGACATAACGTTCATTTTAATGTCTTTCCTATCCATTTGATGCTACAAAAGAAGCTGAATCCACAAGGATGACCGACGGGACCCAAAAAGACACAGTGCTACAAAGACAATGTCCAAATACGCCGTTGAAACCTTGGAGGACTTTGTGAGGCCATTTAGACACAGCTTGAGGTGAAGGCTCTAACAAAGCCTGTCATTTACCCCCAAGATCATGCTTCGGCCTTGCCAAAAAAAAAACAAAAAAAAAATCATGGACACCCCCTACACACTTTTGTGTTCCTGGAGCTCATAAAGTGATGGGCTTTTGTCATTCTTCTCCTTCTTTATTGGAAAGCTCAGTCTGGGGGGGTATTACAAAAGATATCCTGTGTACATCCTGGCCTACACACACACACACACACACACACACACACACACACACACACACACACACACACACACATCTTCCTGCATTCCATCCAAATGTGCAAGTAACCAGGCATGGAGAACATGTTCATCGAGATTAGCTATCAAGATCAAGCTTTTTTTTTTTTTTTTAAACTTCAAACTTATCTCTGTAACCTAACCCACATTCAAAATATTCTACAGCAAAAACATTGCAAAGACGAAGAGATAGTTAATCCAAAAATAACACACACGACTATCCCCAAGGCACGTCTTATGTCTGAAGTCTGCGTCTTTTTTTTTTAGTTTTTGCTAATAGCAAGTATTGTAAGCTTTATTAACATGGCATTGCAAGTCTAAATCATCACACGTTCATCTCAAACCTCCTCGAAGTGTTCAATATCCCCATATGGTACTGTTACAAATACTCATAAAAACAAACAAAAGGACATCCATCTCGAAGCTGCATCACGTTCTTCCTCAGGACAGCTTGAAGGTTGTGTGAAGGTGAAATATACGTTAAATGTGATTCAGAAAATAAGGTAGTTCCAATATTATTTATAAAAGATGCATCGTTACCGATGGTAGTATCAAGTAAGGGTCTGAAAGCATGAAGCTTGTAAAAACGTCTTCGAGACCGACATCTGATACCCGGTGATACTATACCGTGCTCTCTATTAAAGATACCGTTTAAACACCATAACATCTTAATCGTAAAACTCAGCCGGAGGAGTTCATTGCTAGCAGCACAACATAAACAGAGATAGATGAAATGTTCTGTGACATCTCTAAATGATTAGTGCGAAGTAAGTTACTCATTTCGGTATGGACACTTACCACAAAACGTGGACTCGTACTCATAATCTGTCTGAAACGAACGATACCAAAGCATTCGTAATAGTTCAATTTTCAACTGGTAGAATTACAAACCGGTAAAATATTATTACTGTGGTTTCATAAAATATTTACTTTAAAAATTGTAGCACAAAACATGATGTGGATCGGTCCGTGTCTGAGGGTACGTGTCCCTTTCTCTAATATTTACGTTGTCTATTTGCACTTTCATAGATGGTTTAAAACGGAAGCAATTACAGACAAGTGCAATTATGGCTTAAGTATTAACTAAATAATTATTTGCTTGTTTGTTTTTTTTTCCTTTGGGAATGAATGGATCCGGGCTAGTTCGTTTTTAAAAGTGGTCAGTAATGTCAAACCTGACTGTGACAGACATATAATCTCACCCACTAGAAATAATAAAAGGAGATTTCAACTGCATCTGTCCTGCTGAGATCTTAAAGCCATTGCATTGGCATTTCCAGACAGTTGAACCCTAGCTCAAGGCAAAATAAGCTTTTTGCTCGAAACTGTCCACGAGGTCTTATTTGTATCCAGACTTCAGAGAGACTTAAAAGCTCTTTCCTCTTTCTCTGATCTGCAGGAGACTGATATTTGTGTGCTCCTGGACAAGTTCCGGTTCCTAATCATAAGACTTTGTGGACGTGACTAAGACACTCACTGTACAGAATATACGCCTGGGGGATTTCTCAGGACCGTCACTGATGAATGCTACTGTCATACTTTTTTACAAACTACTTGGTTTTAGTTGTTAAGAGTATCCACTGCATGAGAAGAGCTTTTTTTTGAGGACTCCAAAGACATTGCATATGAAGTGCGTTGAATAAGTATTAGTACTGTAATATATAAAATCACCTCTGTCTCAAACTCACCCTGAGCTGGGTCTCTTTCCTCTGGTCTCTTCTTCCCACTCATCATCTGAGCTGCTTTCTGTAGCATCTGAGTCCAAAGCCTGCTGTGCCTCGCGAAGTACTGCCTGTCCACACTGTACTAAACTCTGTACACCTCTGATAAGCTGCGCTCTCTCAGAGCTTTTCTTCACTGAGGAGCATTCAGAGGAACTGCTAAGGGCGCCACATCCCTTCTGCACTGCTGGACCACTAAACTTTGAGGATATCCGCCCTGAAGAGTGATCAGGAAGACAGTCGGCTTCCTCATGAGCCCCTAAAGCATCAGCACATTTGTTTTCTGCAGGACTGAGCGGATCAGGTTCGGTTTTGGCGGACGTGGGTGAGAGTTTCCTCCTCATTTCTTCTGCTTGCTTGGTGAAGTTCTGCAGGGCATTTTCACCCAGCAGTGCATGGAGCCTCAGTTTCGCTCGGTCCATGCGAGTTGCTAATACGCGGTGCTGAGATGCGAGTCGCATTCTCTGAGCGTCCACTTCCTCCTGCGCTGCACCGTGAGATGCTGAGCGCCGTACTGGTCTTAAAGCATTGCTCTGGTTGCTGTTCCTGATTCCGCTTGATCTTGCTGAAGAAAGAGGTTCACTTTCTCCTCGGAAGTTCTGCAAAGGTGACAAAGTTTGCGTTAAGTTCTGACGATCGTTTGAAACATTCCTGGACTGATCTTCGACCGCTGTTCGTTCTTTGAAACTGGAGTCCTCATGAAGCAATGGACAATCCGCACCACTTCCGTCCATGGACACACAGCCGAGCAATGATCCCAAGCTTGGCTGGAGCTCTATTTTATAAGATGCTGAGTTGTGAACCAGTGACTGTAGGGGCATCTCTGGTAGCTCCAGAGAACTTTTCATGCTACAGGAGTCTAGAACGGATAAGGAGGAGAGATTGAACCAAAACCTAGTATAGCTGTCGCCCATCAGTTTAATCTGAGGATCCACGTCTCTGCTGGAATTCACGTCTCGGGTTAAAATTGGAGATGAAATGTGAATCCTGCGGTCTTTCTCTAAAGTCTTGTCGAGGGCTGGTGGCATTCTGAACAGAATTCTTTCTCAAATTTCCAGAATAAGGCCAGTGGATATGGGTTATTCAGTATCTTGGTCTAGAAACAAGAACGCAAATGATTAAGCTCATGTGCTGTAGACTGGAACTTAATGGATCACCAAATATATATATATATATATATTCTAAAATAAATACTATACAAATTGCCATGGACATTGGTTAAACTACAGTGTTGTAACTCGGAGCACGTCAGACAACGGCCTGATACAATGACACGAGTAATCCTGTCATAAACACTTTATATTAGTTCTGGAAATCTTTATAAGACCCAAAGAATACAGTGTCTTGCATAAGTATTCACCCCCCTTGAGATTGTCCACATTTTGTAATGTTATAACCCGGACTGACACCTGAAGTCGGGATTATACAGTATGTCATGAATCTACACCAAACTGCCAATTATAATACAGTTGATTGTATAAAATGATTTCAATTTTTTTTATAGCCAAACCCTGCCTGATACTTTTCCAGAACTTTCTATCAGACTTGTACTTACGTAAGCCACTGTATTTGTTCATGTATTGCTTTAAATCTTAAAGCCTAATTTCTTAGTCTGTCACGTTTTTTTTTTTTTTTGTTTGTTTTTTTTTTTGGTTGAAGAAAGCAGATATAAATTGCTTTACACTGTTGTTCATAATTCTGGATGTAAAGCCTTATCTTTCCCAAACACCTTAGAAAAGTGTAGTCATTTTTATTTATTTATTTATTTTTTACTGCTTTTTTAAAATAAGTTAATGTTTTCTAGACAAACAAAATCCCATCCTGTTTACATGTATAAAAGTTTAATTCGATTATTGCTCCATGTTATCACATGTAAACAGTGTAAAATCCTTTTACTTGGTTTATTTTCATGTTTAAAGCAGCTCTCTCTATTTGGCTAGAACAGACAGCATAACAGAAGGTATGAGGCCTCGTCCCAAACCGCGCACCACTAACTTAATAGGCCACCTGCAGTAACCATAGTAACAGTCGTATGCGTAATTTCTGGCACCCTATTTAGTGCACTACTGCGCGGTTTAGGCCCAAGGCTGAGTTTTTCCAAACGTTTGAACGTCAAACTCGGCGTAGACTTTTCTAAATTAGGAGAAAGCCGTTTCATGTTAACCGTAGAAAGTGTTTACAGTAACTAGTTACCTAGTTAGTCGACTTTGTACTTTTGTTGACAGAGCACCATACAGCTGGCACATTCTTGTTACTCTGATCTCCTTGATAAATCGTAATAAATGTTTACGGGAATTATTTTAACCGACAGAAATATAAGCACTTCTTCAACAGAGTAAAAACAAAACTTACCAAAAAAATATCGATTTAAGAAGAAGAAGAAGAAGAAGAAAAAAAAAAATCCGCTGAGGTTTGTAAAATCTGTAAAACTGCCGTTAAACCAGCGCGCGTGAGAGAATCCGAGAGAAATCCTGACTGCGCTCGCGCGGCACTGAGCAAACGGCTCGAGCAGGGGAGTCTCGCGCGTCGTGCGTGGCGCGTTCACCATGGCAACGTATCCTGAGTCAAGCTGCGTCCAAAATCACACACTTCTTCTACACTAAACATTTACTCACAAAGTGGGCCCGAAATCACTCTTGCTGAAAAATAAAAACAATAGAACCATCACAGACATTCTAATGGTTTCCACTACAAATACCATCACAAACCATCAGCTGTTTAACCATTAAAACCATTACCAAATGATATCCATTGGCTAGGACATATCAAGGACGTAGGTCCTTAATGATATCCACTAGACATAACATGCCACCAATAAAAGACAGCACATTACCAGTAGAGACCCACAGGGACCATTACAGTTTCCATTAAATCCAATACAATTCCCTTTATAACCACTGAAACCATTCTATGAAGGTTTCTGTTGTTTACTCCCAAAGTGTGTCCAAAATCATAGTTCTTCTACACTAAAAACTCCAAAACAAAAGCGTCTCCAAAAGTGTGTAAACAGACAGTAGTTCAAAACGAGACATTTAGCCATGATTAGCTTAATTAGCTACAACATGAATTAGCTATGAATGTGTTGGAACGTTCAAACGAGTTCCTGTTATCATTTATCATTTATGTTACAACAGATATACACAATCCTCTATTTTTTTCTCTCTTGAAGTTAATAAGACACACAAAAAAAATGCTGCTTGTTACCTTTGTTATGTCTGTTATGCTACCTAGAAACTGAAAACTCCTCTGTCTTGAAAACTTTGATATGGTAAAACATTTATTTAACATTTATGGAAGGAGTCTCCAGTGTCAGCGCTTTTTGTATCAGTCAGAGATAAAACTGCAACTTTACGTTTTCCGACATGGGAAAGTCTTCAGGATAGAAGAAATTTCCCTTCGTGGTTTCTTTGTAAAAATGACAAGCTGAGTTTTTGTCTTATGAACTTAAAGAGATAGAGTGGCTGCTGAGAGAACGACTGTTATAGCGTTAGCTGCTATATCATAACTGACAAGTTATTGCCAGCTAACTCATTATTAAACAAAACATTTCAGGAGTACATTAGGAGTGTTTTTATAATTCACTAGAATTGTAACCTAATGAAAGAAAAAAAAGTTTGTCTAAATTTGTCTAGATCCAAGGGGGTACTTTGGTGTCCATGCATTGGTGTCAACATTATTATCAGTAGAAATGACAGAAATATAGACAATTAGTAAGCAGTAACACCCTCTGAGGCATGCTGTTATAGAAAAATAATCAATGACGGGGTGATGTAATGACACAACACGAATCAGAGTTACTGTTAACATTCCCTCCAGGACTCTGCGATTTTGCGATCGCAGAAATGAATGCAAAATCAAGCAAAATCCAGAATATTCGGAGGAGCTTGCAATTTAAAAAAAAAAATTACTACAGATATTCCGCAGATTTGGGCCAAGACGTGCCATGTGATGTCATCACAACACGCATTCAGCCAAAGCCCTCTTTGATTCACGTGCATCGAGCATGAGTACAGCTAAAAAGATCTCATTTACCAACAAACATCACTGTGAAAGACTGCGCAAAACAATTTCATGCAATTGCAATTTCGCCAATTCCAGTAGTTTTCCGAAAAAAAAAGCACAAAAATCTTCGCAAATCGCATCGCAAATTTATTTAAAACGCTGCAGCAAAATCAAACATTTTTCACACACACACACACACACACACACACACACACACACACACACACACACACAAAAAAAAAACTCAGCAAATCATGTATGGACTGTGTTACCCCTCCAAAGCTGATTATTCGCCAATACCCGCTCATCTTATTGTTCTATTACCACCGCAATCTGATAATAACCCTACATCATAAGATTTTCTTTATTTATAGGTACTAACGTTGTTGAATGGCCGCAAAACAAGTCAATGCCTCTGATTACTTACGTTATAGCAGCTATAAACAGTCGTTCCCCTCTTGAGAAGATAATAAGGCAAAGAATATAGCTTGTTACTGTGAAACGGACTCCATGTGGTAGAAAACATACTGTATAGTTACAGCTTTACCTCTGAAGTGTCTCCTTACAGAACGCTTAACAAACAATAATACTTTTTTTTTTGGTTAAATAACAGCATGTCTGCCACACAAGTCCCTGTTAGTTAGTCATTATTATGGAAACGATAATATATGAGAAAGAGTGCATTAATATAAAGCTGTGATTTGCCTTATAGCCAGAACTATCATCAGAGCTGCTGTTATAGAAAACGAATCAATGCCTTCTGACCAATCAGAATCAAACATTCAACATGTTGTATGAGTGTAAATAAAGACATGCATGCATAACTAAAGATGGCAGACGCCGACTGGCATGCTGTGAGGGCACAGTATGTGGGGTATGTTTGGCCAAAATGAAAAACGTCTTGGAATCACCTCTGAGAATTTTTCTGTGCAACTACCACACTGTTAAAGAAGGAATAAATTGCCACTCACCATGCTTCTCTTACAGCATATCTAAATGTCATGTTATTTTCATAATTCATGTGTTTAGAATTGGTAGTGCCAGTTAGAACATTAGGCCGGTACACACAAAGAGCTGTTATGCCCTCCTGTTGGAATGTATGTAGAATGTAATGTTGATTTTGGGTACATCACGTCATGTGTCGAAACTGTAAAAAATCATGCAGCGACAAGCCCTCGTCCAAACTCTCAATCATGTTTATAACATCTGTGAGACATAAGTGATACTCACGGAGATGCAGATGGTAAAAATGAACCCCTGAGGGACACTTTTATTGGCACAGAGGGAGAGAGAAATTTTTACATTTACGGCACACGCCCTTATCCACAGTGACTTACACGGATCTCATTTTATACAACTGAGCACTTGAAGGTTAAGGGCCTGGCTCAAGGACCCACCAGTGGCAGCGCTGGGAATTGAACTCACGACCTTCTGATCAGTAGTTCAACGTCTTAACCAGCTCCAGACTGTGAGTGTAGAATGACGTCATGAGTCTGTCAGCAACATCCACTTTTCTCGCAGTCAGGTATGTTACCTAATCTAAAACTAAAGGGTATCTTTATACCTCAACACTGCTTAATTCTGATTGGTCAGAAGGTGTTGATTAATTTTCTATAAGCTCAGCTCTGAAAATAGTGCCAGTTGCATGTAAATGCATCTATGATTTGATAAAAAGTATGATTAATAAATGAAAAATTGTAAATGCTGCCAAACTGATGTAGTGTAAGAGGAATACAACACTTCAGAGCATGCTGTTATTGAGATACCAGGGAACAACACAACACCCTGTTGTTGATTATTTTCCCATAGTCACATGCCCCTGAATGTTTTATTACTTACTAAACTGTTTCTCATTGCCAACATTTCTGGCCAAGATAAAGCTTTACCCATGATAGGGTTTGCTCTAGATGTTACTCAGTTTCTTCACACTACAAATTACAAATTATTTTGTACTTAAGAGCAAGAGTATGATCATGTTGTGTAATGCTGCCATCTGTTGGTAAGGAGAGCACTGTAACAACTGACAAGTACAAATTCGAGGACGTTTTGATGAGCAGAGCTGCACAGATGACTGCAGAGCAAACTACAGTGCAAACAAATTATTTTATAAAACACAACATGATCATCCATCAACCGACTATAATATATCTATATAATGTTATAACCACAAAACAGCATGTTACTAGGATACAGATATTCAACACCACCATTTCTGTATTATTTATTTATTTTTGCATGCAGTGCCCTCCACTAATATTGGCAACCTTGGTAAATATGAGCAAAGAAGGCTGTGAAAAACTGTCTTTATTGTTTAACCTTTTGATCTTTCGTTAAAACAATTCACAAAAATACTCTGCTCTCATGGATATCAAACAATTGAAAACAAAACAGGTTTATCAAAAAAAAATCTTTATTAAATATAGGTGTGCCACAATTATTGGCACCCTTTTAGTCAATACTTTGTGCTACCTCCCTTTGCCAAGATAACAGCTCTGAGTCTTCTCCTATAATGCCTGATGAGGTTGGAGAATACATGGCAAGGGATCTGAGACCATTCCTCCATACAGAATCTCTCCAGATACTACAAATTTCAAGGTCCATGGTGGTGGACTCTCTTCTTCAGTTCACCCCACAGGTTTTCTGTGGGTTTCAAGTCAGGGGACTGGGATGGCCAGGGCAGGACCTTGATTTTGTGGTCAGTAAACCATTTTTGTGTTGACTTTGATGTATGTTTTGGATCATTGTCCTGCTGGAGGATCCGACCACAACCCATTTTAAGCTTTCTGGCAGAGGCAGTCAGGTTTTCATTTAATATCTGTTGATATTTGATAGAGTCCATGATGCCATGTTTCCTAACAAAATGTCCAGGTCCTCTGGCAGAAAAACAGCCCCAAAACATTAAAGAGCCTCCACCATATTTAACCGTGGGCATGAGGTACTTTTCCATATGGCTACCTCTCTGTGTGTGCCAACCTCAACCACCTTTGGTGTTTATTGCCAAAAAGCTCTATTTTGGTTTCATCTGACCATAGAACCCGATCCCATTTGAAGTTCCAGTAGTGTCTGGCAAACTGAAGACGCTCGAGTTTGTTTTTGGATGAGAGTAGAGGCTTTTTCTTGAAACCCTTCCAAACAACTTGTGGTGATGTAGGTGACTTCGGATTGTAGTTTTGGAGACTTTCTGATCCCAAGATGCAACTAACTTCTGCAATTCTCCAGCTGTGGTTCTTGGAGATTTTTTGGCCACTCAAACCATCCTCTTCACAGTGCATTGAGACGATATAGACACACCAGGTTGATTCATAATATTTCCAGCTGACTGGAACTTCTTTATTATTGCCCTGATAGTGGAAATAGGCATTTTCAATGCTTGGCTATTTTCTTATAGCCACTTCCCATTTTGTGAAGCTCAACAACCTTTTGCCACACATCACAGCTACTGTATATTCCTTGGTTTTACCCATTGTTATGACTGACTAAGGGAAATTGGACTATGTGAAAGTGAAATGACATGTAGCCCATCTATGGTAACCCATACTTGGAATTTGTCCTCTGCATTTAACCCATCCAAGTTAGTGCACACATATTAGGAGTTGTAAACACATACACTACAAACCGTGAACACACCCGGAGCAGTGGGCAGCCATTTTTGCTGCGGCACCCAGGGAGCAGTTGAAGGTTTTGCTCAAGTGCCCAACAGTGGCAGCTTGGCAGTGCTGTGATTTGAACTCACGACCTTCCAATCAGTAGCCCAACTTCTTAACCATTGAGCTACCACCATCCCTTCACACTCATCTGAAACAGGAAGTCATGGTTGAACAGTTTCCTGTTCTTAGTCACCTAGGTATACTAAAAAAAAAAGTAAAACATCAATGGGAATATACTTTAAATATATTTTTCTCAAATGAATTCATAGGGTTGCCAATAATTAAACTTTATACTATACTGAACAATGATGAAATATTATACTGATTTAGATAGGAAACTGCTTTTTATCTGACATCATATCCCTGAGTTTTTATACAAAAAAAAAAAAAAAAAAAAATCTAATTGCATTCTTGAGCTGTATTTGTTCAAATGTAATAGATATTTTGACCAATTTTGAAATTTATTTTCAGTAAATACTTGATCAGGTCACAATGGATCAAGAGCCTATCCCAGAAACACTGGACACAAGACAGGAACATAAGCCCTATCTGGATGTATAAACATAAATGGGGTTCTGGGGAAAGTGCTCCTCTGTGATTTTATGATCGGCCATCTCAGTGTTTTTCTAAAGCCTGCTCTGAGAAAATTACAGGCCGAATTACCTACTATTTTTCGCCAAACTCAGCAGTCATCTGATCATTTTAGTCTGGATATGCACGTCTGTGATTTTCGATGCCAGTGTCGCCTTGCATTGGAAAAGATGATGTTTCACGCCAATCTCAAATAAGCACCATCATCTCTTCTTTACTCCAGTGCCTCTTTGGCTGCTTGGATGCCATGTTGTGAATGAAGCATGATCATATGACCGTGTGACAAAAACATATGGGTTCATAGAAAGTACAATCGACAAGAAACTCAGTCCTCCTGTGGGAATTTTACTGCTGTCTGGATGCAAGATTTTTATCACTGGGGAGACGTGTAAAAAATGTATTACCGATGTCCCCTTGATAAAAATAATCCAAACCGAATAGGGCTATAGCATGAGATGCATGAGATGCCAGTGAACTGCAGGGCAAAAAGTAGGGGCGATTGTTAGCCATTTCACCAACTACCATATTTTTAGGGAGGTGGGAGGGAAGTGGAAGAAATTGGAACAAATCCCGTGCTGACATGCACAGAACATGTAAAAGGTAAAGGTAATTTTGATAATATTATACAATCATAAATAATCAATTCATAGGTCCATGGGAAATAGAACTGTTTGCACTTAGTAGCTAGTGGGCATAGTGTAATTCTCATTAGAAATGAAAAGAAAAATACAATCTTTGAACCACTTTATTTTAGGCCTAAAAGGCCAATGAACAAGCCATATACAATTTCTAAAGGAAAATTAGCATTTTTACTGATCTTACAGATTATAACAATTGAACAATCTTACCTACTGTAGCCTACCTAGCTGTGGTGTAGTAAGTGGGCAGTACTAGCTGTCTTAATCCAAAAGCAGAATGGCAGCTTTCAGTACTGTGTGGACTATAGGCATCACAACACTGTGTTCAAAATGAATCCCCACCAACTGCCCCAAATTGACAAAATTGTCAACAGTCCCTGGCAGTTCAGCTCTCTGGACTTTTGCAGTAGTTACTAACTGGTGGCACTTACCCGAGAAACCCTAGAGAAGATGGTGTTCAGGCATCTGTTTGGGTATGCCCGTTCCATGTAATTGTGTTCAGTATTAGTCCCAAAACCTTTGAGAGGTAGATGAAGCAAGTGCTCACTGGCATGCTAAGGTCTTTAGCACCAACAGAAAAACTCCACGCCAACAAGTACAGCCTCTTTCAGGCACTTTTAAAAAAAATTTTTTTTTTTAGCAGAAGCACCTGTGAGAAAACTTTTCAGGTCCTCGCTACAATGTTCCCTGATCCTTTAGTTCTCTTCATTGTCAACTAATCCCAGTATTCTCTCCCAGGTTCAGGGTGGAGGAGAGGTCAAGGAGAGATATTGCCTATTAAAGTCACCAGATCACCTGTATAAAGTGCAGGCATTTTTGGTGCTGAATTTGACCACGCTTTCCTCAACTGATTGCTGAAGGTCAAAGTGTCCGAAAGAGCAGCTAGCTAGTTGGGTGGAGGAGCTTCACTTGATGTATTAGAGTACGACCAATAAACAGTTCAATTGAACTTCAATAGGTAACATTTCTAAGAAGACCTACTGCTTAAATTATTTGCATAAAATATACATTGCTTGAAACTGAAATTATTTAAGATTGTCAGCAATTTCTTTAAAAAGATTTCTTTAAAAAACTTATTTTAGAACCTGATATTAAAATTTACGTTTTTTAAAATTTAATATTTTTTTTTTTTACTTCATGTCAGAACTGAGATATCCTTTGTAAAGAAAAATACATATATGTAAAAAAAAATAAAAATAAAAAATAAAAATAAGATAAGACAACAAACAACTTTAGATAAAAACATTAGAAAAATGATATGAACCATTGAAGTTCACTCATTGATGGAAACAGGAGTCATGCGTCAGAGCTGGAATCTATTCGTTGATCTTCCTAAGTATAAACAAACACACGACAATTTAACGTCAAGGAAATATTAGGACTTTAGCAAAAATTAATCTGGAAATTATTCCTGCAATCATGGTTTAAAGTGGCTAGATAGATATAGATATACCACACCAATTTATACTGTATATTATGGTCAGTCTACTGAATATTCTAAAATATAAATCTAAATATTCTAATATGGTCATCTGAATTTGATTGATTAAAGAGGAGCTAAGTTAGGTGAAAATTTTAATTTCCATAATTGTCATTTTTGCACAAATAAGATGAGATCAGACAAGACATGTTTGGTGGCTGATTATCTTTTTCTCGTTTTCTGATGAAACTTTGGGAGGCGGGGTCTAGGGGGTGGAGTAACACTAAAGTAACCTAAAAATCTATTTTATGGCATAAAAATGACTCGCTTTATATTGTCATTAAGGATGTTAAGTGTGTGCTCACAGTTGGTGTTGGTCAGGTCTTCCATGACATCACTTGCACATCTCAACAAGGCTATGACTAGACACCTTGCACCATATGTGCTGGTCGTGAATTCCAGAAGCTTCCTCATCCTATCCTGATCGGTCCTCTCTGCTCGCACTTTCGCTGCTTTTTCGTTGGATAATTCGAGGTGATCAAGGATTTCGGTGACATTTTTTACCCTGTCGATTAACTGTACACGTTTTTCCCTTAGAAACAACAGGTTTTCATCTGTAATTTTGAAAAGGGTTTCTTTTTTTAAAAAAACAGGTGAAACACTGAAAATGCTGAAGCACAAGATTGTTAGTTTTTGCTTTATTTGGTAGGGATGAAGTAGAGGTACCCTGAATATTCATGTTTCCAGTTTGAGAGTTGTCTATCTTATCTCTCTGTGCTGCAAAACAGAATAAAAAAGGAAATGTAAAATTTCCAGGAAAGACATTGTTGAGAACAGAAAACCTGCTGTTGAGAACAATAACAATTCTCAATCCGTAGAGAACCTAGAGGGTGGGGCTAGGTGGAATCATATACAAATAGAGGGTGGGGCTAGGTGGAATCATACACAAATAGAGGGTGGGGCTAGGTGGAATCGTACACAGCTAGAGGGTGGGGCTAGGTGGAATCGTACACAGCTAGAGGGTGGGGCTAGGTGGAATCGTACACAGCTATGATTCTATTTACTTACATGCTTGAATATTAGGTGTAATATTTACCACACACTGCAGCATTGTTGGTCACTCTCTGGTCGATCATGTAATCATTATTAAATCGATTCATTGGGCCACCTGAAGGCTGGCAGGAATCGCTCCTTCCAGATGTTTGAACCATGATGTTACCTGTTAATAGAGAAAGCAATCTTACAATCTATACCTAACAATAATATCTGGGCAACATTTTATATGCAGTACTGTACTACAATTAGATACATTTTCTCAAATTACCAATTATCATTTTACGAAAGACTTAAGAACTGACCCACAGGAACATTAACACTGGGTTGAATTAGATTATATATTATTATATAAATGACAGAATCTTTATGTACGTATTATAAGGTAATTGTTTTTACAGACAGCATTGGAAAAAAGTATTGCCTTTATCACACTTTTGTGAAACACTTAATAGGAACTGACTCATGCAAAAAGGAATAATGGTCGGAGGAGATGCAACTGAAGCCTGGACTTTAGGAAGAGCGTTCCCGAACATGCTTTGCACAGCATCTAAAGTGGAAACAAAAAACACGTCAAAACATTCACCTGTAACGAGGTATTTAATTGCTAAGTGCTTTTTAGGATTTCATGCTTTGAGGATTTCATATAATCTCTGTGCCCTGTATTAAAACTTTCCATTTTTAAAATTTTTAATTAATTTATTTAATTGTACCCCCATTTTTGTCATTTTGCTGATTCCCACCTACTAGCTAGCTTTCCCCCATCACACCAGCTAACAACAGGGAGATCCCTCAAAATTGTTATAATTTTGTTTAAAGATCTTATTTTTTTAATTTAGTACTGTCCTTCAGAAGCTACATATTTACATGTTTCCCAAAAGACAAAATAGCAACAATTTTCACCGATCATCCTGTTCAATAGTTTACACCCCCCTGGCTCTTAATGTTGTCTTGTTGAGCATCAGTGAATGTTTGCACCTTTTGTAATAGTTGTGTACGAGTCGCTCAGTTGTCCTCAGTGTGAAAAGATGGATCTCAACATCATATATCCACTGTTATAAAGAGGTCAAATATGCAGAAGATGCTGGAAAAGCAAAGAATTTATAGGACCTGGAGGATTTTTCTGAAGAACACCAGGCAGTTTAACTGCTCAGGACAAACTAGGGACTCGTGAACAACTATCACAAAACATAAAAACAGTCGTTGATCATCCAGGTAACAGCACACAGTATTAACAATCAAGGGTATGTAAACTTTTGAACTACAGTCAGCTTATTGTTAATAAATCTTATTCTAAGCAAATTAAAATGATAACACGTTACCTGCACACAAATAATTATAAGAGTATGATGTATACACACGTGCTGGAGCCTTCTTTTTTGCCAGATTCTGGCATTCTGCTGCATGAACAAAGAATGCAAGCATTATAGACAACATGCTAACATCAAATTTCTGGTTGAATAAACATACAACAAGTAGTTGCATAAATTAATTTGTTACCAAGACCTGAATTTCTAAATTCAATTTTGACATTTGTGCAGACATGCTTGTTTTTTTTTTTTTTTCTTTCTGAAATACCTGTATTAGGATGTTTTCTCTTCGTCGGTCCCACCCCTCCTTTCACTGCATAAACAAAGAATGCAAGTATTAAAACACACTAATAATAAATATATCTGGACATATTTTACAGGGTTCAGCAATGGACAGGACTGAGACTGAGAATCACATCTTTAAGGCTACATTTACGTTCATTCATCTGGCAGATAATTTTATCCAAAGTGACTAACAATTGAGCTGAAGGTTCCAACAGTGGCGGCTTGGTTCTGGGGTACTGGGGTACTTAACTGCTGACACCCTGGTGTAACTCATCAGCTAAACCCTGAGTTTAAATCCTAGCAGTTACCACTTTTTGGCCCCTGAGCAAGACCCTTAACCCTTGTTCCGGAGGGCCTGTACCCTGTGCTCTACAGATCCCAAGCTGGGATCTGTAATGAAATCACTTCCTAGTACTGTACATAAAAATATTATCATAAACTCCAAATTGCTTTCATAAAGAACAAGAATGTTTACTGACCTGGATCGGCTTTTGGTTTCTTGTTTACTGACGTCTTTCCTGCAAATCAAATGTTTCTCTCTATATAAATAATAATAAAATACATGCATATAGGCATAACCTTTGCTTGCACAGCTGTATCAAAACGCTTAAATTATTTACAATTTCATCTTGTATTGCATATAAAATAGATTATAATAATAATTGTATAATGTAATAGAATATTACATTTTATGACAACTGACAATAAAAGGAGAAAACACCCGAGAAAAAGAAAAAAAGAGTGAAAAAGAAATAAAACCAAACAAATAAATAAATAAATAATAGTCTGATCTCCTTTCCAACCTGTACAGTCTATACAGTCGAAGCCCTGAAAATGTTAACGGATGAGAAAGATTCTAAAAAGAAAATAATGTGTATATATTTGAATTAGTAACTGGATTTCTGACCTGCATCAGCTTTGGGCTTCTTGTTTGTTAAAGTCTTTACTACAAATCAAATGTTGCAATATTCAACATTACACATTAACGTGGCAAATAAATGAATGAATGCATGAAGAGACACTTAAAAAAATGTTATGACCATAAGAAAGATAAATACAATCATTTTGGATCTACAAAAAATAGCGTTGTAAGCAAAAGTTTGTGCACCCTGACCAAAATCGAACATTTTGTCGATTTGTGAAGTCAAGTGAAGTAAACAGACTATTTCATTTGTTTTCTGCAATTGCTTATGCGTACTTACTTTGTATTTGATGAACTTAAAAATAGAAAAAAAAATGTAATTTGGACTAAATTGGACTAAAAGGTGTTGAACTGAGCTATAACAAATATGGCAAAATTTTACTAACTACAGAATTTGAGACAAATCCTCGAGACTGCAGCTTCGTTTATTCATTCATTCAGAGGGAGGGATTTATGGAATGTAATAAGAGTTTTCTGACCTGTGTTTGGATTTGTTTGCTTTTTGGGAGGTGCAGGCTTGTTTCCTTGAACTTCTCGAACAAAAAGGGAAGAGTAAAACAATCTAAGATTAACAATCAGATATCTCAGATGGACAAGATTCATCAATCATCAACTGTAACACTATTTTGGATACAAATAAAACAAGAAATCAATTATTATAATCTGCTGCAATTTCTATTATACTGTATTTAGTACTACACATATAAAAAGAGAAGCTTTCAGACCTGTAACTTTTTTTCCCCTTTTTTTTGGTCCCTGATTCACTTTTACTGCATGAAAACAGAATCTGAGATTAACAGATGGCAAATATTTCCAGTACAAATCACATTTATTAGTTATGTATGCTTGAATTACTAAATTACATTTCATTGTTTACTGAGCCATCAGTGCCAAAAATGCCAACACGGGTCTGGGAAAGTGGGAAAAGTGTCTGTATTCCAGGGCAACAAAATGAAATGCATAATCAGTGAGCTCAGTTCAGAAAATAGCAGAAATGATAGAAATTTGCAGCACTGTTGCTATAACTAGAGGTCAGAATTTAAATAAGATCAGATAATTTTTTTCCTCAAACCCACCAGTGGTGCAGGCAATAAATAAAAAATAAAAAAAAATTAAATAAATAAATAATAAGGAACCGAATATAGACATGTAGCATTGCCATGAGTTTTTAGACCTGTGACTAACCTGGATTTGTCTTCTTTTTCGAAGCTGTTTTTGCTCCGACTGTACGAGTGAAGAACGGAAGTATTAAAACAATGCATTAGCTATTTAGTGACATCTTTTAACCAGGTCTGGTCCTGATATACAGCACAAACAAATACTGACCTGGATTTGTCTTCGTTTTCTTTTTCGAAGCTGTTTTTGCTCCAGCTGTGTGAGTGAAGAAAGCAGGCATTAAAAATATATAGCTGTTTAACGGCATCCTTCATCCAATTCTGATCTGAAAATCCATTATTAAGAAATACTGACCTGTATTAGCCTTCGTTTTCTTTTTTGAAGCTTTTTTTGCTCCAGCTGTGTGAGTGAAGAAAGCAAACAATTAAACAATGCGCAGTACTAACTACTTCTAAAACACTGCACTATTAATGCTGTAAATAGAAATTATAGTGACCACTTGACAACTCTGCTGACGGGATGTTACTGTAGAATTTACAAGGAAATGTTATCCATTGTGTGAACAGAGCTATTCAAACTATCATAAGGTGTAGAAAGCAGTTTTGTTTTTGTTTTTTTGACAAAAGATTATAATCTTTTCACCTGTACCAGTCTTCTTTGGTGGCATAGTTTCAGTTTCTGCAAGAACAAAATAATAAAGTGTTAAATAAGTAGTATGTCTTACCATTCCTGGCAAGCGAGCATCAGGTTTTCGCCTAAAAACACCATCGAGATTTTTCAACAGCTGATATCTGGATTAATCAGGATACACATCACAGATTAAAAATATGAAATCATTTAGGAACATGTATTACCTGAACACTACGTCGTTTTTATTCTGATTTTAATCAGTAGTTCAGCGCATTACTGTCATGCCATGAACTCCACCACAGCATCACAACATGGACACAATTTCCCATCACCCACAGCCACGATGATGTTCACACTCACCTGACTCACGTTCACACACACACACACACACACACCAGCGCAAACACGCTAACCACTAACATGATTGGGTATAAAAAGAGTATCTTAGAGAGGCAGAGTCACTCAGAAGTAAAGATGGGCAGAGGTTCACCAATCTGAAATTTGAAATTCTTTTTGGAAACCATAGACGCTGAGTCCTCTGGACTAAAGATGAGAGGGACCATCTGGCTTATTATCAGTGCTCAGTTCATAAGCCTGCATCTCTGATGGTATGGGGATGCATTAGTGCCTATGGAATGGGCAGTTTGCACATCTGGAAAGGCACCATCAATGCTGAAAGGTATATACAGGTTTTAGAGCAACATACGCTTCCATCCAGATGACGTCTTTTTCAGGGAAGGCCTTGCATATTTCAGCAAGACAATGCTAAACCACATACTGCATCTATAACAACAGCATGGCTCCGTAGTAGAAGAGTCCGGGTGCTGAACTGGCCTGCCTGCAGTCCAGACCTTTCACTATCTGAAAACATTTGGCGCATCATGAAGCGAAAAATACGGCAAAGAAGACCCAGGACTGTTGAGCAGTTAGAATCCTGTATCAGACATGAATGGGACAACATTCCTCTCCCAAAACTCCAGAAACTGGTCTCCTCAGTTCCCAGACATATACGGACCGTTGTTAAAGAAGAGGGGATGCTACACAGTGGTAAACATGGCCATGTCCTAACTTTTTTGAGACGTGTTGCCGCCATCAAATTCAAAATCACCTTATTTTCTCCTTAAAATGGTACATTTCCTCAGTTTAAACATTTGATATGTTTTCTATGTTCTATTGTGAATAACATTTGGGTTTATGAGATCTGCAAATCATTGCATTCTGTTTTTATTTACATTTTACACAGCGTCCCAACTTTTTTGGAATTGGGGTTGTATAGCAGAAAATGAAACACATAAATAAATAAATAAATAAATAAATAAAGGAGTAATCGATTCATGAGAGTTTTACACTGATTTTTTTTCTGATGTACATTAGGGCTGGGTGATATGACAAAAATATTATATCATGATACTTGAAGACATTTGGATTATACAAATTGCTGGCTGAACAGAATTGCTGCATTAAAACAGCAAAAAAAGAGTTTGATGATACATTTATTTAATGGCTACAAAAACTACAGTACATTCTAACACAGAAAATCTGTTAAAGAATGCACTTATTTAAAGAAGGGAAAAAAATACTTTAGTACAAATACAATACAAATCCATTTAGTTTGTAATTATTAAAGTACAAACATAAGGTTGTGAATATCATGATAGTGATGATATCTCATAAAAGAGTATCAGGATATAATTTTTCACTGTATAGGTTTTATATTTGTTATATTACCCAGCCCTAATGTAAAAATAATTTTACAGTGTGGTTGTTACAACTGATTCACGCGAGGTCACAATATTACCACTTTTTCAGTAAAACTGCAACACAGGTCTCCTTTTGCGGTCAGTAAACTCATACAGGAGCTACTCACTGACTATATGGGTAAACATGATTTAAAAAAACAAACAAACATATAGGCCTACATGATCATACATGGATAGCATGGAGTCATAAAAAAACCCCCCAAAAAAACAGTACAGCTGCACCAGGGGTCATGGTGGCTTAGTGGTTAGCACATTTGCCTCGCACCTCCAGGGTTGGTGGTTTGAATCTGAAGCCTGTGTGCATGGAGTTTGCATGTTCTCCCCATCTTCAGGGGTTTCCTCCAGTTACTTTGGTTTTCTCCCCCAGTCCAAAGACATGTATTGTAGGCTGATTAGCTTTTCAAAATTGTCCGTATTGTGTGAATGTGTGTGTGATTGTGCCCTGCGATGGGTTGGCACCCCATTCAGTGTGTCCCTTGCCTTGTGCCCCCGCAAGCCAGTCTAGAGTAAGCGGTACGGAAAACGGATGGATGGATGGACAACTGCACCAGCTCTCCCCTAGCACCTTATATTCTCAGGTCTCAACTAAAGAATCTCTTCATGATCAAAAGGCAACCAGTCTACATTCAGCATCCTGGAGAAAACAGTGCGGTTAAGCCAGCCTCTCTTCCTGAAAGCATGATTAATCTAGCCTCACGTAAATTTTGCTGTCCCTCCAGGATTTAGCGATTTTGCGATCGCAGAAATGAACGCGAAATCAAGGAAACTCCGCAATATTCACAGGAGCTTGCAATTTTTCAAAATTACCACAGATTTTCGCTGAAACGCCTCATGTGACATCATCACAACGCTCATTCAGCCGAAGCCCTCTTCGATTCACGTACGTTGAACATGAATACAGCTAAAAGGTCTCATTTACCAACAAACATCACTGCGAAAGACTGTGCAAAACTATTCGGTGCGAATTTCATTGCCAATTCCAGTAGTTTTCCGCAACAAAGCACAAAAATCTCCGCAAGTTCCATCACAAATTTTTTAAAAAGCCGCAGCAAAATGAAACATTTTTGGCCGCAACAATCACAAAAATACTCTGCGAAATCCTGTATGGCCTATTTTTAGGGTCGCGGCTTTTAGACACTTGGCGGTAATAATGCTGAAAAAAGTCAACTGACACAGCCCGTAGCTACATATTATTACACAATGCCATGGGAATATATGGAGGACCAAACCTGCAGATATTAAAAACAAACAAACAAACAAACAAATACATAGATCGATAAATAAATGAATGCAATAATAGGAAAATAAATGAAAGAATAAATGACTCGATAAAACAAATATAATTCATTTTTAATTACACTGAATTTTTTTACATTTATTTTTATTCATTTATTCTTTTATTTATTTTTCCCGTTTATTTATTTTTATATTTATTTTTTCCCAAATGTATTTATTGCCATATTCATTTATTTCAGTCCTTGCGTAGCTCCAGTGCCTCATTGGTTGAGAGCTCACGTATAAGCTAAAGACCATGCTGTGCCATGCTATTCCGGATAGTTCTTTCACCAGACGACTTATCAGTGTTTCCACCAGTTTGACCAGTTAGAGATAAGTTTCAATAGCACTTATAGGAAGCAAATAAGATGGATGTCCCACCGTAGCACCCTCTTTGTTTTTTGAAGCTTCCGCCATAGTTTACACCAGAGGTACGACCTGACGTCACTCCAATCAACGATGAACCAATAATGAGCAGGTTAAAGCAAGGACAGTTCTTGGCGGACGCTTCACACATAGCTAGAGAGTTGCGCAACTTTGCAAATGAAGTCGATAACCAGGCATCAAATGACTATATGTTATTTATTTAGAGTGGAGGTGCTTAGTGATGTTTTAAGTACAGCCTGAATTGTTAAATATTGTCCTGCATATTCAAAATCTGTAGAGTCAGAGGGCGCTACGGTGGGACATCCATCTTATTTGCTTCCTGTGAGTAGCCTAGTATTGAAACATTCTCTCACTGGTCAAACTGCTGGAAACATCCCAAAGTTGTTTGGTGCATGTGAACTAACTATCCATCCATCCATCCATCCATCCATCCATCCATCCATCTATCTATCTATATCATTTCTGCAGGTTTGGTCCTCCATAGGAAAAGAGCTGTAAGACGATATCAAATGCGACCAATGTGTGTGTGAAAGTTTTCACAAGTCAGGCTCCATCAAAAACAAGAGAATCTGCGTGAACTCAGACTGTGTGTTTATTGGAAATAGCCCGTAAATGAAGGCTGTGTATTTTGCACCTTCCCAGATCACCGACTTAAACTTTTCTCTTTTGACAGAGAAGAACTTTGCTGTGAAAAATAAATAAATAAATAAATAAATAAATACAAACTGGTTTAATCAAACTGGTTAAGATGATGGTGGTTTCAGTCCTCTACTTGTCTAACATTTTCAGTTATACGCATTACAGAATAAACAGGCACAGTAAAAAACAAACAAACACGAATGACGGACTGGAGGCCTGATTTCACAAGTCATGAAGAATAACATGAGATAATGTTTACATGTCTACAGTAGCGCATTGCAGGTTTGCAACCAAAAGAAGTTGGAACAGAAAGTTAAAACACACCGAGCCAAACAAACAAACAAACAAACAAACAAACAAAAAGAAAGAGTACTCTACTTACACGTTTAATTATGACTAATGCGCTGTGTGTAAAACTCTTCTCTGGCAGGAAATGTGCTGTTGTTCGAGGACTAAACCGAAACTTGAAACGAGACTTGTGTTCTACTGCGCATGCGCACAATTTCAAACTGTCAAGCGCGGAATTACGCACAACCACGATGTCCAAACAGACAGACGGACAGACAAACAAGCAAACAAATAAATAACTACCTGGCATCACCTGGCATAAAACATTGTTATATTATTTTACTCTGTTGCCAGGTGGTTAGCAGCAACTTGGTTGCTAAACAAACGCAAAACAAACAAAGAACTAAACAAACAATCAAGCATAATAAATAAATAAATATTGCATAAAATATTTACCTGTTATTTTACTCCGTTGTCAGGTGGTGAGGGTTAGACACGTAATATAACAAACAAACACGCAAAATAAATGAATAAACAAATAAGTAAACAGGTTACTAAACAAACAAACAAGCAAACAAATACCAACATTTAACTGTGTTGTCAGGTGGTACAAACAAGCAAATGATAAACAAGAAAATTTTAAACAAACAAACAAACAAATAAATAAATAAGAACATAGATAATATTTAATATAATATAAATATAAAATATTTAACTGTTATTTTATTTACCTGATTGCTAAACCAATAAACCAACCAACAAACAAAAAACTAAACAATCAAACAAGTAACTAAACAAAGAAGCAGATAAACAAACCCAAACATAGATGTAAATATCGTTCCTGTTATTTTATTCTGTTGTCAGTCGCTGATGGGTTTAATAAAGTTTATACATGTTAAGACGTAATGCCGTCATGTTACAGTATTGGCATGTTATAGCATGTTATTACACTTTTACATATCGTGGTTGTGTTAACATGTTTTGGTCTTTCTGTTTTTGTGTTTAGGGGATGCCTTGACAAAACATCTGGGTGTAACTATACTCATTCATCAGTGACTTACTGGCACCCACTGGTGATAAAAGAAGTGGCCTTGCAGCTCATACTGTATTTTTACTACTTAATATTACTTATTATTATTACTACTATTTTGTTTGAGTAGCCACAAACAAGAAATTACATATTTTAATCGAAAGTGAAAAATGAAACGGAAAAATCCTGTTCTGGTATGTCCACTATCTTTATACTTGGTTTTTAGCCTTGGCGTTTGACAGTGTGACTTGAGAATCCTTAAGGCCATTTCTATGCTGACCTCCTTAAATCAATCCTCGGGTCCAGACAGTGGCTCCGGATAAGGAGTCATCAGGTACCACTCGCAGGCGAACTCTCGGTCTCCAAGCAGCCCATTAAACTGATATACAATGCAGAACGGACAGGAACATTTTAAGGGGATATCCTTCTATAGCAAATCCATATACAGTAATATAATCAACATTTATACCAAGCTCTAAGCGATGACTTAGACATATGAGTCATGAACTGACCATTGTGTCTTAATGCTAGTAGTCAGACTGATCACAGGTCAGGTCTGTTGAAGCTCAATTTGTTAGTGCTTATTATTTCTGAAAGTGTGTAATTTAATATTCTACTTAAACACTGATGCACTGACTCTCCTTTATTGTAGTCATTCCTGCACACACAGTGATGCTCTAATGGTCATTTGGTTAGAGGTGAATGCGACAATTACTCTAGGTAATCCTAATAGGCTACAGACAAATTATAAAAACATGTTAACAGATTAACAACCAGTGTCCTATTAAGTCAGTTACCTGCTATTTAATTAATATAAACCATACAAGAATCTAAAGAAGCCAAAAGAAAGGTACGGATAAGTCAGAGTTCAACACAAAGCTAGCTTGTTAACCGTACAGTCCTGAAAATCTCACCGGAAGCAGTACATCATCCGGGTATTTCTCGCCTACTGAGAGTTCGGACATACTACCGCTCTGGAGTACTGCTTACTGTGTAGTAGTGAAAATCTAACAGGTGTTCGAAAATTGTGCGCATGCGCAGTGGGACGCACAAGTTTCGTTTTCGGGTCTGAGTCGCAAACAACCTACGGCAGAGAAATATACTACCAAATAAGTGTTTTTTTGTTTGTTTGCTTGTTTGTTTTTCCCCTGCAGAGCATTACTGTTATAATTAAACGTGTAAGTACCGTACTTTTTCTTTTTCTTTTTTTTTCTTTTTGGCTCGGTGTGTTTTAACTTTCCGTTCCATCTTTCCATTTCTGCTGTTACTCTGAGTTAGTAAATCATGGCGGTGAGTGAGGTGGAGAGATCTCTCAATTTATCAACACTGCATCTTTAAACCAGTGGTGTATTTTAGTCTACACTCTTATAGTCTGTATAAAGTAGTAGACTAGATGCAGTTTTAATCTCAGTGTGAATTATGGCTGGATCTTAAATCTCTATAAACGAGACCTGAAACTTAGAAGGTGCTGGGGGACAGCTGGAGCTTATTTTGGTAAATTACACAACCATGATCAGGGGTGTAGAGGATTTAAAACTGTGCAAAAGTTTTAGGCACGTGCAAAGAAATGCTGTAGAGCAAAGATGCCTTCAAAATAATGAAATTAAATGTTTCTAAATTAATAAAAATAAAAAAAAAATACTGCAAAGAGCAGTAAACAGTAGTAAATGAAACAAAGTCAATATTTGTGTGACAGAAAGATAAAAAATGAAAATAAAAATAGTAGTCTCCGGTACAATTAGTGCAGTTTTATAAGGAAATGAGCTGGTAAGTTTTATTGAGCATCTTGCAGAACCAGACACAGTTCTTCTGGACACTTTGACTTTCGCACTCGCTTCTTATTTTTGCAGCGAAACCCAGCAGCCTTCATTGTGTTTTTTTGTCTGAATATGCTGCTTTCTTTAGTGACATACAAACATTTTTCTGTAACTTAATTTTGTGCTAGAAAACTAATGTTTGGGAATCTAAAATGTTTTTTTTTTTCCTACTGAGTTCATAATGTAGAAGTCATAAGATAAAAAATCTATAACAAAGTTTGTACTAAAAAAAAAAAAATAGGCTGCCTAAAACTTTTGCACAGTACTGTATATGCGGAGAAGCAAATGCAAACAAAATCACTCCATTGTAACTGATCGATGATGCCAAGCTCATGTGATACCTTTTATTTTTGCTTGTTTTCATTGTTTTTTTGTGTGTTTTTAAAAAAAAAATAATTTCACATCCTGTTATACCATAATAACCATGATGATGATTACTACCGTATAGAAAATGGTTGCAATGGTTTAACAAACAAAAAATGGTTTAAAAAACAAAAAATAAAACAACAGATTCTGTTTTATACGTTGTGTATGGATTGCAGTTCATTACTACGTGGACAGGAAATAGTGTGTGCGTGTTTTCTGCCTCAGTGCTGTCACGTTTTGCTACTCTTAATGGCCTCTGAAGCAAGACTCTGTATGTAAATCTGTATCTCAGGTCACACCCGTGCTTGCTCACATCCTACAAACTCTGCCAACCGTCCTAACAGTCAGAGTAGACCTGAGTGCACACATCGGCTCATCAGTGTTTAATGTAAGGAAAAAATAATATTCAAAAAGTACTTTTTACACATTATATAAATGCGCTTGTTCTTGTTCTTGTTTCTGTAGTAATAACTTACACATTGGCTTGTACTATATGACTCACCACATATTATTATTCTTATTATTATTCTTATTATTATTTATTTATATTAAATGTGGAACATGAATTATATTATGTTAAATTATATTAAACATGAAATTAGAAAGTGAACCGTTGTTTACTGTAATTTAAGGTGAGTTTCTCTAAGGCAAGTTTCCCGCTGACAGTGAATCTAAAGTAATAAAGTTCTTACTGGAGCCGGAAATCCACCCGTGATCACTGAAACAGGCAAGACTCTGTCAAAAACGAAGGTTCTGATGCATTTATCAACAAATATCCAAGAAATATGTTGTGTGTAAAAGGGAGTGAATAAAAAGGTAAAAATACACAGCAAGTAAAAAATAAATAAATAAAAAGGTCAGGAGAGGGTTTTAGCCCACTCCTGACCTTTTTATTTATTTATTTATTTATTTATTTATTTTTTTTTTTACTTTTTATCCGTTTATACAGTTTCATTTTATTCTAAGCCCTGTTTATCTGGTCTTACTTCAGCAATGATGGTTGCAGTTTTAATTCTGAATGAAGCTTGTTAAAATGTTTCAATTCTTGAATATATTATTGTAAACCCATTCTTAAAATGGCTGATTAATGATTAAATGTTTATACAACTTGTCCAGATATACCTACCTTGTATATTTTAGTCATGTACATTATTTTGCAGGTGCAGAAACGGAAAAGATGCCAAGACACATTTCTAGAGGTTCAAAAATCTTTACTTCTTTCATTCAGAAAATGAATTGAATTTACTTTAATCATTAGTAAACCATTTTTGTAAATTTGTACATTTAAACCTGAATGTTTGCACGTTTTTGTTTGTTTGTGCAGGGAAATCCAGGATGCCAACAAATAGAAGACAACAGGCTAATCAAGGTAAAAATAAAATAAAATAAAATAAAAGGTATACAGTAGTAATATTTGGATTTCAGGATCACATGTGGCATAAAGATGCCAGCAAAACAGTGGTACATCTTTTTAATGCTTGGTTATTTTTTATTTATGCAGTCAGGGCCCATATGCCTCCAAGAAACAGAATGCAGACTAATACAGGTAAGTATTTCTTAAAAAATAATAATTTCACAAGAGATAAAAATAAATAAAAACAGCAATGCAGCATTTCTGATCAGATGGTAGAGTCAAGGGTACATCTTTTGTACAGTGAATATGTAAATTTCACCTGGAAAATGTCAATATAGTATACCTTAAAAAATAATTTAAAGTACAAAATTGGACTTTTAAAAATATTTTATCTATAAGGTAATTAAAGGTACACTACATTCACCTTCCCAGTTAAAATAAAACATACACCTACATACTACGGTACAAAAGATGTAACCCTTCATGATAATGAATCTTTAACTCGCCAAGAAACCATTACTGACCCCGCCTTCATTTTATAAAAAAAAAAAAAAAAAAGAGTACATTCTTAGAAATTGTTTGTTACATGTTTTTAGCTTCCTAATGCAGGTTCTACTTATCCCTCAGAGAGACAACCTGAAGCATAAAAGCAACTAATTCCAAGTTAGTTAGCTGTAAATAGGTTTGGAATCACCTGTAGTATTCCTGTTTACCACTTCTTTCTAGAAACAAAGACTTGAAATAAGCAAAATTATATGATAATATAATAGGACAAGATACTTCCATGTATGAAATGAGTACAAATAATTAGAAATAGGCTTCATAATCTTATATTTGTTTAATAAGCGATCTAATGTAATCTAACAAAGAGATATATTAGTCAAATTTACTTATATTCGTAGATCTGATATAGCAAGTTCTTTGTGTTCGAAACAAAAATTGTATAGATATGTAAATCCCTGTAAGCAATGATTGCACATACCCAAAATAAGGTGTGATGGGGCAAAAAAAAAAATGTCTGCAATAATGATTCTAGATGAAGGTTCCTAAAACATATAATAAACTACAACCTCCATGCCATCATGAAGGAATGGAAGAATACTCGAGGAGGTCCTCTCCTTTCACCTAACCACTCACACATAAACACACACATGGATTAGACTTCGGAAAACAGTAATGACTAATTTTGTATCAATCACATGTCATAGTGATAGTACTGGTGTTTCCTTCTCATCACCAATATTTTATATTTTGTCACTTTTTTGTCCAAGGATTTAGAGGAAACGCACATCACACAACAAGAACACATCCTAATTCAGGTCAGAAGAATACTATTTATTTATTTATTTATTTATTTTTCAATAGATCTGAGCACATTGAATTATTTCTCATTTATACTCACATTTTTAAAACTATTGCCCAAGGCTTTAGAGGAAACTTCCATCACAAAAAGAGGACAAATCCTAATCCAGGTCAGATTTTCATTAATTCTTTCCATAAATCTAAGGACAATGTTTATTTTAAATGGTGATTATATAATATAGTCTCCCTGAACATCACAGCAAACGTACTCACGGTTGTCAGGGTCATAATTATTCCACCATAATTAATGTCACTTTGGGTTTGTGCTGGAACAAAGTTGTGGGTGGAACAAGCAAGTTGTGAGTGGCATTTGTTTTAACTTAAAAAATACTCTTTTATTTTAAAAAGAGTCTGTATCCATTATTTTAGTTAGTAGATATTCAAAATTAAGTCTAATCTAATCATCACACGGTCTATGGCATGCAAAGGGAAAGTGTAAGTGCAGACAGTGTATCCATAATGTATAGAACAATTGTTCTGTTCTGTCCACTGTGTGAGATATATATATATATATATATATATATATATATATATATATATATATATATATATATATATATATATATATATATGTGTGTGTGTGTGTGTGTGTGTGTATATATATATATATGTGTGTGTGTGTGTGTGTGTGTGTGTGTGTGTGTGTGTGTGTGTGTGTGTATATATATATATATATATATATATATATATATTCAACACAGTCTTGGGATTTAAAATTTGAATGAATAGATCACACTAGTGATTCTTGCTCACAGGCCTCACGTCTGAATCACTGATTATTGTAATACATATCCAGATATATTTATTTTTGCATTTTTAATACTTGATTTTTTTTTTAGTTAATGCAGGGAACAGAGGAATACGGCCAAACCAAAGAAGAAATCCTAATCCAGGTATTTTACAAAAGATTTTAGCATAGTAATAAAGGCACCATACTGTCACATCTTTTGTACATTTAATATGTATATTTTGCCTGGAAATGAAAAACAGAGTATACCTTTTAAAAACGTTGTAAGGTATATAATTGGTAATATCGAGAATGGCACCAAAACATGGAAGAAGAAGAAGAATGTATTGGTCATTCTTAAAACAAATGCAGCATTATTAAAAGATAGCCTTGAGTTTAGTATTTTCCTGATATGATGTAAAGTAGATGATTCAGGGCTTGGTAGATCTAATAGAGCAAGTACTTTGTGAGTTATTTTAACATAAATTGTATACATATGTAAATCTATGTAAGCAATAATTACACATACCTAGAAGTAAGGTGTGATGGGGCAAAAAAAAGAGGAAATTTCCAATGATTCAAGATAAAGGTTCCTAAAAAGTACAGTATAATAAACTTCAGCCTCCTTGCCATCATGAAGGAATGGAAGAATACCGGAAGAGATCTTCTCCTTTCACCTAACCACACACACACAAACACACACATGGATTGCACTTTGGAAAGCAATAATGACTAATTTTGTATCAATCACAGGTCATAGTGTTAGTACTGGCGAAGGTCACCATTATTTGATGTGATTGTTTGATTTATTTGAATATGTCACTATTTTTGTCCAAGGATTTAGAGGAAACACACATCACACAACAAGAACACATCATAATCCAGGTCAGAAGACTCGTATTGTTTTCTTTTTCAGTAGATTGGAGCACATTGAACTATTTCTCATTTATACTTGTATGTTTTAACACTATTGTCCAAGGTGCTAAAGGAAGAGGAAACTTCCATCATAAAAAGAGGACAAATCCGAATCCAGGTCAGATTTTCATTCCTTATTCCATATATCTGAGGACAATGTATATTTTGCGTTTGGATTGGTTCTTGAACCAGGTTGTTGGTGGAACAAGTGTGGGTTGTATTTTTTTTTGTTTTATTACTTAAAAATAAACAAACAAACATTAAAAATACCTAAGAAAAACAAACTATTTTTTTGTTTTAAATGGCCACCATTTTAGTATTAAAACAAACATTCAGAATTAAGTGTAATCAATTTCAGAAATATGATCTATGGCAAACGAAGGAAAAGTGTAAGTGCAGACAGTGTTTCCAGAATGTGCAGAACAATTTCTGTTATAAGATATACTGGGAAAAGTATGGATAATAACTGTACAAGGTACCATCGGCAAAATGTAAATTAGAAATGCAAAGAATTTGAGAAATGTATCTCCAGTACCCAAACTTTTTGGACAAGTTTCATGATATTTTGTATGATTATTGACATGTAGTTGAGTTAGACATTTTTGCTGAGACCTGGCAACCCTGCAGTAATCATGTCAAAGAGATCTCAGAATGTACAGTGGATGTAAAAAGTCTACACACCACTGTTAAAATGGCAGGTTTTTGTGATCTAAAAAATAATTAAACCAAAGATAAATAGTCAGAACCAAAACTTTATTGTAAAATTTGAACCTACAGTAAGAATTATTTTAGGGAAAAAAGACGAATAAAAAATGTACAGTAACCTGGTTGCATAAGTGTGCATAAGTGTGTATAAGTGTTTTTGGGTCAATCAAAGAGTCAATCAGTTTGGGTAAACCTTGTTTTGGTGAAGCCATTCCTTTGTTGATATGGAGGTTTGGTTTGTGTCCTTGTCAGGATGAAAGCTGAAATTCCTCTTCATCTTAAATGATTTGGCAGAAGACTTAATGTTTTGTGCCAAAATTGACTGTTATTTGGAGCTGTTCATTAGTCCCTCTACCCTGATTAAAGCCCCAGTTCCAGCTGAAGAAAAGTATGCCCCAAAGTATGATGCTGCCACCACCATGCTTCCCCATAGGGATGGTGTTCTTTTGGTGATGTGTTATATTTTTTTTGTGCCAAACATATTTTTTGGTATTATGGCCAAAAACTTTGGTCTCATCAGACCATAACACATGCCACATGGTTTGGGGAAAATTATTTATTTATTTATTTATTTATTTATTGGTTAAAAAAGGCTTCCATCTTGCCACCCTACCCAATAGCCCAGAGATATGAAGAATTTGTGAGATTGTTGTCACATGTAGGGAGCAACCAGTACTTGCCAGAAATTACTGCAATTCCTTTTAATGTTGCTGTAGGCCTCTTGGCAGCCTCCCTGACCAGTTTTCTCCTGATCCTCTTAGAGGGACGGCCCTTTTCATGCCATATTTTCTCCACTTGTTGATTATTGTCTTTACAGTGTTACATGGTATATCGAATGCCTTGGAAAAATTTTTGTAACCCTCTCCTGATTGATATTTTTCAACAATGAGATCCTGTATCTGCTTTGTTACCTCTTGGTGGCCCATGGCTTTCTAGATGGATGTTAACAAGAAGATGTCAGGAAAATCCTCTAGGAACAGCTGTACTTTATTTGGGGTTATTCGGTCACTTTAATTGATGGCAGGTGTGTACTACTTAGTATTTAACATGAGTTTGAATGTAATTGGTTGATTCTGAACACTGCCACATTCCCAATTATAAAAGGGTGTGCACACTTATGCAGCCAGGTTATTGTACATCTTTTATTTTTCTTGTTTTTTTTTTTCCTTAAAATGATTTTTATTGTTTTTCACTTTAATTGATAGGTTAAAATTTGACAATAAAGGTAGAAAAGACCTGCCATTTTAACAGGGGTGTGTAGACTTTATAGATCCACGGTAACGTTGAAATTCAGGCCTTTATAATTATTCAAGTATGAAAGTTAATTACATCTGGTAGTTATTTATTAGCATGTCTTTAATGCTTGCATTTTTTATTCATGCAGTGCACAGACAAGGGCTGAACAAAATTATTGTTCAGGCAGCAAAGAACCCAATGCCACCAATCAGGAAACCCATGTCAGGTCAGATGATTCTCTTTTTCTAAAAATATATATAGAATAGATAATGGGGTGTTCTATCTACACATCATCTCAAGAAGCTAAACCATCTTTTCAACATGTTAACCCTTCATTGCTGTTTGATCTAACAATAAGTCTTGAGTGTTTTTTTTAAATTATTGTTTATTTATTTATTTATTTTATATATATATATATATATATATATATATATATATATATATATATATATATATATATATATATATATATATATAATTTTCTTTATGCAGCCGTGGAGAAGCTGAAGCAGAAACTGAAAGCTAATCGAGTGCTGTCGGTTCGTTCCAGAGTCCAAAGGACAAGTACACCTCCTGTGACTAGTCTTCCTGTTCATATGGGTCAGTTGTTATCTAATCATGTGATAAGTTTGCATGTTACATATACTGAAATTATCTAGCATCTAGTCATAGCGAGGTTTCTCAGATATATTATACCTGATATTGAAGCTGGATAGATACTATAATGTAGATATAGATACTATAATATAAATGCCCGCAAATAGTTTTGACAAATGTGTCTGCAAAAGTGACGACTTCACGTTTTCCAAGGATTCCAGATGCAAGTTTCTAGAACCTATACAAAAAGTGTCTGAGGAGACCTTCTCGTTTCACCTAACCACACACACTCAGATTGGAGATTGCAAAACGTTATTTTTCTAATATAACTTCTAATTCTGCATCAATCCTAGCTCATATTGTCACTATTGGTGAATGAAAGTATTAATTAATTTTTAAATAAAGGTATAAAGGTATAACAGGGCATATCTTAGGCATATCTTGCTGTTTTTCCATCACTTGTATTTGATATTATTTCTCACCTCTCACCTATTTGTCCAAGGAGTTAGAAGAAAAACAACAAGAACACATTCAGGCCAGGAAACTTCTTTTCAATAAATCACTACATCTGAACATTGTAACATAATAGCTGGGTCGAAACTAGCTATTGTGAATCTTATTGTATGTAATCATATGTTGTTGTTGTTGTTTTCTTTTTAATGAACTGCTCATTCTCTTTATGCAGCAGTGAAGATGCTGAAACAGAAGCTGAAATCTAATCGAGTACTGATGGTTCGTCCCAAAGTCCAAAGGACAGTTACACCTTCTGTGGCTGTACATTCTGTTCCTATCGGTCAGTTGTTATTAAACTGTTTCATATTCATGTGATGCTTTTATATATAAATTGAAGTAATTTTCACGAAGTTTGAAATGAACACAAAGGCTTCATCCATGAGAATGAGGTTAATGCAAACCAGATGGAGGTGGACACAATGCCACACAACACTGCGCCTTGTATTATTACTGTTACCATCTATAAATACAGTTTTCTGTGCTTTTATATCCTAATGTTTCAATCAGTACGGAAAACTTATGGCAGTAGACTGACTGTTCCCCGCCAGTTTGACTATGGCTATGATGCGAAGCAGAGTTACTGTTACTATATAGCACCATAGATTAAAGTTACATTTATTGTTCGTTATTTTCTGATATAACTTATAAGGCTTGGGATCGATGCCTTCTTCAAAAAATTAGAATATCGTGGAAAAGTTAATTTGTTTCCATAATTTATTTCAAAAAGTGGAACTTTCATATATTCTAGATTCATTACACGTAAAATGAAATATTTCAAGCCTTTTTTTGTTTTAATCTTGATGATTACGGCTTACAGCTCATTGAAATGAGATACTGGAAAAATCCAGTATCTCAAAAATATTCGAATAAAGAATTTATAATACAGCAATGTGGACCTGAGAAGAGCTCTAATCAGCTAATTAACTCAAAACACCTTTGCTCAGTGGTCCAAAGTCCTCTTTTCAGATGAAAGTAAATTGTGCATTTCATTTGGAAATCAAGGTCCCAGAGTCTGGAGGAAGAGTGGAGAGGCACAGAATCCAAGTTGCTTGAAGTCCAGTGTGAAGTTTCCACAGTCAGTGATGATTTGGGGTGCCATGTCATCTGCTGGTGTTGGTCCACTGTGTTTTATCAAGTCGAGAATCAATGCAGCGTCTACCATGAGATTTTAGAGCACTTCATGCTTCTATCTGCTGACAAGCTTTATGGAGATGCTGATTTCCTTTTCCGGCAGGACTTGGCACCTGCCCACAGTGCCAAAACTACTAGTACTACTGGTTTGCTGACCATGGTATTACTGTGCTTGATTGGCCAGCCAACTACCCTGACCTGAACCTTCTAGAACACATCAGCAGTGCCACAGGCTGATTGCCTCCATGCCACGCCGCATTGATGCAGTAATTCGTGCAAAAGGAGCCCCGACCAAGTATTGGTTGCATAAATTAACATACTTATCAGAAGGTCGACATTTCTGTATTATAAATTATTTATTCTAATATTTTGACATACTGGATTTTTGATTTCCATGTAAGCCATAATCATCAAGATTAAAACAAAAAGGCTTGAAATATTTCACTTTATGTGTAATGAATCTAAAATATATGAAGTTCCACTTTTTGAATTAAATTATGGAAAAAAATGAACTAATTTTATTATTTTTTTAAATGCACCTGTATGTACATTATACTATTAAAACCACTCACACAGTGTCATCTCAGGAAGAAACACTAGATGGAGGTGTTTTATGTCAGAGAAGTGATGTAGAACAATTATATCTACAGGACTGTTATATCTCCCACCTGTGATCTCTCTATTACACCAGGCGATATTAAACTAATAGACTACAATGTGAAACTGCTAGCAAATGCAGCACCCATTCAAATGTAATTTAAAACCATCAATGTCTCAAAGACACATATAAATGCAGATAAATAATCGATATTTCTATGTTTTATCACATCACTATAACCTATATATCAAGCGTTTTAGTCCTTAAATATTATTTTGCATATACGCATCAGACATTGGGAATGCAAACATAAGTTAATTGTGTTTGTACAATGACAATAAATCTATTGTATCTTTGTATATGATACATATCAGTCATATATAACCACTTAATTCTCATGTTCAATATTTAATCAGACTTTGCATCTTTGAGATTTGTGTTTGAGCTCCTCTCCATGAGATGCAGATATGCTAATATTAAGGCTATAATGCATGAATCTATTATGAAAAGCTTATGTTTGTATTCATATGATGATATTAGATGATTTATAAAGTTAATAGCCTTGTGTTGACATCTAGCCACTTTAGATTGAGCACATTTCTATACATAGCCTGTGTTTCTTACAAACTCTGCATTACTTACGAATGACAGCTTGCAATAAAGTGTTATCCAGATATTATTACCAGCCATAAATGATTCAGTTGCTTTCTCTATCAGCAGCTAAAGTCCATGCTGTCCATACGCCTGCAAGATCAGTTTCATACCAACCACGACATCGAGGGCATTATGACCGTGGAAACATGACTCCACATTCCAGCCAACATGTGGCCAGTGACTCTGCAGCCTCTGGTAAATATTATGCTAAATATTCAAGAATGTTTGAAAATATTATCATGTTATATTAATCAGTAACCAAAGCCTTCCCATGACCACCACTATGAATTCTGTGTTACACCTTGATGTATGAGTATAGCGGCCACCAAAAGTCAGTGACCGGGTAAGGTAGACATTACACAGAGAAGCAACCAAGAGGTCAAGGGTAATTCTGAAGGACCCGGAGAGATCCACAGCTGAGATGGCAAAAGCTGTTGACAGGATACCCTCTACAAACGTGGGCTTAAATGGAAGAGTGGCAAGCCATTAAAAAAATGCAGTTTGGAGTTTGGCAAAAGGCATGTAGGAGACGTGGGAAATCGGCCTGATGAGAACAAAACTGAGCATTTTGGCAATTCTGCTCATCACCCTGAGAACACCATCTGCTCAGTGAAGCATGGTGGTGGTAGCATTATATTGAGAGTTACCCTTGGCCTCTTCTGATTTTCTGACTAATACCCTCCTTACTTGGTCTTGCTGACTTTTGGTGGAGGCCTCTTCTAGGCACCATGAGAGTTGTATTGTGCCATAGTCCTTACATTTTTTATTAACAAGCCCTGATTGATCAACCTATTGATCCCATACCCCCCCTAACCTCTAATATTGTATGCTATATTTGTGTATGATCATGACATAGAATCCCAGTTACACTATATGGCCAAATATATGATGATATAATAGATGGACACCTGACCATCACACCCATATGTTAGTCTTCCCCAAACTGTTGTCACAAAGTTGGAAGGACACAATTGTCTAGAATGTCTTTGTATGCTGTAGCAATACAATTTCTCTTCACTGGATCTAAGAGTCCCAAAACCTGTTCCAGCATGGCTATGCCCCTGTGCACAAAGTGAGGTCCATGAAGACATGGTTTGCCAAGGTTGGAGTGGAAGAACTCGAGTGGCCTGCACAGAGGCCTGGCATCAGTGCCTGACCTCCCTAATGCTCTTGTGGCTGAACGAGCACAAATCCCTACAGCCACTCTCCAAAATGTAGTGGAAAGCCTACCCAGAAGAGTGGAGCTTATTATAACAGCTAAGAGGGGACATTCTCCATATTAATGCCCATGGTTGTGGAATGGGATGTTCAACAAGCATATATGGGTGCAATGGTCAGGTGTCCACATAATTAGTGTATGCAACAGGTAAAACAGTGGTTTAGGGAAGATAATGGATAATAGAACTGTGCTGGAGGCCGGATTTCTTCATGGGAATCTGGTGAAGGGTCAAAGCTGTATGTGATCCCACCGAGGCTTGCCTTCCAGCTGTGTGTTTTTTCAGTCTAGCCCTGTCGCCTCAAAATGAACCATGGATTGTTCAGGACAGGATCTTATTGATGTTTTTTAAGTAAATAGGCTTTCTGTATGCCTGTCCTCTTTAGAAATTCCAGTTTGTATTTTATTTTATCTGTTTTACAGCTCAGAGCCATAAAATAGACAACTCTCCAGCTGATAATGAGAATATTGCAGGTAGGTGTAGTAAATGCATATGAGCTAAAAATAACAAAAATTAACACATCTTATGCTAAAGTGTACTCACCCATGTGTTTCAACCCTTTTAGAAATCACAGATGAAAACCTGCTGTTCCTAAATGAAAACCGAGCTGACTTAATCAGCAAAGTAAAAAACGTAGTCAGAATCGTAGATTGCCTCGAGCTATCCAGTGAAAATGCAGCGATTGTGCGAGCACAGCTGACAGACCAGGCCATGATGAGGAAACTTCTGGAGTTTACAACCAGCAAACGTGCTGCAGAGCGTCTGGTTAAAGTCTTGTTGGAAGAAGTAAGTGATGTCATGGAGGATCTTAAAGACTCCAGTGATGCTGAGGATGATGCTGGGGATGATGCTGGGGATGATGCTGGGGATGATGCTGAGTATGATGCTGGGGATGATGCTGGGGATGATGCTAGGGATGTCCTTAAGGATAACATAGAGCAGTGATTCCCCTGGTATTAAAGCTGCAGTACTGAACTTTTGCCTCTCTATCGCCATCTCTGTTTGAAACATAAAATGCAAGTTACTTGCGGAGTTATTATTATTTTTTACGTGGGTTGCTCCTCTGCACAGATGAATCTGATGGTTTGAGGTATTTGTACGTGTTGTATATTAGCTACAGTACTTGACAATGGAGGTGGCAGCGGATACGGTTTTCTTGGAGTAGAGGTGAGTTGCTCTCTTTCATAGCTAGCAGAAAATAAGTGCTGTTTACCACATTGACTATAGCAAAACAAGCAACAAAGAAAACAACAACATAGGAAACTCGATACCTCACTGAGTCAACAAGTGCACTAATGTTAGCTAGCTACCTATCGAGCCACTGAAATGTCTTACCTGTTCAGCAGAAAAAAAGCCATCTCCGCGTCAGTCTTCTATCCCTTCAGATCTCTGAGTTTTCGCCACCTCACAAAAGACATGCTGATATTTATTCTCGTTTTAGCAGCTGATTCCCAGATGTCAGCGATGATTGCAGCCACCGGATTAAAAGCAGCCATCTAGGTGACAAGCTTAAATTCTAAGCAACTCTTTTAAGTACAAGCTACAAACACTACCATCCTCAGCCCCCACACGCGTAGTAGCCGGCTCTTCTTCTTTCTGTTTACGGGCATGACGTAACCACGTTAAGGCGAGTGACGTCAGAGGTCACACAAATGACGTCAAACTGACGTTTCCCGCGAAATCCGACCCAACAACTTAAAATATAAATCATTACAAGCTTACCATTGCGAATCCGGTTAAGGTAAAGAGACAGTTTTGAACACTGATTTTTACATACTTGCTCAATAATTGATTTTTGTTCATTTTTAACCAAAAAAGTTCGATACTGCAGCTTTAAATTCTTTGTTAAGAATAACTTAAGATCATGTTTTGCTAATAGTTACTATAGATACCGTAGATTGCTTTGGATGATATTTACTATAGATAGACAGATAGATATGTTGACTGATTAATTGTTTGTTTAATCTTTCGTATTTTACTCAACTGACAATTTTTTCAGCACTATGCTTTTTCATTCTTAACCCCATCAAAAGTGATTTAAAACCAACCAATTTGTAAGACAATTGTTTTTTTTTGCTTTTAAAGAACTTTTAATTAAAAGACAAATATTTTAATTTCTATTCTTTTTTTATGACTTTGATTTAATTCCTTAATGATTTCTTTCTCTGGTCCTGGAGAACCCAAATTTTAGTGTGAGTTTAGGGCTGATTATTTGAACACTAAAATGTGCAGGCTAGGGGGTACAGTATTCCAGGACCAGGGAAGTGAACATGTGAAAATCACTACTTTTATCACTAGGGGGCGATGGCAGCTTAAGAATTGTGGGTCTGTATAGACATTACTTGGAAGTGAATGTGGACAGACAATTCTAGCATTAAAAGATTGGATAGGATTGGATTACACCCATGAGCCACTGTAAATACTCTAGAAGTGCTGGTGACCACTAGATAATAAACTGGAGTCAGATGTCAGATACTGAAATGTGGTGGTCCTCTCACCACAAAATACCAACAGCATCTAATTACATAAAAAACAAAACGAATGGCTAGCTCCTTCTACAATAGGACAAATAGAAAACAGTGTCTTAATATTTAAAATGAATAAAGGTTTGTGAGATCTAGGCCAAGCGCTAAAACATTTACTTAACCCACTGGCTCATTATCTCCTCAATATGGAGAAGCAATACATGTATTTCAAAATATATATTAGGACCCTACTTTTCCCTTCTTTTTCCAGCTTCAAATGGCTTGCTTTAGGATGCATTAGTAGTAATAGAGGCAAGAGGGATTTGAAGTAGCAGCTAATAGTAAGGGTAACTTAATTAAAAAGACATAACAGCTTGCTTTAATCAGCCACATGTTTGTTCAGCCGTAATGTACATCTGTTCTCACAGCACTTGAACTCTAAAAACAGCTTGTACTTACATGTCTGACTAAGCACTCACACTGGCTTTTCAGAGTGTTTAGAAAATGTTCATCCTGCATTTACTCATTATAATTACATATATAAACTTTACGTATATATAACTTTAGAGTTGTCAGGTTAATAGTTAATGCATCAGTACTTACCTAGTATCTACTAATGTGGAGAATTTGGGGAATTGTGTTATTTTGTAATATATATATATATATACCCCTCACAAATAACTCAACACACAGCCATTAATGTCTAAACCGCTGGCAACAAAAGTGAGTACACCCCTAAGTGAAAATGTCCAAATTGGGCCCAAAGTGTCAATATTTTGTGTGGCCACCATTATTTTCCAGCACTGCCTTAACCCTGTTGGGCATGGAGTTCACCAGAGCTTCACAGGTTGCCACTGGAGTCCTCTTCCACTCTTCCATGACGACATCACAGAGCTGGTGGATGTTCGAGACCTTGCACTCCTCCACCTTCCGTTTGAGGATGCCCCACAGCTGCTCAATAGGGTTTAGGTTTGGAGACATGCTTGGCCAGTCCATCACCTTTACCCTCAGCTTCTTTAGCAAGGCAGTGGTCGTCTTGGAGGTGTGTTTGGGGTCGTTATCATGTTGGAATACTGCCCTGCGACCCAGTTTCCGAAGGGAGGGGATCATGCTCTGCTTCAGTATGTCACAGTACATGTTGGCATTCATGGTTCCCTCAATGAACTGTAGCTCCCCAGTGACGGCAGCACTCATGCAGCCCCAGACCATGACACTCCCACCACCATGCTTGACTGTAGGCAAGACACTTGTTTTTGTACTCCTCACCTGGTTGCCGCCACACACGCTTGACACCATCTGAACTAAATAAGTTTATCGTGGTCTCATCAGACCACAGGACATTGTTCCAGTAATCCATGTCCTTAGTCTGCTTGTTTTCAGGAAACTGTTTGCGGGCTTTCTTTTGCATCATCTTTAGAAGAGGCTTCCTTCTGGGACGACAGCCATGCAGACCAATTTGATGCAGTGTGTGGCGTATGGTCTGAGCACTGACAGGATGACCCCCCACCCCTTCAACCTCTGCAGCAATGCTGGCAGCACTCATACGTCTATTCTGCAAAGCCAACCTCTGGATATGATACTGGGCACGTGCAGTCAACTTCTTTGGTAGACCATGGCAAGGCCTGTTCTGAGTGGAACCTGGCCTGTTAAACTGCTGTATGCTCTTGACCACTCTGGTGCAGCTCAGTTTCAGGGTGTTGGTAATCTTCTTATAGCCTAGGCCACCTTTATGTAGAGCAACAATTCTTTTTTTCAGATCCTCAGAGAGTTCTTTGCCATGAGGTGCCATGTTGAACTTCCAGTGACAAGTATGAGAGAGTGTGAGAGCAATAACACCAAACTTAACACACCTGCTCCCTATTCACACCTGAGACCTTGTAACACTAACGAGTCACATGGCACCAGGGAGGGAAAATGGCTAATTGGGCCCAATTTGGACATTTTCACTTAGGGGTGTACTCACTTTTGTTGCCAGTGGTTTAGACATTAATGGCTGTGTGTTGAGTTATTTTGAGGGGACAGCAAATTTACACTGTTATACAAGCTGTACACTCACTACTTTACATTGTAGCAAAGTGTCATTTCGTCAGTATTGCCCCATGAAAAGATATAATAAAATACTTACAAAAATGTGAGGGGTGTACTCACTTTTGTGAGAAACTGTATATATATATATATATATATATATATATATATATATATATATATATATATATATATATATACAGATTATATCATATATATATATATATATATATATATATATATATATATATATATATATATATATATACAGTTTATATCAACTATATATATACAACTATATATAGTTGTAATCAAAATTATTAAATTATTAAACCCTCATTGCAAATCAGGTTTACTTTCAGCTGTTTGCAGTAAACAAATCAAACAAGCAATTTGATATAGTTCAACACAACGGATGCTTCAAGTGGTTTCCCCAAATTCAACTGAAATGCAACTTATAATGACTTCTCCAGTCTCAAAATTATTCAACCCCCTGAATAGAATCCCTCACAACAGCACAAATGTGCAAAACAGGTGTTGTCTCAAGCACCCATGATGCAACTAATCAAGGGCTTGATTAGTTGCACCAGGTGTGCTTGAACTGGAACACATGAAATACCTGAACTTAACATAACATTATTTTAAATTGGATAGCTTAGCAAGCAGGTCCTGTTTTAAATAGAAGTACTTTGAAAGTCTGTTTTAAATAGACAACTCCTATTTTTTGATAATATACAACCCTGTTTTTGATAATATACATTCCCCACAAAAGTATTGGATTTTTAAAAAAAATTATTTTATTTTTGCTTTATACTGAAGACATTTGGGTTTGAGAGCAAAATATTAATATGAGATGATAGATCAGAATTTCAGTTGATATTTATATCTAGATGTGTTAAGCAACTTAGTACATGGCACCTTTTGTTTGAACCCACCCATTTTTCAAGTGATCAAAAATACTGGAGCATGTGAATGACAGGTGCTTCTTGTTGCCCAGGTGTGTCCTGTTAGACTGATTGTTTAAAAAATAATAGCTTTGAATGTCTACTCTTGGTTTGAGTCCTGGGTTTCACCTGTGCATTTGTTGTTATAAAGGATAAACCAACATGAAGACCAGAGAACTGTCTATGGGAAAAAATCAAGTAATTCTGAAGCTGAGTAAAGTATTGGGCATAGGCAGTACCACAATTTGGAATGTCCTGGAAAAAAAAGAAAGAAACCACTGGTGTACTAACAACCAGACATCAAAAAGGTCGGCCAAGGAAAACAACAGCAATTGATAACAGAATTATTGTGAGAGCTGTGTAGAAAAACCCAAAAACAACAGTCAGTGACATCACCAACAACCTCCACAGGGCAGGCGTAAAGGTATCACAATTCACCATTCGAAGAAGACTTTGAGCGCAGAAATATAGAGGACATACAACAAGATGCAAACCACTCATAAGAATTGGAAAGCCAGATTGGAATTCACAAAGAAATACAGAGATGAGCCACAAAAGTTCTGGAACCTGGAACGTGTGGAGAACGAAAGGCTCTGCTCATGATCCAAAACCTACAAGCTCATTTGTGAAACATGGTGGAGGTAGTGTCATGGTTTGGGCTCTCATGGCTGCTTCTGGAACAGGCTCCCTAATCTTTATTGATGATGTAACTCATGATGGTAGCAGAATGAATTCAGAAGTTTACAGGAACATTCTGTCTGACCATTTACAGAGAAATGCATCAAATCTAATTGTGAGGAACTTTGGCAAGACAACGATCCAAAACACACTGCCAAACAAAGTACTGAACTGGCCGTTCAATACTTTCAGAGGGGACTGTAGATTTCTGTTAGTGTAGCACAGAAGCTACATTTGTTTAATTTAAAAAAGATGTTCTCAATACTAACTTTCTCAAACACATGCCACGCTAGCTAACATTTAGTAAACTAGTGTGTATTTCACACTTGTAGAAGTGAGTGGAAAATTAGCATTGGATTTGATATATCCTCAATGAAGCCTAATCTAATATTTGATTCATCACTAGCATTAGCTCAATTAGCCATCTTAGCATGTCAAAGTCTGCTTAATGTATTTTTTTTTTTAGCTTTTGTGCTGTTACAAAAAAAAGAGACCTGAACATCAATCTATACTATCAGCATTATTGTTTAATACCACTTAAACATCACGTTTTAAGTTCAAGGCTAGTTTAAGGATCTCATTTCAGCCATCGGCACACCAGAGAACTGAACTGACACTTCCTGAATGCCAAAGATAAAGAGGTGATCAAACCAATCACGAGCAGATTTTTTTTTTCTTATTTAGCATCGGCATGGATAATAATCTGTTATAGAAAGACGAAATCTAGGTGTGTTTATTTGTTGTAGGCTTAGTGTTATTCCATTATAGGTGTGTGTGTGTGTGTGTGTGTGTGTGTGTGTGTGTGTGTATTTTGGACTCTTGGCTGTAGCTCATTTCCTCATGCTATCTTTACCTGATTGAAGTGGCCTTTCTGCAGGTTATTTTTCTGATGTATGAGCACAATGTGACATGCTAACAGGCACTTCTCAGCTCTCTCTCTCTCTCTCTCTCTCTCTCTCTCTCTCAGCAGACAGTGTGGCTGGTAAACAGAGCGAGAGCTATTTTGTCTCACTCAAGTGACTGATGAGTAACGGCTCTGTTTGAGTTACCTTTGCCTCTTGTACCTCGGAATGTTTGATAAAATCTGAAGCTGAGATGGAGAAATCATACAGGTAGACGTACATTTCAACACTCTGTGCTGAGCTAATTAAGTGCAGGAAGTTGGAGAGGGTAGAGAGAATCGGGGTTCATTAGAAGGGAAATCTACCGGCTGGTAGCCAGGGTTAAACCACTTCAAAGACCAAATGTGAACAAAGCTCTGGTTCTCTGCTCAGTTCTTTCCCACAGTTTGTGTTGTATTTGTGTGACAGAGAAAAGGAAAATGAGTTTCAGTGAAAGTAAGTGAGTAAATGAGGCGACAGGAAAAATTGTCTTGATGTTTTAGGCATTAGATACTTCCTGCTTGAATGGCAGAATGCCGAGGCAACAACATGCTTCATCACACACCAACATTCTTCAAAAAAACACCATCATTCTCCATCAAGCACCAACAATATCTGTTTAACACCAACATTCTCCATTAAATACCAAAATTCTAAATTAAACACTAACATTCTCAATCAAACATCAGCATTCTTCATCACCAACATTCTTGCTCAAACACCAATGTTCCCCAATAACTCTCATCATTCAACCACCAACATCATTAAACACAAACATTCTTCAATCAACAATATTTTCCATTAAACACCAACATTCTTGATCGAACACCACCATTCTCCCATCATTAGCATTCTCTATCAAACACCACATTTTCCAAGAACATTCTTCACCCAACACCAACATTTTCGATCAAACATCAACATTCTTCCACAAACACCAATATTCTCCCATAACAGTCTTCATTCAACCACCAACAGGATTAAAAACATTCTTCAACAAACACCAACATCCTGAATCCTATGGCAACATCCTTCAACAAAGCCCAACATTCTTCCTCAAACACCAACATTCTTCAGTAACATTCTTTATTCCACACCAACATTCTCCATTAAACACCAACATTCTTTAACAACCATTAACATCCTGCATTACACAGTGAGCGGAAATTTTCATCAAATACCAACATTTTCGATTCAACACCCACATTCTGCAACACCAACATTCGCCATTAAACACAAGTATTCTCCATCGAACACCAACATTCGCCGTTAAACACCAACATCATTCAACAGAGACTAGCATTCTTTAACACTAGCATTCCCCAATCACATTCTTCATTCCACACCAACATTCTCATTAAACAACATTCTTTAACAAACACCAACATCCTGCAATATACAGCAACATCCTTCAACAAAGACCAGCATTCTACAACAAACCTCAACATTCTTTAGCAAACACCACCGTTATGAATAATATGACATCCTCCAACAAAGACACGCATTCTCCATCAAACACCAACATTCTGCATTAAACACCAACATTCTGCATTAAACACCAAAATTCAACATCAACCACCAAAAATCAAACACCACCAGTCTACTTCAAACACCAAACTTTTCTATCAAACACCAGTCTGCTCCAAACACCAAACGTCTCCATTAAACACCAGTCTGCTCCAAACACCAAACTTCTCCATTAAACATCAGTCTGCTCCAAACACCAAACTTATCCATTAAACACCAGTCTGCTCCAAACACCAAACTTCTCCATTAAACACCAGTATGGTCCAAACACCAAACTTCTCCATTAGACACTAGTATGCTCCAAACACCAAACTTCTCAATTAAACACCAGTCTGCTCCAAACACCAAACTTCTCCATTAAACACCAGTATGCTCCAAACACCAAACTTCTCCATTAAACACCAGTCTGCTCCAAACAGCACCCTTCTCTATCAAACACCAGTCTGCTCCAAACACCAAACATCTCCATAAAACACCAGTCTGCTTCAAACACCAAACTTCTCCATTAAACACCAGTATGCTCCAAACACCAAACATCTCCATAAAACACCACTCTGCTTCAAACACCAAACTTCTCCATTAAACACCAATATGCGCTGATTAAATGTACTCTTAAGTCTGCAAATGCAGTTTGAATAGAGGAGAATATTTTCAAAACCTTACCACTACCAGACAAAAGACAAAAGGTTGGCATTTGTTTGTTGTGTAAAAAAAAAACAAAAAAACAGCTGGACCACTTTGTCTTGGAAGTGATCTACTATGCTGAGACAGAGAGAGAGAGAGAGAGAGAGAGAGAGAGAGAGAGAGAGAATTTGAGAGCCATGTACTATGTGTGGCTACTTCTCCTGTCAGCTACACCATTCCCACAATACACACCGGACTTTAAAGCATCCTAAATAGCAACACTGGGATTGTGAAAGCTCATATAGTTTTTTTCCAGTAAACGAGGGCACCAGGGTACAAGGTCTCAGGTGTCAGCACACTTCCTATTTTCTCATGCCAATGGTTCTCCCTTGGCCCACAATTTAGTGGTAGATCAGTTTACAGTATTCTATAGGTCAGGGTCAGGGGAGCCTACGCTGCTTGGTCCAAGGCTTCAGTGTGTGTGTGTGTGGGTGTATGTGTGTGAGACAGTACTCAAACATGGACTCTAAAACTGTTCATGATGATGCAATGATATATTCCGAGTACTGGAGGGCTAGAGCACTGGAAATTAAATACGCTCCCAACTTTACCACACTAAATTAGATAGGTTAGTTAATTGTTAACCCCACAATGTCATTGATAACCATTTCACAACATAGGGTAGATGTTTACATTGGTCTTCCTGATATTTTATTTTATTTTTATGTTTTTGTCATTCTGAGAAACCCTGCCTGATACCAGGAGTGTCAAAGTTACTGGGATCTGACGTTCCAATTACTGGGAAATTCAGCTTTACACTGTACTGTGCTGGAGTTTCAGCCTGTTTTTGTTGTTGCAGATAAAAATCTCACATCCTTAAATAATTCTTTGGCTATGAGTGATCAGAGGTCTTAAAACTCATAATGTGAGGTGCTCACCAGCAGCCAATATGGTGTTAATAAGCCCAAAGACAGCTGACGACAAAGTTCTGGCAGTGAGAGAAATTTTTATTTAAAACCTCAGAGTGTAAGCGCTGCTACAACGTTCGTCTAAAAGCCACCAATAGGAGGACAGCTTAGTATTATTTTGTTTGAAATGAGTCCAATAAAATCTTGAATTGTATAACAGACTGTCCGAAAGCATGTGTCCTCCATGTCAGATTATACGATGAAGATCCTTGAAATGATGTCCATTAGCATGTTTCTGTTGACATTTCACCAGTGAAAATTACCATACTTGTAGCTATCTTGTAAATATCACATAATCCAAAATAATACAAGATGTAACAGTAATCTTAAAAGACTACTGAAAACGCAGCGTCTGAAATCGGCTTTAGATGCCAACTGACAGCTTTAGGGCTTAAGTTGTTCTACTGAAGATCTTGATGATTAGCTCAAGAGTTGTACCAAATCTTCTAAACCAGGAGAAATGTTAAACTCAACAAAGTACTTCCTTATCTTTCCTTGCTCCATGGCTGAAATCTATATGGGTCAGATAAGGTCGGTATCAGTTCTCAGAGTTTGGGGGGTGGGGTTTTTTTTTGGGATGGGGGGGGGGGGGGGGACAAGACATAAAGACAGGAAAGAGGCTAACACAAACACAAGCATCTGTGAGATGGCGATAGCTGTCTGTCTAGATTTTACCCGAGGCACCCAACATGTGATAAGGCACCAAAATCTGTTTTAGCTTTTTGAATTTGGCTTATTATTTTGTTGTTAGCTTATTTCAGACACCCTCTAAGCAACCATGCGCAAAAAATGACTTCTGTTTTCTCTGTTTCTGAAATAAAGCAATGCTTAAAAGCCAACAGTCTTTGCATCTTTATCTTAAAAGCAAAATTATGGCAAAACACTAACATTTTTGGTCATGTCTAACTTTTTTTTTTTCAGAATACTGAACATGTCTTCTTTGAAACAAAAAATTTCAACAGTCAGCAGTAAAATGTAAAAATGTAAAATCCGCCCAATCAAGTCATGTCATATATCCCTGAAAAGCTTGTTGAAAGGCTTCTGAGCTACACATCCTAGAGTGGACAGTGGACTCATATGAAATCATATTGGATTTTTTTTCTCAAAATCTTTTTTTAAAAATTTTTTTAAAATTCAGGACAAACCTCAAAATCTTCAAAATCTCAGATCTGCATTTGTTAAATTTTTACATGTGCATTCGTATCCCTATTTAGAAGTACATTACAGAGGAATATCCCAAAATGTTATTAACTCCTGGATTCTTGTTGGATTTTATACTGAAAATGGCATAAAATATGTTTAACAGTGTCGTGGTATTTTCCTGATTAAACAATAAACAAACGATTTTTCAACAAACGTTTCTGCAAAACTTTTTCTCTAAACAGTGAAATAAGCATTTCAGTTCTAACATCCTTCAAATACTTGATTTCTGGTTCTATTACCTATGCAAAATTATGCATAGTTCATTATGTGTTATCATTAAGTTTTATTTGCATAAACAATAAATGTAAATTTATTGAATTTCTGCATATCAGTTGGCAAAGATGTATTGTTTTAAAAATGACCCTGTGGTGTCTTGGTTTAAAGAAAAATTCAAATCCATGTTGAAGCAGAAGGAAAGCATCTGCAACACAAAGACGCTACCTGAGAGGATGAAAGCAGCGCTAACAAATTCATGACCAGTTCTTCTTTAATTCAGCACACTCACGGGTCATCTGACATATTCAACACATCCATGACTGACTGGAACACCAGGGCTACTTTCCCTTTCTCTGTTTTTTTTTTCTCCCGCTCATGGAATGTGATAGTGTGTTCATTTGGCACTGAAAAACCTGCAGCTGTTTGTCCTGTTGTGTCAGTGGATTAACATGACCTCCCAGATGGTGCTTGGTTAGGGTTCATTATACACCGAAACTCCCAGTGTGCAGTTCAATTCAGTTTTATTTGTATAGCACTTTTAACAATGAACATTGTCCCAGACAAACTTTACAGAAATATATAAATTCAGGATATAAAATTTAAATGTACTGTATGAATTTATCCCTAATGAAGAAGCCAGAGGTGACGGTGGCGAGGAAAAACTCCCTGAGACGACATGAGGAAGAAACCTTGAGAAGAACCAGACTCAAAAGGGAACCCATCCTCATCTGGGTGACACCGAATAGTGCGATTAAAAATAAATCCCTTCTATAACTGTGTACTACATGATCAAATAGTGCAATTGTGTAACCAGGAAATTCATTACATTTTTCTTGAACTTATCCACTGATGGAGACTTGAGTGCAAAGCTGTTCTCAGCAATTGCAGTCCTAAAGCTATCATAGCAAATGTGGTCCAAAGCCATCTTCATGGTTTAGTGGTACCATCCTCAGTAATCCCAATCTTGATCTCATTGTATTTGTACTGTGACCAGGAATTAGCCACTTAAATCTTAACAAGAAGGCAATATAAAATGGAGACATTAACTATTGCTAATACACAATATGACACAACAAGATGCCATGTTTTATAGACACTGACACATATTAGAGCTCCAAGTGTACCAATATGCATTCTAAGCATTAAAGCGATTCTTTAAGATACCTATCATCATTTCTTTAATATTTTAAATGTGTGTTGGAATAATTTAGACAGCATGTGTGTCTCGTTCTATGTCACTGAAGTAATAAAGGCCAAACTATGACCATGGATGATAAAGAAACCAGAATTGCTATGTTGAAGTTCAATTCAACTTCATTTATACAGCAATTTTAACAACATACATTGTCATAAAGTAACTTAACAGGAATCTGGATGTAGTGCATATTATTTTACTATCACTCAAATCAGGTGTAATAATAATAATGAGTGGAAATATTAATAAAAAGGTACACACAGAGACTGATTTAAAGATGGATACAAGGATGCCAAACTCTCAATAAAAAAAAGCAATTACAGAATGATTTCAATTACTGAAGATAAAATCATAAATGAGCCGTGTGTCAAATATAATAATAACATTTAAAAAAAAATGTAATAACAATAAAATAATAATAGCATTTAAAAAAATAATAACAACAATAATAAAAAAAAAACATTTAGATTCACAAACATTAGTTTTCTAGCACAAAATTAAATGTTACAGGAAAATGTTTGTACGTCATTAAAGAAAGCAGCGTATTACATAAGAGACACTTTTCAGACAAAAAAAAACACAATGAAGGCTGCTGGGTTTCGCTGCAGAAATAAGAAGCGAGTGCGAAAGTCAAAGTGTCCAGAAGAACTGTGTCTGGTTCTGCAAGATGCTCAATAAAACTTACCAGCTCATTTCCTTATAAAACTGCACTAATTGTACCAGAGACTACTATTTTTATTAAAATGTTATTTTATTTTGTCACACCAAATATTGACTTTGTTTCATTTACTACTGTTTACTGCTCTTTATGGTATTTTTTTAAAATGTAGAAACATTTAATTTCATTATCTTGAAGGCACCTTTGTTCTACAGCATTTCTTTGCATGCGCCTAAAACATTTGCACAGTACTATACCTGAGTCGTTTATTTCTAATGAGCACTTGTATTTAGGTTCTGGCTTTTGTGTTACTCATTGTCTAGCATGTGTCACTTTTACCATATGTGTTCTTCATGTTTGCCTAGTTCATGTTCACGTTCATAGTCTCTGTGTTTGTTTTCATTGTGTTGCATCTGCCTCCACCTCAAAACCCTGACAGTAGTGTTACAACCTGGAACTGAAATGGGTTTAACTGGGATTATATGTCATGAATCTACTCAAAATGGCCCATAATCAGGGAGAAACCCTGATAAATGCTTCTTCAGAACTCTGTCCTGGACTTGTTTTGATAGCTCCATGATCTTCATGATGCTGTTTGTTTTGATATGTTGTCTCACATACTCTAGTGTATTTATATCGAGATAACACTTTAACTCTACACAGGATGTCGCCTGTTCAACTAATTATGAATCGAGTGACGACTATTTGCACAAGAACAGATTTACCCCCAGATTTCACTCCAGTGGGGGTGAATACTTCTGCAATTACAATTTTTACACAAGTTTTTAGTTTTTCATTAATTTTGCAAACAATTATTGATTTTTCCTCCCACTTTAATATATTGGGCTATTTGACATAATCCCAATTAGGTCCATTTCAGTTCCTGGTTGTACTCTTAAAAAAATTTGGAAACGTTCAATGGGGGCAAATACTTATGCATAGCACTGTATATTATATACCACATGACCTGAGTGAGCGTTAATGGTTAGTGACAGATCATCACTCAGTGCTTCACATCACAAAATTTAACCACGAATAATTGTTTATTGTTAAAATTTAAAAAGTACACCCTGAACTTTATCCTAATTTGCATATGAGGTGAATCAGCATTTTTGATGCTTCAACCGTTTTTTGAAAAAATGAAAAAAATGAAATGAAATTAATGAAATATGAAAGTCATGAAAAAAAAAAAATAGCCAGACACAATGCAGTCAGTACTCAATCTACTGAATCAGGGTATCTTCCGTTCATTCCATATCCGTCTTCAAATAAAAAAACGGAAAACGAAAAATCAAATCGTTTTTTAATTTATCATTTCCGTCCTAAAATGAAAAAAAATTAAGACAGACTTTAAAAAGAATGAATTGATACATTTTTCTATATTTTGTTTCTCAATATTACTTCTTAAAACTAAATTATGAAAAATGAAATAAAGACGATCTAAAAAAGCTACATTTTCAACGGAGCTACGTTTTCCTCATCGGCATATGGTGAAGTTTTCTGTTCAGAGACGTTTATTTAACATTTACGGAAGGAGTCTCCATTGTCAGCGCTGTGTAACAAGCTGCATTTCTGTCTTTTTAAAGAGGAGATGAAGTAGCAGGACACACAGATGTGATAATAAATATGATTAATAATCATATGACTTACGAAAATATTTCTGCGCACCTATCCGAGGTGGGCGTACAGAAATGCTCTGCAATGAGTGTTCACAGTTTTTGCAGAGAGCACAACGTGAAAAGACACCGCCAAGTTGATGATGGTCATCTAGAGCTGGCAGTGGCCAGCGCTATGAATGAGGTGTGTTTATGGACTATTATTTAAGTGTATTATTTGTTAATGTTATGTTGGCCCCACCTGTTATACAAGGAAGAAAATATTTTTATGTTTTCATGATATAGATCACTAGTATGCACTATACTAGTGTGTGTGTGTGTGTGTGTGTGTGTGTGTGTGTGTGTGTGTGTGTGTTTACAAAGAGTGTTACATATACCTCTATTATTTGTCATGCCAGATCTTCACATCCTGATTCATGTCTGGTTAATTTGGTTCTTCAAATGCATTTATAAAATAATAATGGTTATTTATACATTTATACAATCAGGGTATCTTCCTTTTGCAGGCTAGATTGTTTTGCATAATGTACTGCCTTCATAACAATCGTCCCCTTACATAACATTAACAAATAATCAACTTAAAAAATAGTCCATAAACATACCTCATTTATAGCGCTGGCCACCGCCAGCCATGATAAATTAAAAAACGATTTTATTTTTCGTTTTCCTTTTTTTTTATTTTTAGACGGATATGGAATCAACGGAAGATGATCAACCCTGATTCTACTGGAACTCTGAATACCACTACTGTATAATGAAGAAATGCTTCATCATAGAGGTCTAGAGAGGAGATTTATGGATGATTCCTGTTAATGACATCTTCATTAATCCTTCTCTTGTAAATTCTGTTTGTACTCTTGTAAATTATTATAAATATTGTAGTCCACATAGTTATGTCTGCAAATATACCATATCACACTACTAGAACTGTATGTAATACTTTTTTAATTGAGTATTTTTTTTCTTATCTTATTAGAAAAAATAAACATATTGCTTTTTCCCATATGAGTAGTTTTTTTTAGGAAGTGCATTGGGACATGGAAAGAAGCCTTTGGCAACATCCAGCTGTTATCAAGTAGTGTTGGAAAATTTGTAAGCAGATTCATTTGGGAACTTTCCGACATAGAGACAAGGCTTTTGAATCATCTGGATTCTCTGTAAAAATAAAATAAAATAAAATAAAATAAAATAAAAAGAAGTACCCCACCGGCCATTTGACCATATGGAATAGCATATGTTTGTAAAACTAACAGCTAAAACCAATTATGGTAATGATCCTCTGTCTTGTCTGTCTCATGTCTAGTGCATGAGAACTTCAGTCATGGTGTGGTGAGAAAAAGCTGAGCTGTTTAGATTAGACTAGACTAGACTTTCTTCCATTTTCAATACACAGCTGTGTCTAATCGTTTTGTACTACATACATATACAGTACTGTAGTTCTGTCTGGATGACATGACTGAAAAATTAATACCTGCAGTGTTTGGTTCCCCCATCCTCTATGACCCAAAACATAATAAATACAAGGACAAAAATAAAAGAAATACTGCATAGCACATTGAATGGATTGAATTCCCACTCATTGGACTGGATGCGTCTGTAAATAGACAAAAAAGAAGTAAGGAATATATTTCAAGTCCATCCATACATTTTCTGTACTGCTTATCCTACACAGGGTCACAGGGAGCCTGGACACCCTGGGACACCCTGTATGGGGTGGCAACCCATTGCAGGGCACAATAGCACACACACTCACACTCTACGGACAATTTGGAAATGCCAATCAGCTTACAACGTATGTATTTAGATTGGGGAAGGAAACCGGAGTACCTGGAGGAAACCCCCAAAGCACGGGGAGACACACAGGGCAGAGGTGGGAATCGAAACCCCAACCCCAACCACGAATAATTGTTCATTTTTAAAATTTAAAATGCACACCCTGAACTTTATCCTAATTTGCATGTGTGGTGAATAAGCATTTTTGGCACATCAACCATTAAAAAAAAAAGAATCTGATTTATTCAAAAACGAAGATGATTTATTTGAAATCCACACGAGGCACTGACAAAGAGAGAGGGAGACCTGACACGCCCTAAAATAGGTGGATGAATGGGAATTGTTAAAGTGTTTAAGACTCCACTGGGTCCATGCTGAGAACACAACACTGGTTATCTCTCTGATGCAGTGGCTGTATGGGGTATAAATCATACAACATATGACCAAACGTTATTTTTGCTGGATTTCTTCATCACACGAGTCTGCAAATGACCAAAAGCTTTCCCTTTCAAGTGACTGATCTAGCACTGTTCTTACGTATCCCATTCCAAAACCATCTGACTCACATTGGAAATATTTTCTCCTGTGCAAAAAGACAAAAACAAGTTGATGTTGCTGCATTGGGCTTTATGTATAATGTAGTACATACAGAACTATGCTTATATATTATCTATATACAGTATGTCCAAGAAAAATATTTTGTAGTGATCACATACCGAATTCAATACAGTGCATTCACATACATGATGTCCATACAGCGTGACAATTTCAAGTAAACTTTAGAAATCCCATCAAACTAACATGACATCATTAATGGATCATGATGTACCTGAAAATGATTGTTAGAACAAATAGATTTGAGGGATTGAAACCAGAGGTACATACTATGTGACACACTTTTTATATTTAAGCACTATCGTACAAGCAAGAGTGTGGTTATACTGAATATCCAATGCGAGTGCGATATTGCTTTTATAGAGCAGTTTTATAAATAAGAAATTAATATTGTGAAACTGACATTTCAGACACAATATGACCAAGTAAGTTGTTTGTTTTCAAGCCACACTCGCTGATAGCTGGCTAGCTAGCTCACAATGATTTATACTGTCCCGTTAAAGGTGCATCCTGTGAAACTGGCTTCCCTTCTTCCTTTTCATCTTCATCATTTTAGTCAGAAGTTATATTCATAAAACAAGTATCGTTTGCCATGTCTGCTTATGATGTTGCTAACTCTACTGTAGTAACAGTTTCAGTGGGACTGTTGCTAGAACTGTGCTCTTGGAACGCCGCTTGTCTAATCAATTTAGTGAACGGAACTAACTGTTGTATAAAGAAATTTATACCTTCAGTCAGATCTGCAGAATGGCAAAATTATACTTTAGACTGTTTTGAATATCACTATTTAAACAAGCTGGGACATTCAAGGCAAAGTAAGGTCAAAGTTTGTTTTAGCTGAATTGTAAGACCTCAAATTCTTGTTCAAACAGACCCCAAGTACAGATTTGCAGTAGCTTCCAAGCTTCCATCCCAACTCCAGGTTTCTCTTGTCTCACTAATCTTTATTAAGCACTTTATCCTGGTCATGGTCTTAGAGGATCTGGAGTCTACCACTGGAACACCGGGAGTGAGGCGGGAATACACCCTTTATAGAACACCAGTCCATCGCAAGGCAGCATGTACAGAGAGAATGCAAATCCAAATATTAAAAACAAATCTGATACAAACAAAAAATATGATAGGGTTAAATTCTCAGTTATATCCAAAATCAGCTGGTGAAGAAATATTAGTATAGATAAACATCAACAGAGGATTGTAAGCTATCATCCTCATTTACAAAACTCTGGGATAGCTGGCTAATGAAGTGCCCTGTGTCTTTCACGCATGAAGTCAGTTCTACTACCAACGCTCTAATATAATAATAAGGGTATTTTGATAAGGCCTCTGTAATGGCATTACCAAAATACATGCTGGTGTGTGCACATACCTTTGATCTTTGCAGGACTTTTGATCTTTCCATGTCATGGCCCCCCAGGGGTCATTCCTCTATGGACCCCTAGAGGGCACCCTTGTCCCCCATGTAGAACTTCTTCTTCTGTTGTTTCCCCTTAATTTCTGTTTAATCAATCCCATGTGTGTTTCATTTGCCCTGATTGATTAGTGCTCTATTTAAGTTCCTTGGGTTTTCTCCTTAGTTGCTGGAGCATTATGTCAAGTCAGATTATGTTTGTGTTTGGTTCTTTTGTAATTGTTGTTTCTTCTGTTGTGTGCAGTGTTTTGATTATTTAGAACCTTCTTTTCTTGAGGTTTGTTTGTCTAGTTTTTTCTTAGTTTCTGGATATGCTGGTTCCTAGTGTGTATTTCCTTGAGCCTGTTTCCCAAGCCTGTTTCCTTGTGCCTGTTTTCCTGAGCCTGCTTCCCTTTGTCCGTGTCAATAAAGAATTTCTGCATTTGCATCCACCTCTATGGACCCTCCCTCATGACTTTCCAGGACCCAAAGAACAGCTTGACAACTCCAGAAATGTGATATATCTACAGACTCCATTATGTCATATAAGACTAATAGACATATACACATCCCAGAATTAATGAACCTTAGCATTTCTACAACACATATCAAACAATGGGGAAACTGAGAGATGTGGATGATTGTCTACTATAAAGTGAAAAACAGTGCTGTGAAAATGTATTTGATTTCTTCTGTTTTTGTGTATATTTCATACTAAATAGCTTTAGATCTTCAAATGAAATACAACATAAAAGAAAGGAAACCTGAGTAAACACAATACAGTTTTTATTTATTTATTATTTTTTTTATTGAAGCAAAAAAAAAAAAAGTCATCCAGCACCTATAACCCATGTGAAAAATTAACTGCCCCCTTAAACTTAAAATCTGGTTGTGCCCCCTTTAGCAGCAATAACTGCAACCAAACTCTTCCGATAACTGGAAATCAGTCTTTCACTTACTTCTAGGACTAGGACTTACACCTATGCTTTGGATCATTGTCTTGCTGCATAATCCAGTTGCGCTTGAGTTTCAACTTACGGACTGGAGACCGGACATTCTCCTTTAGGATTTTCTGGTAGAGAGCAGAATTCATGTTTCCCTCATTTATTGCAAGTTGCCCAGGCCCTGAAGTAGCAAAGCATCCCCACACTATCACATTTCCTCCACCATGCTTGACCATAGGTATGATGTTCTTTTTGTGGAATTCTGTGTTTGGTTTCTGCCAGATGTAACAGGACCCCTGTCTTCCAAACAGTTCCAATTTTGACTCATCAGTCCACAGAACATCCTCCCAAAAGGTCTGAGGATCATCAGGGTGTGTTTTGGCAAAATTCAGACGAGCGTTAATGTTCTTCTGGGTTAGTAGTGGTTTTCACCTCGCCACTCTTCCATGGATGCCATTTTTCCAAGTGTCTTTCTGATAGTGGAGTCATGAACAGTGACCTTTGTTGATGCAAGAGAGTGGTGTTGTCCTTGGCTCTTTTGTGACTTCCTGGATGAGTAGTTGCTGTGCTCTTGGAGGAATTTTGGAAGGTCAGCCACTTCTGGGAAGCTTAACTACTATGCCAGGTTTTTTTTTCCATTTGGAGATAATGGCTCTCACTGTGGTTCTTTGGAGCCTTTGAAATAGCTTTGTAACCCTTCCCAGACTGAAGTATTTCAATCAGCTTCTTCCTCATTATTTCTGGAATTTCTTTCAACTTTGGCATAGTGTGTTACTGGGTAAGACCTTTTAGCCAAATTCATGCTGTTGAAAAAGTTCTATTTAGGTGCTGATTTGATTCAACAGGGTTTGCAGTAATCAGGCCTGGTTGTGTCTACTCCAGCTGAACCCCATTATGAATGCAGTTTCATAGATTTGGGGAATTTAGTAACAACAAGGGCAAATACATTTTCAAACAGGCCCAGGTGGTATTGGGTAACGTTTTTGCTTTATCATTTAAAAACTGTATTTTGTGTTTACTCAGGTTGCCTTTGTTTTATCTTAGATTTTGTTTTAATTTCTGAAACAATTTAGTATGAGATATACACAAAAACAGAAGAAATCAGGATGAGGGCAAATACTTTTTCACAGCACTGTACACTAGATTATTTACAAGCGGTTTTTGAGTCCAGATGGACTTCACATGTTTTTGTGACTTCTTGTCATGTATTTAATTTTGTTTGGGTAGATGTTTAAACAAATGTAACTCTAAGTTCTACATGCATTCTCCCATGCAAGGGGGAATCATTGGGTCACTCATGCAGACATTTGTTCGATGCATAACTAGTCATCCACCCGAGTCCATACTTGGTAGAATTACAGCCGTAAGTCTAGGGTATATCTCTATAAGCTTTGCACATCTGGATCCCAATATTTTTGCCAATTCCTCTTGGGAGCATTGCTTAAGCTCTATCAGATTGGATAGAGACTGTAGGTGAGCATCAATTTTCTTTTCAGCTTCTCAAAAAGTCTGGCCTTTGACTGAGCCATTCTAACACTTTCAGATTATTAACCCTACATCTCTACAACATGGCACTACCACCGCCATGCTTCACAATGGGCAAAGAGTTCTCAGGATGATTAGGAATGTTGGGTTTCAGCCAAACATAGCCCTTCATGCCAAGGCCAAACAGTTCAATTTTGGTCTCATCAAACCAGAGACCTTTTTGTTCACATTTGCTGAGTTGCCAACATGTGATTTCATATCTGATTTGTTTTTTAAAAACTTTCTATTCACCACTCTTCCATATGAAACTCAGCTTTGTGGAGTGCACAGGTTCTGGTTGCCCTGTGAACAGCTTCACCAATCTGAGCTGTGGATCTCTCCAGCTACTTCAGAGTAAAATTTGGCCTCTTGGTTGCTTCTCTGACTCACCGCTCTTTAGCCAGTCACTGACTTTTGCAGTTATGCCTTATTCTTTCCTATTTTTTTTGCAAACTATATTGATTTTTCTCCAACCTCACTATGATAGCACTACAAAATGTGCAAAAGTTCAAGAGGATGATTCTCATTTTCAATAGAGATCAGTATGAACTGATCCTAAATAAAGTAAGGTATCAACACGTATTACCATCAGGATGTGTTACAAACCCAAATGATGACTGATATTAAGCCTCCACTAGTTCAGCAGGAAACTTCCCTGCTGCTCCAGAATGTAAGGAAGTAGAATGGAAGTTTACATATGTTACTGTGGTCCTACAACTGGGAGAAACTCTTGAAAAGTATAAGAACATTTCTTGCATCGCATTTGTGCAGAATATTTTTCTATGGTAAACAACATCATGCTAGTGATTAAGGGTTAAACTTTGTGGAGTGAAATTAAATTAAAAGTTGCTTTCTACATGAGAGTTCATATTTTAATCACAAGGGTCCTCCTATCTCCCATGAACAGCACTTTGCCATGGGCGTTGTATAATCATGAATACGCATAAAAGGCATACAATTTTCAGGGTCATGTTATGCCTTTTGGAGAAGTGCAAATGAGATTTACTCATCTACATCAGGCTCAGAGTGTCATTTAATTAGGAGAAATGACATTAGTTCCCTCATAAAGAACTCAGCTCTTGCTGAGTTTTGCATGAGCTGGCCATGTGGAGAGATTTTTGTACTTTTCACCTTTTTTATGTGACAAAATAATGATGTTACTGGAGCAAATGGCCTGTGGTAACACCGGGGGCTGATGTAATACACCTGACTCAGCCTGTGAAGGGCTCGATAATTAGGTAATGACTTAAATCATTTGGATGGAAACTGGGAAATATTCTGAACTGAGTTTCCTATAAGCGTAACAGAACAATGATATTTGATAAATGGCAGAGCAAGCATTACATTGAACACCAATTATCTGAATGATGCTGCCTTTCACACTTGTAATATGTAAGTTATTGTGGTCTTACTTAAGCCTGGGATTTCAGCTGTCTTTTAAGATTATTACTTGTCCCACTGTATGAGATGGTCCCAATAAAATCTTGGCCAAATTCTATAACAGATTATGTGATGAAGATCCTATAACGATAGCCCTGCGATGAGCCCTACGTTCTGTTCACGTGATCAATCAGAGTGATCTGGCTCGCATAAACAGAAACATTTTTCAAAGTGAGCTTGAGGTATCAAGGATATTTTTCTGTCCATTAGAATTTTTTGTTTACGTTTCGTCATCGCCACTGCCTTATTTGTAGCTCTCCTGTGAGTTTTGCATCATCCGATGCTATCCTCCTGTTGGTGGATTTTTGACGAGAGTCATAGCAGCACCCAAGCTCTACAAATTATTTTAATAAAAAAATTTTACATTGCGAGAACTTGGTTGTTGGGCATCTTTAGTCGCAGTGGAACTAAATCATCCATGGGTGAGTTCAAATAACTCATAGCCAAAGTATTCATTTATGATTTTTGTCTTTAAATAATCTATTTTGAAGCTTGAAAGTCCCTTTGGTGATGGCAGTTGAGTGTGTAAATTAATATCTGACAGTGTTTATTTTGTGGCAAACATGACAAGCAGGCAATGTCTGAACTGAGGAACCAGAATTAAACACAGACTTGAGAGAAGACAGAAAGACACAAGAGGGTATAAATAGCCAAACTAACACAAACAGCTGGACACAATCAGGAGACATGCAAATGACAAAACAGGGGCGGAGACAGGATCAGGAATTGAAAACCAAAACATGCCACAATAAGCCCTGGTTTCAAGGGAAACTGTAATAGTCCCTGTGGACCATCTACAGGTAATTTGTTATCTTTTATTGGTCACATGTTATGTCTAGTGGATACCATTAAGGACAAATAGAACACCTTTGACATTTGGGAATTGTTTTAATGGTTAACAGTTCATGGTGTGTAATGGTATTTGTAATGGAAACCATTAGAATAGAACCATGTGAACCCAAAGACATGTCAAAGCAGAACATGCACACAAATGCCACACAGACAGTAACCCAAGCTCAGGATTTATCCAACGACCCTGAAGCAACTCTACCTGCTACATCAACATGTCACCCATAATTAGTTATAAAAAAAAATGTTAAAGAAAAGCAAATAATCAAAATACAGACTTCTATCATATCAGGCATATCTCTCATAGCATTAATCAGTAATTATTGTAATTAAATATTGCGTGAATTATTTATGAGGGCAGAAACATGGGAAAATTTCTTAATGCATAAAGACAATTTATTGTTCGATTCTACAAAGCATTTTACACTGTTTCTCATTCACACACACACACACACACACTCCAATGCAAGGTGCTAGCTTGCCATCAAGAGCAACTTGGGGTTCAGTGTCTTGGCCAAGGACACTTCAGCATGTGGAGTCATGTGGGCCGGGACTCAAACCGCCAACCCTACAGTCAGTGGACAACTCGCTCTACCACCTGAGTGCACTATGCTGACGAGATCTTTAGGATTGGCCCTGGTCCATACACCCCCAGTGTTCAGGAGAGGTTTATGCAATTTAGCATGCAGTGTATCTCAGAGATAATTATGTAGTCTGTTTTCTGGCTTTGTCAAAGTAGAGTACAAACGAAAGCTCTATTTGTATTTGACATTCCGTTGCACTCAACCGTTATAGTATTGCAGCCTTTAGGTTTTTTTTTCTTCTTCTTCTTTTTTCCTACATACACTGAACATCAGTTCACTCTGTGCCTCAGGCTACCATAAAGCCAAGTATTTCCTTTAGTTCACATGCTTCAAAGTGAACTGCCTGGTCACAAAGATCACTTTCCCACACAAATCGTTCTACCACTGAGCAGCCGTCTGCCTCCCAGGAATCACACAAGGCTTCATATAGCTATTATGAATTTCTGATAGAGAAAATGCAGAGAGTATATTTAAAACACAAAAAAACCTCTTCACTGTCACTGGTGCTATAACTGCATATGAGTGCTAAAATCCTCTTAATTTTATAATGACAGAAAAACAGCATGTTCTAATGCCAGAACATGTCATTTTGACTGCTATTTCATATCATTTCAGACTCTTTAGTGGGCTCATTCATGTAGTAATCAGAACAGGGTGTCCACTGCAATGTTCCACTTATCTATATGTGAATGAACCAGGCTATGAACCAATATCTATTACACAAATAACCTCTTACTAAGCAGTACACATTGTGAATCAATTAAAAGAACAAACAATTTGCATTTCCACCATGATGAATGAGGTTGTATATGAAGAGCTACGCCATTATGCACTGTTTGTTTGCAGATATTTTGATGAGTTTTCGAGAGTAATGATACTACAGGGTGTCCCAAAAGTCTCCATGCATAGGGGAAATTAACACGTTTTAGCAAAATACCTTCCAAAATTTTTGATACTTAGTTTATATATATATATTTATATATATTTTTTTCCAGATAGTCTTTAAGAATGCCTTTGACAAAAGAAGAACATATTGAAATCATTCTCATGGCTGGAACGGGAAGCTGTCGGAAGGTTGCTATGGACTTAAAACATGACAAACACATCACACTCGACAGTGCTACCAAACTTGTTAACAAATTCAAAAAGACTGGAAGTGGTGGCAGACCAACCGAGAAGTGGACGTCCACAAACATCCACTGACGAAAGCACAACCGACGTGGTGCTTGCATACACAGTCCCCTATGTATGGAGACTTTTGGGGACTATGTATGGAGACTGCTCATATTGCAGCAACGTAATGCATAAAATCATGCAGTTACAGGTCAAGGACATCAAACATCGTCAAGATCAAACATCAGAATGGAGGGAAAAATGTGATCTCAGTGACCTCAGTGACATGGTCAGAAAATTCCAATCTCCTGGGATCTCATCTCATAGCATGATGCAAAAAACAAATATGATAGGGATGCTATTTCCTTCTTCAGTCGTCATTTTCTCTCCCTGATTTTTCTGGGCTTAAAGGGTTGTGTTTAAATGTGGTGGTTTAGGTGCTATTGAAAAACCTGTCTCTGATGCTTCTACTCGGGAAATATCTTAGAGGCATGAAGTACACACCGGTGATTTAAAACCATGTTGACATTATGGTATTGCTCCTTAATAGAATCATTGCTCCAGCTCTATACAGTAGATTAGACCACATAGGCCCAAATAAAAAGCTCACAGTCTATTTCATGGCAACAATGAACAGATATGACAGATAGGATCACTGTAATTTGGCATTTCTTTCCATTTCTTTCCAGTAATGAGAGAAAAACAGCACTCTAATGAAGACGGTGTGTTCCCTTTCATCCTCCTTTAAATTGTACTTTTGGATAATTATTGTAAACTGGTAAAATTGTGATTGGTTTTGTTACACAGTTTGTCTTACAATCCCAGTCAAACATTTGCACAGATAGGTGTATGTATGATCTTAAAGACATTTAGATCTAAATACATACACTTCTAAATATGAAATTAGTTTCTAAAATGCGTTTAAACCAATAAAATAAAAGTTCATTTGAATGAATAAAAGTAGTTTCAAGCCAACCTCAAGGTAGTGAGTGATTTTTAATTAACATTGTGAAATTGCAGGCATAAAATACAGATAAAAGGCACATGGCTCATGACACCTCTAAAGTCAAACATGAGCCATGGATCATATCTGTTAGAGAAGTTATGAATAATTTCCATAAGATATTGTCCCTTTTAATCTGATGTGTACATGTACATGTGTCAGTCATAAATTCCCTGTGAAGATGTCTGGCATGAAGAAAATATTGTTGATTGTTGATTTCTTGCAGTCATATAATACACATATTTAATTTTTGATATCCTCTGGCATCTGGGGTTCTCTGGACTTGTCTGTGTACAATAAGTGATTATATTTATGCGCATTGTATACTATTCAATAAAATTACTGTTCACTATGGTGATTTCATGTTTAAAGAAATGTTTGCATGTCCATCATTCGTGGTTAATTAACATGTTCCATGTTAAAACAAAACAAAACAAAACAAAAAAAACAGTTAGCCCATAATGTCTTGGAGTTTTTTTTTTTGTGGAGAATTTTTTTAATTTTGTTGTAATGCTAATGTGTATTTGTGTTTAATGTTTCAGTAGGCTAGTTTTTACACAACTATAGCATGTTTATGTTTCATTTCTGGTCATTTCACTTCCTGTTTTTGCTTAATATATTGTGTTATAATAGTTGCCTGTGATCGGTTCCAGGCTCCCCACGACCCTGCGTATGATAAGCAGTACAGAAAATGAATGGATGGATGGATATTGTGCAGCCCAAAATAGAAAGCCCTCAAACCCTGGAAAATTGTTGTGGATAGCAGCTTTTTTTGGCTACCTCTTCAGCCACCCCTCTGGGGGAGTACAGTTTGTAAGATATTAGATACATACTATTAGGGTAAAATGACAACACAAACTCTAATGATGTTCAAATATACTGTACTTTTCTCATAATATTGGAAATAGTAAAAACAAAAATACTTCAGTGTTTAATATGGAACACTATTTTTAAACCAGTGCTTTTATTTAAAGGGTTTACTTTTTTGCTTTACTGGGAATGGAAGTAGTAGCTTGACCTGAATACATGGACATAGCTGCACATACAGGAAATCATCCACTTGATTAAAAAGTAGAGATAATACTCACCAAGCAATGTCCAAATACATTCTTTACTTACATTTTAAGTAAAGAATTCATAAAGAACCATTTTTCCTTCTAAAAGTGTACAAACAATGGTTCCTCAAGTGTTCTTTGGATAGTAGAGGGTGCTTTCACATGATGACATGGTAGCACTCGAGTTCACATACCTGCTGCATTGCAGTGCCACCGATCTGCATGAATTGTACATGAGTAATAAACCTCTCAAAGATAGGATTTGAGGTCTAGTCATGGTAGTGGACTATTATACAGTACTTCTGTCTTTGCCAAGTGAATTGATCTATTGCTGGATACAATGTAAAGCATAATGGGTAAAAGAAACAGATCTATTACACACCTCTGTTCACTGTGGTTATAGCTGAAGACATTACTCTTTATTGTACTTCCAAGATTATGCTGTTACTGGACCTATTTTGAAACTGAAACTTCCCACTTTGCCTCTGAAAATTCAATTTTGGGAGGACGGAAGGTGGAATTAGATTATATCATGTGCAATGTATGCTGCAGTATTTCTGCTACAAGAAGTGAGAGAATGAAGCATGCTGGTTTGCAGTGTTGCCAACTTGGAGACTTTGTCATTAGATTTGTAGTTGTTTATGGTCTTTGTTTTCACGTCGTTGGTTGTTTCGTTAGCACTTTAATTAATAAATAAACTTGCCTCATGACAAATTGAAAACATACTGTAGCAGATTCAGTGGTATTCTGTGGTGTGAAATTGTTTTGTATCATATCATATAGCTGATTCAGTTCAATAGTCAAATATTAAATCGTTGCGTAATGAATTGCACCCCTGTCATATCGTAGCAGATTCAGTGGTATCATCAAATATTTGTTTGATGGATAGAACCCGTACCTGTCATTAGATCACCCCCCCCCCCCCCAATTAAAGACTTCAATTGAAAAAAAGAGCATGGTGACAAATCTAGTGACTTTTTGCGCAGATGTTAGTAACTGTCCTACACTTGGTATGGCTCTCAAACTCACACCACAGCTGCTGTTTATATGAGTTGAGAGAGCAAGTTCACTCGACTCACCACTAGTGTGTAATGATTGTGCTTGTACAAACCATTGTTCCCAACTACCAATGATCACTATTTTTCCCAACAACCAATCACTGATCCCCATTGTTCCTAATAACATTTTCCCCAATAACTAATCACTGATCACCATTGTTTCCCAAAGATTAATCACTGATCACCAGTGTTTCCCAATGACTAGTAAATGGTTGCCATTATCCCTAATGACCAATCACTGGTCACCAATGTTCCCACCAACCAATCACTGATGACCATTGTCCCCAACTACCAATTACTGATCAGCGTTGCTCCAGTCAGTGATCACCATTGCTCTGAATGATCAATTACTGATCACCAATTACCAAACACTGATCATCATTGTTCCAATCACTGATCACCATTTTCCCATCCACTAATCATTGATTACCATTGTTCTCAATGCCCTATCACTGATCACGGTTGTTTCCCAATGACCAATCACTGATCTCCATTGTTCCCAGCTACCAATCACTGATCACCATTGTTCCCAACAGCCAATCACTGATCACCATTGTTACCAATGACCAATCACTTATCACCTTGTTTCCCAATTACCACTCACTGATAATCATTGTTCCAATCACTGATCAGCATTGTTCCCAACAGCCAATCACTGATCACCATTGTTACCAATGACCAATCACTGATCAGCATTGTTCCCAACAGCCAATCACTGATCAGCATTGTTCCCAATGACCAATTACTTATTATTATTGTTCCACTGCTTCAGTTTGCCGTTTTATATTTTGTAAAATAAAATGTGGTGCCATGACCAAAGACGTATTTTTATAAGAAATAAGTTATAATCTATTATTTTCTATTCTGATAAAACTCTTGTCTCTTGTATTCTATTCAATCTTCAGAAAGAATCTTCCTTTATATAACACATTTCTGATATGTAAATGATTATATGCAAATTAATCTGACATTATTTGGTAGCTTATAGAGACTTTTTGAGCATACATCAGATACCCATGAAAAGAGTTGGCAATGCTGCTGGTGTGCAGTGTGATGTTTTAAAGGAAATTGATGGTTCACAGGCCAGGCTTCTGTAGACGCCGTTAGCGGGGAAAACAAGCATGCCCTTAATTTCAGTGTTAGCGACATAAGCAAACACAACCTCTATTTCCTGATAGCATAGCCTGGATCTGCTGCACCACAAAAACAGGATCAAACTGTCTGATCTGAAAAGAGGATTGGTTGTTGTTTCACATATATGTTTGGCTGATATAAGTGAAGTAAGTGAAGGCAAATAATTTAGCAGAAATTACAGACTTTCCAGGATGTGCAATGTGGAGCAGGAGAAATCTAGTGGGCCAGTGCTAAGATAACAAGCTGGCTAACAAGCTAACGGAATTAAGTTATGAATTTACATCAGCTCTGGTGTATAAATTAAGCTTATGGCTACAGAAAAGCTAATATAAATGTAGCAAAGTATAAAAAAGTATACTATCTTTCTGGCTAAAAAATTAACATATAAACAGACGAACAGACTTAGCATATGATTATAACCCATAATTAACATATATTTTATAAGTATGGATGATGACTGAGGAAGTGAATACTGCCTTAAAAGCCATGCCATCTTTATCTACTCTTTCTCTCGGGTTAATCTTGATATTTTTAACTGGAACGTTCATTCTGATTGCACTGTGTGGTATCAGTGGGTGGCCATGGGAGTGCACTCAGCTTAAGCAATATGGGTCTTGATCCTCCCCATGAGCCACAGATTCATTAGTATGAATCATCCTGCAGTGTTCGAGATTAAATCAAATAAAAAAATAAAATAAAGACCCCTGGTGAACTGAGTTCAGAGATCACTGAAAGTATTTATACAGGATGTGCTGATGCTAACTAGTCTCATTAAAATGGAATACGATTCCAGCATTTGCTTGAAAAAGAAAAGACTAAAGGCTATATTTAGGAAAGTGTAAGAGAGAAGTCAGAAATGGATGACCTTTGTGATGGGAATGTACTGTGAAGTGTGCTGATTCATGGCTGGCATTTCCTCTGGAGGTTGGAGGAGATATGTGGCGTGTGACACTCTCTCGTAAACCTTCATTTACCACTATTGTTTGCTTGTCTCTTCATGGTAATGTTCTCCATCCTACAGGAAAAAGAAAAAGCACAGCGAGGGTTTACAGAGCACATGAAAGAGAGACTCAAACATCCAGAAACTGATGACAGGCTGTTAACAACCTGCAGTGATTTATGTTTTCATTCACATTTTTTTTTTTTTTTTTTAATTTGGCAAGTGATTTCATCTACGAGTCCAGTTCAAGTCCACTGCTAAGCAGTTATTTTCAGGGAATACAGACTGCATCTACACATGGCATTGCTACCACTGCTGCCACTCCTAGCATATATCATACACACAGAAGTAAATGGCATTGCTGACCAGAACTAAACCAAACAAACAGCACACTACTGCAGTGTTTAGATTTTTTTTTGTGGCTCAGAATGCCACCTTTCCTCACAGCCACTCAACTTTTCACTTTATAGCTCGGAGTGTAAACCTCAGGCTTCCCCACAATAAGGTACATAGGTAGGTATGTTCTATCCATCAAACAAATATTCGATGATACCACTGAATCTGCTACGATATGACAGGGGTGCGATTCATTACGCAACGATTTAATATTTGACTATTGAACTGAATCAGCTATATGATATGATACAAAACAATTTCACACCACAGAATACCACTGAATCTGCTACAGTATGTTTTCAATTTGTCACGAGGCAAGTTTATTTATTAATTAAAGTGCTAACGAAACAACCAACGACGTGAAAACAAAGACCATAAACGGCTACAAAGCAAAGAACATACAAACTATGAGCAATATTGTGGCACAAACGACAACACACATACAGTACTGTGCAAAGGTTTTTGGCACCCTATAAAAACATTTTAGATTCCCACACATTAGATTTCTAGCACAAAATTAAATGTTACAGAAAAATGTTTGTATGTCATTAAAGAAAGCAGCGTATTACGTAAGAGACACTTTTCAGACAAAAAACACAATGAAGGCTGCTGGGTTTCGCTGCAAAAATAAGAAGCGAGTGCGAAAGTCAAAGTCTCCAGAAGAACTGTGTCTGGTTCTGCAAGATGCTCAATAAAACTTACCAGCTCATTTCCTTATAAAACTGCACTAATTGTACCGGAGACTACTATTTTTATTTTAAAAATGTTGTCACACCAAATATTGACTTTGTTTCGTTTACTACTGTTTACTGCTCTTTATGGTATTTTTTTTTTTTTAAATGTAGAAACATTTAATTTCATTATTTTGAAGGCATCTTTGCTCTACAGCATTTCTTTGCATGTGCATAAAACCTTTGCACAATAACGGTACAAACCACAAGTGGCACGACAATGAGTAAGTGCCTTAATAAACATTTAACTGGCAAAACCCAAGATTATTAATTAACTGACTTGCACACACACACACACACGCACACACACACACACACACACACACACACACACACACACACACACCTGACTGAGAAACACAAAGACTCAAAAACTGCTGCTGTTGAAGATTGTTATGTGAACACGGGGGAAGGCAGGATGCATGTGCAGGGGAAAAGTCACTTTAATAGGAACACATGAATTCAAAAATAACGGAACACAGGAAAAAAGGAAGCAAACAGTAATCCACAAAATGGTGAGGCAGTAATCCACAAGGTGGTAATTCCAAAATGCACAGAACTTGAGCACAAAACAAAAACCGAAGCAAACGCACGAGACTAGGCTATGGTCTAGGAACAGGAACTATGAGCTAAGGTCTAAGGACGAGAGGAAGCGAGAAGGTAGCAGGCGTAACGCACATGCCGGAACTTACACTAATACTCCGCATTGGGTGAACAAAAGAAACGGTTTAAATACACAGAATAAAACAAGGACAAACACGAAACACCTGCAATTCATAATGAAACAATAAAAGGAACACCGATGAATAAACAGGGGCGGAGACATGACAAACTAGGAACCAATAAATATACAGAGGCGGAGACATGACGTAAACCAAAACAAAGGCACATGGTGATGTAAACAAAGCGAGAGTTCATGAATGCATAGTCCAGCGGGTTTTTGTGAATGAATGGGAAAGCGCTGCTCTCACTAACGCGGAGCGAGGAATGACTCTGGGAGTCAGCCGCTTGCTTAGCGAGCGACTTCGCGTGCGAGTGTTCTCTAACACAGATCACCATGAGATGACAGTGGATGGTACCACATAGACACCCTGAAGATGGCTGTGGATGTCCTTCCTTGGAAAGCCTTAAGACAAAAATTGCTAAGAACAGTTTACACTCAAGATACAATTTGCAATGCAAAACGTATTGCAAAAGTAATGCACAAAAACCGTAAATGAAAAAGAGTTTATTAAAAGGTAGTGTAATTATTATTTCATGAAATAGAACATTCACCAGTCAAAATATTGCACACTTTGCTAACTGAGTGTGCCCTATCTTGTCCTGACACCTGCTGCTTGTTTCCTGCCAATTACTGTCATACGTTCTTTATTCGGCATCGAACCACCTGTATGCTGTCATTCTTCTTTTTGTAAGCCTAGATTTCCTGTGTTATAGTCCAAATATTTTCCTAGTCTGTGCTTTTACCTTGTTGTAAATGCCTTGTTGAAATTAATCACACTCATCACATTTCCAAATTAATTCATCGTCTTTCTAGTGCTTGTTTGGATTAACTTCAGTTGCGTCTGGGATTTGGGATTAAAGTGCATTTAATACATAATAGTGATTGTGTTGAGAGTTTTTGTTCTCTCTTTCTCGCTATTTCTCTTGCTGTGCACTGGGTTGTCTTTTATTAAAAAACAGTCTATATGTCTACATTGTGTCCTGAGCTCGTCTTGATATACTGTAGTGACTGATTTAATTAATGACATAATGACTGAGTCTAATGTTTATTATAATTCCATCAAGAAAAATGTAAAGATTAAAATGAATCAATGGTTAGAACTAAAGAAAGGTTTGTACTAAATATCACATTTTCGGTGACTAAATAAGTGAACAACAAATGTATTCATTTGTTTGCTTGTCTATGGACACATGAACATGCCCAATAGTGACCTCGCATTACACACAAAGAACATCTTTTTAAAATTTGATTAGATTTCTTCGCTCATGATCATGAATTGCTACTGGATAACGAGAGCTGATACTCATTTTGTCCATTTTAGTAGAAAATTACCATCACTCATTACCACCATTAATCACCACTAATCACTTAATTAACAGCTAATATTGTTTGTGCCGCAGAATTTGATGGCTTTCTTGGGTGGAGTCATTGTGAGTATACATGGGAAGGATTTAGGAACGTTTTTTTCGCATGTATGGATGTTTCATAAATGATTCGTAGAAACTTTTAGGATGTATACATACAAGCCCAATTCCAAAAAAGTTGGGTATGCTGTGTAAAAATCTTATAAACCCAGATTTTACATAGATGCAGTATGTGGTTTAGCATTGTCTTGCTGAAATATGCAAGGCCTTCCCTGAAAAAGACGTCATCTGGATGGAAGCATATATTGCTCTAAAACCTGTATAAACCTTTCTGCATTGATGGTGCCTTTCCAGATGTGCAAGCTGCCCATCTGGCACTAATGCACCCCCATACCATCAGAGATGCAGGCTTTTGAATTGAGCGCTGATAACATGCTGGATGGTCCCTCTCCTCTTTAGTCCAGAGGACGCGGCGTCCTTGGTTTCAAAAAAGAATTTCAAATTTCGATTCGTCTGACCACAGAACAGTTTTCCACTTTGCCTCAGTCCATTTTAAATGAACTTTGGCCCAGAGAAGATGCGTTTCTGGATCATATTCACATATGGCTGCTTCTTTGCATGATAGAGCTTTAACCAGCATTTGTGGATGGCACGGCGAACTGTGTTCACAGACAATGAGTTATGGAGGTGTTTCTGAGAACATGCAGTGATTTCCATTATAGAATCAGGCCTGTTTTTAATGCAGTGCCGCCTGAGGGCCCGAAGATCACGGGCATGTAATATTGATTTTCGCCCTTGTCCCTTGCGCACAGAGATTTCTCCAGATTCTCTGAATCTTTTGATGATATTATGTACTGTAGATGATGAGATATTCAAAGTCTTCGCAATTGTACATTGGGGAACATTATTCTGAAATTGTTCCACAAATTGTAGATGCAGTTTTTCGCAGATTGGTGAACCTCTGTCCAGCTTTACTTCTGAGAGACTCTGCCTCTCAAAGATAGTCTTTTTATACCCAATCATGTTACTGACCTGTTGCCAATTAACCTAGTTAGTTGCAAAATGTTCCTCCAGCTGTTTCTTTTTAGTGACACTTATTTTCCCAGCCTTTTGTTGCCCCCATCCCAACTTTTGGTACATGTGTACCAAAAGTACTTAAAATTTCCTCAGTTTAAACATTTCATATGCTTTCTATGTTCTATTGTGAATAACAGATGGGTTTATGAGATTTGCAAATCATTGCATTCTGTTTTTATTTACATTTTACACAGCGTCCCAACTTTTTTGGAATTGGGGTTGTACATCCATGGTTAGGATTCTATACTCAGAACCTTAGGGTCACCAAAACATTTCATTTAAGGGTAATTTTTCACCTAAATTTAAACAGAGAGCCTGAATAACAATTCAAGGAGATCTGAATCTGTGCAACTAGATGATAAATTTACAAATTAAAGAATATAGTAAATATAAAGTCACTGTTAAAACAGATTTTCACTAAAATCTTGATCAGACTCATAAAAACTACGATTAACATAAAGTTGGCCTTAGTCTCAGTTTAAACATTTAGCTGTTACATTTAACCATTTAAAAAATTGCACCATGTAATGATTCATATAAAATGCTAATGCTTGCACTTTTCTATATTCTTTATAGACCGCTCATGACCTTGACATTCTGTTGCTGACTTTCTGTTGCAGAAGTTCAAATATTCTTAGCATTGGAGTTAGGTCTTAGAGTTCAAGAAAATCCCTTGATTTATATAAATAAAGCTTAGACTTTATTAAAACCATCTTTCACCTAAGAAGGATTTTTAAAGGCAGTAATGTTAATTGAACTGCTCAGAGAAGCATACTGAGGTGTGAGGTATAATGAGAGTTTTATGCTGGTGCAAATTACTAAGGGAAAGATTAAATAAAGCAAATACACTTGTGTAAAATAACTGAACCCTGAGAGACACCTCTTGGGGGTGTGCTATTATAGGAAAATAGTCAGGAATGTTTTTATGAAATGGAGTTTAGATTATGTAGAGCTTCTGAAATACAAGTCCCCATGAATGACTTGTTACTATAAAAATGAATATAAATGCTAATGTATTAGACAAAGTGCATTAATATAAACTTGTGATTTGAATTACAGCCAGCATTATTGACAGAGCTGATGTTCTAGAAACTTTATCAACATTTTTTGACCAATCATGTTTGAGAATTCAACAGTGCTGTGGTATAAGTGCACTTACAGTATCTTGTACCTAATTAACTGGCCACTCAGTGCGGAGAGAGATAAAGAGCAAAGGTGTGAAGAGAATTACTAATGATGTCACTCTTGTCGCTCAGTCTCTCTCTCTCTACAGTATGTTGTGTGTGTCTGTGTGTGAGAGCGAGAAAGAGTGAAATACAGAGGTGTATTGCCATGGTGATGGAAGACTTTGCTTCAGATTCAGTGACGTTTCACTCAGCTTTGTCCTCTTTTTTTCTTTTTTTTTAGTCTTATCGCTCCGTTGTTCCACTGTAGAAGACAATCTAGACACTGTAAATTCAGAACAAACTAATAGAGATATATTTAAATCAGCTATGTGTGAACATGAATGTAAGCAAATCTCAGGTTGAAAAATAATGTTCTCGCTCGAATACGTTATCATTTCTGTAGTAACAGATCATTCACAGGGACTTGTAATGCTTCATATAAACTGATGGTAAAGTTTTCTGTTAGGAAATGTTTATTTAACATTTATGGAAAAAGTCTCCAGTGTCAGCGCTTTGTAACAGTCAGAGGTAAAATTGTAAATTTACGTTTTCAGACATCTTCCAAACAGAGGAGTTTGCAGTTTCTTGTTAGCTGCATTAGAACTGGACCATAGAGTAATAGAAGAAGATGGCCTGGTCTGACGAATCACGTTTTCTTTTACATCATGCAGACAGCCGGGTACATGTGCATCGTTTCCCTGGGGAAGAGATGGCACCAGGATGCACTATGTGAAGAAGGCAAGAAGGCAGTTTGATGCTCTGGGCAATGTTCTGCTGGGAAACCTTGGGTCCTGGCATTCGTGTGGATGTTACTTTGACACGTAGCACCTACCTAAACATTGTTGCAGACCAAGTAAACCCGTCCATGGCAACGATATTCCCTAATGGCAGTGTCCTCTTTCAGAAGGATAATGCACCCTGCCACACTGCAAAAATTGTTCAGGAATGGTTTGAGGAACATGACAAAGAGTTCAAGGTGTTGACTTGGCCTCCAAATTCCCCAGATCTCAATCCGATCGAGTATCTGTGGAAGTAGAAGTAGCTCATGAGTTCAAATCCCAGCACCGACACTGCTGGGCCTTGAGCAAGGCCCTTAACTCTCAATTGCTCAGTTGTATAATTAAAAAAAAGAGATAAGTGTGTCTGGATGTCTGCCAAATGCCATAAAATGTAAATGTAAAAATGCTATACAAACAGGTCCGATCCCCACCTCACAGCTTACAGGACTTAAAGGATCTGCTGCCAACATCTTGGTGCCAGATACCACAGGACACCTTCAGAGGTCTTGTGGAGTCCAAGCCTAGATGGGTCAGAGCTGTCTTGGTGACAAGGGGGATCTACGCAATATTACGAGGTGGTTTTAATGTTATGGCTGATAGGTGTAAATAGCTTAAAAAACATTGTAATTGTAATAGAAATAAACTACACATACATTTCCATAAAGTCAGGCGCATTAATGTAGTAATGCTTATATTATTTACCTTTCATAATAATACAAATGTACAACCCCAATTCCGAAATAATTGGGACGCTGTGTAAAATATAAATAAAAACAGAATGCAATGATTTGCAGATCTCATAAACCCATATTATATTCACAATAGAACATAGCAAAGATATCAAATGTTTAAATTGAGGAAATGTACCATTTTAAGGAAAAAATAAGGTAATTTTGAATTTGATGGCAGCAACACATCTCAAAAAGTTGGGACAGGGCCATGTTTACCACTGTGTAGCATCCCCTCTTCTTTAACAACAGTCCGTATACGTCTGGGAACTGAGGAGACCAGTTGCTGGAGTTTTGGGAGAGGAATGTTGTCCCATTCATGTCTGATACAGGATTCTACCTGCTCAACAGTCCTGGGTCTTCTTTGTCGTATTTTTCGTTTCATGATGCGCCAAATGTTTTCAATAGGTGAAAGGTCTGGACTGCAGGCAGGCCAGTTCAGCACCCGGACTCTTCTACTACGAAGCCATGCTGTTGTAATAGATGCAGTATGTGGTTTAGCATTGTCTTGCTAAAATATGCAAGGCCTTCCCTGAAAAAGACATTGTCTGGATGGAAGCATATGTTGCTCTAAAACCTGTATATACCTTTCAGCATTGATGGTGCCTTTCCAGATGTGCTAACTGTCCATTCCATAGTGAAATTTGGCAGTGTTGTTGCACAGAAATGTGACTGCAAAGAGAAAGAAATTTGTGAAAGTGTAAAATAAATATGAGCACATTTACAAACATTTCAAATAGTAAATTCCTGAGTAAAAACTTGTGTATACACTATTTTCCTGTTGCACATGTACAGTATGAAAGCAAAAGGAATCCTGCTCATGCAATAAACTATTGTACTCACAACATTTTGTCAGTAAAATGGTCTGAGATTTGGATGAGAATCTCACGTTTTGCGTTTACATGTACAGCTGAGTTTTCACAACAATGAGCTACGTTTTCCTATCAGCATTTTTGCCAGAGTGCATGCACCTCTACTCAATCCCTCAGCCAGGAAGAAGTGTGGTAAGAATCGAGGAAGGCTTAGAGTCAGAGACCGAGTGAGCCAAGAAATTTACTGTCAAGCCCTGGTTATTCTTAATACCAGGGCTCTGTAACTCGTGGACCCAGATGTACTCATGTAGCAGAGCAGATAAACATTTTAATAAAACTGTCCATTGTTCAGTGACTCTGGTTTTCTAAACATGAACCAGCTCGACTTCGGTAGCAGCGGTATTGGTATAATGCTTAGTGAACGCTAGCCCCTGTAACCCTGAAGGACAAAGCTGATAGTAGTTTAAGGAATCATTCATGCAGACATTTAGATAAACCCGGCTAATAATGAATGATATAATGTAAGTGTAATGTAATTAGCATGAATAATAGCTTTCAAATAGCTTTTATTAATTGTTAGCAGAAATAAAAGTAAGTTTCAGTGGAGACTTCACTCTGCCTGACCTAAATCTGTTTAAAATACCAGAGTATATAGAGAAAGCCAGTAGCTATTACATGAGCTGAAGTTTTATAGCAAGTTTTATATAAAGTTTTATACCATAGCGAATTAGCTCGGATATCTCACTGTTCTCTCACTCCACTATTAACGCTGAGTTCATGATTTGGACTGATGAAGTAATCAGCAGTGTGAAATGAACTGCAGTAATTATGAAGTAAACACTCACATCCCCCCGTCCTGTGTTCTCATTAAAATAAATTACAGCCTTCATTAGCAGCACTGACACTCTGCCTGCTCTCCTTCCTGTTCAGTGCCAGTCACTTCCTGCTGAAGAGTCACACTCCACACTCAAACAGAGCTGGCAAAATAATGAACCTCTTCCTCTATTCCTCTATCTCTATCCCTCTATTCCTCTATCTCTATTCCTCTATTCCTCTATCTCTATTCCTCTATCTCTATTCCTCTATCTCTATTCCTCTATTCCTCTATCTCTATCCCTCTATTCCTCTATTCCTCTATCTCTATTCCTCTGTCACTATTCCTCTATTCCTCTATTCCACATTCCCCTATGTCTATTCCTCTATCTCTATCCCTCTATCTCTATTCCTCTAACTCTATTCCTTCATTCCTCTAGTTCTATTTCTCTTTTTCTTACTCCTCCTGCATCTTAATTTCCTCAAAATCTACCCCCCTCTCTTTCACTCCGTTGTTGCTCAGCTAGTGTGTCTTTCTTTCTTTATTTATTTTACATGTGCACTTTCACTGTTTTCTGTCTTTCTTTTTCTTCAATTTTTATTTCTTTTTATTTTGCTTTTATCTTCGTTCTTTTTCTTTCCCCTCTATTTAATTTCCTTTTTATTCTACATTCTTCCCAGTTTTCTTTTTATTCCGTTTCTCTTCTTCATCCTTTTAATTTTTTTTCAACCTCTACTCTTTTTTCTTCTCTTCCTTCATTTTCTTTTTCCTCTTTCTTCCCTTTTTCAGCTTCTTTTTCTTTCATTTTGTCTTTTTCTTTATTCTACTTTCTTATGTTTCTTTTTTTCTTACTGTCTTTCTTTCTTTGTTTGTTATTTCATTGTAATCTTCTGCTTTCTGTGTCTTCTATTCCATTATTATTATTATTATTATTATTATTATTATTATTATTATTATTGAGTGTTTTATCATTCTCAGTTTCTCATCTTTTTTGGTTGACTCTGTTTTCACTCTTCCTTCCGTCTGATTGTAATAAATGTAATCTTTCAAAAATAATTGAGTTTGAGTTTCATGAATTTTGAGATCTTTGGTCTGAGAGATCCAGTGTCCTTTAGTCTGTGAGGAGATATGCATGTGTGTTTATTGAAAAAGGAAATCTATAAGTGATCCTCTGGGTTCCACTGTTCGAGTGCAACATCACATCAAAAGATAAATATCCAAAAATTACTTGAGCATGGGAAATCTTTATCGCGTTGTTATTTCCACACTTCTCTGATTTGAAAACACATTTATCCTTGCACTGGAAGCTTGGTTTGGATGATATAATCTCTTTGAAGTGTTTTTTTTCCTGAAACATATACAAGCACTAAAAAAGCAGTGAGTAGGAGAATTAATGTCCAAACGCCTATCAGTGAAAGATGAGGAGGAGAAACCAGGTGCCAGAAAATTTCAGGAAGTTCCCACGCATTCCCCCCGTACCCATCTGGGATGGTTCTTTCCAGTACATCCTTCTACACTCCATGTGTTCTCCACTGAAAAAAGAGGAACTTGCATGAATTCCACTGGGAAGATGGTAAACCAGTTACATGTCAGAGCACATGTGTGTGTCTGAGAGAGAGCGAGAGAGGGAAAGAGAGACTGGGTTCTCTTGGTTTTATTCCACACTGTTATTCACGCTTGTGCATCATGTCTTCTCATGGGTTTGGATGCAATGCTTTGGCCAATGGGAAGTTAGACACTTGGGCAGGAGGAGTCAGATAAAAACTATGCTAATTAGGTTTTGTTTTTAGCATTTTTCGTAAGCTGGTCATACTTTGCTAGGTACAGTCTTAGAAAATTCTTAGAAGGATCTTTTGGATTAAGTTTTTTTTTTAGTACAATAACCAAGTGAACCCATTCTCCAAGACTCTTGCTCCCATTCACAACTGGTACATGACCAGTTGACTTTTTTTGCAGTGTTTTTTACTCACACACAGGAAAGATATTGGGATCACTAGCAAAAAAAAAGTTTGAGAACCTCTGAGCTTGTGCCTTAACCCAGAAATATGTAAAATACAATGTAAAAGACAGAGTGGGCCAGGAGACGGTTTCAACAAGGCCATTTGCTGAATCCATTTCATGAATCACTGCCAAGTCCTCTGATTGCTGAATGACTCTTATAACATCAGTCTAACAGGTCAGGTGGGTATCTGCTGGTCAACCGCTGGTCATCCGCTGCTCCCCCATGGCCACGACTGTTCTTCCTGATCAGACACCTCTGACTCTCACAGCTCTTGATCATTAGCTATTGAGCTAAAATAGAGCAGTGGCCTCCAAGCCAAGCCTCAGAAAACTATCAGTGTGTTCAAGATTTCAGGAATTACACACTTATTTATGATTAGAACTATTTATTTTTAAGGTTTACTTAATAAACTTAAGTCAGCATGTAATTATCCTGTTTGTCTGCAGCCAAAATCAATCTAAATTAGTTAGTGATAAATTAGTTTTGCTTTTATCAATGGTTTTCACTCTTGCCCTTTTCTTTGTGCTCAGTGTGCTAGATTAATCTTAATAAAAAATACAGTCAGAATAAAGCTATTCAATACATTCAATATATTTAATAAAACAGAGTTATTTAGTATTTCATCGTGCTATTGTGGGTTTAAGGAATTTTAGGGAAGCTGAAATGCTGTGATTTAACACAATGTATAAGAAAAATAGCTAGAGAATATGAGGAAATAATGTTAAAGGAAAAGAAAGAAGATGAAAAATGTAGAAGGGGTAAGAAAAAGAAAGAAAGAAAGAGAGAAAGAAGAAGAAGAGCAACCGAAGGAAGGAAGAAATCTTCAGCAGGAGGTGAATGTTGCTGAACAGGATTAAGAAAAGATTAAGAAGACAAAAAAGAGTAGATGCAATAATCAGTTCAAGGAAAATAATGAAGAAGAAAAATAAGACATACTGACTGTCACAAATTGACTGGCAGTCAGAGAGAGAGACAGAGAAAGAGAGAGAGAGACAGTGAGAGATAAAGAGAGAGAGAGAGAGAGAGAGAGAGAGAGAGAGAGAGAGAGAGAGAAATTAAGAGAGAGCGAGAGTGATAGGTAACTGATCCCATTACAGTTTAGCTAAAGCAGGTAATATTTGTCATATCCTTGAACTGGGTCCAATATTTTTGGTAACAATTTCTAGGGTTATTATGCACCGTGCTAACAATTCATAGCTCATAATGAAGATTAAGATAACTCATAATTATTTTTAAATAATTAAATAATTGTCAATATGTATAATTACTAATGAATATTCAGGAGTTCTGTTCTGTATATACAGTACTGTGCAAAAGTTTTAGGCACATGAAAAAAAATGCTGTAGAGCAAAGATGCCTTCAAAATAATGAAATTATTTAATATTATTTTAAAAAATACCGTAAAGAGCAGTAAACAGTAGTAAATGAAACAAAGTCAATATTTGGTGTGACAAAAAAATTAAAATTAAAATAGTAGTCTCCGGTACAGTTAGTGCAGTTTTATAAGGAAATGAGCTGGTAAGTTTTATTGAGCATCTTGCAGAACCAGTCACAGTTCTTCTGGACACTTTGACTTTCGCACTTGCTTCTTATTTTTGCAGCGAAACCCAGCAACCTTCATTGTGTTTTTTGTCTGAAAAGTGTCTCTTACGTAATATGCTGCTTTCTTTAATGACATACAAACATTTTTCTGTAACATTTAATTTTGTGCTAGAAAACTAATGTTTGGGAATCTAAAATGTTTTTTTGTACCGACTTGATAATGTAGAAGTTATAAAATAAAAAATCTATAACAAAGTTTGTACAAAAAAAAATAGGCTGCCTAAAGTTTTTGCACAGTGTTGTGTATATATGTGTATATATGTGTGTATATATATATATATATATATATATATATATATATATATATATATATATATATATATATATATATATATATATATATATATATATATATATAATTTGTAAACATGTTTATGACTGAAACAGACCTTCACTATGATATGGATAACACAAGATTTTATTTTATTAATTGGTGGCCATGACGGGAGGATGGAGTCCATTACATCGTAAACAAAATGTTACTTAAAGTAACTCTGACTTTCATTTACAAGTTAAATATTTCTCTTTCAGCTGTATCAAAGACTGAATTGCATAATGAATCAAGGGAAAGACTTCGCTCGCTTCGCTGATGTATGTTGTAACTGCTTTTCCATGTCACGTCCTTCATAACAGCTAGCAAACAGGAAACAGTGTGAATGTTTTCAACACCTCAGGCTTCCACTCATAGTCCCAAAACAATAAGAGGAAATGGAGGAAGATGAAATTCTTATACACCTTCATGCATAACAGAAAGGAAAGTGGGTTCACAGGAATGAACTTTAATAGAGCAGGCTGATAGCTGACCAGAGAGTATTGTGGGAGGTTTTTTTTTTTGTTTATTTATTTTGCTCCCTAGATTAGACATTTCATGTTATATAAGATGACTTGTTATAGTGGGAGTGTAATTCAGTTTCAGGTTTATAGCCAAGTTTCGGGTGTTGTTTGTGTATTTTGGTCTTACTTATAGTTCACCACCATGACTGCAAAGATTTATTGGGTAATAGTGGAAAGGACTGATGTCGTATGAGGCACATGTTTGAGTTTTCTCAAGCTTGTATACATAATATTATTACTTGTAATTGCTCCCTAGACATTTCCTGTGTCTCTGAGAGCACTTAGTGTAGACATGTTTATCATAATGTGTGTGACAGACATGCCTGAGTCAACAGGGGAAATGTTAGTACAGCATCATACGAGTTGAGGATTGTTTTTTATTATTAGGAGGTGGAGGAGGAGGTGTGTCTTCAGTCTTTGTTTGAAAGCCAGACAGCCAGAAGATGATCATTCCACCACCTGAGTGCAGGACAGAGAAGAGCCATGATGCAGGTCTTTCTTGTGTATTCCCAACTAATTTACTAAAAAAAAAACCCACACACAATAAAACAAAAATCTATCCAAAGTGGTTCAAAAGTATCTGAATTCCATTGGAAAGCCAAGTCACATGATCAGCTGTTGATCTGACTGTTGATCCAAGTTCACTTGTTGCATCATCACAACATATTGTACATACTCCAAGCAATGCATCATTCTAACTCACCCTTTACTCACAATTAATATAATAAATCAACATTCTTTTACATCTCCTATGATTATTCACACTCTATAGATCTATCACTTGGACAAGTCATAAGTCCAAGCATCCGAGTATCCGACCCCAGGCCTGCTGCTATTACATCATCTGAAAATTTACAGCCTCATGAATCTCTGCAGCGTGTAATAATACTGGCAAAGACCATTTCCTGTCTCACTGCCTGTCTCACCGCCGTCCGTCTCTGATCTTCTCCAAACACCCGTCGCTTCCTCAGAAAAACTGGCAATGGCTCCGGTATTTTCTCCAGAGAGTATTTTCTCTGCTTTTATTTCTTTATGTTGCAGCGTGATGCTGCTGTTCTGTTCTCCCTCACCTCTATGTCAGTGATAGCTTTTATTGTTCATCAGCAGAGTGCTACCAATAATCACATTCACACCCACCGAAAAACAAAAACCCGTGGCAGGGGAACAATGCCGACATTAGCACGTCATTCTCGTACGTGTCACCTGCGTCATAAGCGAACGGAAATTATGTGACACTTGAGTAAGCTCTCTCCAACGGGGACATTTGTAATCCTCATAGAGGGGTTTATGATTCGTACGTGTCACCATATGAAGGCAAAGGCATGTGCCTTCAGTGATGGACTCGGAATCCTATTAGTGGGTGAGAGTGTGTGATCTGTTTTTTTCAGGCAATGAAATCAAAACATTGCGTCTAAACCCTTGCGATTTAGAAATGGTTTGAAGCATATCACAGACACAAATTAGAAGCGAACTACAGTATGGTAGCACTTTCTGTGTAAATCATCCTTACTGTGCTTATAATTCTTGGTAAACTGGGAATAATTCATTGGAAGAATTTCCAAATACTTGTATTGCCTCATAAAGCTGTTTGATGTGCTACAGGTAATTAGTTGGTAATATAATCACGTTGTATCATAAGATATTCACTGTAATGACACATTGTGCAGTAACATAGCCAGGTATTAATTCCCAAGTGTGACACTCATGCATTTTGGGTAGACAGAAGCACAATCTACTAATATCTTGTCATTTTTAATAATAGACATAGGAAATGAAATATCTTTGAAAAAATGATTAAAACATGCTAGTAAAACAGGGAAATGTGATCTGACCCTATAAAGCAAGAACTACACTATATATACCTAAATGTATGTGGACAACGGACCATTGAGGTCAGGCACTGATGTCAGGTGAGGACGTCTGGGGTGCAGTCGGTGTTCCAGTTCATCCCAAAGGTGTTCAGTGGGGTTGAGGGGTGAAAAGTGGGGTTGAGGGTATACAAGGACATTCTATACAATTGAGTGCTTCCAACTTTTTCAATTTTGAAAAATACAGAGAAGTAAAAAAAATAAAAAGCTTCACTGCATTTAAATTTTAGTACTGATACTGATCAATTTTCCATATTGTTGTCAGGTTTTGAGTCAGATTAATATTTAACAGGTGAAACACATAGAAACAAACTCTAGAACCTGAACAATACCTCGGTAAACATGGATACATACGTGAAACACAAAGCAAGGTGACAGGTGACAACGAGTGCTACCAATGACAAATCTTAAATACAAGTGCTCATTAGATGACAGCATGACTCTGCGCGTGTGTGTGAAGTGCAGGGGCTGATGGGAAACATAGTTGCGCTGCTTTCGGTGCAGACCTGACAATTGTACATAATACTGAAATTATATCTTAAAATCGTTTGTTTTATGCAGTGGGGCATGGTGGTTAGCATGTTTGCCTCGCACCTCTCTGTTTGTGCGGAGCTTGCATGTTCTCCCTGTGCTTTGGGGGTTTCCTCCGGGTACTTTGGTTTCCTCCCCCAGTCCAAAGACACGCGTTGTAGGCTGATTGGCATTGCCAAATTGTCCATAGTGTGTGTGATTGTGCCCTGAAATGGCTTGGCACCCCTCTCCAGGGTATCCCCCGCCTTGTTCACTGGGATCCCTGGCATAGGCTCCCCCGTGACCCGGTGTAAGGTAAGCGGAATGGATGGATGGGTTTGTTTTATGCAAAAAATTCCAACATAACCCAAAAGTGGTTCAGTATTACTGTACCGAAGCATAGGTAGACCACCATTGTCAAGTCCAATGCAAATTTAAGAGCAGGACTAACCGAGATCGAGTCAGTTTTAAGGGGGTCGAGGCCAAGTCAAGATCAAGATCAGATGAAAGCAAGAGTCAAGACCGAAAATTATCAAATCCTTTTTGAGGCCAGGCCTTTACTTTATCTACTTGGCTACATTCATACATTGTGCCAATCATTAGTCTGTTTTCTAGAAGAAGGAATTACTTCTAGTGCACGTGAAAAGAAAAGACAATACAAACATAATTTTTGTACAAATTCTCAGTCGAGACCAAGGTCATATTTTATGATACCAATGCCCAAGATCGAGATAAGTCCAAGTAAAAAGGCTAATAATCAGGGACATATCTGAGTCAGTACAGAAAAAACACTGGACTTATGTCGTATAGCTGTACCAAAACATTCAACCAACCTCTGGTATTAAACCTGTTTCACTCCTGAAGAGAATTATACAATGCCCATCAAGTCCTGAACCACAGCTATGATGATATATCCATAATATTTGATCGTCTGGCCTGAATGAACATTCAGTTTTTATCCTCCTGACTACATTGTGTAGACAGCTGTACACTCGGCTCATCTCCGTAATCTGGGAAATGCAACAGGGGGTTATGAGTCTTCTCCGAAGACATCATTAAATATTAGATTAGGAAACTTTTCCTATTATTTGTTTAACAGACGTCCCTCTGACAGTGACCTGTGGGGATAATCAGATTGGGTGAATTTGTTCTTTTCAAAGTAACTTTCAAAAGAAGAATGTTTCTCGTGGGAAAAATCTTGTCTATGTGCATCTGAAGACCAGTGAATCAGCACATGCACTTGTTCATTCATGTTTTAAATCTTCCTGTTGTGTTCATTATTTAAAATAATCACTGATGGGGTGATCTGAGTTATAATGATGAGTTACTGTTGCAGCTCTGAAATTGATTATTTTCTTATAACGGCATGTCCTGAAGTGTTTTATTCCTCTTCCTCTTATGCAACAGCAATTTGCCAATGATTACAATTGTTTCAATTTTTCTCTCTCGTCACGTTATCAAGAAAGTTTAAATTCTCCTGTGCCATGAAGATGTCGTAAAACCTAAAGTTACAGCTTTACATCTGACTGTTACAAAGCACTGACACTGGAGTCTCCTTCCATAAAATGTTAAATAGACATCTCCATACAGAAAACTTCACCACATCAGTGATTATATCTTTAACTTTGTTAAATAACATTTATTTAATGCTTTGTTTTTTCATTTAAAGATTATGTTGACCATCTGCAATAGAGGTCCATGTGAATTTTTGTTTTTATGCACGAAAGATCCATAAAACGTTATCATAAATATGCGGCAAGCTCTGTTAAAAAAATAAATAAATAAATAAAAATAAATAAGAAAACAGCTAAAGGCATATTTTTTCACTTTAGCTCTTAAGTAGCTTTTATTATTTGCCTTACTTTTACATGACTTTTACATTACTTTTATATCATTTAATTATTGCACGTTTATTCTATTTGTACACACTTTTTTTGTACACACTCTATCTCACTGGTTTTATTTATTGCATTATTATTTGCCTATTTACTATTTTATTTATTTTTGACTACTTCTTGTTTCATTATTTCTCAGTTTCTCTTTTACACTGCATTTTATATGTATGAAAGATTCTTTAATATTATTATTATTATTATTATTATTATTATTATTATTATTGTTGTTGTTGTTGTTGTTGTTGTTGTTGTTAGGGGGCAACTGCAGATGATGTGTAGGCACCTTATTGTTATTCTACCTTTTCTTATTATTCTTCTTCTGCTTCTTCTCCTTCTTCTTCTTCTTCGGGCTAGGGTGCCTATGGCAGCCCATAGAACCATCTAGTAAAAAGTTGTGAAATTTGGCACACTCTTTGGGGACGGTCTAAGGAACATTCTGACCAAATTTGGTCGCTTTAGCACCACCATCAGGTCAAATTTGGGCCTAATTTGGAATTACGTTTATGGGCATAACTTTTGAACGATGCGTCCAAAATTTAAAAGGCAACCCTGGATTCCCTAGGTTGAGACAAGTTCAACACACCCTATGAGAGCAATTTCTGCCAGATTTTATGCCATCTTGGATTTTGGCAAAAACAGTTTTTTTGCTACTTCTCTTACAAATTTTTAAGAATTTTGATTGCTCCAAAGGGTTTTCCCGTAATGGGCCAACGAATCTGGCAGCAAAGCTGCCAAACAGGGTGTGAGGCTGTATCTCAGCAACGACTTTGCGCACAACGTTTCAGCAACGACTCCGTCCAATCTTGAGACACAACTGTCTACTGCCATTCTAGCCATTCAGTGTGCTGTTACACAGACAACACATGACTGACAGAGTTACTATCAAAAGCATTTTTATTGTGTGTTTACAATGGCTCTGCTTTCCTGTGATTGCTTAGGCAACAATTGTAGCGTGTCTGTTAATGCGTGGCCCACTGAGTCTGGGCTTGCAGCTTTAATTATTATTATTATTATTATTGTTATTATTATCATCAAGAATACAACAGTGCTGTGGTTTAAATGGGGATAAATGAATAAATATATAAACAGTTTATTCTGAATCAGTAATCCGAATGGATAATTTTAAATTGACAAATAATTTTCATGCAAACATACAAAAAAAATCATACAAACACCAGTCGCTTTTTAATGATTACTTATAACTTTTAGAGTTAAAGTAACTGAATATCATACCTATATAATCATATCATGGTTTTCTTTCTCTTTTTTTTGATGATAGAAACTGAGAAAAGGACTCAAAGTTTTGTGTTTAAAAAAAGAGCCCTATACATATAATAAAATATTGACACAAGAATTAAAAGTTCAACAGTGTAATGGATCAGATCTATACTTTTGGATAGTTCCTAATCTCCTAAAGAAGACTTAAGGTAAGTCTCTGATAAGGAAACATTAAGGTTGTGTGGTTCTACATAGAAATTTCTAATTAGAGACAAACAAACAGAAAAAAAACAAAACATTTTGGGTTCTAGATATAAACCTTCCTAAGAGTGTATATGAAGCAAAATACTTGCATATTTTTGTTATTGCTGTGCTTTAGGTAAGGTAGCCATTTCCCCTGGAGCTGTTATCAGTTGGATGTTTTCTTGCTATATGTTGTTTTAGCAGTAGTAATTAGAGTGCTTCAATCATCAGCAGCCAAGCAGAAAAATTCCTTGTCAGTGATTTGTGTACAATCGCAGGAAAGCTGTTCAATGAGCCGGATTTTCAGTCTGATTTTCACCCAAACTTCCTCTTTGTGATAACAGCCACGGCTGTAGGCTGGCATTGGAGCTCAGTTCATTAACTCGGCATCAACTAAACGTGTTTTTAAAGAAGCTAATCTCCACAATCCACGTTCCTACACATTCCATTAGTGTACCGGGCGTAGATGTATGGCGTCAGGGATTGCTCTGCCTATATGATCACTTAGGGAGGAAGAAAAACCAGGAATGCTTTTTTTTTCTAATGCACTAAAAAAATAACATATTATGGCCTGCAGAATAGAAATCACATTAAGCTGTGTTTCACATCATGAATATGGCGAGTAATGGAACTGGCTTTCTGCACCATTTCCAAAGACGTTTACTCTGTAGAAAGATGATCTCCGCTTCAGTGAACTTGCTATCGGTTATGTAAAGAGGATGGATCCTGTTTACAGCTCCGGCCATCCAAAACCTCACAACCACGTAGACATGAGAGACAGGAGTCAAAACCTGGAACATGTAAGGAATAAAACACTTGGGGGTGTGCTGTTATAGGAAAATAATCAACAAAATGATGGTGTAATGAAGCAGGATTAATATTGGTTAATATTGCAAAGTTGATAATGTTCCTATAACAGCAAAGTGTGTTATTCCTCTTATATAACAGCAATTCGCCAACAATTACAATTTTTATGAATTAATAAATGACACATCATACTTTTTATCCATTTATAGTTACATTTAATGTTGTGAAACAAGTTAGTTCCTCTCTCACTTAAGTTATAGCAGCTATACACCAGTCGTTCCCTCACCAGACACTGTTTTTCTCTGTCTCTTAAAGTTAGTAAGATAAAAATGCAGCTTGTCATGTTAAGTAAAAACCACAACACGAAAACTCCTCTATCCTGAAGATGTCCGAAAACTTAACGTTAACGTTAGAGCTTTACCTCTAGTCAGTTACAAAGTGCTGACACTGGAGACTCCTTCTGTAAATGTTAAATAAATATCTCCTTATGGAGAAATTCACCATTTCAAAACTTACACTGGTTCTTAATCTGTTGTATAAATTACTACAGAAATTATAACGTATTAGACCAAGTGCAATAATTTGCCTTGAATTACTACTAGAGCTGCTTTTAAAGAAAACTAATCAACACCTTCTGACCAATCAGATTTGTGCTAAGTCTTTTTTTTTGTTTTTAGTTGGAATTTGTACGCTGCTTTTTTACACCAAGCTTTTTTCTTTCTCTGCACTATTTTATATTCTCCAGGTTGCTGTTGACTTCCAGAGAGGCGCTGACAGCTTTTACGTTTTATTCGTCAAAGATACAGCGATGGAACTCAAGCTATTTTTGACAGCTGAGGTTTGGCGTGGATCTGGATCGTATCGGTATCTCACACTCAGTTTACTATACTGTGGAGTGTAACGCTGCACTCTGTGCCATGTTCTGAAGGCCCTGCTGCTTTACACACACACACACACACACACACACACACACACACACACACACACACACACACACACAGTTGCAGCAGGAGCTCCGGTTACACACACACAGCTATGCACTGCCTTTATCCCTCTCTTCACACTTTACCAGTTTGGCTGGTGAATGTGATACACCTGTCTTCAGACAGGGTCACACTCGGAGTGACGCACGTTGGCTTCTCCAGATGAACGCTACTTCATGAGAATCTCACAAAATAATGCACCGACTTATACAGCGCCCTCCACTAATATTGGCACCCTTGGTAAATATGAGCAAAGAAGGCTGTGAAAAATTGTCTTTATTGTTTCACCTTTTGATCTTTTGTTTAAAAAAATCACAAAAAAACTGTCATGGATATCAAAGAATTGCAAACACAACACAGGTTTATAAAAAAAATATCTTTGTTAAATATAGGTGTGCCACAATTATTGTCACCCTTTTAGTCAATACTTGTGCTACCTGCCTTTGCCAAGATAACAGCTCTGAGTTTTCTACTATAATGCCTGATGAGGTTGGAGAATACATGGCAAGGGATCTGAGACCATTCCTCCATACAGAATCTCTCCAGATCCTCGAGGTCCACGCTGGTGGACTCTCCTCTTCAGTTCATCCCACAGGTTTTCTATGGGTTTCAGGTCAGGGGACTGGGATGGCCATGGCAGGACCTTGATTTTGTGGTCAGTAAACCATTTTTGTGTTGATTTTGATGTACGTTTTGGATCATTGTCCTGCTGGAAGATCCAACCATGGCCCGTTTGAAGCTTTCTGGCAGAGGCAGTCAGGTTTTCATTTAATATCTGTTGATATTTGATAGAGTCCATGATGCCATGTATCCTAACAAAATGTCCAGGTCCTCTGGCAGAAAAACAGCCCAAAAACATTAACGATCCACCACCATATTTAACCGTGGGCATGAGATAGTTTTCCACATGGCTACCTCTCTGTGTGCGCCAAAACCACCTCTGGTGTTTATTGCTAAAAAGCTCTATTTTGGTTTCATCTGACCATAGAACCCAATCCCATTTGAAGTTCCAGTAGTGTCTGGCAAACTGAAGATGCTTGAGTTTGTTTTTGGATGAGAGTAGAGGCTTTTTTCTTGAAACCCTTCCAAACAACTTGTGGTGATGTAGGTGACTTCGAATTGTAGTTTTGGAGACTTTCTGACCCCAAGACGCAACTAATTTCTGCAATTCTCCAGCTCCATTTTTTGGCCACTCCAACCATCCTCTTCACAGTGCGTTGAGACAATATAGACACACATCCAATTCCAGGTTGATTCATAACATTTCCAGTTAACTGGAACTTCTTAATTATTGCCCTGATGGTGAAAATGGGCATTTTCAATGGTTGTGCTATTTTTTTATAGCCACTTCCCATTTTGTGAAGCTCAACAACCTTTTGCCGCACATCACAGCTATATTCCTTGGTCTTACCCATTGTGATGAATGACTAAGGGAATTTGGCCAAACAATGAACAATTTTCTGTTCTTAGTCACCCAGGTGTACTAAAAAAATGTCAATAAAAATATCAATGGGAATATACTTCAAATATATTTTTCTCATATGAATTCATAGGGGTGCCAGTGATTGTTGCACACCTATATGTGCCCACTCGTACAAATAAGTGCCCTCTGACATGCTTTTACAATAGTAAAAATGCAATAAAGTGCACTCTAGGGTGTCTACAGTAGATAAAACATGACAACATGCCCTCTTGGGTGCCATTACAGTAGATACAATGTGAAAAAGTACCCTCTAGGGTGCCCCTACAGTCCTTAAAATGTGGTACAGTGCCCTCTTACATTTGAGAAAGTGTGATGAAGTGTCCTAATGGCTGGCCTTCATATGGAAAAAAAAAAGTGATGAAATGCCATTAGGTTGTCCCATGCGAGACAATATGTTGAAGTGCATGAAAATAAAAACTTCCCACTCATGTGACTTTTTCTTTGTATCCTATGAGATCTATTCTGAAGCACATGTCATGTAACAAGCTTTCTGACAAAAAAAATATAATAATATGAATAGCATGCATCTTATACTTATCTGTATTTATATCTGTGTAGAACACATTATATATGAATCCTGAATATTGTACTGTATATTCATAATATTGTACAAGATACACAGACTGACTTCCGGCTTCTTGGTACATCATCATGGTTTTATCATGAATTTGATATAAACATAATAATGACAAGACATTTCAAGGAATTTAGAACATATGTAATAGATTTTCCTATTTCTCCTACTATCACTATAATCCTTTCTGTTGATATTTTTTTATGTTTTTATCTCCTAATACATAAGGCATTTTTGCTCCCTTTGCACTAGTCAGTGTAGCTCTTTGTGATTTTCATGGCCAACATAATGAATGAGGTTATTTTTCTTTCAGAAGTAATCATCCCTAAGTGCCATTGTGTGTGCTAAGTGGTAGTGTTACTGACTGAAGATACTTACACTCATTCACTTTCACTGATGTTAAGAACTTATTCACTAATGGACAGAGTAGAGTAGATGCCATTTCCTGTGTTTAAGTTTTTCCTGCTGTGCAAATTGAACTAACTCTCTCTCTCTCTCTCTCTCTCTCTCTCTCTCTCTCTCTCTCTCTCCCACACACACACACACACACACACACACACACACACACACACACACACACACACACACACACACACACACACACACACACACACACACACACACACACACACACTGGTCTGCTCTTGTGTACCAGTGTCTGTCTTAGCCCTCCATTAGAGGACACGTGCAAGTTGTTTCCAAGAATACAGAGGCACCATGGATAAGCATCTGTGTGTGTGTGTATTTTGGTTCCTCAGGGATACCACAAATGAAGAAACCCAGCATCCTTCTTTTCTTATCTTCAGAAAGTAAATTCTGGAGTTAGACTTTGTTTTCCATTTCCCATGTAACAGGAGTCTCCGGGGTAATTATTAATCCTTCAGAATGTAATTATTCGGCTACATGTTTCTGTGTTTGCTTCATTTGTGACCAAACACACAGCAAAAGTCTGTCTAACTTTTCATTTATCAAAAACAAGAGTTCTTTGAAAAAAGTTAGTTCCTGTTCTTACTTACAAAATGTTATAGCAGCTATAAACAGTCATTCCCTCACCAGTCTGTCTTTTCTCTCTCTCTTGAAGTTAATAAGACCAAAAAAACAAACAAGCAAACAAAAAACAACAAACAACAAAACAATACACACAGTTCCCTTTCTAAGGGAACTCAACGTTGCGTGAGCTTCACGCTGTGTGAAGTGCCTCCGCGCATGACTGGTATCTGAAGTCTGTGTAAAATCATGCCTATTTATAGGCCTGCCATGGTCAGGTGATGTGGCAATTAAACGCGTTGCGTGATATAAAAACGGCACCTGCGAATCGCACAGTCAGCCTTATTATCTTCAGCGAAAGACTGCATATCGGTTGTTTGTGTGAACGCTCCTAAAACTCTTCACTTCCTCTCTATTTTTCAGAAAAGAATATATTTATCTTTACTTTTCTGTCCCTCACCTCTTTGCGAGTATGAGAGACTTCAGGAAGTGTTATTCTGTGCCCGGTTTTATTTCGGGGATGGACACACTTTCTATGTGAAGTGTTTGGGGGTGGAGCATGCTGCAGCGGCCCTGTGGGGAAAAAAAAGGGTCTGACTGCGCATAGGCAGCTCCGCTCTCGGCTCGCTTTCTTCTCAGCCAAAGGGAGTTTTGGAGCCTCGCGGCTCTGGGCCGGCCGTTGCTGAGGCAGCCAGCCAGCTCGGATCCTGTGGATCCCATATGGCTCTGGAGGAGGAACCGGAGACGAGCACTGCTCTATTTCTTGCTCTGTCCTCCGGAGCCGACTCTCCGCTTCCGGGTTTTGGAGCTCGCGTCGCCACTCCTCCTTCCGGTATGGAGAGTCAACCCACCCTCTCTGACTCTGAGGAGCCAGAGGGGGGTGTCAGTGCACCAAAAACGGAGAGCAGCTCTCAATAATATAAAGAGCTGCTTGAAGTGATCACCAGGGCTGTAAAAAAGTTGAATTTAGACTGGCCCAGGGAGATTAAGCAGTTCATAGCAGGCTGAACGAGTGCTTCTCCCCAGTGAAATTAAAACTCCCTCACACTGCAGAAAACTCCCACTTTTTTTTTTCCAGAAGTGCATTAGGAAATATCGTGCTTCTAGGAAAAACCATACACCAGTCATATTTATAACCCCACGACATCCGATTATTCGGCCATTGTGGGGAATGAACAGTACGGGTATTTGGCTATGCCAAAGTGGAGGAGGTGCTTGCGGGGAATTTAGAGGGGCTGGCTTTGCCATGCAAGCCACATAAGCCACCTCGGCATTGGTTGGCAAAGCCTATGTGGTGGTGGGTCTCGCTTGTGAGCCACTGCATACAAGGGCAGTGTTGCAGGCCTACCAAGCAGACCTGCTGAATGAGCTCGACATTCTGGCCCGTTTAATGCCATCGCCAACAGGTTTCAGAAGGCAAAACAGCAAACAGCGGCATTCAGCTACTTCCTTCCCGTCGGGTCGAGGGAGGCACAGAAGATTATCACGTTATCGCAGGAAATAAGATCCCTCTTGGACAAAGGGGCCATAGAACGTCTCGGGTTACTTGACTGTAACCCTGTTCCCTGAAAAAGCGGGAACGAGATGCTGTGCATCAAAAGCTAATGAGAACATTCTTTGTTCGACCGGTTGCGAAGTATGTGTGTCAAACACACCAAGAATTTGGCCTAAATAACCTCGGTGAGTTACGTCATTGATAACGTGCACATGCAGGTTATAAATAGATGTGAAACAGGCATACCTTCAGGTTACACTTTGTCTGAGAGACGCCAGACACGTCTGCAGTGCGGCATTGAGGCGCAGCATCTCGTTCCCGCTTTTTCAGGGAACAGGGTTACAGTCAAGTAACCCGAGACGTTCCCTATCAAAAGCTACTCTCGATGCTGCACATCAAACGCTAATGGGAACGAGAATACCAACACCGCCGCACTGGAAGTGTCTGAGCCCCCAAGGTTGTGTAGTGTGTGCACACAAACATTGAAGAAGGTCTCAGACATTCCTAAGGGATGTTGACTCAAGGACATGTGAGCCCGGAGTATCATGGACATCCAAACTATAGAATCTGACAAATGTGTGCGGAGAGGACCAACCTGCCGCATCACATACTTGCTGGAGGGGGACACCTTTTGCCAAAGGCATAGAAGATGCAACCCCCCTGGTTGAATGAGCCCTAACACCTAGCAGCAAAGCTTGACCACGCGCCTCGTAGGCTAGGGCAATGGCATCCCTCACCCAATGAGACACCATTTGTTTAGTGGCAGCCGCCCCCCGATTGCGGCCTTCATAGCATATGAAGAGCTGCTCGGACTTACGCCACTGGCTGGTGCGGTGGAGGTAAATCTGAAGAGCACATACTGGACACAGTAAGTGAAGTCTTTCCTGCTCCGTTGTCGTGAAAGGTGGAGGAGAGAAGGCTTCAAGAATGACCGGATGCATGGTCGAGAATGGAACTTTCGGGAGGTAATTAGGGTGAGGATGCAAGATAGCTTTGACCAGCCCAGGGGCAAAGTCTAGGCAGGACTGCGGGACTGACAGAGCCTGCAAGTCCCCAATTCTCTTCACAGAAGTAATAGCCATTAGAAAAACCATCTTTAGGGTCAGAGACCTGATAGGTGCTGACTCTAGTGGTTCGAAAGGGGTGCAGACCAGCCCTCGAGCACTATAGCTAAATCCCACAAAGGGGCTGTAGCTCTCGTGGACGGTCTCAACCGCTTGGCTCCACGAATGAAGCGAGCAACTAGAGGGTGCTTTCCCACAGAAACCCCATCAATCGGAGCATGGCAAGCCGAAATGGCGGCCACATAGGCCCTGAGAGTACCAGGACATGTACCTGAGGATAATTTCCCTTACAGGAACTCCAGCACTGAAACCACTTGGCAGTGAACTGGGTCTACGTGGTGCACCATACACCAATTTTCAAAAATGTGCCATTTGAAGGCATAACTTCTTCTAGTGGAGGGGACCCTGGCACTTAGAATGGTCTCTACTATGTCAGCAGGGAACCCAGCATCCCTTAGCTGGTCCCCCTCAGGGGCCAGACGTGAAGGTTCCAGAGCTCGGGCCGGGGATGAAATATTGTCCCCTGTGCCTGAGATAGGAGATCTTTCCTGACTGGAATTGCCCACAGCGAGCCGTCGAGGAGAGATATTAGATCCGAGAACCATACTTTGGTCGGCCAATAAGAGGCGAAACTCCTGTTGACGGACCTTGGCCAGGACTCCCGGGAGCAGAGTGATCGGGGGAAATGCATAAAGACTCCGTCTGGGCCATGTATGAACCATGGTGTCCAGACCCAGGGGAGTTGGAGGAGTCAGAGAGAAGAAGAGGGGACATTGTGCCATCTCCTGTGAAGCAAAGAAGTCCACCTCTGCTTTGTAAAATCTTCCCCAGATTTGACTGACCACTTCGGGGTGGAGTTTCCATTCCCCGAGTGTCACAGCCTGTCTGGACAGCAAGTCTGCTCCCACATTCATATACCCGGGAATGTAAATCACCCTGAGAGACAGGAACTTGTCCTGTGCCCACAGCAGGACCTGCTGCGCTAGCTTGTTCAAGCAGTGCGAACGCAGTCCACCCTGGTGATTTATGTAAGAGACTACCGCCGTATTGCCGTATAACTGCTGGAGGAAGTATTTCAGGGCCCGAAATAGAGCCATCATTTCGAGGCAATTGATGTGCCAGTCGAGAAGGTGACCTCTCCAGATCCCTTGGGCTGGACAGCCACCCAAGGCCGCACCCCAACCCATGAGGGAAGCGTCTGTCGTTAGCATCTTGCGATGACAACACGGACCTAGAGTGGGATCCAAAGTCAGAAACCGGGGTCTGAACCCACATAGAAAGGGTACGAAGCCCCTGGCACATGATCCTTATTGCCTCTGGGGATTGGCCCTTGGATGAAATCCCCTGTCTCTGAGCCACAACTGAAACGGTCTCAGGTGATTTATGTAAGAGACTACTGCCATGTTGTCCACCCGCACTAGGACATGGTAGCGTCTTAACTGCTGGAGGAAGTATTTCAGGGCCCGAAATAGAGCCATCATTTCGAAGCAATTGATGTGCCAGTCAAGAAGATGACCTCTCCAGATCCCTTGGGCTGGACGGCCACCCAAGGCCGCACCCCAACCCGTGAGGGAAGCGTCTGTCGTTAGCATCTTGCGACGACAACGTGGACCTAGAGTGGGACCCAAAGCCAGAAACCGGGGTCTGAACCACATAGAAAGGGTACGAAGCCCCTGGCGCGTGACCCTTATTGCCTCTGGGGATTGGCCCTTGGATGAAATCCCCTGGCTCTGAGCCACAACTGAAACGATCTCATGTGCAGGAGACCCAAGGGTATCACTGTGGATGCAGCTGCCATGAGACCTAAAAGCTTCTGAAAGAAGTAAATCATAATTATCTGGCCTAGCTTGATATTCTTTAGGGCATTTACAATGGATTCAAAGCACGCAGGAGAAAGCTGTGCCTGCATCGTGATCGAATCCCATACAACTCCCAAATACGTTGTCCTCTGAGCAGGAGAGAGAACGCTTTTCTTGGCGTTGAGTCTCAACCCCAGAGATTCGAGATGAGCTAGGACGACATCCCGATGTCAAAGCGCCAGCTCTTGAGACTGAGCCAGAATCAGCCAGTCGTCTATGTAATTTAAAATGTGGATGCCCTGGAGTCACAGAGGAGCCAGTGCAGCATCCATGCATTTCATGTATGTGTGAGGTGACAGAGCTAGGCCGAATGGAAGAACCCGATACTGGTAAGCTTCGCCCCCGAAAGCGAACCTCAGGAACTTCCTGTGTTGTGGTAAGATTTCTATATGAAAATATGCGTCCTTGAGATTGATTGTGACGAACCAGTCCCCTGGCTGGATCTGAGACACAATCATCTTGATCGTCAAGCTCTTGAACTTGTATGATCTGAGGTAGCGGTTCAACCCGCGAAGATCTAAAATTGGATGCAACCCCCCATCTTTCTTGGGAACCAAAAAATACCGGCTGTAATAGCCAGACTCTCTGTCTGGTAGGGGAACATGTTCTATGGCCCCTTTGTCCAGCAGAGCTTGCAATTCCTGTGTCAAAAAATGGGCTCCTTCCGGTTTCATGGAAGTGGAGACCACGCCATTGAAACGCGGAGGCCGATATGCAAACTGAATCCTGTAGCCTTTCCCTACAGTCCTTTATTCCCATGGAGAGATACTTGGCAGTAGCTTCCACTCTGCCAGTTTCTCTGAGAGGGGCACTAGTTTTGACACTTTGCTTAGATGGGGAGGTGTTAGGTGTCTGGTGTCCTGAAGCATGGCAGAAGGCAACCAAACACCTAATGTGTGGCTGGAGGCCGCTGTTCCCCGAAACACCAGTGGCAGAGAAAATTGTACAGCGGCCTCCTGAGGGTGCCAGGAAGGAGCGTCTCCTTCCGTTGGAACTTCTCCACTCCTCCCCGGAGGGGCACGCCCCCACGGTCCCGAGGACTTGAGGACTTGACCCTCAGGACTTTTCCCTGGACGAAATGATCGTCCTGAGGTCCAGCCTCTTACTGGGCTGCTGAGGTCGGCGAGCCGCTCCCCAGTCCCTACGAGGGGGCAAACGGCTCACCACACTTTGCTTCTGCGACTCTCGCCACAGACAGACCGGATTGGGTCGGGGCTGGGTGGCCGACAGCCCTGACGCCTAAGCACGACGGTGAAGAAACTCATCAAATTTTTGAAGAGTGATGTTTTTTTTGTTGAGGTCGGGATTCGAACTTTAATCTGCAGCGTGAAAAGCGAGCATGCAAAAGGTGTGCCACAGAATGGCCAAGTGCTGAAAAACGCCACCTCACTAATACTCCCGCCCATGCTCAGGTCCTTCAGCAGGTCAGCCTGAAACGCCTGCAGAACCGCCATGGTGTGCAGGGCAGCACCAGCCTGACCCGCTGCTTGAAATGCCTTCCCCACCAGCGACAATGTTGCCCTGCAAGGCTTGGTGGGGAGGATAGGCCTATGGAGTACTCCTATGGAGGTCTGGGAAAAAGGGGGGGAGATCGATATTGGGATCTCTCGCCTTGGCCACCCGACAAAAATCTGTCATCTAGTTTGGAGTGCCTGGGATTCTCTTGCTCCCGTGACCAGTCTAACTTAAGCCTGGCCACCACGTTAATCACTACCTCGAATAGCTCCCGAAACACCTTGTCATCGCGTGAGGAGCGCTCAGAGGCGGTGCTCTCTCGCAGTGCTCACATTCAGCATTCTCAAGAACAGCAATAGCATGCTCTTCCCCGAGGCACTCCAAGCAAAAATCGTGCGGATCATCATCTGGAATAATTTACCACTTACCAAGACAACACACACACACACAAAGCGGTCTCGAAGACAAAGAAACCTGAAGGTATGCCTGTTTCATGTCTATTTATAACCTGCAGGTGCACGTTATCAATGACATAACTCACCAAGGTTATTTAGGCCAAATTCTTGGCGTGTTTGACAGACATACTTCGCAACCGTTCGAACAAAGAATGTTCTCATTAGCGTTTGATGTGCAGCATCGAGAGTAGCTTTTGATAGGGAACATGTACCCCTTCCTATGAGGGAGGGAGGTTTTTACAGTCATTTTTCCTGGTCTGCAAAGAAGATGGGAGTATGCAACCAATTTTAGATCTGCGTCATCTGAAGCCTACTCTTCGGACATACAGGTTTAAGATGTTGATGCTCAAACTTATCGTTCCACAGATTCAGTTTGAGGACTGGTTTGTGATGGTAGATCAGACTCATATTTCCACATAGAAATATTGCCCAGTCACAGGAAGTTCCTGAGGTTCATGTTTAGAGGCAACACATACCTATATCGGGTTCTTCCCTTCGGTCTAGCTTTATCCCCTTGCACCCTCACGAAGTGCATTGATGCCGCTCTGGCTCCCTTTTGACTACACGGCATCAGTGTACTAAACTACCTGGACAACTGGTTAATTCTAGTGCAATCCAGGGAGTTGGCGATTCCAACATTGAGATGTTGTTCTCGCCCACATGAGGAGCTTGGGGCTCAGCTCGAACCTGAAGAAAAGCATGCTTTCTCCAGTGCAGAGGACTTTTCTAGGGGTTATATGGGATTCCTCTACGATGAGGGCGTATCTTTCCCCAACGCATGTAGGGTCAATCCTATCAACATTGAGCAAGATAAAGTTGGGTCTGGGCATCCCCTCCAGTCTCTACAAGAGACTCTATTGCACATGAGACCGTTTCAGTGGTGGCTGAAAAGTCAGGGGTTTCATCTGAGGATGAAAGCCCTAAGCATAATCAGTGTCATGCGGCGATGCCTACATGCTATGAGAATTCAGAGGTGTCCCCAGTTTCCAGCATCGGGTCACACTCTAGGGGCGTCTCCTTATCGCAAGATGGTAATGACAGACGCCTCCCTCATGGGCTTGGGCGCAGTCTTAGACGGCCATCCAGCTCATGGTTTCTGGAGCGGCCCTCATCTAGAGTGGCATATAAATCACCTAGAAATGCGAGCCATATTCCTAGCCCTGAAATTCTTTCTTCCTCAGTTGAGAGGTCACCATGTGTTAGTTGCGATAGACAATACAGGCAATATCAACCACCAGGGAGGGTTACGTTTGCGCCCCCGGTTCATGCAGGTGCAACTTCCACTTCTCTGGGTGGAAGGAAAGTTTTTGTCAGTGAGTGCAATGTACATTCTGGGCAACCGGAATGTGGGGGCAGACATCCTGTTGAGGCAGGGGCTGAGGCCTGGGGATTGGAGGCTCCATCCACAAGTGGTGGAGTCCATATGGAGGAGGTTCGGCCAAGCGGAGCTGGATGTGATCGCCTCCGAGGAGATGACACACCGCCTGCTGTGGTTCACACTGGGAGATTCCCGTTCATAGGGATCTATTGTCTCAAGCCAGAGGGTTGATTTATCACCCTCGGCTCGAACTATGGAAACTGTGGTCTGGCCCCTGAAGGGCACCAGTTCATAGATTCTGATCTCTCAATGCTAGAGCACCATCCATGAGAAAATTGCATGCATTCAAGTGGCAACTTTTTTATCGTGTTGTGAGGAACAGCAGTTAGACCCAGTAAACTGCGCAATAGCTGCAGTCCTGGAGTTCTTACAGGAACGTTTCTCAGCAGGGTTGGCTAATTCTACAATTAGGGTCTATGTGGCCACCATTTCAGCCAGTTATGCCTCTATTGATGGAGCCTCTGTGGGGCAACATCATCTCTCTTCAAGGTTTGTGTGTGGTGTCAGGCAGCTGAGGCCCATCTGCAGATGACACATACCTTTCTGGGACCTTTCTGTGATCCTGGAAGGCCTGTCAGGTGCCCTATTCGAGCCCTTAGAGTCAGCCTCAGAGAAGCTTCTGACTCTAAAGGTAGGTCTTCTGCTGGCCCCGACATCTCTCAAGTGAGTAGGAGATCTACAAGCTCTTTCTGTTGCCCCTTCCTGCCTTGACTTTGCCCCTGGATTAGCCAAGGCCTCCCTATATCCTAGGCCGGATGATTCCTAAGTACCGATGTCTGCTGCCCAGCCGATAGTATTGCGGTAGTGGAAGCAATCTCTATTGCTTATGAGGCGCACGGTCTCGCTAAGGGGTATCTAAGGGGTACCCGTACAGGATGTGTGTGCTGCGGCAGGGTGGTCTATGTCGCACATATTCATTCGGTATTACAGTTTGGCCATATTGGCCAGCTCGTATATGGTTCTCTGAGATAATATCTCTGCTGGACAGCACTCCCTGGGAGATTCCCGTTCACAGGGATCTATTGTCTCAAGCCTTAAGGTAGATTTATCACCCTTAGCCAGAACTATGGAAACTGTGGTCTGGCCCCTGAGGGGCACCAGCTCATAGATTGCAGTCTCTCAACCGAGGTTGTAGAGACCATGTTAAACACTAGGGACGTCATTGTGACCCAGTGAACTGCACAATGGCTACAGTACTGGAATTCTTACAGGAATGTTTCTCAGCAAGGTTGGCTCTTTCTACAATTAGGATCTATGTGGCCGCCATTTCAGCCAGCCACACCCCTACTGATGTAGCCTCTGTGACAGGCCATACCCTCAGTATGACGGAGTGGGTATACTCTTGAGTTTGGGTTACACGTCTGGGTTACACATGTAACCCTGTTTCCTGAGAAGGGAATGAGACGTTGTGTAGCTTTGTCATACTGGGGCTTGCCTGTGAATTGCGTCTTCGCTTCAGATAATAGAGGCTGACGGCATGGTTCACAGGTGCTGTTTTTACGTCATGCGCTTAATTGCCATGTCACCTGACCATGGCAGGCCTATAAATAGGTGTGATTTTACTCTTCAGATACCGGTTGCACACGGAGGCGCTTCCCACAGCATGAAGCTCATGCAACGTCTCGTTCCCTTCTCAGGGAACAGGGTTACATGCATAACCCAGACGCTTGTCATGTCACGGAAAAACTGGAAAGTGTAAACTCCTCTGTCCTGATGACTTTCCCATGATGGAAAACTTAAAGTTATAGCTTTACCTAACTTTACAAAACACTGACACTGGAGACTCCTTCAAAAAAATGTGACAAAAAAACTTGTCCTCACACGAAACATCACCACATCAACAATTACAGACTTTTTTCCCCTTAAATAACAACGAAAGTTCCTGTTGTTATTCCTGTTACTATAGAAATGATAGGGATTAGTACCCGTGATTTGTCTTATAGCCAGAACTACTGTTATAAGAAATTAATCAACATCTTCTGACCAATCAGATTTGAGAATTTGAGAAAAAGGTCACTGTTTGGATTTAAATAAGCAAATACTTAAGAGCCTATGATTGGATCATTATTGCAGTGATTAATATGTTTCAACTGGCAACAATTCTTTTAACCCTAACTGATCCAGTGTGTAGCTTCTCATTTGTTAAACAACCAAGTCGGAAGACGTATCCCGTGGTCGTGGAAAAGATGTTACTGTGTTTCAGAAAGGGCAAATTATTGGCCTGCATCAAGCAAAGAAAACAATGAATGAGACTGCGGAAATCCCGCAATCCCTGAATTGGGTTAAGAACTGTGCAACGCATTATTAAAACCTGGAAGGAAAGGGGTGAACTGTCAACTTTGAGGAGGAAATGTGGTTAGAAAAATGAATGCTCAAAGTCTTGAATGAGCTTGAGCTCTTTAAAACGCTTGATGAATTCACATTGTAAAAAATCAACAGTAGAACTCACGGCTATGTTTAATAGTGAAAGTACAAGCATTTCCACATGCACGATGTGACAAGAACTTTTTTGGGACTGGGACTAAACAGCTGTGTGGCCTAATCAGTGTGATGAATCCAGATTTAACATATTCCAAAGCGATGGGTGTGTTAGGGTAAGAAGGGAAGCACATGAAGCGATGCACCCTTCATGCATAGTACCTACTGTACAAGCCTCTGGATGCAGTGTTATGATCTGGGGTTGCTTCAATTGGTCAGGTCTAGGCTCAGCAACATTATGTGGCAATAAAATGAAGTCAGCTGAGTACCTGAATGTTCGGAATGACCAGGTTATCCCATCAATGGATTTTTTTCCTTCCCTGATGGCGTAGGCATATTTCAGGATGACAATACCAAGATTCATCGGGCTCAAATTGTGAAATAGTGGTTCAGGGAGGATGAGGAATCATTTTCACACATGAATTGGTCACCACAGAGTCCTAACCTTAACCCCACTGAAAGTTTTTGGGATGTGATGGAGAAGACTTTACGGAGTGATTCAGCTCTCCCGTCCTCAATACAATATAAATAAAATAAAACGTTTGCATCCCCTTTGCATAAACAGAATTCCACATTCATTTAATTGTGTTTTCTCATTAATATGCTGTTATAGCACAAAACCTAAATATTACAGTAGCTAGGTGTCACTCAGCAGTTATCTATATTAGAAAGATGAAAAGTTTTCACCCCCATTAACATGCGATAGTTTAATGTGAATGGGCCTATTATTTAAAATAAATAATAGTCAACACATGTTCCTCTTCATCAGTGTTGCTCATTGACTCTTAGCAGATTTATTTACAAGAAACAATAATGGGAGTTGTTGACAGCAGAGATTGGCAATTTAAAAAAAAAAAACTGATTATACTGAGATAACATAAAATAGAGTTTGTTCTTAATTCTAGCCCACATCATTGCATATGGAGTTACTTTACTTGTTGACTAACAGTCACTAGTCACCGCTGTGGGGATGTTAAGTGGTGGAAATAAACACCGAAAGCAACTAAATGTACTTTAATTATTAGTCTGAAAATATTTCAGACTAGATGACGTCAATTCTACAGTCAAATTCACAAGACTACTCTGGGAAAAAGTCTCTTTTTAATTTCTTTCCCTTTGCTTTAACGGACTGTTAACACCTTGACATCACTTTGCATGAAGTGGAGAGGTATGCATGAGGGCTAGTTTAGATTCAAATCAGCGATGCATGCTGGCTCAAAGACTAACGAGGCTGAAGTTTAACGTGGCCTTACAGCCCCAGACCCTGCTGTAGACATGACGTTCATCACTAAGCTCAGATTTTATCATCATCATTAAGCTATAAGGAGGTATATGGTTCTTTGTCTTATGTAATTTGCTACCTGTATATGGCTGTTAACTAACTGAAATACAGTTTGGTTCAATTTTTGCTGCACAAATAAAACAGCCTAAAAAACAACAATGTCCTGAAACAGTTTTTACATTAAATATAGATGAGATGACTAATCTGGCACAACAGAAAATTGTTCGCCCTATCATATAGAGATTGTTAGAGATCCCAGCAATGCCACAGGCATCCGTGGCCAGGCTCTCTGAGTGGGAGGGGCCTATACCCTGTCAATCACAGCAACACTAGCCAATCCCAGGCATCTGTGAGCTCATGTATGTGGAAGAGGGTGGATAGCACTTTTCTCTGAGTGTGTCACATCATCATTGAAAAGATGAGGCTAGCTCGAAGTTTTCTCGGATCAAGCATGTGTTAGCCTTAATCCTCCCCAGTTGGTAGCTGTCGTATGATAGGGGAGAGCTGGCTGGTGGAAAAATTAAGGAGGAAAAACAGCTACTTTTTTTTTAATTACTAGTTGACTAGTAAAACTGGTAAAAATTAGTAGTTGTGCAACACTGTTGAATATGATATGAATTATTATATCCATCACACTAAACACAACATCCTGAAACATCCTAAAAACTGAAGGCTTAAGGATTGTCCCAGGCACTCATTTTTAACACCCTCAGAGACAATCAGAGACAATATCACCAAAGTGTGGACCGTAAGTTTTGAATGAACAAAAAAAAAAAAAAAAAAAAAAAAAAAAAAAAGGGCAGCTTTTCTTGTTATTCATATTCCTGATTGGTAGTAGAACTTTTTAGCCTTCCCCATTCAATGTCGTGACTAGCCATCACTAGCTCATAATGTTCTTACTGTGAGAAGCCACAACATATTTGATGTATTTATGCATAAACAATTCTGTGGAAAGTTTCGGTCACCCATAAAGCCACTTGTGATTGTTAATCACTAATGAATCCCAGTCTCACCCAGTTGCTTTCTTATGTTGAGGTCATGAAGACTGACCTTAGCTAAGGCCAGTGAGACCTGCTGAAGTTTGTGGACATGATGTTGCCTTGGAGAAATGTTAACAGGTTCCTGGAAAGATCATGGGAAAATTCACTCCTGTTCACAAGTGTTTTACTTCTAACTTCTAGAATGATTTACTTCTAACAGTAAATAGTCTTATCATTTGGCAATGAAAAGCATATAAAACATACAACTGTTGCTCTGGTGAAACTCTCCGTAAGGAGACGTCAGTGTACGAGCTTTGATGTAAAGCTGTTCCTTTAAATCTTCCACCACGGGGAAGTCTTCAGGATGGAGTTTGCGGATACCTGGTAAGATGAAGAGCTGCATTTATTAACTTGAAGAGAGAGGGAAAAAAGAGAGGCTGGTGAGGGAACGTAAGTGAGAGGAAGAGGAAGTTGTTCCATGGACGTTCCACAACATTTAATGTAACCATAAATGGATAAAAAATAATAAAGTGTAATTATTTAATAAACTAAAAATGTAATCGTTATCAAATTGCTGTGGTATAAAAGGAAAAATTAACATATAGGAAAATAATCAACTTTGTGGAGGTTACAATAACAGTACTTCATCACACCACTCCAACACTGATTAATTTCCTATAACAGCACACATCACAGCACAGTGTTTTATTCCTTATATTCTATCAGCTTGTATAGGAAATAACTGCATAGTAAGGTGACTCATATACATGAGGTTTGTTAAGTATAAACATTGACCTGTACATAAATTAAATGAAGTTAAAATCTTCAATTAAAAAAAAGTAGTTCCATAGGTGTGTGTGTGTTTGTGTGTGTGTGTGTGTGTGTGTGTGTGTGTGTGTGTGTGTGTGTCTGTCTCGCCGATGTTCGGGAAGCCAGGAAGGGTGGAGTTGTTGTTTTTCCCGTTTAGTTAAATCATTTGTTTATGTAGGCGATAAGCAGGAATCACGATAGTAAACATAAAACCTGCTGTGCTGAAATTGAGCTGGTGATGAGTGCACACTCCTAATTGTTGTTATTGCTCGAAAGCCCTTCCTGCTCCTCATTTCCTCAGCGATCATACCCCAGCCTAATTAGATAGCAGAGGAGCATGTTTGGTGCCGTTGTATCCTGTTCGGTGCGAGGCAGGGGTCATGACCCAGTCGTGTGCACTCAGAAATCGACTTTTCTTTTTACACGTTACTGCACAGAGTCTGACCTCACCACTTCGATGACAGTCTGCTTTATCGCTCAGCCACTGTTCATGAGAGGAGTTAAAAACATGGCCAACCAGGAAGTGATCATGGAAGAAATCATGGCTGACTCCTCGCACCTTGGTCACTATGCTTCAGATAATGTGAATTAAGATCACCAGACACCAGGAACCTGTTCTTCATACATGGATTACTGAGTTAGCGGGACCGGATCATTTTTCAAAGCTGTTGTTGGACTCGTTACCAAGACAAGAAGTCTGTAGGGTCGAACCTGTTCAAGAACAGCTTAAACAAGATTAAAACATGGATTTTGATTATATATCCACTAAATCATGTGTTTTGAATGCAGATATTACTAAAGATATTGTGTGGTTATCAAATTACCTGAAATTCCTTCTGACAAATAAGGACAAAATGTTGAGCGGTTGGGTTTTGTTACTATGATTCAAATTGTGGAAGTGATTACAACTTTGCATTAAGCTGTCAAGCTCTATACACTATGTTTGTTTGTCCCCCCCCCCCCCTTTTCTCCCTAATTTAGTCTTGTCCATTTCCCACCAAACATCCATCTCTCCTCTACTGTATCATACAACAGCTACTAAGTGGAAAGTGCAGACTATCACATGCTTCCTCCGAGACACATGAAGTTAACCAACCACAACACAGTGCTATCCTATCTCTTCTGCATATACAAGCTCACAGATGATTGGCTTGTGTTGCTGTGATAGAGAGCAGAAGAGGGTATTCTCCTGCCACCAAGAGAGAATGACCAATTTTGCTCTTTTGGATTCCCAGCCGTCTCAATCAGCTCCTTAGGGGGTGAATCAGTATATCGTGTAAACGATTTTGGGCACTGGTAAGGACCCTGTCTCACAACACATCGGGACACTGATAACTCAATTTCTGGCAATATGACTACGTATGACTCGAGCTGTAAAACGTCACGAAACATTAAAAACGTAAAAATATTTACATTTTATATGTCATATAAATTTGTTAGCTTAATCACACGCGTTTCTGTCATGGTACGTCAAGCAGGATCGTACACTAGCTAGTGGATTTAAAAAGAAAAAAAATCATTAAACACTCGAGTCGTTAGTCTCAAACAAACCGTATATAGAACGTCAAGTAAAGTTAAAAATCGCTAATACAAGTAAACATTTGAGAGCTACAACAACGATAACGCGCTACTTACATTTGTAGATGAAGTTGGCTGAGAGTTCGTCCCCTATTTTCTTGAGCTGAGAGGCTTCAGAAAACATGATGTCATTTTCAGTAAGCGAACATTGTAAGCATCGATACGCCCTGGTTTTTGCGGTGCATTATGGGATTTTTTTAGGGAGCAAACGTTCTGGTGAACTGGAAGGATTTTGCGACTGAGACAGCCCTTAAAATGACCGATTCCCTGATCAGTGCCCTGACTACTGAACTAGGCAGCTTGTTGAGACGCACTGAGTGTCACTGCCAGGGTTCAAACTCTCGATCTCCCTCCAATAGGCCGGACGGCACTCTGAGAACATGAGCTAGACCTTCTTTTAATGTAACTCAGGTAGAATAAACACAAACTTCAAACAATAACAGAGCCAGGTTCCTTGTATGTGTACACATAGTCAATAAAGCACAACACTGATTCTGATTCAAGGTGGTGATTAATAACTCTCGCCACTCTTCAGTTTCCTTCATTTAGCTGAAATTAAATGTGATGGAACAACATCTGAATGGTGTAGCTGTTGAGTCTAAGCTCTATATCATCTAGAGATTGCAAGTTCAAAGCCTGGTGATTACACAGCCATCTGCGGCCAGGAGTTTAATAAAGCATAATTGCCCCTGCTCTCTAGGATGTGCTAGAAATTACAGGCGTCTGTTCGCATAAACCAAGTGGGAGATTAAAATGTTTTATACCACAGTGCTGCTAAATTCTCAAATCTAATTGGTCAGAATGTGTTGGTTAATTTTCTGTAACAGCAGCTCTGGCAATTGCTCCAGCCAGATTGTGTATATTAATGCTCTCTTTCTAAATGGATTTTTTAAAAAATGTGAGTAATGAACTTTTTTGTTTATTTAGTATTTTAGAAGGAGTCTACAGTGTCAAATGTGGGAAAGTCTTCAGGACAGAGGAGTTTGGAGGTTTCTCAAGAGAGGGAAAAAGTAGGCTGGTGAGGAAGTTACTTGTCCCGACACGAGAGGCGAGTCGGACGCAAGTGCAGATTTAATTGAACAAAACAAAAGCACAAACACAGATGATTAAACACATAAAACATGAACTATGGAAACTAGGCAGAGAAAAAACAGGAGCGGGACAACATTAGACAAACGCAAGACAAACTGTGCAGTGCAAAATGTGACTTATATAGTGAAGCTGATTAACCAGAAACATGAATCAGGTGAACCTGGACATGTGACATGGTGCAGTGGCTGATGGGAATCACAGTCTCTAGTCGGTATTCCCATGACATTATTATTTATAATGTGGCATAAACTTTGATTTGCAGCTGTAATGTAATTAATCAAAATTAATCTGACCAATCAAAATCATGTTTGCAACAGAGCTGCGGTACAAAACCATATAACAACACAGTACACTGTCCAAAGGAGAAAAAAAAAGGCTCTATATTTTACAGACAGAAATGTCAAGACGTGAACACCTGACTTTTTCTGAGCATTAAAAATCAAGTAAATGATTCGCTCTGTGTAGTGAATTGGCAACAATATTTTAACTTTGTGCACAAAAGACTGAATATGATTCTCATTTTCCTGGTTGAAAGAAATTCATTTGCCCGAAAACAAAATCTATCATTTCTGGTCAAATCATTTGCTACTACAGAAGTAAGTTCTGTAAATACATTGTAAAGAATAACACAGTAAACTTTCTATTATTTTAAAGAAAAAAATATATATCCACGTACTAGCCACAGTAAACACAGTGGGGGTTTAACTCCTGGTGTGGCTGATGGCGTGATGAAGCACTGCTACGTCCGTTCTAACAGCTTTCACACTCGATTTTCCTGCTGTTCAGCCTAGAGAGAGACGTGGTGAACTTCCGCTTAAGCTAGTATTAGATCAGTCACTGATTTAATGACACACTGACTGTCTGTACAGTACAGCGGTGGTGAGATTGAACGATGGATAATTAACACGTACGTTCTGCATGTGTTAAGGTTTATTATTTTCATAATTGCTGTGATTGTCATTTTTGTCATCAGTCTGGAAGGGTACAGTATCACTCGTGTGTGATGTGCTTGTGTTTAACTCCCATCAAACTGCTGGTTAAAAAGTTTTGGCTTGTGTGTGTGCGTGTGTGTGTGTGTGTGTGTGTGTGTGTGTGTGTGTGTGTTTGGTATTCCAGGCCTGGTTTCCTGTCATGACTTTTCAAGCATGATTTTAACAGCAGTGAAGTGTCCCATGAGTTTTGACTGGCCATATCTCATCAGCTTAATGTTTATCTCTCAGGAGTGGAACATTTGGCCACTCATGACTCCAAAATGTTTAAAATAAATAAATAAATAAATAAACAAACAAATAAAAAAACCTAACAAGGAAAAATTGCAGATCCACAAAATTAGAACTAATGCTATATTCAGTTTACCTCAGAAGTGGGACATCAGAGCTTGGAGCTCAGGATTACAGTATGTCATATTTGACCTTTGTGCATTCGAGCTACAAAGTGGTAAAAAAAAAAACAAATAAATAAACAAACAAACAAACAAAAACTTGACACCTGGGGGGTATTCCAGAAAGCTGGTTATGTGACATACCCAGGTAAGTTTAAGGGTAAGTTTAGCTGATAACCTCAACTTTCGGTTCCAAAAACAGAGGTAACTTTCAGGGTGTGTAAGTAACCATAGCAACTTACCCTCTGAACATAACCTCCTCCGGAGCAGCTTATGTTCCAGGGTTAGTTTGTTTCAGAGAGCTGACGGAGCATGGTGTGTCCTTTTGAAGAATGTCCTGTGGACAAGGAAGCACATATTAAACGATTAGACCGTGTATATATGTGTTTTTTTCATATCCGGATGAATATTTGCGAGAGCATTACTGTCTTTTTGAATCGTTAATTTATTCAGCAAACTTTTTGCAACCTCACTGGCATCGGGACACATCGTGGATCAGTGCTCACCACCGCGCGTTAACTCTGAGTTACCAACTGGAGGTTGATTAAACTAACTCTTAGTTAACTAACTCTAACTCAGGTGTTTTGGAACCGACATACCCTGAGTAAGCAAGGTTTGGGTTAATCAACCTAGAGTTCAGGGTTTAGCTGACGGTAAGTTAACCTTGCTTTCTGGAATACCCCCCTGCATATTTGTCTTTTGTTAGCAACAAACTAGCTTGCTAACTGTGTTGTGAGATGTACATTTACAACAAGAGAATATGCGAGCATCTATATTTTCAGCAATCGAATTTGTCCGAGTTGATTTGATGTCAGGGGGCATGTGGTTAGCAAATTTGCCTCGCACCTCCATGGTTGCGGATTCGACTCCTGCATCCATCCTGTGTGCATGGAGTTTGCATTGCATGATTTTAGGGGTTTCCTCCCCCAGTTCAAAGATGTGTTGTAGGTTGATTGGCATTACCAAATTGTCCACAATGTGTGAATGTTTGTGTGATTGTGCCCTGTGATGGGTTGGCACCCCATCCAGGGTGTCCCCCACCTTGTGCCCCAAGTTCCCTGGGATAGGCTCCAGGCTCCCCGCAACCATGTGTAGTATAAGCAGTACAGAATGGATGGATGGATGGATGGATTAATGGATGGATTTGATGTCACTTGCTGAACTCAGGGTTGAGGAACCCATCCCAAGTTTATGAGTTGGAATTCTGAGTTGAGGGGCATTTTCTTTGGTTTTACGTAAGCAGAGGTTGGAAATTCTGAGTTTTAGTCATATACCACACACAGAAAATCACATATCCCATTTCTAATCAGAAATAAATGTAGACACTGTTTGTATGTATACATTAGGAACATTATGAATATATTAGGAAAAGTATGACTGTCAGGAACATCATGAATGTGTTATGAACATGATATATACATTAAGAAAGTTATGATAGAAATGTTAAAAATATTAACTATACTTTAGGAACACTATGTACACATTTGGAATGTTACATAAACACAGGGAGAGCAGGATGCAATCGCTGGAGAAACGGTAGTTTATTTAGTAAAGGGGAAACACAAAAGAACAGGCAGGGTCCAAAAATACACAATAATAGGAAACAGGAACATAAATAATCCAAAAAAGGGCACAGAAGGTAATCCAATAGGGTGGGGCAGTATCCACAAAACACAGTACATGAAAAGAAAACAGAACGAAACAGGGCAAAAACACACGTTGGTAGGCTATGGTATATGAACAAGAACTATGATCTATAGGCTATGGGCTATGGGCGAGAGAGCGCGAGAAGGAAGCAGGCTTACAGCACATGTTTAAACAAACTCTAATACTCCGTGAAGAGGCAGAAAAACACAGGGGTGTAAATAATCAGAAAGCAAAGAGACACACCTGAAACTAATAAAGAGACAATAAACGGAAAACCAATGAACGAACGGGGGCGGAGACATGACATAAACCAAAAGCAAAGAACCAATGAACAAACGGGGGCAGAGACATGACATAAACCAAAACACAGGCACATGGCAAAGTAAACATAACGAGAGTCCATGAATGAATAGTCCAGCGGAGTTTGTGAATGGAGCTGAAAAGTGCTACTCAGCTGTTTAGCGAGCAGCACAGGGAACAGAATGCAGAAGTGAGCTGCGGGCTGTCCTCAACGGTAGCGTGGAATGAGACTCAGGCTACTCGGCAGTTTTCGCGAGTCACGCGAAGAATGGAATGCGGAAGTGAGTCACTCCGCCTTCGCGAGCGACTCTGAGTGCGAGAGGTTCTCTAACAAGGATCTTTATGAATACATTAGGAATGTTATGACTACATTAGGAGCATTAGCAACAAAAAAAGTTTTTTTTTTTGAGCGAAGGATTTTACACTCATGTGGGTGTGAGAGTGTGGTTAGATATGAAGCTCACAGGACAAAGAAAGACCATGATAATGAACATGAACTTGCAGCACTGTTTGATGCATTTACAGCATCATTCATTCATCCTTAGTAACTGCCTGGTCAGGGTTGTAGTGGTTTAAATTAGGCCACAAGTCTGTTTATATTTTGGGAAATAGAAATAATCGAATTTGTTAGGATATATATTAGATATCCTATATCGAATTATATAGGATATATATATATCTCTAGTGGAGACAAATTAGGAACTGAAGTGATGTAGCTGAGTTTGAGGAACTGTCAGAGCCAAATGCACACACCATGCTGACATCTGGTGTCTTTTCAGTGTTTTCCACTGTTTCCAGGGGCATAGTGTTAGAGTTCATATTTAATTTCAAACAAACAAACAAAAAAAAACCCTCTTCTGGTTTAGGCCACACCCTCTTTGGGTTTAACTCAGAATACAGATAAAGATATGGATATTTGAAGCACAAAACAGAAACATATACAGATAGTGGCATTGTATTATACACCTAGTATACATCATTATCAGCTGTAGTCACATATACATAGGAGTCAAACACATACAGTGTTTTACCATTCTTGCTAGAACTGGCACTCAATCACCATTCACTGGATACACTTCGATCACTGTTTGATTGCACTTACTTGTCAGTGAGAATGTCACAAGATTTCAAAGTCGGCACCCAACATTCACCTAAAAGACATATCACTAAACCCAATGGACACCAATAATTCAACAATTCTACTCAAGATAAACCTATCTGAGCTAGCTAATATGACAGCCTAATTAATGCAAAAACAGCTGAATTAATTATTTGATTTACGTGAGGTTTACGTGATATCATATAATAACCGTAATCCAAGAAGGCATGGCAGATTTACAAGGATGATTTTCATTATTTGTTTTAATATCATTTGTTTGACGATCATAATGCTGAAATAAAATAAAAGCTAGATTATAACCTATAAAAGCCAGACCATTGGTGAAGAAGAAATGTTTATTAGAAGCACAATGACAGATCGAGCAGGGATACACAAGCTTACTGTAGGCATCAATTCCAAATCCTAATGCAGCACACTTGAGCCAGCTAATCACGGACCTCAGTAGGACCTCAATATTACACTCGGCTGCATGGTATGAGTGCTGGAATTAAACCCAGTAAAGCAGAAAATCAACAGGAACAACATTGTTAGAGAGAAGGATTTTTTATCCTGAGAGCAGGCAGAGAAAAGAAAATGTTCTCAGTGCAGGAGACTCAGCAAACCTGCCAACTTTTATGCATATTGCGTATGAACTGTTCATTTTAACATCAGATGCTGTACGCTGCTACAAATTGTTTTCAAATATGCCAAAGGCATAAGCAGTCTTCTTTCAACTATCAATATAAATGGCAGATGAGCCAATTGACATATACATTTGGAATGATTGACAGTTGCGCAGGTGTTTCAAACTCGCTGATATGAACTGACCCTCTGGAAGCAAGTGCTTGGGAGAGTTGCCAAATGACACACAGGCACACAAAATTCACATGGTAAGATCTCTCTTTATTCAAAGAAAAACAGAGTATATATCGTGCTTGACACACAACAGAGACAATGGATTAACTATTGATTGGCTAGGCGGAAAGGCATATTTGCGTAAAACAGGAAGCATATAAGTGTAAGAGAAAAACAACTTCTTAACCTCTTAGGAGGTTTTGTTTTATTTTATTTAAAAAAAAATAATTATTTCAAAATGGGACAGTGTACATTAATCAACATTCAGGAATTCAAATGTACCCAAGTTAGCCCGAAGGCTAATTTTCATTGGTAGTCCCCCATCTGCCCATAACTGGTTGAAACTGGTTTCGTGCATTGGCAGGAGAGTTAACAAAGGGAGAAGAGTGGAAATTAAAGGGAGAAGAGTGTAAATTTTTCAACTATAGTGAAAATGTAGTGCACCCTCTTCCCCACATCTCTAAGAGACATTTGGTGAACACACATGCCCACATTCAATGGGTAGAAAACAGCTACGATTGATTTTAAAATCTGATTTGTTGGGAGTGCAAGAGGGCATTGACCCTGCTGTCTGTGTGGGAATGATGGCATTCTGCTCTCTATACATGACAGGGGCACTTGCTAATCACAAGTGTTTTCTAGCTAATGTATATAGAATAAAGCAGTTAGCACTCTCTATGAGCAGCAGTCATGAAAAGAGCATTGAGAGTCTAAGAGGCTGTGAGGGTATAGAATGGGACTATATTGGAAGAAAACAGGATGAAAATAAAAAGAAGAAAAAGCTCACTGCAGTGAAGGACTTCTACTGATTAACTGCACATTCCTATCTGAGCAATTTAATTATGGGCATATTTTTTGCAAGAACTGTGCTTGCTAGAAGGATAATCGTGGACTTTTGTGCTATAGTGCCACTCATTCTTAAGCATTCTTATAGATCCTGGTCAAAAGCATATCCTGGGAACACTGGGGGTGTGGCAGGAATACATTGTGATGGGATACCAGTCCATCATAACTAACACTCTTTCACTCCTAGGGGCAGTTTAGCATATCCAGCATCATATTTTGGGAAGGTTGGAGGAAACTGGAGAACATGGTTGAAACCCACATGGATACACGGAAGAACAAGAGTTCAGGATCTAAGTGGGGACCCTGGATCTGTGCCCACTGCACCACCATGCCATCCATAGGTCAACATGTTTGAGTGCAAAAGTTTGCATACCCTGATGAAGAAGATAAATGTACTCTCTCTCATTTTTTCCCCTGAAATACCTGTTATAATGTCTCCTCTGAAAGCATTGGAACAGATAGTCTTAAGGTAAATAACACTTAATATTTGGTTGCATATCCCTTGCTTGCAATAACTGCAAGTCAGTGATCCATCATCAAACTGTTAAAAAGGCTAAATCTACTAGATGTCATACCAAGAAGGTTGTGGCAAAACACTGACTGTGTTTTGTTTTGATTCTTCTTAAACTATTTTTCTGCTCATTTTGTCTTATATTTTGGATTGTGGTTATGTAAATATAGTGTAATAATAATAATAATAATAATAATAATAAATTTTAGCCCACAACTGTTCCTTTGAGACTTAATTTAATAATTCCAAAGTAGCACATTTGATCCAAGTGATTGCAAACTTTCAATGATTACTTTGATCAAACTTCAGCTGAAGTTCAACTCTACACCTGGCTCCTTTGAATGAAAGTTGGGATTAAACTCTGTAGAGTCGTAAATCACCAGCAACACCACTCGATGCTCTTGTCATGCTGAGTTCTTGTCAAAAACAAGTAAAGTTTGAAGCTAGCAAACTGCCTTCACAGACATTCAGTGTACAGACTCCATTCCACTGGAAATAACTGACGTTTTTATATAGCTATTATTATTATTATTATTATTATTATTATTATTATTATTATTATTATTATTATTATTATTATTATTATCATTTATAAACGAGAGCTGTTGAAGTTAAACACAGGCCTAATGAATGAAGGATGCTAATATTTTCTTTGTATAACCATGGTGCTGGTTCTTGAATTAAACATCGCCTGGTGAATATAGCGGAGGTGTAAGAGGGCGTATGAGGGCAGCTCAGCCATTTTTTTTTACCTGAAATCTATGAGAGACTCATTTCAGATTCTCTCAGTCAGCTCAGGTGAACATCAATAATGCAACAGCTACATGGGGAACATTTAACTCAGAGAGGAGAATATAATCTCGAAAGTCTCAGCAAAAAAACAAAAAAACAAACAAACAAACAAAAAAAACAGTGACAGAATGCTGTACTATTCCATAAAGATGAGATGATGCTTGAGAGGGTTTTATTGATTATTGAATATCATTCTGCAGATACCACTGTATTTTCTTTTTAAAACGTACTAGACCATTTATTTAGAAAGGTGCTCAGTGGGGTTGAGGTCAGGGCTCTGTGGAGAACACTCGAGTTCCTCGAGTTCAGCCTTGTCAAGTTATATCTTCATGGAGCTTGCTTTGGGCACAGGGGCATTGTCATGCTGGAACAGGTTTTGGCCTCTTAGTTTCAGTGAAAGGAAATTGTAATGCTACAGCAGTGGTCACCAACCCTGTTTCTGGAGATCTACCTTCCTGAAGACTTTAGCTCCAACCATAATCATGCCCACCTGACCATCTAATCATTGCCTTAAGAAGTTCTTGATCAACTAAAACAGGTGTGTTAGATTTTGGTAGGAGATGAAACCTGCAAGAAGGTAGATCTCTAGGAAGAGGGTTGGTGACCAGTGATCTACAGCATACAAAGACATCCTAAACAATTGTGTACAAAATTGCATGTGTATATACTGTATATAACTGTCCAATCAAATAGTATGGCATATTACAGGAAATTCCATCATTACATGAAGCATTTTTATAGATGAAAGTGTAAAGTTTGACAATACAATGATTTCAAGTGATAATATAGATGCAGTTGAGTAAATAGTTAGCTAAATAATATCTTACGAGGCAGTGTGTGATAAGTAAGGAACAAAACGTTTGGCAAATTCTGTTATGGCAAAATAATAAAAGCCTGGGTGGTATGATGAAGCAGAGTTACTGTTTGATATTCAAATCCAGTGTGGAGTGCAGCTGTGACACGACTTTTATAGTCCACTCTGTTTGACTTTCCTTCTGTCTGTCTGTTCTTGGTGTCATGGGCAGAATATAAATGAATAGACATGACAAATGTGTGTCTAATAATTGCTTATGTGTGTGTATATACACTAACTAGCCAACTGACAAGCTAGCCAACTAACAAACTATCAAACAAAATAATTTATGGTTTATATGCTTGATGGAGTTATAAATACTAGTTTTCACTAAATTTTTTTTTTTTTTTTTTTTTTTTTTTTTTTTAGCTAACATGAACTAGCCAGCTAACAAGTCAGCAAAAATTTGTTCATGATTTATATACATTATGGCATTAGCAGTTTTTAGTTTAATACCATTACTAAAAATTAGTAAACAAGCTATTTATTTAGAAAGTTCTAGATAAGACTAACTAGCCAGCTAACAATCTAATAAACAAATGATTTCATGGTTTATATACTTAATGGAGCTAGCTAGCATTCTGGACAGTTTTTTGTTTAACACCACTACTATATGTACAGTGCTCTCCACTAATATTGGCACCCTTGGTAAATATGAGCAAAGAAGGCTGAATGAAATGCTGAATGAAATGAAAACTGTCTTTATTGTTTAACCTTTTGATCTTTTGTTCAAATATTTCACAAAAATACTCTGCTCTAATGGATATCAAACAACTGCAAACAAAACACAGCTTTATTAAAATAATAAAAATAAATAAATATATATATATATATATATATATATATATATATATATATATATATATATATATATATATATATATATATATATATATATATATGTTAAATATATGTGTGCAACAATTATTGGCACCCTTTTAGCTACCTCCCCTAATCCCTAACCCTAACCCTACCTCCCTTTGCCAAGATGAAAGCTTTGAGTCTTCTCCTATAATGCCTGATAAGGTTAGAGAATACATGGCAAGGGATCTGAGACCATTCCTCCATACAGAATCTCTCCAGATCCTTCAAATTTCGAGGTCCACGCTGGTGGACTCTCCTCTTCAGTTCACCCCACAAGTCAGGGGACTGGAATGGCCATGACAGGACCTTGATTTTGTGGTCAGTAAACCATTTTTGTGTTTATTTTGATGTATGTTTTGGATCATTGTCCTGCTGGAAGATCCAACCACGGCCCATTTGAAGCTTTCTGGCAGAGGCAGTCAGGTTTTCATTTAATATCTGTTGATATTTGATAGAGTCCATGATGCCATGTATCCTAACAAAATGTCCAGAAAAACAGCCCCAAAACATTAAAGAGCCACCACCATATTTAACCGTGGGCATGAGGTATTTTTCCATATTGCTACCTCTCTGTGTGTGCCAAAACCACCTCTAGGGTTTATTGCCAAAAAGCTCTATTTTGGTTTCATCTGACCATAGAACCCGGTCCAATTTGAAGTTCCAGTAGTGTCTGGCAAAGTGAAGATGCTTGAGTTTGTTTTTGGATGAGAGTAGAGGCTTTTTTCTTGAAACCTTTCCAAACAACTTGTGGTGATGTAGGTGACTTCGGATTGTAGTTTTGGAGACTTTCTGACCCCAAGACGCAACTAACTTCTGCAATTCTCCAGCTGTGATCCTTGGAGATTTTTTGGCCACTCGAACCATCCTCTTCACAATGTGTTGAGACGATATAGACACACGTCCAATTCCAGGTTGATTCATAACATTTCCAGTTGACTGGAACTTCTTAATTATTGTCCTGATGGTGGAAATGGGCATTTCCGCCTGCCTGCATACATCCTAGCATTAAGGTTAGGGTTAGCATTAACTTTGTTGCCTTTCAACAAGATCCAATCATGTTGCCTTTTTTTGTCTGATTTTGTACTAATTTCTTGAGCTCAGGTTTGATTTGCCTCATGGAAACATATTAAAAACAGCTTTGTGCAAGGAAGTTTTTGTGAAAACTGGTCTGTCACATTCCAGTCAAATTTATATGAGGGTTTAAATATTATTTGACTGATTTTATTTTAATGCTTTCACATTATTTTCCCTTTCAGTATGTGGTGCATGGTTTTTCTTGACTTCAGAAATTTTGTTTCCCCAAAATGATTTTGGAGGAGATGATAGTCGAAGCACATGTCCAATCAAAGCACAAATTGCACTAAATGACAGATGACAGAACTGTAAGTTTTGTGCTATTTATGTTTTGAATTAAAGGGTTACAACTTTTCTGTTTAGTTCATTCTAAGGAAACAGCATGAAATCAGTAGGGCATTACAAACATGAAGTGAGCGCATAATATATAGCATTGTGCAACCCAAATAGTTTTACTGGTGAGCTACTGGTAGACTGGTAGCTCTCACATCTAATATTATGACCAGCCATCACTGATGTGAGAAAGGCTCTCTCACACTGGTTAACGTTAATGTTCATGAGTCCACCATCGGGAGAAGACTGAACAACAATGGTGTGCATGACAGGGTTGCAAGGGGAAACCGCTGCTCTCCAAAAATAACATTACATCTGCAGTTTGCTAAAGATCACGTGGACAAGCCAGAAGGCTATTGGTAAAATGTTCTGTGGAAGGATGAGACCAAAATAGAACATTTTGGTTTAAATGATAAACATTATGTTTGGAGAAAGGCAAACATGGCATTTCAGCATAAGAACCTTATCCCATCTGTTAAACATGGTGGTGGTAGTATCCTGCTTTGGGCCTGTTTTGCTGCATCAGGGCTGGGGCAGCTCGACATCATCGATGGAACAATGAATTTTGAATTATACCAGCGAATTCTAAAGGAAAATGTCAGGACATCTGTCTGTGAACTGAATCTCAAGAGAAAGTGAGTCATGCAACAAGACAACAACCCTAAGCATGCAAGTCATTCAACCAAAATCAGATTTAAGATAAGTATAAGACATTTTTTAGTCATAGCAGTTATACTGTATAAGTCACATTGTTTATGGCTTATATGCTTCTCATTCTGCTCTGAGTAACACCAAATCAGGCATTTTCACCAAAGGCTCTCCCTCCTCTTCCTCTTCTTGTGCTTATGATCTCCACCTCTCCACTTTGGGGAAAGATGGTGATGTAGCTGCTGTTGAAACAACAGTGAAAGTGTGAGAACTGAACTTATATAGTGAGACGGATAAGAGCTTATCTGATGCTTAGGGTTTCGGTCCTCCAAAAGCATTTTTTTTCAGTTCCAGTCATAGAGAAACATTGCAGAGTTTGAAACCTTGCAACCTGCTCCAACTGTTTAGCTAATTATGAAGCATTCCTTGGATTGAATCAAAGACAGAAGGAGACAGGGCACTACTCAAAATATGAATGGGGCATCATGTAGCTCTCAGCATGGTGACTGTTTTTATGTAAGCCAACCTTGTGATTGTGATTTTCTGTTAACAGAAAAAAAAACTGACGATAGAAAAGTGTTGGCCCTGTGGTTAAGACATTGGGCTACCGTTTGGATGGTCATGAGTTCAATCCCCAGCACTACCAAGCCACCACTGTTGGGCCCTTGAGCAAGGCTATTAACCCTCAACTGCTCAGATGTATAAATGAAATAAAATGCAAGTTGCTCTGGATAAGGGTGTCTGCCAAATGCCGTAAAAATGTGAGTATTTTTAAACAACCATCCTACTGATAGCATTTTTAATCAAATGAGGAAACCACAAAAGATACTGGCTAATACGAAAATGTGTTTTTACTCATGCCTAGCATTGTTAATTTGGTCAAAATGGTTCAAACATAGGCACAGATTGGTGAATTATTAATGTGATGGCTATAGAAGTAGTAAATGCATTATCTAGGATAAAAGTGCTTTCTTATTAGAAAAAGCACCAAACTTACATAAAGATGGATGGAATTATGAATGATGGATGGCTAAATATAACTTTGCACACATAAAACACCTCTCTCATCTATTGTCATGGGGAAAACCAACGAGCACAAAATACACAACAATAAATAGATCAAATGCAATTGAACACAACCAGGGCCACAATAAAAGCAAAGTAAAAAATCTGAGCAAAGGAACAGCTGCAAATTTGTCAGGAATATAGTTTTCCAATCCAGTAATTCAAGCATTACATCATTTTCTCCCCACGAATAACTGGATAAACAGTTCTACAACTGATTAAAAAATAGCTCCTTATTCACACAGCATACATGATTATCAGAGTTACCACAGGCTACAGTGTATGTATGCATTTGCTTAAGGAAAATGAGATCAGTTTAAAAATTATCCAACAAAGTGACTCCCAGCTACTGGAGAAACAACCTTCAGGTCAGCGCTTATGTAATCATCAGCCTGTACTGCATTTCATCAGAGAAAACTGATAACGAGCTCCTGTCAGCAGATACTTTATATGCAATGGCTTGGCATTTCAGAGGAAATATCTGTAGGCTGATGTTTTTTGGGGAAAAAATAAATAAATAAATATATATATATATATATATATATATATATATATATATATATATATATATATATATATACACACACAAACAAAAACAGAAGAAACAGTCATCTGCGTGTTAGTCTCATATTTGCCATGTAAACTAGAGGTGATGGATGCAAGTGCAGACTTTATTTAAAGAAAGTTTAAACAAGTAACTAAAACAGTGAAAAAACTGAAACACAGATGCAAGGCAAAACACGCAGAACATGAGTAAGACTGTGGTATACTCAGTTACACACGAACACGACAACAGGAGCAACAACAAAAGCTTGACAAAAAGCTGCTGAAACAAAGGAACTCATTGTGCATTCAAGTTGTGTCAAAAAGATCGTATTTATGAGTCGAACGCACATGAACGCCACTACAAAGCCGTATTTATGAGTGGGGAAACTCAGGATTTTCTTTGAGCTCAGAGTTTCCGAGTTGGGGTGTATCAGTAAGAAACATGGTGGAATCAATGGATGCAGCTTCTGTAGTTGATGGTAAATTTGTTGAACTTGGATGTTTACTCGTCTCAGAAGCTGATTTCAGTTATTATGTGTTTGGTATATGCAGCAAGTTATTGTAATACAAGCAAATTGCTTAACGTGTCTTTGTCAGGCTTTTTTTTTCACAATAAAATAAGCAAATTTCTTGCACAAAATATGATAGCACTGTACAATTATGATATAATATGTACTGTAACGAAAAAGTTTACAGTGGCTTCATAAATTGATTAAAAACATAAAGACACACCTGATGCACATTCTTTGTTCTTCATTTTCTAGAAGTAGAGTTAAAATCCTTGCTGTATTTTTTTGTAGTTAATTAAGAGAAGGTACACTGCCATCTTGCTCCGACCAAAGTGACTTGAACGCACCTGACATCATAATTACAACTTCCCAACTCGTAAATACAAACTTCCCGGAGGACTTGAATGCACCAATATATAACGGTAATAATCAGGGTGAAAACAAGACACGTGCACAAGGTAGGAAACATGATGGGCTGGGTTTCATGGGTAATGTAGTTCTGCACCGATTTTGGTGTAACCATGATAATATTCCATCTCGTTTTATTGAAGAAATGTTAAGTGTTTTGAGGCCAGCTATCACTCCATCGCATGATGCTACACTGAATGCACTTTTTTCTCTGAACTGCTGCTATGCATGGTCACACATGGACACCATAAAGATTTACACTTCCTAAAAACATTTTATGTTCAAGTCCCTTGCTCCGGTGGATAATCTCACCTGGCTACTGTATATTTGTACCTATGACCTTCTGCTGTAATCATAAAGACTGTCTTGTGTTCATTACAGGACTCTTATCCACAATCTGCTCACATTGAACATCCCATAAACAGTCTGGTTCCTCTTGACTTTTTTTCCTCATGTCACCTCAGAGTTTTTTTCTTCATCACTGTTGCCTCTGGCTTGTTCATTAGGGATGTAAATCTACATCTGCATTCCTGAGAATCTGCTTTGTGACAAGGTCTATTATTAACACATTGTAACTATAACAACACTACCACTTACAGGTGCAGGCTAAAACATAAATCTATTTTTTTTATTATTAGTAGTAATGATAATACTGGTCAGGTATTATCATTACTACTAATAATAAAAATTAGATTTATGTTTTTAACAATTAGTCAAATTATAGTAAAGAAGAGGCAGCTTATCCGGCTTGGGAGACAGAAAATTAAGAGGAGTGTAGGTGTGACCAGATAACATTTATACCACTGAAAAAAAATAAAATAAAAAAATAAAAAGGATATGCGGTTGGTCAGATTTAAGAGTACATATTAAGTGCACTACAAAAACAGTCCTACTAGAAAGAAGCCAAATATTCTTAAATATAATCAAATTGTCTTGTATCAAGCCAAGAAATCTGCCAGTGGGGTAAGCCAATTTTGCTTGGCTAGAATACTTAAAACTAGCATAAATGTCTAACCACTGAAAGACTGTAATAGGCCTTAAAACTAGACAAAAATGTGAAAATTTAATCAAGTTGTGCTTAAGCAATGGAAACTCAGTTATTTAAGATAGTATGTTGGTCTCTTGATTAAGCTGACTTTAGGAATTTATCCCTTATTTAAGATAATTTCTTCAAACAGCATAATAAATAAGTAATAACCTCTACCAAAGTGATGGAAAGGCCAGAGTGTGAAGAAAGAATGGATCTGCTCATGATCCAAAACATACAAGCACATCTGTGAAACATGGTGGAGGTAGTGTCATGGCTTGGGCTTGCATTGCTGCTTCTGGAACAGGCTCACTAATCTTTATTGATGATGTAACTCATGATGGTAGAAGCAGAATGAATTCAGAAGTTTACAGGAACATTTTGTCTGCTCGTTTACAGAGAAATGCATCCAAATTAATCAAGAGAAACTTTATCATGCAGAAAGACAATGATCCAAAACACACTGCCAACACAACAAATGACTTTATCAGAAGGGAAAACTGGAAGGTTTTAGACTGTCCAAGTCAATCACCAGACCTTAACAAATCTGAGAAGCAATTCACCTCCTGAAGAGGAGACTGAAAGGAGAGCTAGGGTTAGGGTTAGGGTTAGGGTTAGGGGAGGTAGCTCAAAGTACTGACTAAAAGGGTGCCAATAATTGTTGCACACTTATATTTAACAAAGATATTTTTGATAAACCTGTGTTGTGTTTGTAATTGTTTGATATCCATGAGAGCAGAGTATTTTTGTGTTTTTTTTTTTTTTAACAAAAGATCAAAAGGTTAAACAATAAAGACAATTGTTCACAGCCTTCTTTGCTCATATTTACCAAGGGTGCCAATATTAGTGTAAGGCACTGTACATATCAGGAAATAAAAGCTGAAATCCTGAACTCTTGTCTCATATCCATCTTTTGATCTCAAACCCAAATGTCTTTGGTGCATAGCACAAACAAATGAATTGGCCTTGCCATTCCAATAGTTTTGGAGGGTAGAGGCTGAGAAAAAAAAGAAATAAAGTAACTATTGTTTACAGTACTGCAGTGCAGGGATGCATGTGCTGCAGAGGAGTGAGAGCTACAGCTCTGGGGGAAAAGCTGTTGGCAAAACGTCGTTGAAAAAGAAGTCTTCAGGAAAAAAATCTGTAGGATGAAAAGGAAGTAATCCACGTAATTGGCACGGCCTTTATCTAGGTCTTGAAGGATTAAGAATGACACATTTTGGAAATGAGTCCTATCTGTTCGAGGATATTTTTAATCCAAATCCAAAATTCTATTTTGCTTGAACATCCCAATGATATATCCAATATTTCCAAAATAGAAATATCCAGCTTTTTGGGTTTTTTTTTTTCAGGAACATCTGTTTCCAAGTACCAGGTGCTTTAGGGAAGCCCAGGGACTGCTGTGGGTTTATGACATAAAGTTCCATCCAATATATTTGTTATTATTTGCCATTTCAACCACAGACTTGTGATTGTCGCAAATTTTCTATGGATCTGTTTCTGTCCTTAGGGTTTAATTTAACTAATTACAACAGGACCTGACCTTGAGTTTTCAGTATTTCTTGTTCGACAGTTTTAGCATCAGAATGAAATTAAAATATGTCCCGATTCTTTTCGGCCAGAAAAATTAGTAAAATAAAACATTTTGGGGTGCAGTCGGTGTTCCAGTTCATCCAAGGTGTACAGTGGGGTTGAGGTCAGGGCTCTGTGCGGGACACTCGAATTCATCCACTCCAATCTTGGAAAACCCTGTCTTCATGCAGCTCGCTTTGTGCAAAGGGGAATTTAAGAACAAATTCCTTATAATATATACACATCTCTCATCATTTTGTTGACTTTTGATATTATTGTACTGTTTTTTTTTTTGCTGGTTTGGGTCTCTTAGTTCCAGTGAAGGAAGTTGTAATGTTACAGCAAACAAAGACATTGTATACAATTCCAAGTTAAATACAATTGAACTGTTTATTCATATTTTACACTCTTTTTACACAGTTTCTGTCTCAGAGGCTCAGATTCACGAGCACGCCTCAAGCACCTCTTGAACACATTCCTTGGTTCTTGCGTATCACCTCAGAATGGGAAAAGTGCCACTTACCGACCTCTGTAGAGCAGCCCTATTGAATTCTGGTCTTCTTTTGTTAGGGTACTGCAGACTCCAGGATTTTTTCCCTCTTTTCAAACACCTGATTAAGCCAAAACGGGGTCTGGCAATTACTGCAGCGGAGGAGTTGAATCAGAATCAGATTAGAATGTGATATTGGGCAAAGGCTGAATTTCAGTGGATCTCTCGAGGCTGGAGGATGCAGATGAACACGTAAACTATAGTGACTGTTATGTGTGAAGGTCATGCTTTTAAGCACAGGACAGAAACAAAAAGAATCTGGCTGCTTTTAACTTTCAAAGTCACGCTTTTTCTTTTCTAACATCGTCCCCTTTTTCGCTATTAATATCCCACTCACACAGGATGGACTGCAGGTCTGATGTGCGATGCTGTTTCTATGGCACCTGGATGACGCATATCTCACCATCTCACTGCACGCTGACGTCAACCAGGGCGACAGATTGCTGTCATTCTATCCGTGCTTATAACCGGTGTATTCAACAACTGCATTCAGCCATAGACAAGAACTGGGTGCTAATTATCTGTAATTACACGAGGGCACAGACACACCGCTCATGCTTTGTGAGTAAATCGGCACGGCTGTAGAGAAAGAGCTCAAATATGCACATGCTGCTTTTAAAACATAAAGACATTTACACTAATACACATACATATATAAAGATAACAAAAGAATGAAAATGAATAAATGATAAACTGATAAAAATTGTGAACCTGAATAGTATTTTAAATATAAAATCCACATTCATGTAAGAACATTTTGTAGATGGAACTAAAACAGCAAAATATATAGATAATGTATTTACCCCATCCTGATTTCCACTATTTGTCACACCTAATAGTAAACTAAGTAAATATGAATTAAACGCACATTTAAAACTATCATTTTATTTATTGAAGAAAAAGTTTATGTAACATGTACAGTATCTCACAAAAGTGAGTACACCCCTCACATTTTTGTAAATATTTTATTATATCTTTTCATGGGACAACACTGACAAAATGACACTTTGCTACAATGTAAAGTAGTGAGTGTACAGCTTGTATAACAGTGTAAATTTGCTGTCCCCTCAAAATAACTCAACACACAGCCATTAATGTCTAAACCACTGGCAACAAAAGTGAGTACACCCCTAAGTGAAAATGTGCAAATTGGGCCCAATTAGCCATTTTCCCTCCCTGGTGTCATGTGACTCATTAGTGTTACAAGGTCTTAGGTGTGAATGGGGAGCAGGTGTGTTAAGTTTGGTGTTATCACTCTCATACTCTCTCATACTGGTCACTGGAAGTTCAACATGGCACCTCATGGCAAAGAACTCTCTGAGGATATGAAAAAAAGAATTGTTGCTCTACATAAAGATGGCCTAGGCTATAAGAAGATCGCCAACACCCTGAAACTGAGCTGCAGCACGGTGGCCAAGACCATACAGCGGTTTAACAGGACAGGTTCCACTCAGAACAGGCCTCGTCATGGTCGACCAAAGAAGTTGAGTGCACGTGCTCAGCATCATATCCAGAGGTTGACTTTGCAGAATAGACGTATGAGTGCTGCCAGCATTGCTGCAGAGGTTGAAGGGGTGGGGGGTCAGCCTGTCAGTGCTCAGACCATACGCCGCACACTGCATCAAATTGGTCTGCATCGCTGACGTCCCAGAAGGAAGCCTCTTCTAAAGATGATGCACAAGAAAGCCCGCAAACAGTTTGCTGAAGACAAGCAGACTAAGGACATGGATTACTGGAACCATGTCCTGTGGTCTGATGAGACCAAGATAAACTTATTTGGTTCAGATGGTGTCAAGCGTGTGTGGCGGCAACCAGGTGAGGAGTACAAAGACAAGTGCGTCTTGCCTACAATCAAGCATAGTGGTGAAAGTGTCATGGTCTGGGGCTGCATGAGTGCTGCCAGCACTGGGGAGCTAATGCCAACATGTACCGTGACATACTGAAGCAGAGCATGATCCCCTCCCTTCGGAAACTGGGCCACAGGGTAGTATTCCAACATGATAACGACCCCAAACACACCTCCATGATGACCACTGCCTTGCTAAAGAAGCTGAGGGTAAAGGTGATGGACTGGCCAAGCATGTCTCCAGACCTAAACCCTATTGAGCAACTGTGGGGCATCCTCAAACAGAAGGTGGAGGAGCGCAAGGCCTCTAACATCCACCAGCTCTGTGATGTCATCATGGAGGAGTGGAAGAGGACTCCAGTGGCAACCTGTGAAGCTCTGGTGAACTCCATGCCCAACAGGGTTAAGGCAGTGCTGGAAAATAATGGTGGCCACACAAAATATTGACACTTTGGGCCCAATTTGGACATTTTCACTTAGGGGTGTACTCACTTTTGTTGCCAGTGGTTTAGACTTAATTTACACTGTTATACAAGCTGTACACTCACTACTTTACATTGTAGCAAAGTGTCATTTCGGCATTGTTTTCCCATGAAAAGATATAATAAAATATTTACAAAAATGTGAGGGGTGTACTCACTTTTGTGAGATACTGTATATGACCCATGTGAAAAAGTAACTGCCCCTCTAAACTCTAAAATAACTGGTTGTGGCACCTTTAGTAGTAACAAGTGCAACCAAATGCTTCCAAGAACTGGAGATCAGTCTGAAGCATCGCTGTGGGAGAATTCTACAAAAACTAGGGGTTTTGGTGTTGCTTAAATAATCCTGTGAATTATATATTAGAGCTAAACCTTACTAATTTCATGCTTGGACTTAATCTATTGGAAGATAATGTTGCTTGTTTCTAGAAATAAGCAGAAATATCCAACAATAAGATTCCAAGCTTGAAATGTGTAAAATATCTATAAATAGGTTTAATAATCTTTGTTTTAAAAAGAGAAATAGCTGAATTTGTGTATTTTCAAGATATTTTTACTTGCTAAGATACATTCTTTTGCAGTGTATCACTAAAAAAAATAAAATATTTTCTTTATTCTGAACTAGATTTATTGATTTCTTCTATTTTTGTGTATATCTCATGCTAAACTGTTTCAGAAATTAAAACAAAATCTAAGATAAAACAAAGGCGACCTGAGTAAACACAAAATACAGTTTTTAAATGATAATGTTATTTATTGAAGCAAAAAAAGTTATCCAATATCAACTGGGCCTGTGTGAAAATGTATTTGCCCCCATAGTTACTATGTATGAAAATGCATTCATAATGGGGTGAATTCTGCTCTCTACCAGAAAGTCCTAAAGGAGAATGTCCGGTCTTCAGTCCGTAAGTTGAAACTCAAGCAGCAAGACAATGATCTAAAGCATAGGAGTAAGTCCGAGTCCTAGAAGTAAGTGAAAGACTGATCTCCAGTTATTGGAAGCGTGTGGTTGTAGTTATTGCCGCTAAAGGTGGCACAACCAGATTTTAAGTTTAAGGGGGCTATTAGTTTTTCACATGGGTGATGGATCTAAAACTGTTTATTATGAGATATACACAAAAACAGAAGAAATCAGATACTTTTTCAAAAATCAAATACTTTTTTCACAGCACTGTAGATTGTGATTTTCATTATGGGAAAGCACATGCTTAAAAAAAAACAAAAAAAACACCACATGTCCAGTTAAGTAAGCTCAGAAGTCACTTGTCTTACTGTTTTCTTGCAAATGGATTTTATTCCTGACCAGAATGATGTGGCCTCCTACAAAAATGAATCACAGTCAGTATTTTGACAAGGCCATCACACCAATATTATGCATGTCGGATATGAATAAATTACAAAATGTAAGTGCAGGATTGTCGTGGGTGCTTTATGTGTTTTGAAACGTTAAACACAAACTTTGATTTGACTTAGAGACAAGACATGATGCAAGAAATGACGACCAAACAACACAGTACAGGTTTACAGTACTATCCTGAATATAACATAGATACAAATGATACTGGCTGTCTCCCTGAATGGGGATATTTATATATTTATATATTCATATATTTATACATATATCTGTTTTTGTACAACGTTTAGTAAAAATTTAAATCATCATTTGATATAAAGCAAGTCAGCAAAGCGTATCATTCAGTCAGCGTATCAGCGGCTCAACGACCATTCGTCAGATGAACAATATAGAGGAAAGAAAAGATATTGATATTATAAAATAAGAGATTATTTACAATTCAATGCCTTTACAAAGCAGCCAGGCGACTACAAATACTTCAAATGTCGCGCACACACACACATTTTCTTTTAAATTAATTGGTAACACTTTAAGGGCTGAATTATTTTCCCAATTTAGTTATTACTAAAATAATTCAGGGCGCGAAGCAAATATATTAAGATGTGGCCATGTATTAGACTTGTGAGATACATTAATTATTAAGTACATTGGTCTGACATCAGACATCTTTGGGAGTAATTAACAGAAATTTATTTTGTTTTCAGCTAAGTACACAAAAATGAGAACTAGTGGAAATATCTTAAATGTAGTCAAATGTATCTAATATTTCCTATTATAAAATTATGATTATTATTATAATAAACCAATTATTTACTCAATTACGCTTGTTCTATTGGCAGATAATTTAGCTAATTTTAAGCATTTATTTCTAGAAAAAAGCATTATTATCTGGCAACAAATTAAGAATACGTTAACACTTGACATGAGTAAAGATGGCTAGAGGTTTAATAACCTTATATTTGGTTTATTGTAATCTTATAATAGGAAATATTACATAATTTTTGCCTATATTGAATATATTATCACTTTCTAAGATGTCATGTTTAACAAATCACTGATTAAATACTATTGATATATCAGTTATGAAAAAGTCATTAACCTTTAAGTAAAAAATGAAGAATGTAGTTGTGAGCTGTTAAGTTACTAGTGCATGATAGTTCATTTATCACCATAATTTTTGTACAGCTAAATTTTTTTTTGCAGTCTTATAAAAAATTGTCTTTATACTTAAAAAGAAGCAGTACTTTTAGATGTAACTAACTCTAACGTTTATATTTATTTTATATATTTATTTTTTTTATATATATAATTTTTTTTATTTATTTTGCTGTCTTTGTTAAACCTGTTCCTGATCTACCTAACACTGTCTCTGCAAAGCTCCAACACAAGTATAGTAAGTTATTAAAAACGTGTACATTGTTGTACATAAGTAGTCGTATGTAATATCGTAAAATAACTATTTGATGATTGGTTGTTTGGCTGCTTGCCACTTTTTGCCATTTTTCCCAGCCCACCACACACTTGTTTTAAAGACCATAATAATAATAATAATAATAATAATAATAATAATAATAACTAAAAGACTATTGCTTCCACAAAAAAACATCATTCTAATTAAGAAATCCATATTATATGAATATGCAAATTGCACGCCCAACACCACTTATCCAATATTACAGAATATATTTGCATATCATGCAAATATTTTGACATGCTCTTGCTTGGTTAGTCAGATTTTCTCACGTTGACTAGTTTAACAGGCAATCGAGTTTCCCTGAAAGGATTTCATCATTTGATAATGATATTGATAAAAAAAATGTCATTTTACATATATTACATACATGACTCAGTGTTAATTACCTGTTTGTAAATTTTCTCTGGTTTCTATGGTTAGAAGGCTAACTAATATTCTTAATACTATTCATTATGGATGGTCAGTGAATTATGTATATCTTAAAGTGTCACCATTTAATTTGTTTTATTTTCTTAGAGAGTGTCCATTGAGCAAGCGCTGTGTAAGATAATAAGGCAGTGTGAGAGCAGTAAACTTTCCTTCCAAAAATCCTTCTGTCATGCGTCGGTCGGCAGAGAACTCTGGGTAGACGCAATCATGTGACCTCCGTGCCGTCCTTCCGTGACCAGCGACATGTTCAGTTGAAGGAATTCTCGGATTTCTCAGCATCGAGGCAGCTCTTGCCGTTTAAGTGTTCGCTGTGGCCGTCGATGCTGTAGCAGCCCTGCACCTCCGTGATGGACGAGGCTGTGTAGGACGTCGATCTGAGCGCCTCGGCATTAGCCATCGCGTTGCCAAACTGCAACCGATACTGATTCCAGTTTCTCCGTAACACACTCTGTACCTAAGGAAAGGACAGATTTTAATTTTACCACTTTTTTTTTTTAATTCACTGTTCTAACCTTATGAGAGTTTATAACTTCTAAGTGACACAAGAAACGGCTACGACCACATGAAGGAAATAAAAAGTAACAAAGTAAAGTCTTCTGAAACAGTTACACACATTTACAAACATTTTTTACAAACAGAAGCATTTACATATCATTTTAAAATCTGAACTAAACGAAAATAAAAACTCTGTATATGATGTGATTCTTTAGTCGTTCTTGGAAGGTTTGTAGAGATTCTACATGAAACCTTTACTAAAAGGGGAAAACTACGGTGTTCTACATTAAAAAATTGGGGATTTCCAAGAAAGACAAACCATTAGGGATAATACAACCTTTTTTTTCCTGAATGTACCTGCGTTATATGATGCCAACAGGTTGCCAATTTGGTTGGGAGTAAGTCTGTTCCCTGTTTTCATGTTCAGAAATAAAAACATCTCTGCTGGTGTTCGTGCACTGCGAAAGGAGTTGACACTCTAAATCTGTCAGTACAGTGCGGTTTTCAACCCTAAATTTTGTTTGTGTTACAGCTTCTTGAGACCGTGTGTTAATGTAAACACAATGGCAAATTTGTGTTATTGTGACATCAAGTACAGGCTTACAAGTCCAATTTATTACTCAGTTTTGTAGCGGTTTACGTAAACAGGCTACTTCTAAATACAACAGAATTTTTGTGTATCCGTAACAAATAAGGACAAACCATTTTGGCTACTAAATGTGAATCAGACAGCTGAAAGACCACCATCACACATTATAAACTAAACCAGAACATCATATAATTAACAGAATTGATCAAATTCAATACCAGACTCTTCCTCTGTCAATGTCACCCCCTTACGGCTCCATAGGCAACAAGCACTATGTGCTTTTGTTTCTATTTTGGTCCTGACTCCGCCCCTGTCCTGTAACTGCTTTGTTAGCAAGCACCATGTAAGATAATAAGGCAGTGTGAGAGCAGTAAACCTTACTTCCTAAAATCCTTCCATCATGCGTCGGCAGAGAACTCTGGGTAGCACCATGTGTTTTTGTTTCTGTTTTGGTGTTGACTCCACCCCTGTCCTGTCACTGCTTTGTTAACTGGTTGTGTTCACCTGTTTTATTCTGATTTGTTTCTTGATTATACCCTTGCGTTTAATCGTGGTTTCATTTATGATTATGGATATTTTTTCTGATCCCAGTTTTTTTCCTCCATTATGGACTCTGAGTTTGAGTTCTGGGTATAATAAAGCCACAACCACATTTATGCATTTATGTCCTGCATCACCTTACCGCATGGTACACCCTCATGTTCCACAGATGAGGAATTAGCTGATGTTCTAGAGGCTCAAATGGGAGTGAAAACAGCACGTCAACACAAACAGCCTACTTCTAAGTACAACTGACTGATTTTTGTTTATCCGTAATGAGTAAGAACAGCTTAATTGTGGCTACTAAATCTGAACCGCTGATACCATCAACCATTAGTTGACATTACAAATTAAACCAAAACAAAATAATATAATTAACTGATAAACTGTCTAACAAAACTAATTCAATACCAGACATGATAAATTTATTGCCCTGTCAGAGTTTCCCTCTCGCACTTCACAAAGCAATGTGCTTTCGTTTCTGTTTTGGTTCTGTCTCCACCATTGGTTTGTTGCCTGAATGTGTTCACCTGTAACGTGTTTCATTCTGATTTTTTTCGCCTATTTATACCCTGATGGCCTTGATTTCTGTGTTCCATTGTGTTTCCTAGTTTCATGCCTCACTGGTCTTGACCTTTGCCTGCTAGTTTCAGATCCACCATCAAGAGCATCTTTACCTCATCCATAATTTTGTACTTCATCTCAGCCTCGTCCTGCCTAAAGGCCAGACTGCAGTGAATTGTGTGCACAGCAGAAAGTCTGACTGCTCAGCAGGACTCCTGATTCAGGAGCTGCATGACTTTAGGGCCAAGAAGCGAGCTGAAAAAATCATCATGGACACCATACACCTGGGGGACTATCCATAACTGACCTTCCCTTTACCATATAGTGCTCTATGTGGAATTTGAGTATTGGCACTATAAAGTAGCATAAATACTATTTACAATGCTAACAATTTATGACTACAAACTAATACTCTCTGAAAAATAATTATAAATGTGTATAAAGACTTATGAATGCATTATGACATGTTATAAATGTATTCACAGGTCATTAAACACATGGTTTTCATGGAAAAAGTTACTGATGAATGGTGCAAAGTGGTTCGGAAAGTCCAACTTGACATTTTATGAGTATTGCTTCTTCATAATTACTGGAATAAAACAGTTCTTAGTATCCCATTAATTCAGATAAATGGTATCACCGCTCCTTTTTCCATTACGTGACGCTTTTTTGTCTTTTGTAACACATCGTGTCGAGCGATAATTGCGGCTTTTAGTCATCCGTTCCAGCTCTGCTAACTGCTGTATTAGCTCCTGACTCGATAATGGATATATCTATGCAAGCGGTGTGGAGCTCATAAAGCATCTACTTAGAAAAACACAGAGCTCATTTGAACTTGGATCGGCAGCTCAGCAGCATGACTCATAAATCTGTGCGTAAGGACATCAGCCAAAGTCTTTAATTATCCAGTGTTTAGCTGAAACCTCAAGGGAGGGAGATAAGATTTTGGAACAGAGCTTTGGGGATTTAATCGTGGGTCTGTTCATAAAGTGGGAGGGGAAAGCATGTGGTTGAGACAGAAGCCATAGAGGATTTATAGATTAACAAGTAAAAGTGCTCTTCCTTACCTCTCCATTAAAGAAGCAGAAGATGGTGGCCACGAGAAGACCCTGAAAAAGAAGAACCGTGTCAGATCTGAGTTGTGAGTTCACCTTTTACACCCCCGGAAGTGTGTTTTGGTGTTTAATATGCACATCGACGACAAGCTGCATTATATTCCACTGCATTATTCACTGAGCAGATTGAGCTTTGTACTTCTTCACAAAATACTGCACATGATTATTATTTCCTGCTAATTAGCTTCAGGGTGAAAAAGAAGGCTAAGATGCGTGATGACCTGAACTCATGCTGCATCAGTTAGGGCTGTATTAAGAGTTGAGTTAAGAGGATTGAATACCGAAACTACGCTCATCAGTATTCAGACAATACTACAGACTTCAGTTTTAAAAACACACTCAGAAGACCTATGAAACCTGCGAAATTAATAGTATCATTTTTTTTTAAGTGCACAAAAATTGTAACATTTAGGAAGAGAAAACATTTCCTGAGGAAGAGAAACCATTTCCTAAGAACAAATTATTATGGATAAAATTACTTAAATTAATTATTTAAATTAAAGAGAGCTGTAAGTGTACATGAGTGCTTGGTCAGTTTATCTTTCAAACCATCTGCATGTTTCCTTTACAAGAGAGCACATCGAATTAACATAATCATTGGCATAATTGTATTAATTCCAACTTAAAATAGCAAAAAAAAAAAAATCATAATAGCAAACATTATGATTTCATGACCTTGATTTAGTATCTCATGGATTCAATACATTGTACATATGATTAACTGTCAGAACATGATATTTAAAAAAAAAAAAAACAAACAAACAGAAAAATAATAGGATGTGCTGGATCAAGTGCTATTTTATAAGCTGTGTAATAATGAGAGTGGAAGCCACATGCGGAAGTTACATGTGATCATTACAAGACTATTCATGCAGCAATATGCTGGCAATATACCTGACTCCTATTAGATGTTTATTTCATTGCTTGCCATCTTCTCATTCATATATCATCATATTAGTCTTTTATGTGTTTGTCATATTTTACATAGTATTACATTTCACAGCAAAGAAAAAGCACTAGTTCCATCTTCAGTCTGCAAGTTCAATGCCAGAATCTTTTTTTTCCTTTTGAGGCCTAAAGGTGAGTGCTTGTCTAGATACTATGAGATACACCCATCTCTGATCAATCAATCAATCAATCAATCAATCAATCAATCAATCAATCAATCAACATTTATTTCTATAGCACATTTAAAATAACACAAGCTGACCAAAGTGCTTTACACTCCCAAAATTACCAAACACCAATACACACATTGGTGTGTACATATGCACATAATGCACAAAACTCAGCATTATTCAATCTCCATGCATCTAAGGACAATCATATGCTACAGAGTAGAGATGTGTCTTCAACATAGATTTAAAACAATCCAACGAGTCACAGTATCCAATATGCAGGGGGAGGCTATTCCAGAGCCGTCGCGCCGCCACTGAGAAGGCACGATCTCCTCAATCTCAAAAACGAGATTTTGGAACACTAAAAATGCAAAAAGCCACATAGACAGTAACCCGAGCTCAGGGTCGAACCAGAGACCATGGAACTGTTAGGTGGCAACGTTACCAGCTACACCTATTACATTTACTGCAAGTCAAATTAATTCAGAGTTACTTCCTTTGTCATTCCCAAAGACAGTTTATTTATTTATGCATTTATTTAGCTTTTTTTTTTTCTAAGTGTCAAACTCCTCCTGTAGTGATCTCGATTCTCTGTGCTTTTTTACACAGCCATGTGAAACTCAATTTACACTCACCTGATAATGCATTAAGATGTTCATGACGTAGTCGTAGATCTCGGACAAGACACGTCCCGCAGGTTTATAGGGCAGGAGGACGAACTGGATTCCCAACAGAGGGACGAGAATAAGAGTGGCACGAACTGCCTTCATGTACAGACTCGACTCAGCCTGGTGTGTCACCTTCAGCTTGGTGATGAGGACACGCACGATGTTGAGAAGGAAAAAGAGATTCACCTGAGGATAAATAGAGGATGTAAAGGACTTTTACTGATTGTTTTCATAATAAGTGAAAATCCAAGCGGCTGAACAGTTGAGCGTTAGAGGTCTTGCATTTAAACCCATAACCTTCGATAGTTAATACAGACCTTTAAGAAAAAAAAGACAAAAAATTGTTAATTTTCCTCTTTACGCCAATTAGCCAAGATATGTTTGCTTTACATAATTTATCTGTTACAAAAATGCTACTAATAAGTAATAAAGACTTAGCCACCCGTGATTCAGGTTCAAGATGGCATTACAGAACTGAGCAATATGGCCAATAATGTTGATATACAGTACTGTGCAGACGTTTTAGGCACATGCAAAGAAATGCTGTAGAGCAAAGATTCCTTCAAAATAATAAAATTAAAATGAAATTTGAAATTTGGTGTGACGAAAAAATTAAAATAGTAGTCTCCGGTACAATTAGTGCAGTTTTATAAGGAAATATAAAAAGTTAAGTTTAAAAGGTAAGTTTTATTGAGCATCTTGCAGAACCAGACACAGTTCTTCTGGACACTTTGACTTTCGCACTCGCTTTTTATTTTTGCAGCGAAACCCAGCAGCCTTCATTGTGTTTTTTGTCTGAAAAGTGTTTCTTATGTAATACGCTGCTTTCTTTAATGACATACAAACATTTTTCTGTAGCATCTAATTTTGTGCTAGAAAACTAATGTTTGGGAATCTAAAATGTTTTTTGTACTGACTTGATAATGTAGACGTCATAAAATAAAAAATCTATAACAAAGTTTGTACCAAAAAAAATAGGGTGCCTGAAACTTTTGCACAGTACTCTCTCTCTCTCTCGCTCTCTCTCTCTCTCTCTCTCTCTCTCTATATATATATATATATATACACACACACACACACACACACACACACACACACACACACACACACACACACACACACACACACACACACACACATATATATATATATATATATATATATTAATTGGTAACACTTTAAGGGATGAATTATTTACTAATTTAGTTATTAGTAAAATAATTTAGGATGTGAAGCAAGTATATTAAGATTTGGCCATGTATTAGACTTGTGAGATACATTAATTGTTACGTATTATGTCATGATAAATTTCTCTGTAACTGATCAATTTTGATAATTATTAAGAAATAGATTTTCATAACACTATATATTGTATACAAAACACTACACAAATCTACTTGGAAGAACCATTCTTTCCCCACTATACTTATTGGTATCATCCAATAAGTTGCATCCATTGGCTATTTTTATTATAAAATCTGAATACACTCCGGCTATCACTGTTATCAAGAAAAACTTTATCGTGATATAAATTGATATCTTTTTATCACCCAGCACTACATTATGATTGTTTTTTTAATAGCTCTGCATAATTTTGTCCATCTTTGAAGAGATATTAGATACATTTGCCCATATTCAGGATATTTTCACTTGCTAAGATATCAGTTATATAGATAGTAGCTCCATCACAAAACTAAAGAAGCAAATTTCAGATGTCAAAAATGTCTTGTTTGATGGAGTACATAGGTGTACTCCATAGTAAGGGGAACATTACTATGCCTCTAGTATGGCTAAATATCTTCAGCTGTCAGTTACAGGATTGAATAATGTTGAATCTACATTCTAGACACGCACATAATTATTAAAACGTAACAAATAGGAAACGTGAGAAACATCCATCAAAGACTTGAATATAAACAACATGCATTCAAACACTCCAACATGATTGATTGTTAGTTTGTGGGCAATAATGGAACAACAACAACAACAACAACAAAAACTCCAGATGGCTCACCAACAGCGCGGCACAGATCGGCCCGTGGATGATGTACAGCAGAGACGTGTTTGAACTGATCCAGCAACTACAGATTAAAAGGGAAATACCATGATTGACATTTTAGTATTTCACGCGCAACATTTTTATCCAGGTTGTAAATTAAGAGTAACCATCAATGTTAATCATTGTATTAAAAACATTACACAAACTTTTGATATTTTATATTCAAACCATAAAAACTGTGCACCTGTAATGTATCCTCTTAAAAAACGTATGGGGCAAAATTACTGACATCCCAAAAATTGTGAAAATAGTGATTCTTAAGGGGGGAAAAACACTAGTGTTATTGTTGTCACAAAACAGATTATTAGGCAGATTGTGGTTCACATGCATTGATAACATGAAGATATAAATAAATAAATGGAGAAACCATTAAATATAGGGTAGGTCTAGACACAAACTTTAACTAATTTCTAAGAACCTCAGTGCTGTTTTTCTCTTCAAGAGCGACATCAGCAAATGTTATTTGGTGATATCTGGGGTACCAATAATTTTGAAACACCACTTGAGGAGCCTTTATGTTTAAAAATATATTATAGATTTGTTTTTAAACTATTAAATAATATTATTATTATTTAATGTTAATATTAAATAATATATATATATATATATATAATAAACAGTAATAAACAGCATTATGTGCTGTTCACTTTCCAGATCTGTTCATTTTCATCATGGATGCCAATACTTCTGGAGTTCACTGTACTTGCTTTGAATTTCAGGAAACTGCTCATTATAATTCAAAGAAGCAATGATCTATAAGCTGTAGAGATTTTTTTTAAAAATGCCATAAACTGCAGAATGTAGGAAGTGCTGATCTAAGATCAGTTTTCTCTCTTACATACGACTGACTTTAGCTGTATATGAAAATCTAAAACTGATTCCAGATCAGTGTTCTTAGCTTAAATATATTCAGTAAAGCCGTTTCAGCCTGAATACAGCTTTAAGAGATTTCAGAGATACATGGCAGTGATATAGTGTATATGCAGTATGAGTTAATTAAAGAATACTTACTTGTCATCATAATAATAACTTCTGGCTACGGCGTGTATTGTAGTTGGTAACAGCGGGAAACCTGAAACGAAAAACACCATTTTCAAAAGATTAATAAAGGTTCTTGAAATAACACCAGACTAAGTATGTTTTTTTAAGCTTCTGTGTTGTGAGAACTCACCCCATCCGAGAAGATAGTACCACATTAAATGCTGTTTTTGGGCAAACACGGCCACAACGATGAGCGTGTGGAGGTAAATTCCTTCACACAGCATCCAAAAGTAGTTACACACGAACAGATAGAGATGGACAAACTGAGAAACTTTACAGCTGGTCTGAAAGGGAGAGATTAAAAAAAAAAGAAAGTACTGTTAACACAGTACTGTTTAATCACACAAATTATATTAAATTCAGTTCATACTTAGATCAAAAGAAGGCATACAGATGGAATCAAATTCGGCTCCATAATCATTTAAAGTGATTCAATTTCATTTTGTGTCACACAAGTTAGATCAAAAAAGAGGCCCACTGGGGTAGGAATCACTCTGCCCCATGCTCGGGGGAGGTGCAGTGAACAGAACCGTTAATGGCAGAGTTGCCAGATTGGGCTAGTTTAGAAATACTCAGTTGGTGGATATCTTGTTTTATAGCAAATATTCAGAATGAAACCGAATACATTTACATAAAAAATGGAGTATGTGCAGACAGTGTGTCTAAATGTGTCTCCTGTTTATGAGGTTATTCTAAAGATTTACTAGATAGTAGCCTGTAACATAATTTATATGTGATATCTGTAGTTTGAGACTGTGTCGTTAATGCCATCCTTCCCCACCAATATCTATGATCATGAGCTGGAGCTGGATCAAATTTGTTCAAGTAGTGTGTGAAAAAAAACCTGTGAAAAAGTATTTGATTTCCTGATTTCTTTTGTTTTTGTGTATATCTCATACTAAATAGTTTTAGATTTACAAACGAAATACAACATAAAACAAAGGCAACCCTAGTAAACACACATACAGTTTTTATTTATTTATTTATTGAAGCAAAATTCAGATGAGCCTTAATGTTCTTCTGGGTTAGCAGTGGTTTTCACCTCACCACTCTTCCATGGATGCCATTTCTTCCCAGTGTCTTTCTGATAGTAGAGTCATGAACAGTGACCTTTATTGATGCAAGAGAGGCCTGTAGGTTCTTTAATGTTGTCCTTGGCCCTTTTGTGACCTGCTGGATGAGTAGTTGCTGTGCTCTTGGAGGTATCTCTCACTGTGGTCCTTTGAAGTCCCAGAGCCTTTGAAATAGCTTTGTAACCCTTCCCAGACTGATGTATTTCAATCACCTTCTTCCTCATCATTTCTGGAATTTCTTTCAATTTTGACATAGTGTGTTAGTGGGTAAGACCTTTTAACCAACTTCATGCTGTTGAAAAAGTTCTATTTAAGTGTTGATTTGATTGAACAGGGTTTGCAGTAATCAGGCCTGGTTGCGTCTAGTCCAGCTGAACCCCATTATGAATGCAGTTTCATAGATTTGGGGAATTAGTAACTACAGGGACAAATACATTTTCATACAGGCCCAGTTGGTATTGGATAACTTTTTTGCTTCAATAAATAACATTTATTGATATATCGATATATTGCATATAATTTAAAAACTGTATTTTGTGTTTACTCAGGTTGCCTTTGTTTTATCTTAGATTTTGTTTTAATTTCAGAAACAATTTGTTATGTTCCCTCTCTCGCAGCGAATGGAGTAGCTTACTTCCGCATTCCAGCTCCATTCAGAAGGACTCTCGTTTTGTTTACCTCGGCCATGTGCGCTTTTGTTATTGTCTTGCGTCATGTCTCTGTCCCCGCCTCCTTATTTCGTATTGGTTCTCCATGTTATGTGATTATCATTTCCAGGTGCCTTTGATTTCATGTATGTTTTCTGTGTGTTTAAAAAGCCCTGTTTTCTTCCACTCGGGGCGGATTATTAGTTTGTAGTTCAGTTTAACGGAGTTTCACTTTGAAGTATAGAAATGTTTCTAGTTCCGTAGCGCGGATTCCGATTTCCGTAGCTCTTGATTCCGGTGTTCTAATTTAGATGTCCGAAGCTCTGTGTTTGTGGTTTCCAAACCACTTCCTCATGTCGAGTGTCCGTTTCCTCCCGAATCTCACTGTGCCGAGCGATTAAACTCTGGACTGATTCTCACGGCATTTGACACTAAGCTAAGTACCCTGGATTCCGATTTCCTCTCTAGCCCTCTTCCTCTCTTACACATCTCTGTGATAGGTTTACTTGCACAAGTTATTGATTTTCTGTTAGCGCTAATAGTTTGCACACCTTTTTGTTATCACCACTATATTGTTGTGAAGGTTCATTGCTGGATGCTGTTTTTTGTTCGTTTTTTCCTTCCGTGGTTTAGTGTGTGTTTTTGTACTGCTAGCGCTAATACTTTTTGAGAGTGTGTACAAGCTCTGCTTTTATATCCAGCGAAGACTCGAAGCCTTCTAAAAACCTGTTGTTTGCCCTGTTTCCCTTTCATATGTATGCTGAATAAAGTGTCGAAGCTTTTCACCGCAACTGTGTCCAGCCTTCTCCTGACAACGTAACAGAATAATCCGCCCAAAAGATGGATGCAGCGGGAAAAGTAAGGGCACGCCGCGCCATGCCACACCACGCCATGCCACGCCACGCCACAGTTAAAATGCCTGCAAACAATTCAATTTTTTTTCCCCAATGGACGTTTGTTTATCCCCCCGATGAGTTTGATGGCTTTTCCACCTGGCCACAGTGTTTCTGTTTGCAGGCACAAATTTATTTCCTGAGTTTGGAGGACCCCAAGCCCGACGAGGAACAGTGGGTGAGGTTCCTCCTCTCTCGTTTGGTCGGCTCTGCTCGCCAATGGGCAGAGCTTCACCTTGCCAGTGGATCCATAAAGTTCAAAACAGTTTTGGGCTTTGTGGATCTACTGGTTCAGGTGTTCGGAAGCCCAGACTTCCAACCCGACCTCTGGACCTTTTTGGGGAAGGACCGTCTGGGCGACCGACCTAACCGCTCATTCCTGGAATATTATGGGGGTAAGCGGGCTAACGTGGCGGCCTGCTCCTCAGACCCCCAAAGCCAGGAGTGTTCCACCGAGGGATGCACCCGCCCGGCCGTCCTGCAGTGCCCCACCTGCAGGAACCAGGGATTAAGGAGCAGCTTCTTCTGCTCCCAAAACTGTTTCAAGGGCAGTTGGCGGGTGCATAAGCGGCTCCACCAGCGGGCACCCTCAGAGCTCCAGCAGGAGACCAAGCAGGAGGTCTTCTCAGCGGAGCTGCAACTGGAGGTTAACCAGGCGACCTCCAGCCCCGAGCTCCAGCAGGAGACCCAGCAGGAGGTCTTCTCAGCAGAGCTGCAACTGGAGGTTAACCAGGCGACCTCCAGCCCCGAGCTCCAGCAGGAGACCCAGCAGGAGGTCTTCTCAGCAGAGCTGCAACTGGAGGTTAACCAGGAGACCTCCAGCCCCGAGCTCCAGCAGGAGACCCAGCAGGAGGTCTTCTCAGCAGAGCTGAAACTGGAGGTTAACCAGGCGACCTCCAGCCCCGAGCTCCAGCAGGAGACCCAGCAGGAGGTCTTCTCAGCAGAGCTGAAACTGGAGGTTAACCAGGCGACCTCCAGCCCCGAGCTCCAGCAGGAGACCCAGCAGGAGGTCTTCTCAGCAGAGCTACAACTGGAGGTTAACCTGGCGACCTCCAGCCCCGAGCTCCAGCAGGAGACCCAGCAGGAGGTCTTCTCAGCAGAGCTGCAACTGGAGGTTAACCTGGCGACCTCCAGCCCCGAGCTCCAGCAGGAGACCCAGCAGGAGGTCTTCTCAGCAGAGCTGCAACTGGAGGTTAACCTGGCGACCTCCAGCCCCGAGCTCCAGCAGGAGACCCAGCAGGAGGTCTTCTCAGCAGAGCTGCAACTGGAGGTTAACCAGGCGACCTCCAGCCCCGAGCTCCAGCAGGAGACCCAGCAGGAGGTCTTCTCAGCAGAGCTGCAACTGGAGGTTAACCAGGCGACCTCCAGCCCCGAGCTCCAGCAGGAGACCCAGCAGGAGGTCTTCTCAGCAGAGCTGCAACTGGAGGTTAACCAGGCGACCTCCAGCCCCGAGCTCCAGCAGGAGACCCAGCAGGAGGTCTTCTCAGCAGAGCTGCAACTGGAGGTTAACATGGCGACCTCCAGCCCCGAGCTCCAGCAGGAGACCCAGCAGGAGGTCTCCCCAGCGGAGCTGCAACTGGAGGTTAACCAGGTGACCTCCAGCCCCAAGCAGCAGCCAGCGAATAGAGAGGAAACCTCTCCTGGCCTGCTCGTCTCAGAGGTTCTAGAAGAAACCTCCACTCCAAGCCCATGTCCAGATATCACTCCTGCTCTCAATCCTGTTCTCACTCCTGCTCCCAATCCGGGTCCTACTCCGGTTCTCAGTCCTGCTCCCAATCCTGCTCCCAATCCAGTCCTCGATCCTGTTCCCAGTCCGGTTCCTACTCCGGTCCCCGATCCTGTTCCCAGTCCGGTTCCTACTCCGGTCCCCGATCCTGTTCCCAGTCCGGTTCCTACTCCGGTCCCCGATCCTGTTCCCAGTCCGGTTCTTACTCCGGTCCCCGATCCTGTTCCCAGTCCGGTTCCTACTCCGGTCCCCGATCCTGTTCCCAGTCCGGTTCCTACTCCGGTCCCCGATCCTGTTCCCAGTCCGGTTCCTACTCCGGTTCCCGATCCTGTTCCCAGTCCGGTTCCTACTCCGGTTCCCGATCCTGTTCTTAGCCCTGCTCCCAATCCTGCTCCCGATCCTGTTCTTAGCCCTGCTCCCAATCCTGCTCCCAATCCAGTTCTCAGTCCTGCTCCCAATCCAGTTCTCACCCTGGCTCCCAATCCGGTTCCTACTCCGGTTCTCAATCCTGCTCCCAGTCCGGCTCCAAGCCCCGTTCTCAATCCGGTTCCAAGCCCCATTTCCAATCATTTCCCAAGTCCAGGTTTTGATTTTTATGAGGGCTACATGGGTTTAATTTCGGGATGGGTGTTAGCCCTCCTCCTCAGTGCAGAGGGTGTTTTCACTCCCAGCTCCACTCATAACCCAGCTCACTCCTCCGTCCCCAGCCCTGTCTCCTCCTCCGTCCCCAGCCCTGTCTCCTCCTCCGTCCCCAGCCCTGTCTCCTCCTCCGTCCCCAGCCCTGTCTCCTCCTCCGTCCCCAGCCCTGTCTCCTCCTCCGTCCCCAGCCCTGTCTCCTCCTCCGTCCCCAGCCCTGTCTCCTCCTCCGTCCCCAGCCCTGTCTCCTCCTCAGTCCCCAGCCCTGTCTCCTCCACTATTTCCAACCCAACTCACTCCACTATCTCCTCCTCTGTTTCCTACCCTACTCACTCCACTATCTCCTCCTCTGTTTCCTACCCTACTCACTCCACTATCTCTAATCCAGGAGCTGAAGCAGGTACCAGGCAGAGCACCAGGTCACGCGCAGCTCGGAGATCCGGGTCCAGCACCAGGTCACGCGCAGCTCGGAGATCCGGGTCCAGCACCAGGTCACGCGCAACCCCGAGACCCGGGTCCAGCACCAGGTCACGCGCAACCCCGAGACCCAGGCCGAGCATCAGGTCACGCGCTACTCCGAGACCCAGGCCGAGCATCAGGTCACGCGCTACTCCACGATCCAGGCCGAGCATCAGGTCACGCGCTACTCCACGATCCAGGCCGAGCATCAGGTCACGCGCTACTCCACGATCCAGGCCGAGCATCAGGTCACGCGCTACTCCACGATCCAGGCCGAGCATCAGGTCACGCGCTACTCCACGATCCAGGCCGAGCATGAGTCCTCGTCCAAGTCCTCGTCCAAGTCCTCGTCCAAGTCCTCGTCCAAGTCCTCGTCCAAGTCCTCGTCCAAGTCCTCGCCACGACCCGGTCGACTCTGGCTGCGGGACATTAAATTGCACCAGCCTCGGTTCCAGGGGGGCAGATGTGCTAATCTTGCCCAGGGGTCCGGGTCCGCCACAACGGACAAAGCTTGCGGCGCTTCGGGAGCCGCGCCTTAAGGGGGGGGCTCTGTTATGTTCCCTCTCTCGCAGCGAATGGAGTAGCTTACTTCCGCATTCCAGCTCCATTCAGAAGGACTCTCGTTTTGTTTACCTCGGCCATGTGCGCTTTTGTTATTGTCTTGCGTCATGTCTCTGTCCCCGCCTCCTTATTTCGTATTGGTTCTCCATGTTATGTGATTATCATTTCCAGGTGCCTTTGATTTCATGTATGTTTTCTGTGTGTTTAAAAAGCCCTGTTTTCTTCCACTCGGGGCGGATTATTAGTTTGTAGTTCAGTTTAACGGAGTTTCACTTTGAAGTATAGAAATGTTTCTAGTTCCGTAGCGCGGATTCCGATTTCCGTAGCTCTTGATTCCGGTGTTCTAATTTAGATGTCCGAAGCTCTGTGTTTGTGGTTTCCAAACCACTTCCTCATGTCGAGTGTCCGTTTCCTCCCGAATCTCACTGTGCCGAGCGATTAAACTCTGGACTGATTCTCACGGCATTTGACACTAAGCTAAGTACCCTGGATTCCGATTTCCTCTCTAGCCCTCTTCCTCTCTTACACATCTCTGTGATAGGTTTACTTGCACAAGTTATTGATTTTCTGTTAGCGCTAATAGTTTGCACACCTTTTTGTTATCACCACTATATTGTTGTGAAGGTTCATTGCTGGATGCTGTTTTTTGTTCGTTTTTTCCTTCCGTGGTTTAGTGTGTGTTTTTGTACTGCTAGCGCTAATACTTTTTGAGAGTGTGTACAAGCTCTGCTTTTATATCCAGCGAAGACTCGAAGCCTTCTAAAAACCTGTTGTTTGCCCTGTTTCCCTTTCATATGTATGCTGAATAAAGTGTCGAAGCTTTTCACCGCAACTGTGTCCAGCCTTCTCCTGACAACGTAACACAATTTAGTATGATATATACACAAAACCAGAAGAAATCAGGATTGGGGCAAATACTTTTTTCACAGCACTGTATAGAACAGATTCAGATAAAACCCAGTTGCTTAAATCAGGTAAACATTTGAACCATATAAAGATTAAATTTGTTCACATAGACCAAATTTTGATCAAAACTAGACTTACTGATTAGATCAGATTCAGTCACAAAATCAAATCAAATTCTCATCCAAGATCTGATCTGAAAAGTTGGAACAAATTCAAATAAACCTCAGTTGCTTTAATTAGGTAAAATTTGAACCATGAACCAATATTCAGATTTGTTCACACAGATTAAATTCGCATTCACATCAAAATGAGTCTTGCTAATTAGATCAGATTCAGTTGCAAAATCTAATAAAATTCAGAACACATTCTAATCCGAATGAGTTACACAAATCAAATCCAACTTGAGAAAAAATAAAAACAAAATTAAATCATATAAGATTTGTTCATACTGAAAATCAAATACAGATCCAATTTGGGCACCCAGATCAGACCAAAAAATAGTCTCACTGATTAGATCAGAGTAAAAAAAAATTCAGATCAAGTTTAGTAGCACAAACCTGAACAAAACTGGAGCAAATTCAGCCACACAAATCAGATCAAATCCATTTGTATAAAATCCAATCATTAGATGACACACTCTTCCAATTTAATGAAACTGATCAGATCAAATCAGATAAATACAGATCAAATTTGTTCACATAGATCAGATCAAATCCAGTTATAAATTTAGATTTTTTTCCCCCCACAGAACAGAGTCAATTTAAACTGTCACAGATCAGGACAAACTGCTCTGTTACTGACACCACGCTCACCGGATTCCTCTGTACTAGTTCCTGGTTATTGGCCACGCCCGTTAACCAGATGATGGTGATAATGGAGTTCAAGATAAAGGAAAAGAAGAGGTTTTTGTGCAGGGTGATTCTCTGGCAACTCAAATTCCTGCCAGACAAAAACACAGAACACCACAGATGAAGAGAACATTACGAGAACATCTTCACTGTAATCACAGTGTTGCTTTTAGAGTTTAGTACTTACTTAAAATGGAAAAATATCCCGAGTGAAATAAACAGGGAGACCAGAGACAGCCCGTGTCCTATCAGGGCTAAGTAGAGCAGGTTTATTGCGGTCTGAAAGAGAGGAGTGGAACTGGATGAATGTTTAGTCATATAATAAACAGTTTCCTGTGTGGCCTGTCTGGTCTCCTGTAAATATTCTTTTCAATAAGCATATTTTCAGATAACTGTTAAGAATTATTTATGATATTTATCTTATTTTTTTCGCAAAAACAATTTTTTGTTTTCTAGTTTTGGGTGTGATGTGGAGCAGAAGTTTTATTATGTAGTTATTGATTTATATTATTTATATCTTAATTTCTTTAGAACGTGAGTGCTGTTCCCTGCAGCACAAACATGAAATGGTAATCCATATTTGCAGTACTGAAACACCACCTCTTTTTCTCTTTGGCTGCATTAAGCAAACTCAGCCTTTTTTTTTTTTTAATAAATCTTTTTTTCTCTGGAACAGTCAGGAGAGCCATTTGCAAGGTTGTTCCAAACAATTAAGTTAAAGGGCTCTTACAGTGCATTGTATAAACACTCATTAGTGAAGGAACCAACCTGAGATTCTTTATGCTAAATGAAAAGCCAGCAGGTTTACCTATAAACACTGTTTTATACCATGATTTTTTCAAGTACAAAACATATTAACAGGGTTTTCTCTACCATAGAAAGGCTTAGGCCTAAGTGTTTTTGTGAAGCATCTTAAGCCAAATGAATGTAAAAAGGCATTTAGGCGACATATCAGAATGAATGTTAAAACAACGGTGATAAACCACAAGGAAAATGAGCTTTTTCAATCATTTATTCAACAGAAATATCAATAGATGTGATATTCTTGTGTGGAAAAAGTAAGTACACTCTTGGCGTCAGAAGCTAGTATTGCCCCCTTTAGCACAAATAATGTCTTGTAGGCGTTTTGCATAATTGTTCACCAGGCTTGCTGGAATTTTTGACCACTCTTCCATGCAATATTCTTTCAGTTGCGATATGTTTGAAGGTTTTCTTGTATGTACTGTCCGTTTCAAATCCCCTCACAACATTTCAATGGGATTCAAATTCAGGCTTTGACTAGGACATTCCATAACCCTCCAGTTCTTCTTTTTGAGCCATTCCTTGGTGGATTTGCTAGTGTGCTCAGGATCATTATCCCGTTGAAAGGTCCACTTTTGGTTCAACTTCAACTTTTGGAACTTTTAGACTGTGTTCATGCGTAACTCAAAGCGCTTTGAGTGTCTAGAAAAGCGCTATATAAATGTAACTAATTATTATTATTATTATTAACGTGTTTTTCTGATGAAAAAAACAAAAAACGCTGTCCCCGCCCCCCAACAGTGCCTAAGCCCTCTGAAAACCTAGGGAAAACCCTGCATATTAATATTAAATAGGTTTAATAAGTAAGGAATTATTATATAGTGTTTTTACACCACCGCAATTTGCCAAATATTTTTTTAAGTAAAGAACAACATGTCTGTGCCAGTGGGGGCGTGGATGAGCACTGGCTGTGAAAGGAAGGATGAGTCACAGAGGCCTAGCGGGTAATGAATGATTGTCTACATCTGTGTATGGGTTTCACCAGCCTATTTATGTGTTTCTTTTCCTCTTCCACACAGCAGAGAGATTTTTTTTTGTTTCTCTTTAATGAAAATAAAAACAGCACATCATTCAGTGAAACAAGTTGTGCTCACTTGTTATAACAGTTATTCACTTTTGTCTTAAAGTTAATAAACTGGCAACTGTTTCCATTAATGTAAAATAAACGCTAAATCTCCTTACCGAAAACTTCACCATATCAACAGTTATACATTGTTCTTTGTTTTAAAAAAATAATTAATTAATTTTAAAAATCAGGACGTCTTTCATTTTTACGACTATTTAGGACATCTATTTATTTTTGGCGTATTAGGTTAGTTGCACCTAGTAACTGTGAGTCCATGGATACTTCTCATTTCTTGAATTGCTCCTTCTTGTTTCCTTTTAGTGTTAATGATTTAAGGAGTGAGGAAAACATGCAATAAACAAAGGAATTGAGGGAATGTATTGATAGCCATGATCACTTCAGCATGGATCACAGCTATTGATGTCAGTCAGAAGTTTGGAACGTACCATTCTGCTTTCTTTACTGTGCGCATTACATCTGGTGAAATTCGTCCACGTCCTGTTGCTCTCTGGATGAATAAACCACTGGCCGTTATCCATGCACACTTTAGAGGCTGTTTCTGTTAAAAACAATTAACAATACAAAACTCAATGCTCTACAAAGCTCTACTCCTCCATCCTGTGAGCTGGTACGGAGTGTAGAGCATTATTAACTTAAACGCTTATCACTATTATGCGGAAGTAAAAGAAATTCTAAAAGATTTATTAATGCGCGCCTATAAACCTGCTCATACATGCAATTATCCAATCAGCCAATCATGTAGCAGCAGCACAATGCATAAAACCATGCAGATACAAGTCAAGAGCTTATGTTAATGTTCACATCAAACTGGACAGTTGAAGACCAGTTTTGAAAATGTTTTTCCAGTCATCAACTGTCCCACTGTAGTCTTAGAGTGGAACCCGATGTGGTCTGCTGCTGTTGTAGCCCATCCACCGCAAGGTTTGGTGGGTTCTGAGATACTTTTCTGCTCACCACGATTGTAAAGAGTGGTTATTTATTATCTGGCCATTCTTCTCTGACCTCTCTCACCAACAAGGCGTTTCCGCCCACAGACCTGCTGCTCACTGGATGTTTTTTGTTGTTCGTACCATTCTGTGTAAACTCTAGAGCAATGGTCACCAACCCTGTTCCTGGAGATCTACCTTCCTGAAGACAACTATAATCGTGCCCACCTGACCATCTAGTCATTAGCAGCCTTAAGAATTTCTTGATCAACTAAAACAGATGTGTTACATTTTTTTTTGGAAATGAAACCTGCAGGAAGGTAGATCTCTGCTTTAGAGCTTGTTGTGTGTGAAAAATCCCAGGAGATCAGCAGTTACTCAAGTGAAATACTCAAAGCAGCCCTTTTGGCAGCAACAACCATGCCATGGTCAATGTCCCTGAGATCATGGGTAGATTTTTTTCCCCCATTCTGATGTTTCATGTAAACGTTAAGTAAAGCTCTTGATCATTTTACGCATTGCTCTGATAGCATACGATTGGCTGACTAGATGTTTGCATGAATGAGCAGGTGTACAGGTGTTAAAGTGTCCAGGGAATACATCTACTGCACCAAGAGACTTGTACAAAAGGCTCTAAAGCACCATTTTTGATTAAAGTTTAACCAAAACCATGCACACAGGCTATTAAAAAAATACTGAATGGCAGTATAGATATTAACTATTTACCTGTAGGATCAAAGTCCAGGAAGTGGTCAGGACAATGCTGGTGAGCGGTGACACCAGCATCCGTGTCGTCCCAGCACAGCCACCCATCCCATGTTCGGTTACACATTAGACCAGCTTTTAACGTAAAAGAAAACACACAAACAGCACTGCAGCCATGTGATAAAAAGAATTTGGCTAAAAAAGAGTTAATCTCTAACTCTCGGTCGACTTTTCATTCTGGTCAACCAATGATGCCTCAGGATACAAGCCTTCTCTGACTTCTTTAAGCAGTCAATCCAACTCGTTACTTTAAATTTAACGTAATTTATACGTTGTTACACACAGGATCATACTAAATAATAAAGATTTATGATTAAAGTAATGAACAAAACAAAAGTATTTAATGGACTCCTTTTTTGCATATACATGTATTATCACTATTGACCAATCCCTGGCCACACCCTATTTTCCTTGACCCTATAATAACTGCTTAGTAACTGTTACTATTTCTGTGCTCTAGTTTACTGTGTTTCCTGAATGTATTTTGAATTTTTTAAAATGAATTTTAGACTTCTGGAACCTCTGTTTCCACTTTGCCATCATTCATTTGTTGGATTTCACACCATTAATATAACTTCTAGTGTAAAGTACACTCAAGCCTACACTTTTATAAAAATAGTTCTTCATTGGTTCATTGGGTAGTTAAGGGTTTTCAGCTCCTTAAATGGGTTCTACTCAGAACACCCTGTTTTAGAGCTCTTTATAAAAGCTTTAAGGTGTGAACCAAATAAACTATACTTGGAACATTGTAACTTCTAGTGTACACTGAAGGCCACAGACTCAGAAACAAAGGCTTCTTCACTGGTTCTTTGGACAGCTAAGGGTTCTTTTTGTGGTAGGTACAAAATAGCTTTAAGTTCGAGGTTCTAAATATAATCTTTTTCAAGGGCTTACGCTGTCAGTTTCTACCTCTGTTGAATCAAGGGTGCACCCTAAAGGGTTCTCTGGTTTGTCTGTCTGAGGAAATTCTATGTCTCTTTTACAAAATATTTCAAGTAGTTAAGGCTTCTTAGCTTCTTAAATGGATTTTACTTAGAACCCTCTTTGATACATAAACTTTTCGTTGTAGGGTTGCACATAAAAATGTGGTTTCCCCAAACACACAAGCTAAATAATCTTTATGGGTTATAGATGTAACTCTTTTTTTTAAGTAGTGCTATAGTTGTGCTATTGGTTCTAGATAGAAAAGATAGATCTTTTTTTTCCCCCATTGCCATCATCCATTTGTTGAAATAATTTTACACCATTTATGTAGGGGAAAAAAAGAGAAAATAGTTCATCATGGGGTCATTGGATAGATAAGGGTTCTTAGCCTCTTAAAGAGTTAATTCAGTTGTAGGCTGTACATAAAACCTATAAGGATTCCCCCAAACAGACAAACTAAAGAACCTTGATGGGTTCTAGATGTAACCTTTTTAAAGAGATTGTGTTAATGGTTCTAGAAGGAACAACGTTTTTCCACTTTACCATTATCCATTACGTTATCCATTATACTACACTCACATTATGCTTCACTCTTCTTTTTTTCTGTAGATAAGGATTCTTTGTTTCTTCTTCTTCTGGGGTTAATGCTATTTTGAGATTCTACATAAAATCCATAAAGGCTCTCCAAAAGAGAGACTAAACAACATTTATTTTCTGCTTTCGGTTTCTACCTTCTTAGAAAAAAGTTTAAATCTGGTGTCCTAAATGGTTCTCTGTTTTGACTGTCTGGGGAAGCTCTCAAACCTGTTGTAGAACTCTACACTTCTGTTGTAGAGTTCTACATAAAAACCAAAGTGGCAAACTAAAGAAACTTTAAGGGCTTTGGATTTTGGATTTTCTTTTCTTTCTTTTTTTTTCAAGAGGAACTGCTGCAGGAACTTTCAAAAAGCAACTTCAGAAACAATGGAAAGAGCTTTTGATAAATGTCAGTAATTATCCTTCAGTCATTCAAACAAATTTTGTTGCGGTGGTTTAATGCTTTAGGAACATAAAAATACGCACATCCACTCATGCATGTTTATCAACACTCCATCCGAGTGCTTGATGATTTTTGAAGAGTCTGACTGAGGTTTATTCAGTTCACTCTAGTGCTGTCAGTCAGCGTAATGTCCCACTGCGTTCATTGTCCTGAGGCTTTTCATTTCACCATGTACTCTTCGTGTTAATAAGACAAGACTACACTGATTAATGTCATCATTTGCATACATATATGAGAAGCCTGTTGAATTGCTTCCTTCATGCTTAATGCCATTTCTGCCATATAACACCTGACCACCGAGTAGAACCAAAGACGATACATTCACCCTGCACCCTGCATGAATCCGAAGCATTTGAAATATGATTCAGACCTGAGGCAATCAGAATTCATCTAGCTTTGTTTGTTTTCATTTTCCAGAGGCGGGAATTAATCAAATGTTCTTCTTGGGTGTCGAAACACAAGATTTATGCATGTGGACTGGAGGCATTGACTGTTACCATGGCAACAAACTCTTTTCTATGGTTGGCTTCATCCGTTCAACTTTGATACAACTAGTTGTAGGTTGTGAGATGAATTAAAACACAATTTTCACCTTGAACTGATTTGCTTGCACAGACAGTACTGGAAGTAAGGAATAAACCACATAGGACTATGCTGTTCTAGAAAATTAATCCACCCCAAAGTGTTCCTAAAAGTATTAACCATCAGTGATTAATGTTGTGGAATGTCCAGTTATCACTTGGGTTATAACGGCTATAAACAATTGTTCCTGATTCAACAGTTAAGGTTTTTTTTTTTTTTTTTGTGTAGCTGTACCTCTGACATTGCTGTTGTCCATCATGATCTTCTGATAGCACTCGAACTGCGCCGTCATGATCTTCTGTCTGGTGGATCCAACATCGCTGTATACGTTATTAGAAACCTGCTGCTGGCTGTCGTTTACCTCCGGACTTGCTATTACAGCGACCTACAGATATACAACGCGCAAAACACAAAGACTATTTTAATTTCAGCTTGAATACATTGCGTTACATTGTGTTGTGGTACGTTACAAATTAAACAGTGCAATCCAGTAAACCTTGTCAACCGTCAACTACATTTACTATGAAAGAAAAGAAATTAAAAATGTTTAAATGTGAGAATGAGCATGTGAAACAAGAAGTCATCGGCATTCAGCATTCATTCATCTTTAATAAGCGCTTTTGTGATTACAGAGTCTATCCTGGGCTGGGTGTGAGGCAGGAATACACCCTGGATGGGTGGAAGGAGAAAGTGCTATGAGAAATTCTAACAGGAAACAGAGAACCTTGCACTTATACCTGTGCGTCTTACCTCCGGTATGATCCCGAGCAGAAACAAAGGAACTATCCACCTCCAGTCCATCTTCTTTTCCAGCATCTCCAATCCGCTGTTAATCTGAAAGGAAGAGGTTTGTGCAATCAATAGCTACGCATGCTTAGCATCTCCAACCTGAGCAGGAACTTCGATTTCTGTGGAAATGTAATCCCCCCTCAGTGTATCAGTACAACAGATCAGCATCCTTCTTTCTGCTTTCAAACAACAGGTAGACTTCAACTCAGATTTGCAACGTGCATCATGAAAGAGTACTGTAGTATGAAGATCCAGACACGGCTAGTCTTTAGACATGATGCTCTGGGTGTAAACTCCAGAAACGTAGCATCTTTGTTCATTTTTCAGCATGTGAAGTGTCTGCATGAAGGCCAAATATGGAAAGAAAACCTTTGACGCCATTGTCCTTCACTGGTTTAACATAACTGCACTGGCTTGACATAACTGCTTCAAAGAAAGATCAAAAGATTCAAAGTAACCTTTCAAGTCATGGAAGATGAACATCTGTGCTGTCTCTCAACTCTGTGGGGAAGTTATAACATCAGTCCTCTCACCAAGAGGTCGTGATTTGGAAGAACAGGAACTGATTGTGCAAAATATTTTTACATCCTGCTAATGAGAAACAGCCATGATATGACAGCTGAATTTCTACATAACCAAACTGTTTCTGCAGTGCTCTGATATTCTTAACTGCTTAAGAACGTGTACTTGACTTAACTGCCTCTAAATTTCCAAACATCAAATTATTATTTTTTTACGTTCATGGTGCACTCGCTGAACTAGCTGTATTTCATTATAGAAGATGTCCCATACAGCAAACAACATAACTGTCACATATTCATGCTTCATGCTGTAGTTCACATGGCAAAAACCACCATGTGCTTATGTACCTATGGTCCTGCCTCTGCCCCTTGTCCTGTCATTGGTTTGTTACCCTATTGTGTTCACCTGTTTTGTATTATCATTTCATTCTGAGTATGTTTGCAAAGTCTTATATATGTTTTATGTTCGTAAATCCGAGCCTTTGATTCCCAAATTATGACTCTTATCTGTTCTTCAGATTATGACTATGGATTATCCCAGTTTATTGATGTACTGACCATACTGCTATGGGCTATGATTATGATTCTTGGATCGCCTACAACAACACACACACCGACCACCGAATGTTAATGAATGTTTGTTTTCTTGATGTAACAGGCCAGAATACAACACAGTGATGTGTTATCTAGCTAAACCACACTTCAAAACACTAATTTAGCAAAGCAGGACTCTTGACGTTAATCAGAAATCAATTTATCATATGCTGAGGCACATGTGGAGTGAGTATGTCAGCATAAATTCAACTGGAGGCATCAGATGATCAAAAAAGCATGTTGTAGTGACGTCAAGTAACTAGTAAACAAGTATAATGTTATATTTTTAAGACATACTTATTTCCTGTCTTCAAGTGTTACACACTTGGCTCTTGGCTGGTTCAGCACTTATCTCACTAACAGGCACCATTTTGTAACCATCAGCAAACACAAACCTGTCAATGCAATTCTAGCTGAAGGTGTTCCTCAGGGATCAGTTCACAGCCCTCTTCTTGTCATTTTGTTTTCATATTACCCTTGGGTTATATTTTGTAAAAATGCAATCTTAGTTTTCACAGTTATGCAGATGACACTCACATATCTGCTGGCACAGAATCTATCTAATCTACCTATCTGTCTCTAAAACATGTATTAATGACAATGGATGAATGGCAATTTCCTAAAACTCAACACTGATAAAAGTGTTTTAATTATATCCAAAATTTTAATTATCATCTTCAAGGCCTTAGTTTCTAAATCTCCACATCTTGCAATTAACATAATGGCGTAATTAGAATACAGTCCCTTGCAGCACGGAGCCTTGGCTTAACTTTCGACCCTCGCTTGGTTTTATGTCTTCCATCAGGTCACTAACCATAAATGCTAATTTTTTTTACAACGAAACAGGACTAATAATTTCTGGGCTTAGAATTAAGACCACTATTCTCTCTTGCAATTCTTTAAGGAACAGTATGTCCATCCATCCATTTTCTGTACCGCTTATCCTACACAGGGTCGCGGGGAGCCTGAAGCCTATCCCAGGGGACTTGGGGAATGAGGCAGGGGACACGCTGGACGGGGTGCCAACCCATTGCAGGGCACAATCACACACACATTCTCACACCCATTCATACACTACGGACAATTTAGAGATGCCAATCAGCCTAGGAGGAAACCCCTGAAGCACGGGGAGAACATGCAAACTTCGCACACACAGCGTGGTGACGGGAATCGAACCCCCAACCCTGGAGGTGTGAGGCAAACCATTAAGCCACCGTGCCCCCCTGAACAATAGGTATATTTATTTAATTCGTACATTACTGTAGCAGAGTGCGGTAGCAGTTTTAGGAGATAGTGGTCAGTGGTCAGTGACAGCTTGAGACAGCTGAGAGCAACTTATGAAAATCAGCTTTGATAAACACGTTCTAGTTGTCTCAGGTTTAAATTAGCCACTAGGGCAGGCAAGTTATTTAATGTCTTAGCACTCTGGAACACACTAACCCTATTTATTTATTTATTTATTTATTTATTTATTTATTGACAGTTTATGCTGATGTGTGTTTGACGCTGTATAAATGTTGTTTTGCTGATGAAGTGCTGTTGCAGACCACTTCATCAGAGATAAAAGAGAAACATCACCACTATAATAATAATAAGAAGAAGAAGACAACTTCAATACAATAAAACATCAGCTCATCATAATTTTTATGACAAATCCCTTAATGCCACAATTATGAATCTGCAGATGGTACAAGACACAGCCTTCCTTCCATCCACTTCCTGTACCACCTATCCTACACAGGGTTGTGGGAAGCCTGGAGCCTATCCCAGAGAACTCAGGGGACAAGGCGGGGCCTACTCTAGACAGAGTGCCAACCCATCAAAGGGCACAATCACACACAATGGACAACTTAGAGATGCCAATCAGCCTACAACACATGTCTTTGGACTGGAGAAGGTAACTTCAGTACCCAGATGAAACCCCCGAATCACAGGGAGAACATGCAAACTCCTCTTGGAGGCAGGAATCAAACCCCCAACCCCAGAGGTGCAAGGCGAACGTGCTAACTGATAAGCCACTTTTTCTTTGTGAAAGATGTTTTCTTCACATTACCCCAAATCTTTCATTTTCACTAGAAGATGGCCTTTTTTTTAATCGCAAAATTTCGTTGTAAGCACTGAATGGCATGCAGCTTCTACTTTTTCTGTACTGCCTTTCTGGATGATTCTGTGAAAGTCTCCTGACAAGAGATGCTGTGTAAGCTTCCCTGCTAATGTTTTTTTTTTTTTTTCAACGAGCTGTAACCACAAACAAAAAGAAGGCTAAAAATGGCCTGAGATGAAGAAGGCTCTTCGAAGTCAGAGAGTTCATTAATAATTCACAGAGTTTGAACAGTTCTCATTAAGGAGTAAGGTATAGTCTGTGCTTGTGTCAACATCACGTTCATTTTCGTTAACTTGTGCTTGTTGTAGGTGATGGTGGCTCAATTGTTAAGGTTCTGTAAAAGTCATCGTAAAGTTTAAGTCCCAAAAGCTGCCAAAAAACACTTAAGCAAGACCTTTAACCTATCAACTGCTCAGCTATATGCTTGGATTTTATCCAGTCTGAACTGTATATTGCTTTAAATAGTTCAATCTGTCGAATGAATAATCATAGCAGGCTGTGAATATATCACTGTTTCACAGGGACTGTTGAAAATGAATCAATTTGCTTACAAATGCAGCCTGTGAGAGTGCAAGTCTTGTTTGGAAAATGATCAATACTTCGTTGTGTTACAACTGCCAGTCTTTAGTTAAATTAATGACCTCCCTTTTGGCTGAATTACCTCAGCTATGCTGGTTCAAGACAGCAATAAGTCAAGAAATTAAAAACAGATTATGGAGGATCTAGCGCTCGCCTGCTCCTCTGGGTAATTCCCATCCATCTCATCCCTCCCTCCTCTGAATGGAAATACAATAATCCTCCCATCCATCATGGTCCACTGCAGACTTAACTTGCTGTTTATAATGGAAGTGGACATGAGTTGCTTGTCTCAGCTTTATGCAGTATGAAAAATAGATGAACACATTCTGGCCTGGGTCAGGCTTCATCGTTCTTGCAGTCCAAAAAAAACAACAACCAAAAAACCAAGTTGGCCAGATTCTCGCAGTCATTTCAATATATCAAGTTATGTTCAGGAGTCGATGTAGCTGTTCAACACGTATAATTGTTGGGTCATCACTGTGGTCTAACTTTACTTGTAACTTTACACTGCCCTGGAGACTTACTGGCAACCTTCATAAACATTACACACAATAATTCAAATGTATACCTCAAGCAAAATGTAAATCTATTCTATATTAAGTATCACTCATAATTTCATTGGAACAAAATGTTAAAATACTAGTTCTTTCTCTCCAAAATATATCTGCCAAAATTACTGACAGTGTTATTGCGTGGCTAGTGGTTCACTCTTGTGAAGAATATTGGCGTCATGAATTGAAGTACAAGAATATTTCAGCCCAAAATCTGGTTGCCTCTACTAGGAGGTTCAGACTTGTCCATAGATAAATCTTTCAGCATGTTGATGAGCCAAACATACCTACTAGCTAAAGAAACACAAAAAATCAGTATTTTGAAGTCTCCAAATTTTAATCCATATATGTTTGAGTATTTGCCCCATTGTGATTTCTTCTGTTTTTTGTGTATATCTCATACTAAATTGTTTCAGAAATGAAAACAAATTCTAAGATAAAACAAAGGCAACATGAGTAAACACAAAATACAGTTTTTAAATGATAATGCTATTTATACTGGACCTGTGCAAAAATGTATTTGCCCCCGTAGTTACCAATTCCCCAAATCTATGAAACTACATTCATAATGGGGTTCAGCTGGAGTAGACACACCCAGGCCTGATTACTGCAAACCCTGTTCAATCAAATCAACACTTAAATCGAACTTTTTCAACAGTATGAAGTTGGTTAAAAGGTCTTACCCAGTAACACACTATGCCAAAGGTGAAAAAAATTCCAGAAATGATAGGGAAGAAGGTGATTGAAATGCATCAGTTTTGGAAGGGTTACAAAGCTATTTCAAAGGCTCTGGGACTTCAAAGAACCACAGTGAGAGCCATCATCTCCAAATGGAAAAACTCAGCACAGTAGTGAACCTTCCCAGAAGTGGTCGACCTTCCAAAATTCCTCCAAGAGCACAGCAACTACTCATCCCGCAAGTCATAAAATAGTCAAGAACAACATCAAAGGAACTACAGGCCTCTCTTGCATCAATAAAGGTCACTGTTCATGACTCCACTATCAGAAAGACACTGGGCATAAACGGCATCCATGGAAGAGTGGTGAGGTGAAAACCACTGCTAACCCAGAAGAACATTAACGCTAGTCTGAATTTTGCCAAAACACACCTTGATGATCCTCAAACCTTTTGGGAGAATGTTCTGTGGATTGATGAGTCTAAAGAGGAACTGTTTGGAAAACAGGGGTCCTGTTACATCTGGCGTAAACCAAACACAGAATTCCACAAAAAGAACATCATATCTACGGTCAAGCATGGTGATGGAAGTTTGATGGTGTGGGGATGCTTTGCTGCTTCAGGGCTTGGGCAACTTTCAATAATTGATGGAAACATGAATTCTGCTCTCTACCAGAAAATCCTAAAGGAGAATGTCCGGCCTTCAACTGGATTATGCAGCAAGACAATTATCCAAAGCACAGGAGTAAGTCCACCTCTGAATGGCTCAAAAAAAAAAGCAAAATAAAAAGTTTTGGAGTGGCCTAGTCAAAGTCCTGACTTGAACCAATTGAGATGCTGTGGCAGAATGGGCCAAAATTCCACCACAACGCTGTGAAAGACTCATCTCCAGTTATCGGAAGAGTACTTAGAGAATTTAAGTTTAAGGGGGCAATTAGTTTTTTACATGGGTGGTAGGAGTTGGATAACTTTTTTTGCTTAAATAGAAAAATAATAAAAACTGTATTGTGTGGTTACTCTGGTTGCCTTTTTTATGTTGTATTTCGTTTAAAGATCTAAAACTATTTAGTATGAGATATACACAAAAACAGAAGAAATCAGGCAAATACTTTTTCACAGCACCATATATTGACACTTGCTCATTTTACTGAAGGGAACCAATAGTTATGGAGGGCACTGTGTGTCTTTAGGAAAATGCATGTCTCTCCCTTTGACTAATTCAGCTCGGTTTCCTATAACTGTATAGATCCAAATCCAAGATTGCTGTTTAAGGCCACATTTACAACTTGCTTAAACAACTGATTTTGGTGAGATCAGGATCAACAACAACAAAACATAGTTAGCCAGAGGACTAGTTGGTTCAACCAAAAAAAATAAATAAATAAATAAATAATTTTTTTTTTTTTAAATTAAAAAACTACTTTTTGTTGACTTTCTCAGGTTTTTTTTTTTTTTTTAATTTTTTTTTTTTTTATTATTATTATTATTATTATTTTTTTATTTTTTTTATTTTGTATATAGGCTGTGTTGAAACTTAATGCACTTCACATCAATGCTGTAACAAGACAAAATCCCACCACACTACACTCATCGGTCAACATGATCTAGTCGTTGGTAAAACTCTTCTTACTAAATGGATTGATTAGTAAACACGAATGACAGACAATCTTTTCAGGAACAGAACCAAGAAACATAGAGTAGCCCAGAGCAAAGCTCCTGCTAGTACAACTAGCTCTTGCTCACCTAACTGTAACAGATACTGTATTGTGAGAAAATAAAGCTGTCAGCCAGATTCAGCCAGAATAGTTGCCAATGATTTGCTAACAATTAGGTTTCCAGGTAACCAAAGCATGGACACGGCTTTGTTTTCCACTTGGAAAGTGAACCTCTGCCCAAGTCTCAAAGCTCTTACAGAGTGGAACAGGTTTTCTTCCAGGACTGCCCTATATCTGTATCTCCAACCATCTTCAACCCTATTCCATGCTGATGAAAAGCATCCCCATGCATAAAAGAGTGAATACTTACAGTATGCAAGGCATACTGTCCTTCAGGCAGTAGTGGCTCAGTGGTAAAGGCCACTGTTCAGAAGGTCAAGAGTTTAGACCTCAGCAGCTCCATGCTACCATTATTGGGTTACTGAGAAAGGCCCTTAACCTTCTTTTCTCCAAGGCAGTTGTATCCTTGACTGACCCCAGCTTCCTAAAATGCTCTGATATGAAAAAAAAAAAAAAAAAAAAAGGATTTCACTATTTCACTCCACTGTATATGACAATAAAGGCTTTCTGTCCATATCTGAATAACAAATGATGAGGTCTCTCGCCTGTGTTTAGACCTTCTATAGGTTTTTTTTTCCTGCGTTCTGTAAGGAATTTGAATGGATCTAATTTCCCTTTGAACAATATGCAAACAAGTAAGCTAGTAGGGGAGTTTCAAGTTTTTGATGGCTTGATTTTTGTTGGTGGACAGGGACTTGCTCTCCAGTGCCAACTTGATTTGAACACAATGTAACAGGGGTGTGATTTCATTATCTATCCCTCTAAGAAAGTGAAAGGGAAAGAGTAATCTCCCAGAAGACTTGCAAACCTGTACTTGCAGCCAAAAGTGGTTCTGCCAAATATTGACCATTTGCCCTAGAATAGTGGTATAGTGTAGTTTTGCAGCAATTAATTAATCAACTCATTCCATAGCTGTTTCTAATTTATGGCAGTAGCTGTGATAATGATGGATCCATTTAATACCCATTTAAATTATAAATGTAGCAGGCAGGGCATTTTTACAGTAGAATTTGAATGAAATCTTTAAATGCAATTTTCTACTTATTTACCTTTGGGGGTAAAAAATGCCCTGTGCAAGCTCCATGAATACATTTGCAAAGATTGGAGTGGAAGAACTCAAGTGTCCTGCACAGAGCCCTGACCTCAACCCCACTGAACACCTTTGGGATGAACTGGAACCCCGACTGGACCCCAGGCCTCCTCACCCGACTTCAGTGCCTGACCTCACTAATGCTCTTGTAGCATAGCCAAAATCTAGTGGAAAGCCTTCACAGAAGAGTGGAACTAAGACTAGAATGGTATCCTCAACAAGCACATATCAGTGTTATGGTCAAGTGTCCACACACTTTTGGCTATATAATGTACAGTATTTGGTGTGCCAAGCTCCAGAGCACCAGAGCTCTGTAAGAATCTATATATATATATATATATATATATATATATATATATATATATATATATATATATATATATATATAAAACGTTATAGATTAAGTACATACCATGTCAACTGCTTCCAGTCAGTTTGTGATTAAACTTTTTTTTTTTTAATTTATTAAAAGATGTTATGATATCTACAATGTCTCCGAAAAGTATATTTTGACATCATTTATCACAGTATCAATACTATCATATTGCCAAGTCCTACAAATGACTTAAATAACAATAGCATATACAGTGTATATTGTTAGAAAAAAATAAAAATAAAAAAATAAAGGGTCTTGATCCTGCCTAGAGGATGTCTAGAGGATGTTTACACTACATCCTTTATCTTTTTCCCTCATTCCCAGACCACAAGGTGTTCCAGTTCACACGTGATTAGTCTCATTTCTCCCAGGTCAGTGATATGAGCACGAGACCGTCCTGATAGCGTGTTTATCGTGACGTTATTTGCTCTGCGAATTCATGTTACACGTTCATGCTTTTTTTTCTGAAACTGCTGCCACTGTTGAGTAAAGATAAGAGCTGTGTGCTAAGAAGAACAAACACAGCTGGCTGTGGAAATATTTATTTTGGTTATCTTGATGGTGACGACTGAAGGCTGTTTCGGCGCTTGATGCTCCACTGCACTTCAAACAGAATCCCAAAGTTTGATGAAACGTGATGAAATATGCGAAATGCAGGATGGCGACAGTGAGCTTGGCATTTACTAAACACTAAAACGCATGGTACTGTAGGCACTGAACGCTTGAGAAGTCCTTTAGTAGTCACGCTGTATTATATAAGGCACTAAATTCTGTCTGCTTATAAACATGTCCATAAATACGTCGCTATATATAATCAGAATTATTTATATATTTTATCAGACGTTTTTATTTATAGGAGAGCTACAGTGCAGTTACTTTAGAGCTGCCATATAAATTTTCATTACACTACAGCGGTGTCGAATTCTCCAATTCAAAGGTGTGGATTAAATTTCTGTAACAGCAGCTCTGACAATAGTGCTAGCTGTAATTCCAATAACTGATTTATTATATTAATGCACTGGTTCTAATGCGTTATCATTTCTATAGTAACAGCTCATTCAGAGAGACTTGTATGGCTTGACATAATCTACACCTAATAATGAACAAATAAAAATATGTTGCTATTTAATAAAGAAATCTATATAATCCATGATATAGTGAAGTTTTCTATAAGGAGATGTTTATTTAACTTTTATGGAAGAAGTCTCCAGTGTCAGTGCTTTGTAAGTACGTTTTCCATCACGGGAAAGTTCGAGTTTCTGATTTCTCGAGGGAAAAAAACATGAGCAAGTGGTGTTTATAGCTGAAATAAAGAAAGTAAATAATAAATGGTTAAAAAGCACAGCATGCTGTTTATTAATTTAAAAAAAATTGCAACGTTTGGAAAAGTGCTATGTTATAAGAGGAATAACACACTTCAGGAGGTCAACTCTCAACTCTGCTTTGAGCTTGGCTGCATCACACCACTTTGTGCCAGGTAAGGCAAATGCAGACGGATGCAAATTCAGTAAAAAGCTTTTATTAAGGTAGAGTTCAGGCGGCAAAACACTGAAACACAATACTTCGCAACGTACAAACATACACGAGGGGTTTAAATATACAGACTAATCAAAAGGGGATACAGGAACAGCTGTGGACAATGATGACACATGAAGGATACAACCAATGACAAGACAGGGGAGGAGACAGGACGTGAATGAAAACAAAACACACATGTTAACGTAAACAAAACATAACCCAGAAGCGTGTGCTGCTTATGCGTGCTTTCACGTGCAGCGCTCGGCACTCTGTGCTCAGGGGAAATCCCTGACACTCTGTCGCTGATTATTTTCCTAAAACAGCGTTTTTTATTCCATACATATTACATACACAAACACTTGTCCCACTGTTTTTTTCTTTCTATATATCTATGTATGTATGTATCTATCTATCTATTGTATCTAGTTATTTATTTATTTTTACCACTGTCACCTTTGGCCTAATAAAAGTTCCAAGAAGGAAGAACCATCAGAGGAACCATTAAGGAACCTTTATTCCCTATAGGATCTACAACGGGATTTCTATAAAGTTGATGTTTATATTTAACAAAGAAAACAGAATCTTTGATGTGGTGAAGTTTTTTCTGTAAGGAGTGTTTACTGCTGCTAGAAAGTTAAGTTATTGTATACAGTGTATATATATATATATATATATATATATATATATATATATATATATATATATATATATATATATATGGGGCGGGGGGGGTAAATAATGAAATGTTTCTTTAATAAATAGAAATGATTAGTTTCATATTAAGCTAATGCAAAAAAAAAAAAAAACAAAGAAAAAAAAAAAGGTTACTTTTTTTTAACCAAAATTAATAAATTTTTTTAAAATAAATTATATTAGGCCTCTGGGTGGAGACAAATTTAAAAAAAAATAAATAATAGTAATAAAAAAATTTTACAAACATAGAAATCTTGTCTTTCTTCTATTCTCATCTGCATAGAAATATGGTATCACTCATTAAAACATGAGATGATTGAGATGTTAGTATTTAGCTAATGCAAAAAAAAAAAAAAAAAAAAAAAAAAAAACTCATGTTACATGTTACTTTTGAATACTTTTTTAAATAATATATTGCAGCACCTGTATAAAGAAAACGATGAAATAAAATTAAATTAAATGAACTGTCTGGCTGAGGACAAAATGCAACATCACCTTTACTCATCCACATTTCTACTGAGCTCAGGTGTGGTATACTGTATATTTCAGAACTTACATGCATTGATGCTTGTCATGTCTAACATAAGTAGTAAATAATATATCTAATTAACTAAATACATTTTAAAAAAATATAAACAAGAATAAGCCTGACCTGAATGAGAGGTGGAACCGCCTTGGTCTCTCACATCTCTCTCTCTCCATTATTAAACCGCTAAAATATTTACGTCCATCACAGCCTTAATAAATGATTAATGGCTCGTGCAGGAGGTTTACAGCCTTCAAATGATAGCTGGTTAAATGTACAATTGGACAGAATTAGCAAATTAATGATTACAGCTGTGTCTTTGGCTCCAAATTGTTATCTAAAACAAAACTATAATTCAACATGAGCTTCAAACAGTAAAGGGATGAACTCTGGATGAACTTCCTCGTTCTCAAAGTTATTCCCATACTAATAAACAATAAGAATTCAAATATAAACGACTCTACTCAGAACAGTTAGATGATTTAATATTTCAGTACAATGATCTAACTTTGCTGTTTTGTTGTGTGTGTAAAATGAGCCTTGTTCTTCTAATAATGGAAATTTTTTTAAAAAGTGAAGCGTAAATCCATTATAAATGCAATTTCCTTGGAGTTTGTTTCCATGTTTCCAGTATTAGCCGGGTGTGTGCCGAGTCGGTAAACAGTGTGTGACTGCGGAGTTACGTTACACACACACACACACACACACACACACACACACACACACACACACACACACGCTAAATGTGAAATGCCAGCAGGGATGCAGTATCAACAACACGCCTCATCGACTTTGACTATAAACTGATTTGGATGTTGTGTGTTTTATTCATTTATTCATGTTTTTATCCTTTTAAATTCTTTTTTTTTTTTAAACCTTTTTTTCATTTCAACGTAATCTCTATCTATCACAGACAGGGATGGACAGGAATTTCCTGCACTGAGAGAAAAACACAGAAAATATTTGTAAATTTGTAAATTAAACGTTCATGCTTTTTTTTTTTTCTAAATTAATCAGCATAATTCATCATGTCAGACGTTTTTGTACAGAGTTACTGTACATGGTGCACTGAAACCGCATTCTCCAGGACAGCAGAAGTAACATGAACGCTGTATTTCTCCAGTGTTAGAAAGTTACTAAAGTTTACAATCACAGAAATAAATGAAAACTCAAGCAAACTCTGCAGTATTTATTTTAATTTAGTAGATAGCTGGACAATTTGAATGTGAAAACCTTGACAATACAAAATGTAAAGATTTCAGCTACACAGACTTTCTATTACTCTGTATTTATTTTCAATTACATTTAATTAAAGAAGATAAATATTAACCTTGTAAAAATCGTGTTTATCCTGGTAAGTAAGTAATCAATGCACTCGTTTTAATATGCTGTACTGGCAGAGGGACTTAGCTGATAGAACTCAAGACAGAACAGGAACTAAATTGTTTCTCAGACATTCAAGAGCATTAAATGTAACTATAAATGGATAAAAAGTATGACGTGTCATTCTTCATTAAATACAACATTGTAAATGTTGACAAATTGCTGTGGTATAAGAGGAATAAAATACTTCAGGACATGTTGTTATTGGAAAATAATCAACTTCTGGGTGGTAACAGTAAATCCACTTCACAACTGGACACATCACACTACCTCACTGTTAATTATTCTTCTATAACAGAATGACATGAAGTGTTTGCTCCTTCCTTAGCCCTCTGAATTATAACATTTACATCAAAAAATGTTTTTATTACTTGAATCGTACGGCAATGTGGAAAGTGTGCAATGGTGGAAAGTATCATATAATCAAAAATATCACAAAATGATTACAATTCCAATTCCAGCATCTAGAAAGGAATTACAGTCGTAAAAATTATGTGGATGGATTTACTCACTCAAAATACATACAAAAATTTGATCCAAACATGTTTTGGGTGAAATATCCTTTCAATTCTTTCTCTTGAATTCTTAATTCTTTGTCTTGAAGCATAAAATGTAGAAAATAAAGTGCAATAGTTTTTCTTAATTTGAATGTGAAAAAAAATGTAAATATACTATTAGAGAAGCCTAGTGGTTTTTTTTGTTTGTTTTGTTTTTTTTTTTTTTTTTGCTATGTAGGCCTGTTTCAATTCATGAATGCGTATACTACAGTTCCATCATTGTATGTTGTTGCCATTTGGCAACAATTACATTTTACCATTTAACAGAATACTCAAAATATATAAACTTTTTTTTTTTAAATATATGAAAAAAACAAATAAATGTTAACTTATCTCAGATAGTGTTTAATATTTTTCCTTTAAGTAGTTTTGCTTAAATATTAAAAAATTAATCAAATTTTGTGTCCTCCACCTAGCCATGTGACTGCAGAAAAGGAAGTGCAAACAGCACTTCCTGGTCATGTGACATGACATTTTTTTTTTTTTTTGTCAAAGTTAAAGCTCCCTTTTTTATAGGAAAATAGTAGTTTTGTACAGTATTACTGCCTATCAAAAAATTGGATATAAATTAATTGTTGCCATGTGGCAACACCATGCAGGAAGGGGTTAATACCTTTACAGATGTGCATTAGCTGGCTTCATAAGCTTGCATAACATTCTACAAAAATGCAAGCTAGTTTAAGAGCAAACCATTTTCCATTTTCACTGTGATAGCTGTTCAATTTATTTCAATCTGACCTGCAAGTTTGAGTACGTTTCTTAACGTAAACAATAATGTTTTACCATGTGATTGATTTCCAATTACAGCATTTGGCAGATGCCCTTATCCCAAGCGACTTACATTTTATTTCATTCATACATCTGAACAGTTGAGGGTTAAGGGCCATGGTCAAGGGCCCAACAGTGGTGGCTTGGCAGTGCTGAGGTTTGAACTCACAACCTTCCGACCACTGCCCACAAACAACAACTGCTTAGCATATACATTCACCAGTGCCAGAGACCAGAGCAGGTTTCGATCCAAGACCCCCCCCCTACCCCCACCCCAAAAAAAAGAACATTTTATTTAGTTAGTTAGTCCATATAGCCTTCATCAGCTCTGCTCACGAATAGAATGAATAGAAATGTGATAAATTGTGAAAAATACACTATAAGTGTAAAAAGTGCTTTTTATAGACATGTGTGTAAAGGATGAGAATAACTTGATGATTACGTGTTCAAGATAAAAGGGGAAAAAACGAAAAAACACTGACCCTGACTAACTACTTCAGTGACTGACTTCTGATCTTTACGACTTTCATGGTGAAACATCTTGAAGGTTTTAACATTACAGCTGCCTCGACTTAATGAACATCCAGGATGACGTGAATGGCTGAGAACTTCCGTAAATAGTTCTGAAGTCCATCCAGAGCAGGATTTATAGGTTAGCTGGATATCGTTGAGCCTAGTTTGATCATAGCCTGGATTTTCTGGTTCACTTTCTACTGGGTTACATTGCACAGCTAATGTGCTCTGGGTCAGATTGAGTTTAAGATGATCAGAGATATAAAGGGGGGAACCATGTCTTTGCTGGCATTTAGAGCAGCACGATGCAAACTGGTGTTGCTCTTACAGTTGCACAATCTGAAAGGCTTTTTTTGATCTGGCATATTTATAAAAAATACCAGAATTTCAGAAAATCAAATTTGCATGCAATATTGAGAGGAAAACTGACTTATATCATAAATATGACTGATTTTGACAGTGAAATATCCTTAGATTTAATTATTGTATTGTAGGTAAGTAAATTTTCAGTATGTGCCAGTCTGTGCCTCACCTCACATAAATCATTTACAATTTAACTCACCTGGAGCCTATTTACTGCCTCCTGCCATGTTTGAGATATATTGTGTAGTATTGCTATTGCATCAGTGTCTAATATTAAGCCTTCTGTTTTTCTCATTAACCATTTTTTATATATATAAACATTACGCATTTCACTCTATTTGGCCTTTAGAATAAAATGCTTGGACCTACACCAAGTCTGAGTTTTGCAACAAAATTATTTATAACATGTATTAAAGGTGTACTAGTCCTTTTTAAGTTTTTACTTACAAATAACCTCAAAGATTACTCAAAGAATGTAAATTATGGTAAAAATATAAAGGTTATATAAGTGGCTGAGAAACCCCATTTGGAAAACTTAAGTCCAGTTTGCTTATTTGCATTTGGGTTTGCATACTCCTGTTAGGCATTTTATAGACACTCTACAGGCAACCGTAGATCCTGGGGGTGGCTTCCGGTAATATGACTACATTCCCGCGTAGTAAAACATCCCCAAAACTTAAAAAATTAAATATTTATGCTTTATATGTCATATAAATTTGTTAGCTTAATCACACGTGTTTCTGTCACGGTAGTTTAAGCAGGATCGTAGGCTAGCTAGTGTGTTTTTTTTTTTTAATCATTAGACACTTAGAATGTGTTAGAATCAAACAAACCATATATAGAACATCAAATAAAGTTAAAAATCACTAATGTAAGTAATCATTTGAGAGCTACAACAACGATAACAAGCTACTTACATTTGTAGACGAAGTCGACTGAGAGTTCATCCCCTATTATTTTTAGGCTTCAGAAAACGTGGCGTCATTTCCAGTAAGGGAACATAGTGAGCATCGATGCTCCCTGGTTTTTGTGGTGCATTATGGGATTTTTTTAGGGAGCGACTGTTCCAATGCACTGGAAGGATTTCGTGATTGAGACAGCCCTTAAATTGGCCGACTCCCTGATCAGTGCCCTGACTAATATATATATATATATATATATATATATATATATATATATATATATATATATATATATATATATATATATATATATATATATATATATATATGCACACACACACACACACACACACAGTACTGTGCAAAAGTTTTAGGCACATGCAAAGAAATGCTGTAGATTAAAGATGCCTTCAAAATAATGAAATTAAATGTTTCTACATTTAAAAAAAAAACTACTGTAAAGAGCAGTAAACAGTAGTAAATGAAACAAAGTCAATATTTGGTGTGACAAAGAAATAAAAATTAAAATAGTAGTCTCCGGTACAATTAGTGCAGGTTTATAAGGAAATGAGCTGGTAAGTTTTATTGAGCATCTTGCAGAACCAGCCACAGTTCTTCTGGACACTTTGACTTTCGCACTCGCTTCTTATTTTTGCAGCGAAACCCAGCAGCCTTCATTGTGTTTTTTGTCTGAAAAGTGTCTCTTACGTAATCTGCTGCTTTCTTTAATGACATACAAACATTTTTCTGTGACATTTAATTTTGTGCTAGAAAACTAATGTTTGAGAATCTAAAATGTTTTTTGTACTGACTGGATGTTACGTGTCAGAGTGTTTGCATTTGTCTGCTCCCTCTCTGCGCCTGTTTTTTCCACTGTTTGTTTGCCCTTCTGTCTCTAGCTGTCTTCTCATAGGTGGAGCCCTGTGGCAATCACTATTAACTGGTTCACAAGACCTGACCAATGGAAGGCAGGAGCCCGGCCAAAAGAGGCGGAGCTGTCCATTTAAAAGCAGCACATTGACGCCCTTGTGTTAGCCTCTTGGCTCACTGTTAGCCTATTGTTATTGTTTGTCGGCTTGTTTGTCGGCTTGGTTTCCCTACTAACCTCCTACTAGCCTGTTGTTATCGATTGTTGGCTTGTTTGTTGGCTTGTTTGTCGCTTTGTTTCCCTGCTACCCTCCTATTAGCTCCCTTGGTTTGAGAACAGGTAAGATTGTGCGCGCCCCTACATCCCACCACGCAGGTGTGTTGAATGTCTAGACACCCTAGGCTAGAGGGCGGGTGCCACCTTTGTATTTCTTATGTTATTTGCAGTCAGGTTAGCTACTTCAAATACAGCCTAGTGTAGGCTTGTTTTACTATGTTCATTTCTTTGGCACCGTCCATGTTCTCGCTCTCGGGTGAGACTAGTTCCCCTTTTGTCCTTGTTTTGTGCTTCTCCTGTGCCTGTCTGTAAATGCCAGTCCTGTTATATGTCAGGAAATAAAGTGATAACCCTACCTCTACCCTCCTGTCCTACTCGTATCCACCATCACCATAATCCAATCAACCCGCAATTTTAATTGTTATTGTTCTTACACTCACCCTAGACCTTACTTTCTGTGGGAACGTAACACTTGATCATGTAGAAGTCATAAAATAAAAAAAATCTATAACAAAGTTATATGCATAAAGCCATTTTAAAGGTGGCCCAGCATTATTCATGGATATCTCCCGGACAGAAAACACTTGTTTAGTCATAATTGGTTGCAACATCAACGACTATGATAATATAACGGGACTAATACAACATACTGCGCTCCCCTACAGAGAGCAGAGCGTCCTGCACACACCCTGGCAGAATAGACTTCATTATACGCCAGGATTGTACACCTTTTTGTTGCAGGATTATACTGTAGCACGGATAAACCAGACTTTCAGGTCTTGATGTGATCACACCGGTTGTCATTACAGTAGTTAGATGTGAAGCTGTCATGCTGTCACCTCAGGCTGTATCTCGTTTCTGCAGGGAGCGAGCAGAACAAACACTATAAAGCATTTAATAGTGCACTACTTTAAAATTCTGCAGCCTTGTTCACTACACAGTTCACCGGTCGAACAGACACACCTGAACCCAAGAGACTTAGAAAACTAAGACTCAGTACCTATGTAAAGTTATAAAGGTTAGGGACGAGTTTAGCGTTTGTATTTTTTTTAAGAAACTAAACGAAATCCGGTCACATCGCTCTCACTCTTAGGTAACTAGGAATCACACATTAACCAACTTGCAACTTGTTATTGAACAGCACAGGCAATTCGTCTCACATCATTGGTTCAAGGCTTCTGTAAATGTTGCACAAGCTTTTTTTTCCTGCCCTCTTACTTGTGATTGTTCATCGAATTGACTTTGTACAGGCACTCAGAGGCTCTGGGAGTGGAATGTATCATTAATCAGCATCCATTCTTAAGGTTATGGTGTTTCGCGTGTTTTTATCACTGTTTTGAACACGAATATTTTATCATGATCCTTCAAAGTTAGGCTACGGATTAGACAAAATTAGATTAGACAAAATTAATTTGTGCCTGTGATCATGAAGAGTTCTCAATGTCACAACCTTCATGAATTCATCACGCTCTTAGTAAAACATTTTGCTGTCTAGAGTAAAGATTTCATTCCATGTAGCTCGTGTTAGCTGTTTTGCAGAGCATGGATTTTGCATTCTGGCGTTTTTTGCCATTTTGGGTATTTTTTTCCACAAGTTCGAGGGAATGAAACCACCATCCATCCATCCATCCATCCATTTTCTGTACCGCTTATCCTACACAGTGTCACAGGAAGCCTGGACTTGAAGCACCTGGACAGGGTGCCAACCCATCATAGAACACAATCACTCACACACGCTACGGACAATTTGGAAATGCCAATCAGCCTACAATGGCTGCGTCCGAAATCATGTACTGTGACAGTATGTACTGCATTTCATGCAGTACCTACTGCACGGCCGTTGAAACAGTACGTACTAATCGGTATGCGTGTGCAGTATGAATACAATCCCAGAAATACTACATCTGTCATGTGACCTTCGATGTCATCATAAACAGAAAAATCTTAAAGGGACCACCAGATTAAAGCAACCGCACTAACGGCAAAATGCACATCAGGAAAGTTAACCGAATTAGTGTGAATTTAATGTGTGCAGTGTCAACAATCCCGTTGCATTATGGGATTTTTGACTAATGTAGTGTCCATCGGTTGCACACTGCAAAATCTCACCGGAAGCAGTACGCCATCCGGGTATTTCTCGCCTACCGTTTCTCTCCTAATTCGGACATACTACCTCGCTGGCGTAATGCTATTCGCCTACTGTGTAGTAGGGTAGTATGCGATTTCAGATGCAGCCAATGTGTTTGGACTGGTGGAGGAAAACAGAGTACCTAGAGGAAACCCCCGAAGCAGGAAGAGAACATGCAAACTCCATGCACACAGGGCAGAGGCGGGATTTAAACCCCCAACCGTGGAGGTACGAGGCAAACGTGCTAACCACTAAGCCACTGTACCCCTCAAGAATGAGACTTACACAACAGGCAAAATACAACATCAAAAAACAACACAAAATGCATTGAATGTTGTTTCTAACTGAACTTTTGTTACCTTATGCAACATCCACATTTTTTTCCTCCATTGCAGTTGTGAAATATTCCATGCATTTTATTTTTATCTAGGTCTACTTCCCGTATGTACTTTACTGCACTCTCAGCGTTTTGCTGAATGTTCAGATTTACATCTCTGATGGTCCCGGCCAAGGTTCCTGTTTTTTTTTTTTTGTTTTTTTTTTGTCCCCTGTTCCTTTGTGTTTCTCTATTTTCCCACTTCCTCATGTTTCCTGTGTTTGTTTCATCCTCTCTTTCTGTTTTATGTGTGTGTGTGATGATGTCACATGACGCTTCTTGGCCCAAATCTGCGGTAATTTTGAAAAATTGCAAGCTTCTCCAAATATTCCTTGATTTTGCGTTCATTTCTGTGATCGCAAAATCCTGGAGGGACCGATATAAACTCCGGATCTTCAGCCACTCATCTAACAGTGTGGTATCGATGATAAGGCCCCTTTCGCGTTTATGCTCAGCTCTTTGTTGCCTCGCGTCTGTTCTTTGAGTAACAGCAGCAACCTGTCTGCATGAATAACAGATTAATTTCCTTAATGCCTAATAATTATTAACTATTTAATGTCTTCGGCTAATATCAAAGGCTATAGGTTAAAGATTTCTGATTACAATGTGTTCTGCTTTATATCAAGTTTTCTTTCCTTTTTTTAATTGAAACACTGCATTATTATTATTATTATTATTATTATTATTATTATTATTATTATTATTATCTTTTCTTTTAAAACATGGTGCACTCTGCAGGATTCAGCCCAACACATCACATGAAAGAGAGGCACATTACACAACATCCTCCATCAGCATGGGAATCTTGCTTAGTGCCCACATCCATCCTGCGTGGTGTAAAAAGTTCAAATTGGCAGCAGAACAATAGGGCATGAAGTGTGAGTGTATGTTGCATGTAATTTTTTTCTTTTCTTTGCGCTTGCATGCTAGGCATGGAAGCGTGTGTGAGCCTGGGAGAAAACAAAAGCTTGGCATGTAGATGGCTCATCGAGCGTCTCTCGCACTGTATCATCAGCCACCCACACGTTCACCCACACTGCATACAAGCTCTCTCTCTATCTCTCTCTCTCTCTCTCACTCTTACATCATCAGCCTGTTCTCTAAACTATACATGTCTGTTTTTCATTTCTCTTGTAAATCTCGACATCTGGTCATGCCCGCGGTGCAGTGTGAGCCAATATGGTCTTAAGTTTCATGGCACGCTAACAGATATCAGCTAGCAAACACACACAGCCAAAAAATGCAGGACTGATGGAATCATTTGAGGCTATTCAAGCCTTCAGTGCACATTAATACACAGAGGTAAGAAACTGGGGCATAACGGTCACTGAGCTAACACACATAACACATGATGGCACACCGTTTCCTGGAGCTCAGACTTCAAGCTTTGGATGTGTCTGCATAAATGCCAACCTAACAAAACACACTCTTCAATAGGAACATCTCCTTATCTGCAGATTTTTCCAATCATACAATCAAAGTCAAGTCTTTGCAACTGTGGTGAGCAGAAAAGCGTCTCGAAATGCACAACATTTCGAACCTTCAGCAGACCACATCAGGTTCCACTTCTGTCAGCCAAGAACATGAATCGGAGGTTACAGTGGGTACATGTTCACCAAAAATGGACAGCTGAATATGAGAAATAGAAGAGGGAAGGAGTTTCCAATCTTCAATTGCTCAATTGTTCACAATAGCTACTGTACTATATATTAGATCCTACATGGCAGACTGGTACCAGTTTGGTAGCACTCCTGGAGATTGTTTGAGGCCTACGAAGTGCAATCTGGTGTTCCACAGGGTTCTGCTCCGTGTTATTCTCCCATTAAAGCTCCTTCGGGTACTTATATACTTTGGGAATCTTCAGGCCCCATTACGATTCAGTTTGATTTCAATTCAGGATGCTATGATGCGTTTATAAAATGATCCTTGATACATCTTGATTCAATATATGATGGATTGTTTTTAAACTGTGCAACCATTTTGTAAAGTTCTGAACTTTGGCTCCAGAGTGTGCAACATCAGCTCGATCCCAGATGTGCAAAAAAAAAACCCAACAATATTTGGTTCCAGCATGTGCAACATTGGACAAAAGCCTGAGTTTCCAACAATAGTTTAAGAAACTTGAAATTGACCTAGTAATTTGCTTTGCCCTTTCTAAATGATGGGGAAGCTTTGCCACTTGCTCGAGGGCGCTTTGCTGAGCAGCAACAGCCGAGAATTGTATTTCCTCCAACTCCGAATAGAAACGTGTAATGTGTAATGTGATTTCACAAGTTTGTTGTACACCCAAAGCACTTTATCATGGTATGACAGCGGGTGCACACAGCATGTCTCCTGCCCAGTTCCAGTTCTATCCTTCAAACTCATAAAATCCAAAATGTGTCCACACAGTCATTTTCAATGCATTGTCCACCTGCAAATCTGCGAGTTGGCTTGGCTAATTTGTAACATATAAAGCAGGAGACTATAGTGACTTTTAACAGCAAGCCAGAATTTTTCTAAAATGCCATGTTGTGCTGTTGGATCAGAAAAGTGTTCATAAAAACATTTGTTTTTACCGCATGCTATCAAATAGGACACTTTTCCAAGCCAACAGAAGATGGTTGTGGTTACAGGTAGATCGGAGGAATAATCAGTCTGAGGACGTCTAGCTTTGCAGTGCTATTTTATCTTAGCTAAGCATCTAAAGCTGCATTCAGGACGACCGGAAACTCAGAATTTTGCAACTCGGAACCTCCTACTTTCCATTTTCGAGATTTCATGAGAACTCAGCCGCCTGAAGTCGGAAATAAAATGAATAGTCAAAAACACTCTGCTGTCACCGTTCAGTCCCTCCAGGATTTCGTGATCGCAGAAATTAACGCGAAATCAAGCAATCGTCGCAATATTCTGAGAATCTTGCAATTTTTCAAAATGACAGATTTTCCAAAGATTTGGGTCAAGTGGCATCATCACAACACGCATTCAACCAAAGCCCTCTTCGATTCACGTGCGTCGGACATGGGTAGAGCTAAAAGGTCTCATTTACCAACAAACATCACTGCGAAAGAGCGTGCAAAACAATTTCGTGTGATTGCAATTTCGCCAATTCAAGTAGTTTTCTGCAAAAAAAAAAAAAAAATTGCATCGCAAATTTGGAAATAAACTACAGCAAAATCAAGCATTTTGGCCGCATGAAAGAACAGTCTGATAAAAAATCTAATTCAGAAAGTGAATTAACATTTCAGTTATTAAAGTATCACAAGTATTTAGCAATTACAAATATAACCAGGAACTCAAAAGACTGTTTAAAAACCTAAACTCATGCTGTTATTTCTTGTTCTTACTTTTTCAAAATTTGCGATGCAAGTTTTTTGTGCTTTTTTTTTTTTTTTTTTTTGCGGAAAACTACTCGAATTGGCGAAACTGCAATCGCACGAAATTGTTTTGCATGGTCTTTCGCAGTGATGTTTCTTGGTAAATGAAACCTTTTATCTGCACTCATGTTCAGCACACGTGAATCGAAGAGGGCTTTGGACGAATGCGTGTCATGACGACATTACATGACGCGTCTTGGCCCAAATCTACAGAAAATCTGTGATAATTTTGAAAAATTGCAAGTTCCTGTGAATATTGTGGCGTTTCCTTGATTTAGCGGGACTGACTGTAGTGCTACTGCTGTACCATATGACATTATATAACATTGTAGGCTCATTCATATTCATTGATCTGGATGCTAAATCTTTTACATAATTACATTTTTAATGCAATTTTTAAGGGGATTTGACACCCCTAACAGAGGTGCACTGGATACGTCCACTAGGGAATAAACAAGCAGAAGGCAGCAGACAGAGATTAGTTAGGGCGAGGAACTCTTGGTCTTCCAGAGTTAAATTTAACTCTGACACTGAACCTGTCTGACTTCCTGACACTTCCTTGCAAACGCACACAAGCACAGTCTCTTCTAATAACACTGAGACGATTGTAGAACTACCCGCAGATGCCTGAGAAACTATTTTATCCTTCCCCCATCACGACGAAGCATTTAATGTTTAACATCCCATCAGTATCCTCTCAGCCCCTCATGTGCCATAAACTCCCAGCATGCCATACAGCTATTAAAATAACCGCTCACAGCCAAAATAGCTGAGAGACACGTATAGTTGAAGTGGCAGTCTCAGAACTGGACAAGCCACTTGTGTTTACTGCATTAATCATGTGTTTGTGTTTTTGTGTGTGTGTGCGTGTGCGTGGGCGCACAATAGGCCTTATCCCGATGGGTTATGCAAATCAGGACTCGCTCTTAAACCTGCCGGCATGCAAACAAGGCTGAGCTACAACACAGGGCAAAGGGTTACATACAGAATGAGAAAACAAAAACACACTTTGTGTCATCCTGTGTCTTGCACTGAAGGCATTAAAGCTTAGCATTAAAGCTTAGCATGACAGCTCCTCATTAATATAGTGCATACATCACATTCCCCCAAAAGGCTTGAAGGAAACGAGTGATCTGACAGCTACTGTTTGGTTCCTACTGATAACTGCATGGATGTACTTGTTCGGTGCTGTTTTTCCACCATCCACCTTCCCACACAGATAAACTTCACTTCGTCCTCATGGTGTGTGTCATCACAGCCATCTGTAGCACTCGCTACAAATAACCAGGAATAAATACACCCGCTTATTCAGTGCCCTGACTGAATGCATACTGCAGATACAGTACATCTCCTGAGACCTGGAGAACATCAAGCCAAAGCCACAACATCAGAACGTCTATTCTGGAGGACGTCAGTCGAAACTGGCTGTTCCAGGAAGAAGATACTATACGTAACTCATACTAGCATGTATGTGTTCGCACTAGCAAGCGGTAGAGCAACAGGCAATCGTTTATTTTCGATGTATTTTCCGTACGTGACACCGAGCCACATTTTCACAACAGCGACAATGCTAAGCGAAAGCACGACAAGCGACGTTCGAATAGCTTCCCTTAATTCTATACAAATTAGGAACGACACTGTAAATCAACAAATCCAAATGACTCAGACCATTGCTGCGTCCCAATTCGCCTACTTGTACTATGCGCTAAAAGTATGTACTCTTTTTGTGAATTACGGAATTACCGTAATTACTAGATGGCAACCCGGACGTTCTACTCGGAGCCGTTCTCTGTGCTAGCTACAATAAACTGTATTGTATGTCTTTCGTTTATTTTCAGATTAATCTTGCATTACAAAGACATTAATAATACTCAATTGTACAAATTATTACACAGAAATATATTACGAGATAACTACTTAAGTACATTTTACTGCTGAATCCACCACCGCTTTGAGTGTTTGCAGCGGTCAGTTGGTACAAGTCGGAGCTCTCCGAAAATTCCTAATTACAAGTTCTACGAGGACGTGAACGCTATTTACGGTAATTACGATGGTGTGAATGCAGCTAAACTAACACGCCATGTAACGGAAGAGAAGTTTGTTACACACACTGTCAAAATAAACTAACTCCTCGTTGCAGTTCAGCTTTTCGCCATTCAGTATTCCTTATATAATTTATATTACTCTTTTCACAGAACATCCAACCCTTAATCTTAATCTTATGTGGCAATAAAAAACTTTGGTTAGTGGTTAACATTTGAGTCCTTACACTTATACTGAAGACGCATCACCGAAATTACACTCGTCCGCCGTGTTTGCAGGTTGAATTCAGCAAAGCAAACCGTCACAAAACTCCTCCTCCCTCCGTCAAGCAAGGAGTTGTGGGCAATATTAGCTGAAAAAGAGTCCACGGATCCACACGTCAAAAATCTACCGGAAATAGTAGACCATCCAGGTACCTCTAAGATTTCAATATACTACCATTTGGGATAGTAGGTGAATTGGGATGCAGCACATTTCTACGGCACGTGTGGTCCGACATTTCTTCAGTCCCCCACTCACAACTTTTCCCCCACACCCATTTATTGTTTGGCGCAAAAATGTTAGAAATACTTAAAAATCTTATTCCATCATACACAGTACAATACAACCTCTCATTACATGTATATAGAGACATTACGGAGAAAAATAAAACTTGCAAAGCAGTCACAGAGTTCATTTGTGCCTATAGTGTGTATGTAGCTAGTGCAGTAGCAGCTTGCTTTGCTAACCTAATCTGAGAATGAAGCAGAGCATGTATGTAACGTGTAACTCAAACAACCGATTTTAACACTGATTAGTGTGTTATTTAGCTGTAGAAAACTTATACAGCTACCATGTTTCACTTTCAAAGTTCACCAAAGACAACTCGAGTGTTCGCTGTTCACATGTGGTTGTGGAGATACAGAAAGCAAAAAGAATTATTTCTGTAATTCTTTCATTTCAGACCATTTGTAATAATACTGTCTATAATATTCATTGTTAATATTTTAAGCTTAATAACACATTAGTGGCATCATGCTGACATTTCCCTATTGGCTCTACACTACTGGGTTAAACATTATTAGAGTAAACTTAACCCTTAATACGCTTAATAAGCTAATTTGCAGAAATGTAAATTACATAAAATCTGGAGATTGAAAATGTACACGTTAGGCAGTGTGACGTGTAAGTGTTTACAATGTCAATCGGTGTAGATGACATCCTTCTCTCATTACATCGTTAAACAGCATTAGACACCATAAAGACGGAGAGTTGGCTTTTAGTAGGAAGTTAAGGATTCCAACGGTTTTTGAATTTTGGTTCACATTACAACTCATTTTTATTCTTTCCTAAAAACTTAGTCTTAAAAATATCCAAATAATTACTTAGTAGTACAAGTAACCTTGAGTAAGCGGTATTTCCAAAAAAAAAAAGAAAAAAAAAAAGGAAAGAAAAGACATATACAACATGATGGATTAAAAATATAGATTGTGTACGTTAAGAAAATGAAATGTAGCATTTATCAGCATTATTTCACTAAGTAACGAATAAAACACTTGGCATGGCATGCTGTTAGAGGAAAATAATCAATGACGTGGTGATGTGATGCTATTTTTTCCCCAATAACAGCATGTCCTGAATTATTTTTCTTTTAAATAAGAAGTCTTATCCATTTATAATTACATTTAATGTTATGGAAAGCCCAGGAAACAAGTTCGTATCACTTCCTATAGCAGCTATAAACAGTCGACTCCTCATTAGCCTCTCTTCTTTCTCTTTCTTAAAGTCATTAAGAAAAAAAAAAATGCAAAAACGTAAACTACTCTGTCCTGACGACTTCCCCATGGTGGAAAACTTACTGTCACAAAGCACTGACACTGGAGACTCCTTCCATAAATGCTGCATAAACAAAAACATTTCCTCCTTGTAGAAAACTTCACCATGTCAACAGCTATATATTCTTCTTTGTTTATTATTATTCTTTATTAACTGCAAGTCCCTGTGTAAGCTGTTACTATGGAAATAGTAATGTATTAGAACGAGCGTATTAATATAAACCTGTTATCTGCCTTGCAGCCGGAACTACTTTCAGAGCAGCTGTTATAGAAAATCAATCAACACGTTCTAACTAAAGACGAGAATTCAACATCACTGCGGTATAAAATAGTTTAACACCATGCATGCTTCTCGATTTAAAAAAGTCGTTAGGTTTCACCATGTTAAATGTGATTATTATTATTTTTTGTTTTGTATTGTTTTGTTTTTTTACACGCTGTTACATGTGAAGATGCACTCGCTGTGTATCTGTGCGTGTTCACTTAGGCGTCATCAGGTTTCACTCTGACAGCGTGACGGGATTATGATTCGGTTCTTGATGATGTAACACGACGACTGCAGCTCTGTTCTGCTCTCAAACACACAGAAGACTATAGGGATAAAATCACACACACTCCAGTGCAGTGAGAGAAATAAACACTGTGCGGCTGAACACACCAACACACCTGTGAGGCTGTAGACTGTTTCGTTAATGCAGATTGATGTGTTTTATCAAGGCCATCACTACTGCACCCGCGCACACACATACACACACACACACACACACACACACACACACACACACACACACACTCTGACTCACTGCAGACCTAAAACTTCCTGCACTTCAGAGCTCAGTAAACACACTCTCTGTAAACAAGTGAGAGTGCTCGAGCTGCACATCGACTCCCAACAGAGCTACGCAAGCTCCTGATTACTTAATTACTGCACACACACACACACACACACACACACACACACACACACACACACACACACTACACACACTAAATCTTCACACAAACACACACACACACACACACACACACAGAGAGATTCTACCAGAGGAAAAGATAGAGGAATAAGAGAGGGTGGAAAGGAATGTGAGAATTAAGAGAAATAGGAAATAGGGAGAGAGAAACGAGAGAGAGAAATGAGCAAAACGAAAGAAATAAATAAGAGAGAAATGAGAGTCAAGAGAGAATAAAAAAAGAGAAATGAAAGAGAGAGAGAGAGAGAGAGAGAGAGAGAGAGAGAGAGAGAGAGAGAGAGAGAGAAGGCGAAAGAACAAAAAGAGAAAATTGAGAGATGAAACTGTACACTGCGATGGAGTGAATGAAAGGAAACGAGAGATGTGAGAGTTTGCAAGAAGTTCACAGTGAGAGAACGAGAGAGATTATTAAAGGGGACCTATTGTGCAAAATTCATTTTTACATGGTGTTTGAACATAAATGAGGCCCCACCCACGACTGGTGACGGACTCTGCCCTATTAGCATAGATCCTCCCCTGAGTGAGTTGCCATGTCCGCCATGTTCTCCGTGCTGGAGCAGCTATAGTGATAAGAAGAATGTCTCAGCTTCGTAAGCTTTGTAAGTCTGTAAGTTTTGCCAAGAGTTTATAAATAAGATCAGGGTTCTCCATCGTGAAGTCAATGGTGGGTTATGCACGCCCTTCAAGGCTCATAGAGGTGTGATGCAGAGATGTCCTTTATCTGGAATACTTTACTGCAGCAAATAAGAAAAAGTTTACATGGTCTCCATTTACCAAACTATGAGAATAGTATTTATCTATCAGCTTATGCCGATGATGCAATAGTATTAATCAGCAGACAATGTGATGTGCAAGTTTTAATGAAATTACTTGATGAATATAATGCTGTGTCTTCTGCAAAGATCAAGTGGAATAAGAGTGAAGCACTGTTGCTAGGGAGATGGACAGAAGGGAAGCCAAGCCTTCCTGACGGGTTGACCTGAGGAAGAGGAGGTTTTAAATATCTAGGTGTGTTCTTAGGAGATGAGATGACCGTACAGAAGAACTGGGAGGGGGTGGTCGAAAAAGTTAGAGAACGGCTCGAAAAGCGGAGATGGTTAATACTGAAAATGTCTTATGGGGGCGTACCCTAGTTGTTAATAACTAAGTAGCGTCTTGCTTCTGGCACAGATTGGCGTGTGTAGATCCTCCTCCATGCCTGCTGGCAGAGGTTCAAGCTGACTTAGTTTACTTTTTTTGGGACAAGCTGCACTGGGTACTGAAATATTTACCCAAAGAGGAGGATAGACATGGACCGAAACATCTACAAAGCAGGACGGCTGCTTTTCGTTTACAGTTTCTACAGAGACTTCTTAACGGCCCAGTAACCTCCAGCTGGCAGGCAACAGCATGTGCCATATTGTGAAATGTTGAAGGACTGGTGATGGACAGGAACCTTTTTTTTAATGGACCTTATGAAGCTGAACACAAGTGGAATGCCAGTGGGGTTTTTTTTTTCGAAACCTTTTTAAAGTTTGGAATCTTTTCATGTTGCAAAGGGCTGACAACATCATTCAGTGGTCTCTAGAGGAACCGCTAATCCATGGAGCATGTTCTAATATAACAAATAGTAGCTGTACTTTCCCTGGACTCACTGACTTATTTAAAAAGAAAATCCAAGATAATCACGTTGGGGCATCTAGTGAACCTGGTAGGACCGGACTTTGAGAATACAAAGGAAGCAGCCCTGCGCTTGAAAATCAGATCTGCATGATCAGTCGCATGGCTGCTGGCCAAATGGAAGAATATGCTCACAACTGAGGAAGGAAAACTACTGTCAGACTACTGCGTAGGGGTGAATACTCCAAATGCTAAGGACTCTGTTCATACTTTGGTACTCTTGCCCAAACTGGATGACTGCACAGGGCCTTTTTTAGAATCTGAAAGGTCTCCGTGTTTAGATTTCTCTTCAGTTATAGGTAAAATCTTGTATAGAGCTTGTGTCACGGTTTTTAACAAAAAGGTCCTAGATAAAAAAAATAAAAAACATCGATACGCCCTGGCATGATGTGCTTAAACTACATGCAGATGACAACCAGAATGGAGATCTTTGTACAAGCCACCATTGAACAAAAGGGTAGGAGATTGGACAGTTCTGCACTGTGCCATTGCTGCTATTGCTTTTATTTTTATTTCAGCGTTAAACCCTGAGGTTGGAGCAGACTGTCCTTTTTGTTTAAAAAGAGAAACCGTACAGTACTGTACAAAAGTTTTAGGCACATGCAAAGAAATGCTGTAGAGCAAAGATTCCTTCAAAATAACGAAATTAAATGTTTCTACATTAAAAAAAAAACCCAAAATACCATAAAGAGCAGTAAACAATAGTAAATGAAACAAAGTCAATATTTGGTGTGACAAAAAAATAAATAATAATAAAAATAGTAGTCTCCGGTACAATTAGTGCAGTTTTATAAGGAAATGAGCTGGTAAGTTTTATTGAGCATCTTGCAGAACCAGACACAGTTCTTCTGGACACTTTGACTTTCGCACTCGCTTCTTATTTTTGCAGCGAAACCCAGCAGCCTTCATTGTGTTTTTTTGTCTGAAAAGTGTCTCTTACGTAATACGCTGCTTTCTTTAATGACATACAAACATTTTTCTATAACATTTAATTTTGTGCTAGAAAACTAATGTTTGGGAATCTAAAATGTTTTTGTACTGACTTGATAATGTAGAAATCATAAAATAATAAATCTATAACAAAGTTTGTACTAAAAAAATAGGGTGCCTAAAACTTTTGCACAGTATTGTGTATGAGTAGAAAAAATAAGACAAACAAACGCTGGATCAAGATGTTACTGTACTATTTGCAGCTTTTTGATCGATTTTTGTTTGTATAATTCTGTGGATGATCTCGTCACATTTGAGATGAAGTGGTGTAAGAATGAAGCTCTGTGCTCTGTTTCTGAAGAAATAGTTTTTTTTTTTGTTTTTGTTTACACATTTGTAATTGTTTTGTATTATTATCATGATTATTATTGAAATGTATATGTTATCTATTAATATTTTGTGTTGTGGCAATTACACTTTAAAATTTGAGTTTCTTTTGAGTATCTTTGTCCATTTCCCTTTCTCTTGCTTTCTTTCTTTCCTTATTATTTGATTTGGTGTTCTAAAGGGGCTTTTTGTGAAGTCATTGATGACAAGTTACAATTTGTATATCTTTTAAGCCCTTGGTCTATCTCTTGTAGCAATTGCAATAAAGGTCTTTTGAAAATTAAAATTCTCTCTGTCTGTCTCTCCATGTCTCTCCCCATCTCTCCTTCTCTCTCTGTCTCTCTCTCTTTCTCTCCCTGTCTCTCTTTCTGTCCGGATGAGAGTCATGGTGATGTCTTACTCATTTTTGCAATGCTGCTCAGTCTCATTTTGTTCCACTAACATTAAAGCTCATTTGACATCTTCACTCCTCCCTCACACACACACACACACACACACACACACACACACACACACACACACACACACACAGTGCATCAGATATGTAGAAGCCAGACAAATGCTGCGGCCAAATTAACAGTTCCCTTTAATGGCTTTAAACTAATTACATGATGTGATTTATTCGGCTCCTGTAACACAATGCTCTGTCTCGGAGCCAGCTGGAACGTTTACAGACCGGCGCAGGAGTTTTCCTTTTTTCACACATTCAGTTTGTGATTCCAAACACTTTGGAGCGTCCTCCATAAAGTGCCCTGGAAAACTAGCGCTCATCATCTGTGTACAGAGAATTTCCCATTGCATCATAGGTAGAGATGCCAAGTCTGAACAGAGCTGCATGGTGGGATTCTCCTCCTACATCATGTACAAAGCTGCTGTTACATAATCACACACACACACACACACACATTTATTAATCATGGATTTCTACAATACACACCATTGCTATCACTGATATAGATTTTTACATTGTCTATTATACAGCCTTTACATCAAGATCATAAATCTTTTATTATTTTCTTTTAAATCATGTCTTCACGTTTCAAACGTTCTTTAGTACAATGCTATTAAAGAAACAGCTTGGTTCCCTAAATCCCTGAAGTTTTTCTCAAACCAGGGGGTCTGTAATTTTTTAAATACATTTTTTAAATAGTTATTAGTCTGTTTGATTGGTCACTTAAATGTAAAGGTGCATTAGTCAAGATTAGTCTATTTTTTTTTTTTTTCAAGATTAGGTCTCTAACAGTTAGGTGGGTTCGAGATCTGAATGATTCCCACCCATGTTCACAAAGCTACGCCCCCAGGATCTGTGGGGGATCTGTAGTGTTTATAAAATCACTGACAGGAGGAGCATCCAAACTAGAGCTGCGACAACTAATGTCGATAATAATCGATTATGAAAATCGCTGTCAACGAATCTCATTATCGATTAGTCGGTCTGCGCACGGCATGGGGCACGTTGACTTTATTTTAGCATTTACTTTATTTTAGCACGGAAGCACTACAGTGATGCACGAGCACAAACTTATGTCTCCACTGTGTGCCAGGGGCTGGGGAAACTGGTGCTTAAGAAGTTCAGTTTAAATCAAGTTTATTGTCATTATATGGTGTATTTGTGCGCTTGCAGTGTAAATTCTGCCGTTTATTATAACAGGAGCGATCTGTAAGGGATCTATTAGTACCAAGGCTACGTTGCCAGTCACTCACAGTATAAACTTGGTGATAAACACTGTAGCGCAAGTAAGATCTGTAATGTCAAATTAAAACGCTACGATCAAAGTAAACATAAGTAAAACAATATGCCTAAAGGCAGTGAGTAACAGAGACCATGAGGTGCAGTAAAAGGGAGATTTTATTATTAATTTAGGACTGGATTTTAAATAAATGAAAAAATGGTATTAAAAAGGTTTGTGTTATCCGATTAATCGAAGAAAAAATAATAATAATAATAATCGGCCGATTAATCGATTACGAAAATAATCGTTGGTGCAACGATTTTCCATCAGCGTTTCTCATCGACTTTATACACTTCTGCTAATGGCATGACTTAATCTATTGGTTTTTTTTTAAATCATGTTCTACATATCCTCCAGGTTATTTGAACAAGTCAACAACTATTGAACCTATAATCGAAACCTCAATCACTCAAAAACTAACGGCATATAAAAGATGTCAACTCAAACCTAAATGAGTGGAAGTTTAATGGTAGGTTGTGATTTCCATATACATGACTTTAAGAACCACCTTTTTAGATTTTTGGTTCTTTAACCAAAATTTTTGTTCACTTATGAACTGTTTACTTTTTACTTCCTCCTGCTGCTCCAATTTGCTCCGTAATAAACAGTTTACAGACGATTGTTTACACTGCTTTCTCCCACCCAGTGCTGTGCTGATGTCCTGTGTATACATTGTACATTTTGTACTCAATCCATACTGTTGTTTATTTGCACTTTATGTAGTCTATTGTAATGTCACGTCACTCACTGTGAGCCTGAAGAAATTATATTTCATTCGTATACAAGTTAGATAGTCCAGCACGAACCCTCTTTTATTTATTTGTTTGTTTGTTTGTTTGTTTCTTTATATCTTTTAGTTAAGCAGTGGAAATTGCAACCTATTATTTCCCAGATTATTATATTTATTATAGAGTTTTTATAGTTATTAGTGGATTTGATTTTTTGAGTTTAATCCGAACCTCAGTAACTCAAAAAACAAGTCATCTTATACTTGGACCTAATGTGCTCTGTTGATGGAAAGTGCAGCAAAAAAAAAGCTCTATAGATGCAATAAGTAGACAAAATAATATTGGACATATTTAAATAAAGTGCAATAAATAAACCTGTGTGTGGAATTTATTTTACAGTTAAAAGGATCCCTGGCTTTGAGAACTCTTGATATTAGAGATGTAGAGCGAATGCCAATTAAAGGCCACTTGATTTAACTTGACTTAAATTGAATAATCGGTAACACTTTACAATAACAGTACATGAATAATCATGCACTGATACCTGAATTAATAATTACTTAAATATGATCTAATGATTAGTTAAGACATGTACTAATCACGAACTAATGAAGACCTAACCTTAACTACCACGTGAGTCATGGATTCATGCGTGAATAACGACCCAGCACCTTTTAGTACATGTCTGTTAGTTAATGTATTAATTAACATGTAGAGGTAAACTGAATCAGATTTCACCCTTGTGGGTAAAGGAGCAGTGGCCCGGGCCCGAGCCACCCAGAGCACATACTAATACTACAGTGGGATTTGAAGAGAAATGGATGGAGAATGGTGCAAAAAGGGTTGAGATTAAATGATTGGTGTTTATTATTAGTGCGTCTTTCTACATTTGATAAGGAGGATCAGTGTAAATTATGAAAGTAATCCAGCGCCATCCAATGATGTTCGTGTACGCAGCTGCATATGGCAGCTAATATAAACAATTTGAAATGATGCACGTTTAATTCATATTATTTCTTATAGAACACGGTTGCTTTAGTTTACCCCTACATGTTAATTAATACATTATCTGACAAACAAACATATACTAATGTACTTAAGGTGGTCATTATTCACACATGAATTCATAAGACTCATGACATGGTTAAGGTTAGGTCTTCATTAGTTCATGATTAGTACATGCCTTAACTCATTATTAGTTCATATTAATTAATAAATTATTAGTGCATGATTATTCAGGGACTGTTATTGTGCTGTAAGTGTTACTGAAAGATCTTTTAACTTATATAGAAGTCACAGATGATATAAAGTATACATTACACATCTTTCTGCTCATGTTTCTAGTCCATAATGTCAAGATGTATTTATGCAGTTGTCTTTAGTTGACACAAGCCAGACACATATTGTATTATTATTATTATTATTATTATTATTATTATTATTATTATTTAATTGACAAACCCTCTATTGAGCTGTAAGTGTATAGTAGCACTGTATATATGCAAGCTTTTCCTTTATTTGTCACCGAGGGGGTAACTTCAAGCTGTATCTTTAATATTTATGTCTACTCAGAAAGGTGGAAACTCTACGTAAACTCTAAAAGCAAATTAGGTTCCAATTATGTGCCTTAAATCATTTCTAAAGCCACACTATATCCACATTTCCAGAGTACATTCACACTCCTCTGACATTTACATCTACATTTACACTTCACCCCTCTGTTATTCACCCTGTACATCGGGTTAAGACCCTAAAATTCCTCTTTAACAAAGTGCACATGGAAAACTCATGCAGTGCGGAAATTTGCACCGGACTTTAATTGAACATCCTCACTAAATCATCATGCAATGATGCATATATCATTTACTTCCATGCAACATTGAGCATTACACATTTAGTGCATATGTGCATGTTGCACGTGCATGTACATGGAATCTTTTATATGCACTAATAGCTGCAAAAACACAACACTAAGGTGTGATCGTCACTGTGCCAAAAAAGCATTCAGTTGCATTGCAGCTGGGTCAAAATGTCAATCTTGTTTCATCGACGCACAAACACGCACAAACACACTCCTTTACCAACTGCACTGGAAAACATGAGAAGTGATCAAACATAAATAAATAAATTAATGAATTAATTAGATAAAAAGAAATCCAATCCGAGCTTCTTACCTCTGGTTAATATTCCAGTGTGAATAAATCGCGCTGCAGATATTCAGATCTGAGAGAGAGAGAGAGAGAGAGAGAGAGAGAGCACTTTCTCCGCTTGAGTCTGATCTCATCTGAGCTGTGTGGAGCAGCGACTCCAGCGCGCGCAGGTTGCAATTACGCAGCGTCAACAGTGACATAATTTCTCTCTCTCTCTCTCTCTCTCTCTCTCTTTCTGTCTCTCCCCGCCCACTTCCTGTACATTCCACTGTGCCTTTGTTTATCCATGCCCCCTGCCCGAGTTGCACCTACCTCACACATTTTATTATGCTTTGCAGCATTACGTGATGTGTACCGCTCATGTGTCATTTCACAAAATCACAGCACATTTCAGAATGACCCCTGTCCACCGCCGGAAGCACCTACAATGGGCATGTGAGCATCAGAACTGGACCACGGAGCAATGGAAGAAGGTGGCCTGGTCTGATGAATCACGTTTTCTTTTGTGCACAGCCGGTTGCGTGCGGATGTTATTTTGACAAGTACCACCTACCTAAACGTTGTTGCAGACCAAATGCACCCCTTCATGGCAACAGAATTCCCTAATGGCAGTGGTCTCTTTCGGCAGGATAATGCGCCATACCACACTGCAAAAATTGTTCGGAATGGTTTGGCGAACACGACAAAGAGTTCAAGGTGTTGACTCGGCCTCCAAATTCCCCAGATCTCAGTCCAATCGAGCGTCTGTGGGATGTGCTGGACAAACAAGTCCGATCCATGGAGGCCCCACCTCGCGACCCATGGCACAAGGGGGACCTACACAATATTAGGCAGGTGGTTTTAATGTTATGGCTGATTGGTGTATGTGATAACAGGAACTAACTTGTCTTGCAGACATTATATTTATACACACCATTTAATCTGAACTGCCGTTAAAATGCATGAAGTGCTGTTCATTAATAAATGAAACTTTGCAATCATTGGAAGATTGCTTTGATATAAGCTGAATAACATAATCCACTCCATGTTGTTGCCTTATTCCTTATATATTGCAGGGTTTGCATTTATAAGTTGTACAAATAGACACTCAAGTTTCATAACAGGATGTTTTCGTCCATACAAATTGTAAACAATTAATGCATGTGAGGTAATGATTGGGCAGCGTTATCACTACCTGATTTGCATCCAAAGACAAAGTGTGGCTTGTCTTTGTGCCTTGGTGTCTCACAGCGCTTTGTTATCTACCCATGCACCTCCACTGCACCTGTAGAGGTTGGTTCTGCATTAATTTGAAAAAGAGAAATAGAGAAATTGTGAAGGAAGGATTGGTTGGGGAGACTCAGGCAGTGAGAATGATCTGTTCTGCAAAGAGAACTGGAGGTATGGCACACAGAAATGTAGCTATTTTTGTATTGTGTGTCACCAGGAATCATGTCCTTGTTTTTATTTTTGCTGTTTCTAAGAACCATGGGTATGAATTGGGAATAAAATACTGTAGAGTGCATTCAGAATAAAACAATTTGAGACAGGCTCTGAAGGCTGCATATGTCACCAGACTGCAAGGTTTCCAAGACAATCGAATGGTCACTAACACTGAAGTCGAGTAGGCGAGATGAAATAAAGTATTGTTGGGGAAGTTAAAGTGAGTATACTGTGATTACACCAGACATGTCTTGCTAGAAATAAAATCTCAAGTAAAAAAAATATATATAATTAAAAACACTCCCTCTGTCCCTGGTGAGTTCCACTGCCAATTTATTACAGCTGGTTAATGCAATCGACGAAATCTTAACTCTTTTTATCAGAGGCCAAAATATAAAATGTGTGCCTGTTTTGGGGATTCCCGTGTTTTTCTGTGTTTTTCCGTGATTCCAATTTATTTGTGATGTCACACTCCACAAGATATAACACCAACATGTCAGAAATAAATAAATAAATAAACAGGATCACTGATTTGGAAAAAGGATCATCCCCTTGTGTCAGCATTTTGTTGAACCACCGTTTGCTTTAATTACAGCCTTTAGTCTGTTGGGATATGTCTCTACTAACTTTGCACATCTAGACTTTGCAATATTTGCCCACTCTTCTTTGCAGAACCGCTCAAGTTCAGTTAAATTTGATGGTGACTGCTAGTGGACTACAGTCTTCAAGTCATTCCACAGATTTTGAATGGGGTTTAAGTCTGGGCTCTGACTAGGTCATGCAAGGACATTCACCTTTTTCTCCTTCAACCACTGTGTGGTCAGTTTTGCTGTGTGCTTTGGGTCATTGTCATGTTGGAAAGTAAACCTTCTTCCCACTGACAACTTTCTGGCAGAGGGCATCAGATTTTCCACAAGAATTTGATGGTATTTTGTCCCATCCATTTTCCTTCTATTCTGACAAGTGCTCCACTCCCTGCTACAGGATATTACCACCTCCATGCTTTACTGTAGGAATGGTGTTATTTGGATGGTGAGCTGTATTGGATTTCTGCCAGACATATCGTTTGGTGTTGAGGCCAATAATTCAATTTTAGTCTCATCTGACCATAGCACCTTTTTCCATGTGGCCTCAGAATCTTCAAGGTGCCTTTTGGCAAAGCTCAGTCATGGGTGGTTTTTTTCTTGCAGCCCTCCCATACAAGCCACATTTGTGGAGAATTTGTGATATTGTTGTCACATGCACACAATGACCACTCTTTGTCATAAATTCCTGCAACTGCTTCAGAGTTGCTGTAGGCCTCTTGGTAGCCTCTCTGACCAGTTTTCTCCTGGCTCTTTCATCCAGTTTGGAGTGACGTCCTGATCCAGGGAGGGTCTGTGTTGTACCAAATACCTTCCACTTCTTAATAATAGACTTCACTGTGCTTCTAGGCATTGATAAAGCCTTTGAAATTTTTTTGTATCCATCTCCTGACCACAACTTTTTCCCAGAGATCTTTTGACAGTGCCTTGCCACCCATAGTTGATTGTTTGCTTCAGTTGCACTACAAAATGCTCCAGGAAAGCTTTTTCATGCTGAGCTAATCAAAATGACCACAGCTGATCACAGTTGAAAGTCAAATGGCTTTTGTGCCATTGAGAAGGTGATTAGCTACACCTTATTGAGCTTACAAGTCATTTTTAGGAGGGGGGTGATCCTTTTTCCAACTCAGTGATTCTGTTTTTTTTTTTTTTTTTCTTCATTTTTTTCTGACATGTTGGTGTTATATCATTCACTTGGATGTTATAAGTTGCACTGAGTAAATACAGCTGGATAAAACAAAAACTGTGTCCTTCTTCATGACTTCATTTCAGGCTGAAAAGCAACAAAATGTGATTATTTTAAGGGGGGAGGGGTGATTCTTTTCTATACTATATGTTTTACTATCAAAAAAGCTTTAGTTGTGCTGTCTATTTTTATCTCTGTACCAGTGTTACATTCAGGTGTGAATTGTTTGCCCTGCAGGAGGTTCACACCCCTCCCCTTTCCCATGGCCTTGCTCACCAGCAACTGATTGAAAATGTCTGATATGTCAGTTTCCATTCTGCCCGCGGAATTGAATGCCAGTGCATTGCTAGAAAGGGTTAAATTCTCCCGTATAACATTCATATGACAATAGCTACAATATAAAACTAAGATATTTTGAGATCATTTTAATGCCAACGTTGACAAATAACGAAAAGCAAAAAATGAATAGTTGTTAATTAAATTAGATTGTCAGGACAAAAACAGAAATATCACAAGTTATTGAGAACTCAATATAATATATAATATATAATACAATATGGTTGGAATCCAAAATAAGTAAAGAGGAGAGAGAGAGAGAGAGAGAGAGAGAGAGAGAGAGAGAGAGAGAGAGAGAGAGAGAGAGAGAGAGCAATCCCCTCCTAAATCTCAGTTTAACTCCTTCCTGCACATAACAGAGTGCCTCAAGTCTTTATTTAAAGAAATAAAAACACTCCAAGGTAGGAGGAAGTCCAAGGGAGGAGAGACAGAGGAAAAAAATAATGACCCAATTGACCCAGCATAGCACTGAAGGTGCTTCCCGTTACGTCACAGTTTATTCCCGCCTCCGGGTTTCCCTGTAACACACACATACAAGACTGTAACACACACCCACAGCACTGTAACACACACCCACAGCACTGTAACACACACCCACAGCATTGTAACACAAACCTACAGCCAAGCATGAACGAAATGTATACATTATCTATAGCCAGTGGCAGTAGTACCAATAGTAATCATAATGCCTTTATATATTAAAAAAAAGTGAAATATCCAATTTCTCATAAAAAATCTATTTTTACTTATGCTACATCGTGTGTATATACACAAAAACCTGCACGTGTTTATACTTAAAGCCTAAAATCCGCTCCATAAGTGTTGGGACAGCGCCATCTAGTGGTAGCACAAGAACAGGCTCTGAATCGGTTCAGAAACTACTGAAATGTCTGTTCCTTACACGAGTGCATTCTGCCAAGCACTGATGATGATGATGATGATGATGATGATGATGATAATGATGATGATGATGATAAAATAAACTATGGCTTTGCATTGATAGATGAGGTAAGGGTGATCAGGGGTGGTAGAGAGGAGCTGATCATTGTTCCCAAAAAGTAGCCTATATGGTGTTTACCATATAAAATATAGCTACAAGGTGAGTGTACCTAATAAACTGGCAGCTGAGTCTACGTGAGTTTGAAATAAAAAATAAATAAATTGACAATAAATAAATACATTTATTTATAGAATGTAATATATATATATATATTTATTTATTTATTTATTTATTTATTTATTTATTTATTTATTAAAACTCACGTCATATTTAATATTACTATAAATAAATTCACCAATAAATCTGTGATGGACTGGCATCCCATTCCCACCTAATTCCCAGTGCTCTGACAACAGACTCCAGATCCCCCACAACCCAGACCAGGATAAACCAAATACTGAAAGTAAGAGAGTGTGATTTTAAAATAATAAGCAAATAAATAAACAAACAAACAAATAAATAAATAAATAAACACACTGACTAATCCTTATACAGCTCCATCCATTTTTCCATTTATGAAAATGTAGATTAGCAACACGACTTCTTTTCTGGGAAAATAAATAAATAAATGGATGAATGAATAAATAGATAGATAAATAAATAAATAATAGTAACTCTCTTATAAATAATAATAGTGTCGTGACCAGTGTTGGCTCATCCATAGGGGCAGGGGGGAGGCAGAGCGCCACTGTTTATATCAGCTGTTGAACAAATATTAATATTCATAAAGTCCGCATTCACTACTTCATACATTTTAAATTCCTTTGAAATACTAATTACCTCTTTTGTGTGACCAGTGATTTTTAAAATGTTACTCTTTGGCAGATATAAGCCTGTGTTCCTGTGCCCCTTTCAGCACCATAGAGTTATTATTGCACCTAGTGGTCAAAAATGGGAACTGCAGCAAACGCTAATAGAGGCCCGTTGGAGCATCATTCATACTGCCCCATGCTCGGGGGAGGAGCCGCAGACAAGGTTTTGACCGTTAATGACAAGGTTTTTAAAATTATTCTGCAGCTGTCAAGATCTTGTTTTACACCAAATAATCAGAAATTAAATCTAATAAATTGTAGACAGATTGTCTATGGTGGGTGTGTGTATATTATGTGTGTGTGTGTGTGTGTGTCTATGATGGGTGTGATAGCCTCTCGACTTTTGAAGTTATGTTGTAATTCATGTTGGCATATTTTTTACATGATATTTCAGACATTTCTGACTGACTGAACTGCTGTTTTATCCAACTCTAAACCATAAAGATTAACCCTTTAAGGTTATGGCTATAAGTCAACTGATTTGATTTCTCATCATTGCACATATAAGAAATGTAAACAGGTATCAGTGTGTAAACCCACTCTCAGTGCATGCTTGAGTTGGTAGCTTTTTGTTTTCTGAAGTTTTATGGGTTTTTCTTTCTAATGTCATACATTGTTTGTTAAAAATCAATAATACAGTCTTACTATACTGGGCCATTATTATGTAATAATTAATTTGAAATTAATATTTACAAATAAAGAGTCTAATCAAGGTACAAGGTAGTGTAGGAAATCTGGCTAGTTATGTAGCATCACAGCGCTGTGTCTGTCTGTATCACTATACTGTATCACTGTTCTACTTAATATATACAAATACACTGACAAACAGCAGGGTCCGACTACATATTTATTTGACCATGAGTAAGTAAAAGGGATATACTGTATATACACAGAAGCATTGTAAGGAGAATAAAGCAGCCTTGTGCACATTTTTGTGTTCTCATGCACTTCCTACTCAGTTAATAAAAGGTTTGATAGGATACTGAACTGCTGGATTCATTTACATCACTGATATCCACTGAAATGTACATTTATTCATTTCATAGCAATGACTGTATATATGAGTGGACAAAGTGGTGCCATTGACTCCCATCGTACAGTTGTGAAGCCTAAATTTTGTTGAATTGAAAGCTTCCACATTGAATTGAATTAAGTTTGCTCAAGTCAAAATTGTAACTAGATTTTAGAGCTCTGGGTCACGATTGACTGAGCGACCATTTGCTAGCTAGCGGATGTTAGCTAATCCATCATGTTAATCACATAAATGTAACTATAAGTATACAATGAAATGAAAATATACTAGTAAACAGCAGTCAAGATTTACATTCAAAACAACACATCTCTGCATATTTTCATCTCGCTCTGAGGCCTACAGTAAGTTATTCATCTGGATGGAAACGTGCGCTCTTTTACAGCGCACTCATTCTAACACTGGAGTTTGTTTAAAAACAAGTTGACCGTACCAGGCTACAGGTGTTGGTTAAGGTCAAACAGTCAATAGTACATTGTTGTGAAATGTACAGTACTGTGCAAAAGTTTTAGGCACCCTAATTTTTTAGTACAAACTTTGTTATAGATTTTTTTTTATTTTATGACTTCTACATTTATCAAGTCAGTACAAAAATATTTTAGATTCCCAAACATTAGTTTTCTAGCACAAAATGAAATGTTACAGAAAAATGTTTGTATGTCATTAAAGAAAGCAGCGTATTACGTAAGAGACACTTTTCAGACAAAAAAAACAAACAAACTTATTTTTGCTGCAAAAATAAGAAGCGAGTGCGAAAGTCAAAGTGTCCAGAAGAACTGTGGCTGGTTCTGCAAGATGCTCAATAAAACTTACCAGCTCATTTCCTTATAAAACTGCACTAATTGTACCGGAGACTACTATTTTTATTTTTATTTTTTTGTCACACCAAATATTGACTTTGTTTCATTTACTACTGTTTACTGCTCTTTACGGTATTTTTTTTTTTTATGTAGAAACATTAAATCTCATTATTTTGAAGGCATCTTTGCTCTACAGCATTTCTTTGCATGTGCCTAAAACTTTTGCACAGTGCTGTAGCTAGACTTATCTGTCCAGATCCGTGTTGGAAAATGTGTGCATGTTCATGATGCTAAAACTGTCAATCACCTCATCAACCATGCCGTTTTTATTATCATCAAATAACTCCTATAAAATGCATTTATTCTTAGGAAAAACATTGGGGTAGAGATCATGATCAATTACACATGTAAGAACGACAGAACACCATTCCCAAAAACAATTTGTGGAGACTTAAAAAAAAAAAAAAGTTGGCTTGTTTTCCATTCACCTACTCAGGAATGGGTGGGGCTAAGAACTGTACTGCAGCCAGCCACTAGAGGGCCTCAGAGACATTTTCCAGGACAAACTCCTGTTACGGTGTTCGCCCATATATACAGTCACTCTTCAGAGATGCTTTAATCCAAAGCGGCACTTAGGAAAGGCCATCCAAGCACACAGCTGGCCAAGATAGGGTTAAAAGTCCCGCTCAGGGGCTCAGCGTTGGGTCTCTGGCAGTGCTGGGATTTGAGCTCACAACCTTCTGAACAACAGAAAACTCAAATATGTGCAAAAAAAAAAAAAAATGGTTTCTTGAATATTGGATTAAAAGAAAAGTTACATTTTAAATGGTTATTATGTAACATTGGAAATATACACATACAGAGAATAGTATAACAAAGTGTATAATTGTTATGGATATACTGTATAAAATACTAATATTACACATTAAAAAGAAAATAGGAGTGATTCAGGGGTCTCAGATGGACCGGAATAAGATGTTGGCTTTCTTGGTCTTTATTCGTATTCGGCCGTTCCTCCGGTTATCTGTGGCACAAAATACAGCTCTTTACTAATTAAATAAATAAATGGCTTAAAATTAAATCAATGACATGAAGTACATTATATCTATGAAGTAGAGTGAAGTGTAATGTAGTAGTGAAGTGGTTAGAGTTGATTTTATGCAGTGAATGAAGAGACATACCTTTCAGGCAGGTTTTCATGCACAGCCTCTTGTGGACAAAGTTGTTCTTGTTTCCTCCGCAGCCGCTGTACTCGAAGGCATGACAGCGTTTAGTTTTGGAGTTGTAGTAAAATCTCCTCTCCGTGCCGGCACATTCGCCCTGTTCGACGGGACTCAAACAGTAATCAGGAAGAACGGACTCTAAAAACAGAGAGAAAGACAGGTGACAATAATGTCTTTTAGGTTTGTTAAGCAGGTTTAGAATGAACAAGGTTTAGGGTCAGTTTAGGGTTCATGGAAAGTTTAGACCTTAAAGAGACAGACAGACAGACAGACAGACAGAGAGGCAGACAGACAAAGTGATAAACATAGGCAGAGACAGATGGATATAGATTAAACAGATAGACAACAGACAGGGTGACAACCAGAGAGAGCAACAGCCAGACAGAGTCAAAGAGAGACAGACAGACAGACTCAAAACAGACAGACATACAGAGTGACATACAGAGAGCTTGATAAAGACAGAGCGACAAGCACACAGAGTGACAGACAAACAGACAGAGTGACAAAAAAGACAGAGAGTTTGATAAAGACAAAGCAACAGGCACAGAGTGACAGACAGACAAACAGAGTCAAAGACAGACAGACATACAGACAGAGAGCTTGATAAAGACAGAGCAACAGGCACACAGGCAGAGTGACAGACATAGACAGAGCAACAAACAGAGAGACCAAGAGACAGTGACAGATAGGCACAGTGACAAACAGATCGAGTGACAGACAGAGCAAAAGAAAGACCAACAGAAAGATCGACAGACAGACATTTAGATAGACAAAGACAGACAGATCAGCAAACACAAACAGACAGTGACAAACACAGACAGAAGCCACAGGCAGACTGACAATACAGACAGACATAGTGACAGAGCGACAGACAGAGTGGTAGATATGCAGAACGACAGGCAGACAGAGAGACAGAGCAGCAAGCTCAGATACAGTGAATGACACAGACAAAGAAACAGAAACACGAGTGACGGACACAGACAGAGAGTCAGTCAGACAGAGTGACACAAGACAGATAGACAGAGTGACAGACCGCATGACAAACACAGGCAGAGAGACAGGGAATAAGATGAAACCTGTCTGTTTACTCGTGTCCGTGTTTGACTCCGGCCACTGCATCCTCTGAGGCTGTGTGTGAGACACGGACACTGAGTGAACGTCTGAAAGCAACACACACTTTCATTAGAGCAGTAAAACTTTCCTACAACATTTCAACAACATGATGTGCAGTCTGACGATGCTGCAGCAGATCATGTCAGCCATATTGGAGATGTCATAATGTATTGAAAAGTATGATCTTGATGGGTTACACCGGGAACATTTGGTACCATGAACATTATAATGATGGTATGATAATGTGTCATGTAGTCATGAAGTCATGTACCAGTTATAATGACTGCATGTGCTTTAGATTCTGCCTTCTCTTCAGCCTTCAGATTGTCTTGTGGGTCCTCGGTGTCATTACCTGCTAATATAAAAGAAAAATCTGTCATTCTCACTGTTTAATTTGTCTCTGCTTCAGCTTTTCTCCTTTGCATGAATGTTTCAGTCGGCTCTTGGAGATTTATACAAGGACCACCAAAAAAGTCGATTCATTTCTGATTGGCTGCCATGTGTTATAGAAAATGAATCAACACCTTCTGTCCAATCAGATTCGAGAACTCGACCTCTCTGTGGTAAATTACGCATTAACTGGGGATTTAATACTGGGTTTTAATACCTGATGGAATAAAACAACTCTTGCTATCGGGCTCTGAACTTAATCTACTCTTAAGTTTGTGAGACATTACTGTGTTCTTGACAAATGCGGCACTTGGATGATGTCTGTGTCCTTTTCTTTAATGTCGACACCAATAAGTAACGCGGCTGATTAAAGGGAGAAGTACTAGTGTGTGTCGAGGTTAATAGAACGAGGTGCCACACTAACACTTAAATGAAGCATGTTCAGGGTAGGAGAGAAGAACGACTGGGGGGTTTATCATAATAATAAACTGAACCAAAGCCAAGACCGTTAATAATCACAGTTCTGTCTTTAGATTAGACTGGACAAAAGTCTCCGCGATAAGTCAAAATGACCTTATATTTAGTTCAAGGTTGTAGTTTTTTTTCTTTTTGGAAATATATATATTTTTTTAAAATAATAATTTAGGAAATATGTTCAAGTGTTTGGCTTAATTTCTCTCAATCATGTTGAAACGTATTACCAAAAAAAAAAATGACTGGTGTTTGTAAATCTGAGACCAAAAAGTCAATTTAGTCACTGTCGCATTTCCTCCATCTCATATTTACACTCCCACCTGCACACACACACACCTTATCCCCAAACACACACTGTCTATTTCTAAAAAAAAAAAGAAAAAAAAGAAAGAAAAGAAAAGTTCATGCGGCTTATAATGGGACAAAAGAGAACCGTGGTATGTATTTTAAGTAAGGGGTAAAACACCATGAGTTGCACATGCAGCACTGCTAACAGTTACATGATTAAGTTTTCTGACAACACAGCTATCCTGGGTGTCATATTAGACACATCAGATACAGCTGTATATAAACATGAGGTTCAGTGGCGTGACAAACATTTTCTTACCATCAACATGAAGAAAACAGTGGAGATGGTGTTTGACCCCAAATCCACTGGAGACCACACACCAGTGGTCATCAATGACCAGAACATATCCCAGGTTGACTCTTACAGATATCTGGGCATACACATTGACAATAAACTGACATGGAGCGTTCAGGTAGAAAACGTCTGTACTAGGATCCAACAGCGACTACATTTTCTTCGTAGGCTGAGGGTCTTTGGTGTTAACCAGAAAGTTTTGCTCCTCTTCTACCGTGCCGTAGTTGAGAGCATTCTCTGCCTGGTTTGTCAATCTCAGTGTACAGCTGAAAGCCCAGATTACACGGCTAACACAGAGCGCCATGAAAATCATGGGAGTCAAGCAGCATCTCGCACTCCAGGCTGTCTTTGACTAAACAATCATCAGACAGGCCCAAATAATTATTTCAGGCCCCACCTATGTCCTCCACCCTGTGTACCAGCTTCTTCCCTCAGGAAGATGCTTCAGAGCCCCCCAGTGCAGGCTCAACCGCTTTAAGAACTCCTTTGTCCCTCTGTCCATCAAAACCCTAAGTGGCAAGTTAGCCAGAGGTTTACCCCTATAACGCTGTTTTTGATTGTACTCTTTTTAATTGACGTTAATTTACTCTTTTTTTTAGGTAGGTATTGTGTGTACATGGGTGACTGTGTATGTACTGTATGTATTATGTTATTTGTATTTAAACAGCAGATACTCTACTGTATGTGTCCAAGACAAATTTCCTTTGGGACAATAAAGTCTAAGTTATCTTATCTTATCTTACTAGGGGACATGCTTTTATTGGAAAATAATCATCAACGAGGTGGAGTGATATGGGCCTGAGCAGACGCTAAGAAGAAGAGGATTATTTCCCAATAAACCCTCTTATACCACAGCAATTTGCCAGTGACATTAATGAAGGATATGATGTGCTTATTAACCATTTATAATTACATTTAATGATGTGGAACATTCACAAGACAAGTTAGTTCCTGATATCACTCATGTTACAACAGCTATCAACAGTTGTTCCCTCCATAGCCTCACATTTGTCTCTCGTTTGAAGTTAATAAGATAAAAAACAAAACAGTTTCTTTTGTTACTGAGAAACCGCAAAGTCCTCAATCCTGAAGACTTTCCAGTGTTACAAAATGCTGACAATAGAGACTCCTTCCATAAATGTTAAATAAACGTCTACTGACAGAAGGCTTCACAACATCAAGAATGAACCATTTTTCTTTGTTAAATAACTACATTTTTTTTTTAAAGAAATCCATTTATTATTAGCCTTAGATTATATGGAGCAGTCACCATATGTATAAGGTCCCTGTGTACGAACTGTTACTATAGAAACTATAACATATTAGGACCAGAGCATTAATATAAACCTGTAATTTTCCTACCAACTGGAACTAGTGTTGGAGCTGCTCTCATAGAAAATCCCTCTGACCAATCAGATTCAAGAATTCAGGAGTGCTGTTGTATAAAATAAATGTAACAATCCATTGCAATTTAAAGCTATAACTTGCGTATAAATAAGACAGGAGAATTAATAGATACATACGCTGGCATCGGTCCTGACATTCTTTAAGTGTCCTGAAGTTGTTCGCGTTTCCGAAGCAGCCACCGTAATAGAAGCGTCTGCACTCATTCACCTTGCTGTCGAAGAAGTAGCGAGGTACAAGGCCTCGGCAAGGGCCCGGCTCATCCTCCAGGTGGCATGGACTCTTTTTGGCTACGGAAAACAAACAAATTGCTTAAAAAAGGATGTGAAATGGTGATTTGGTCACTGTTTGTCCTGCTTTAAGAAATGGTTTGGCCAAAATGACAGTGCCTTGCATACATTTTCACCCCCTTGACCTTTTTCATATTTTGTAATTTACAACCTGAAATTGAAATAGACGTAACTGGGATTTTATGTAACTGGGAACCTTCCCCTAAACAAGCAGCATCATGAAGACCAATGAGATATCAAGACAATTCTGGGAAAAATTCTGTAAAATTATAACCATTAAATCCATTATTTGAAAAAAAAAAAAAAAATAGAGCGAGAAAAGAATATGGCACAACCAATGAGGAGACCATCCACCAAAAGGTCAGTGATTGGGTAAGGAGGGCTTTAATCAGAGAAGCAAATAAGAGATGAAGGGTAACTCTGATAAGGATAACACTATACTACCTTCACCATGCTTCACCTGCTTCACCATGGTAATGATGTTCTCAGGGTGATGAGCAGTGTTTCTGACAAATGTATCACTTTGTGCCAAAGGAAAAAAGATTTAATTATGGTCTGATCACTCCAAAGAACATTTTCCCCACATGTCTGCTGCATCTCCAATATGCCTTTCAAACTGAATTTTCAAATTGGCGTCACTTTCATGTTGGGATGATTGATGTGGTTTAGTTCCAGCTATAAGGACGCAGCCACTTCATAATATCCTGACAATCCCTCCTTCTGTTATGCAAACTTTATTTATAGAAGCTGCTAATTAAAATATTTTGCTTGAGTGGATATCCATCAGGATGTCAGGCAGCTCCAACGTTCTCAGAGGCATAACATATTAAAGTGCTGTGCCCTTTTTCCTTTTCTCTCAGCTACATGCTGTGCACTGAAATGAGACACAACCTGTCTTAACCAAATCACCAATGACATTTGGATTTATAGTTTGCAACCTGACATAGTGTAAGGCACAATTTATTAAGCAGTAGATTATTATTCACTGCAGGACCTACTCATACTAACCAGAACAAAACTGGACATATTTATCAAACGTGTTGCACCTGCATAAAGAGACACATTTAAAATATCATGTATAATGTTGATTAGGCCTAACTTTGTCATCACTAAGCTGAAGCATATTTCCTGCTGACCTTAAACTGGACGCAAAAATTTGATTTTCCTCAAGGAACGTGCTACATTGCTATTTTATACACACCCACGCCCATTTCCCCTTGCCATATCCCCTTCTCTGAACCCTTTCCACAATATTAAATGCCACTCTGTCATTTTTATCCCAAGTAAAATTTGTTACATGACTACTTTGAATTCAGATGTGACCAATAGCTGCAGACTCTAAGATAAAAAGACACCGCTAGCATAAAATGATGAATGAAGCTGTTTATAAATGCAAACCGGAGCAATACAATACTTAGCATTTCGAAAACATAATGTGTATGCTGCTGTTTGTTCATTACATACTTCATTACTTTATTTTCCTAGCTAGCCAGCAGTTAGATAGTCAGCAAAGTGGCTGATTAGCTAGTTGATTAGCTAATTAACTTGTTGCCCAGGACAACTGGCATGTTCTCTGGTATCATTGTCCATTATTTGTACTTAGAGGTTAGAATCTCTTCACAATCCGATTCGATTTTGACTCAGAGTGCCACATGCTACTATAAATGAATTAATTAGCATACCTTTCAGCTGGAAAGTTGACACACCTCTGCATATGGTTCAAAGCAAACTGCTAGTTAATATTCTTGCTAGATAGCAAGCTAATATATATATATATATATATATATATATATATATATATATATATATATATATATATATAACAGGATTCAAGTAAAAGCAAATTCTTTGTCATACTATGGACGATAAAACCAACTGTTTCTGAACCAATACCAAGTAATATGAAGTCTAATGTCCCAAAATGTCTTCTTGTGTACATAAAAAAGGATCAATCTGCTGTTTATACATTTATACAATTATGTATGAAATAAATTATTCGAGACTAGAGAGATTATAGTGAAATAAGTGATATACTGTACTTTCATATCAAATAATAACATAGGGTCATTCCATCTCAAGTGGTCCAATGCAGGTTGCTTGACCGTTTCCCTATTTTTATTTATTTATTTATTTTTTGTTAATTTTACTGTGTCATGGCACACAACAAATTTTGGTTATACTGCTGTGTCCTAGCTCCTTGGAACAAAAACTGATCACATTACAAGGTACTCATTTGTTAACATGCACGCCGAAAAAAATACGCACTGCTTCTGCTCTGCTGCAGCGTGCGGTGTGAAACAGGCTTTAGGCTTAGAACTTAAGTCCAAATGCAATGCTCAAGACTGCTCACAGTTCCACGTTTAGGGTCGATTTATAACGGGAAGGGTCTGAGTCTCAGTCTTAATTTTTTAGGGGGTACCTAAGTATAGTGTACATGCAGAACATTTCAGGTTTGAGACTCCTATTTTTTTAGTGCAATTTTTAAAAAAAGTTTCTCTCACTTCGGCTGAATATCTCTGGTGGGGGACCAGATACCAACCTGAAATGAGAATTAAGTCCTCTTTAGTAGCATTCTGCAGTGGTTACAGAGCTTGGGCTAGTAGAAATTTGGGGTAAAGCCTATTTTATTAATACATTTTGAGAAATGAACAGATGTAATATAAGCACTGCAAATAATAAAAAATAAGCAGTATTTTATAGTAATTATGTTTACTGAAAATAACTGCAATTAACCAACATTATGGGACCACTTCATGGAATCACCCTATAATATCACCTGTGTGTGTGTGTGTTTATTAGGTATTCCACTTGTCCCTAATTAGGATAATAATACATTGTCTACATACATTTATCTTTGATCATATATAACTGGAACGTCACACCAATTGCTTAAACGGGACACCATTATCACCAACTCGAGCGACTCAAATGATTTCATTCTGTCAGTTTGTTCTGCTTAAACTCACAGGACAGATTTAGTGAAGCGATTCCTAACCAGACTCTCACGTCCATGAATAATGCACAGAACATCACGGCATCATGGGAATTGTTCAGGAAAATGAGGTTAGGTTTCTGAACCGTCCCTGTTGATGGAGCTTTTAGTCCCGTAGCGTGTTTCTGACCAGGTCACTATTACACTTACCCAAACACATTCAATATTGCATTGCAAGAAAATGGCTCCTAAGAGCAAAGCTGATGAAGTGTGTCACTCCCTGTGGATCCACCTCACTCTAGTTATTTTAGTTGTGCTGCCCACTTTGGCCACTAGATGGAGACATTTGTTCTCCAAACACACGTTCCTCATGAGATAAGTGCTGACTGAGGCATTAAAGGCTTATAGGGTTCAAATGAATCTCTCCAAGTGCCCAGAGGAAATTATCATTCGAATTCACAGCTCTCTGAAGGATGAGGAAGGATCTGGAAACAGGTTACTCATCAGGGTGAACATTTCACGCTTCGTCTTTTAATAAAATAGAGAAAAAATGTATTGTAAAATTTTGCAACTTAAGATTTGCGCACACGGTGGTGTTAGTTTCCTGCAGATGGTGATGGGAATCCTGGGTCTTTTCAGTGAGTCAGATTATTTGGCTCAGCTTACCAATGAGAATCGACTCTTTTGAATCTCTCTCTTTTTTTTTTTTAAACATTGTTTAACATTTTCATGATTTTTTTGAGTAATTGTTCTTCTTTGCCTAACTATGGCTTAAATTGTTTCATGAAATATTACACTCCTTTCTAATTAATAAAATAACAATCTATTTAAATAATTATGAAATCAGAGAGGCACTACACATGCAAAGACTACACACACCGCATCTTCTCATACACACATACGCACACACACACACAGACTACACACACTGCATCTTTTCTTACACACTCACACACAGACTACACACACTGCATTTTCTCATACACACACAGACTACACACATTAAACCCTCTCATACACACACACACACACACACACACACACACACACACACACACTACATATTCTCACATACAGTTGAGAGTCAGTACTGAGTGCTTCAGAATTTCCAAATTTATCTCTTCTTCCTACAACTAACACACATGTTTCTGGTCAATCCTTGAAGACTAGTGTCAGCTATGTATTTGTGGTTAATTAGTTCAGATCACATTGAAAATAATATGAGAGAAATGTAACCTGTAATTACTCTAAAAACTTGTTCAGTTTATCCGTATAAGCATCATAGGTTCATCCTTATTGTAAGATTACTCATTCATCTTCAGTATCCGCTTTATTCTGGATCTGGAGCCTATCCTGGGAACACTGGTTGAAAAAAAGCGGGAATACACCCTGTACGGGACGCCAGTCCATTGCAGGGCACCAAATGGGATTCCACACACATTCACACACACTTCCACACCGATGGTCATTTTAGCGTAGCCAATCCAGCAACGTTTTTGGCCAGATAACCAGGAAAAAACCCACAGGGACACGGAGGAAGCAGACGAAATTCCAGACAGGCATTAACTCGAGCTCAGGATTGAACCTGGGACCGTGTTCCACAGAAAAGGGCACAAGAGTGTCTACACTCTGTCCTCATCAAGAAACCCAGATGTTAAAGGTCCTAAGTGGAATCCCATTTGAGTTTTAGACCCATTAAACATTAAAAGAATCCTTGAGAAATTTTATTTCTAAAATTTCCATGTTGGATTCCGCGTATCTTCACATCACACTGGATAAAAGCGTCTGCCAGATTAGTAAAAAAGTAGAATTGCTCTGAAGTGCAAATGTAGCGTCCATACTGAAGCTCTAAGGCTGAATTCTTCTCTCTTACCAAATGATCCCTAAAAGAAATGAATCCGCTTAAGGGGGTTTGTTCTTTTCTGAACCACGTTTTCAATTTAGGAAGTGACGCATTGCGAGCCACAAATCCGGTCTGTGTGTAACTTTCCATTTCTCTCAATGAACTGGCTGAAGTTTTAATCTGAGACGGGACTGTGAGAGATTACTCGACACTCTCTGTTTCATAGCGATTAGTGCAGTGACGTCTCAGGGTTTCCAGAGGAGGTGGAAGGAGATGCAACATGATTCATTAAACCACAGAGCTGGAACCGAGCTGATGTGGCACTTTGTCCTTCTTTTTTGTAACCAGGGAAGAGAGTAGAATATTTTTAAAGCAGGATTCCTTACTTTCAAATTGGTGGCAATAAGAGTGAATTGTATTTCTTTTCTGTTTTGAAAAAGTACTGAAGGAACTGAAAGAGTTATCAACTTAACAAGCACAATTTAATAAATATTCTAGCAAATCCTTGCACTTTTTTTCCCCTGTAGTACAATACACTGAGCAGCCATAACATTAAAACCACCTGTCTAATATTGTGTAGGTCCCCCTTGTGCCACCAAAACAGCTCTGACTCATCAAGGCATGGACTCCACAAGACCTCTGAAGGTGTGCTGTGGTATCTGGCACCAAGACGTTTAAAGCACATCCTTTAAGTCCTGTAAGTTGTGAGGTGGGGCCTCCATGGATCGGTCTTTGTTTGTCCAGTACATCCCACAGATGCCCGATCCGATTGAAATCTGGGGAATTTGGAGGCCAATTTAGCACCTTGAACTCTTTGTCATGTTCCTCAAACCATTCCTGAACAATGTTTGCAGTGTGGCAGGGCGCATTATCCTGCTGAAAGAGGCCACTGACATTAGGGAATACTGTTGCCATGAAGGGGTGTACTTGGTCTGCAACAATGTTTAGTTAGGAGGTATGTGTCAAAGTAACGTCCACATGAATGCCAGGAACCAAGGTTTCTCAGCAGAACATTGCCCAGAGCATCACACTTCCTCTACCGACTTGCCTTCTTCCCATAGTGCATCCTGGTGCCATCTCTTCCCCAGGCAAGCAATGCACATGCACCCGGCCATCTACTGTACATGATGTAAAAGAAAAAGTGATTCATCAGACCTGGCCACCTTCTTCCATTGCTCCATGGTCCAGTTCTGATACTCATGTGCCCATTGTACATGCTTTCGGAGGTGGGGCCAGGGGTCAGCATGGGCACTCTGACTGGGCTGCGGCTACGCAGCCCCATACACAGCAACTGAGATGCACTGTGTGTTCTGACACCTTTCTATCATAGCCAGCATGAACTTTTTCAGCAATTTGTGCTACAGTAGCTCTTCTGTGGGATCGGACCAGATGGGGCTAGCCTTCGCTCCCCACATGCATCGATGAGCCTTTGGCCCCCATGACCCTGTGGCCAGGTCACCGGTTGTCCATCCTTAGACCACTTTTGGTAGGTACTAACTACTGCATACCAGGAACACCCCACAAGACCTGCCGTTTGGGAGATGCTCTGACCCAGTCATCTAGCCATCACAATTTGGCCCTTGTCAAAGTCACTCAGATCCTTACACTTACCCATTACACAACCTACTCATTTTTCCTGCTTCCAACATCACCTATAGGTTTGTGGTTGTCGTTTACATCACCTATAGTACATTGTGTTTTTCCTGGCAGCCCTTGTACAGCAAAAAGTGCAATCCTACAGACTTAAATTGATGAGTACAATGACAGATACAGCCTCAATTTATATTCACATATGCCACAATCAAAACAGAAGATTTCTCTAAATAAATTGTGTGACCAAAAGTGACCATAAAGCTGTGTGTGATGTAAACATGAAACACAAGAAAAGAAAAATTATCGTAACTGGGGGATGGGATGCACGAATATTCATTCTTAATAGTCAATTAGTACTTAAAACAATAGTTGACTGGTCGTCTTTTCCATTTCCAAAGCAACAGTTATTCAGTACATCACAATTTTTAGGCTTTTTTAAATTAGTGCAGTTAAGTGCTGATGAACAGCCACAAAGAATCCACCAAATCACACTTTATTCAACAGGCTACAAATTACATTTCAGCTTCTGTGCTTCTTTATGCTACATGTTGACGAAGAAAATAAATAAATCAGTGCAAAATCATAAATCTGTGTATCATATCACACTATTTAAGGAAGTAAAAAATTAATAAAATGCACCAATATGGATGAGCTGGACAAGCATCTCAATTGAAATTGCTTATTCTGAAACTGAGAATACGCAGCATGGAAGCTCATGTCCATCAACAGAACCCTCCTTATAGATACAGTAGCACAGTGAGTGGCCTTCCTTAGATGGAGGATGCTGTCTACAGCAGTGTCTGGGAGATATTTCCATACTAACAGTGACTTAAGAGTTTAACTGTATATGATTTGACTTTAAATTAGCTGATTGGGATTGGATAGTGATGTGCAACTCGCGGCTCTGAATGCATTCTTTGACACAGCGCCGATCACAATGAATGCAGAGGGAATTCCTTTGGGAGTGGATGGGAATGGAATTTCTTTAACATCTGACTAGTCGACATCCCGACTGTGGCGATTACGTGAATGTATTAGTCAAGACATTTTATGACAGATGCCACCCTGAGTAACTAACAGGGTGAATATGGATAAGCTGATATTTCTAGAATGCTTTTTCCTTCATTTGCAAGATATGTAAGATTTTAACCTTTCATATGTGACCATTCAAAAAGTGATGGGGTCAAATCAGGGCATGTCAGAAAGTGGTGTGGGACACGCCCCCTGTGTAAAAAAACATGAAAACTGAGTCTCTGAAAGTACCAACTTTTAGCATGAAAAATATCCATCAAGCTGTGATTCAGCATTGGAATGATTTATAGCTCTGAATAAATGGGATGTGCTGAAGTAGTTTATGCCATTAGAGACAAATGTACTGCCAAGAAGACCAGAAAAGCATGTTTTTTAGTCTGTCGTTTTTATCTGAATGCCAAGTGAAATCATAAATCTTACTTCAACTCATCATCTGGACTCAAACTGCACTGTGTTTCTACTCAAATATTTTGCCCATTTTAGGCCATTTTCTAAGAAGCAGGCACATTTTTAAAACAGAAGCGACAATTGGTGAGAAATTTTTAAAAGATCATGTAGTATTTGAAAGTTTACACATATACAAGTCACAAATCTCAGACCATGAAGTTGTCATTGAGTCAGTACATGTAAATGAGAGAAGCTCTGAGTGGGTGTGTCTTGGAGGCCATTTCAGTATGTGTTTGAGTCCATATATGGAAGTCTTCAAACAGGAAGTCATTGCATTTAGAGAAAGTATGTATTTAGTTAGCTAACTTAAGCTAATTTCACAAATGTTCATAATATTCACTACTCATGCTAGATAGCTGGCTAAAATAAGATAATCGAGTGTGATCATATAACCACTTCTGAAAGCTGGACACCAGCTGGTTTTTAAATATTTAGAAGAAATATTAAAAGTTTACAGTATATATTGCCTCAAAGCCACACCCACCTGCCGCACTCAAAGACACACCCATCTTTCTGTCTGAAAAAAAAAATCGTTCGACGAAATGCTGAGAAAGTGGCAAGAGACGAGAGGCTAAGTAACAGTTAGCTACATGACAAAAATATAATCAATCTATGGTGTAGAGAACATATATAGCTTTACATTTTATTACATTTTTGGTATCATGAGAAAGTTACTTCTTTATCTACTAATGTCTTAGCAATAATCTTAGTCTTCTTAGAAATAATTCATCGCCTTATAGATGTTTCTTTAAAAGATTTGAGATGTTTATTAAAATTACCTTGTAGAAACACTAACTAGGGATCGTATTCAGTGTCGAGGGACTAAAGTCTGAAAGTTACATTAATATTTACATAGGGAAACTTACTGTACTTGTATTCAGAGTTGGGTTACGCAGCTGCTTAAGTCAGTTCTCTGGGCTGCATATTCATTTATTGATTCATTCATTCATCATCAGTAAGTGCTTTTTCCTGGTCAGGGTCACGTTGGATCCAGAGCCTATCCCGGGAACACTGGGCATATGGCAGGAATATACTCTGGATGGTTCCATCATAGGGCACATTTATCTAAAGATCGATCCAGATGTGTTTCTGGCTGACATAGTATGAATTTTGGGTAACTTAAAAACTTACGAGTTGAAAAACCCAGCCCTTATCAATATCATTTAGAGTTCATTATTCTGTACTGAATGATAGCTTCGATTATAATGAGCTCTCGGTTGTGCAATCATACTCGCTTGAATCATTAATCTTTATGATCTAATTACGTGGAAATAGGAGCGCCCCGCTGGTGAATTCATAAACTCATAAACGCAGTGTCACCGTGTTTACACAGTGACTCCTAGGATGGCGTGTTATTTTATTGACCTTGAGATACTGTTATCTCAGGTATGGGTGACAATCCGCTGAATCAGATTGGAAGGTCAACCCACTCAGCACAGCTGACAAAGTGGATTACGTAACCAATCATTCTGTCTGGAAGTGTGACTCGGAGCTGGGATTGTAGGGAGCACATGAAATTTGGATTTTTTTTTTTATTCAAATAAATGAAGTGAATATTAAAATTACAGACTTGCGTTTGATTTGTACAGACCTTGCTTTCATGACTAGTCACGAATTACAGAAAAAAAAGAAGAAAAATGTCATTTACTCTTTTTGAGCAGTGTTTATCAACAAATGGCAGGAGCTTAAATAACTGTAGCTAAATAAAAGTTTAGCTACAAAATACGCATTGTATTTATAGGTCAATTTTCCTTTTGAGCATATTGCAGGCTGGCTAATTTGGAAGAACACTAACTAACTAACTAACTAACTAACTAAGCATGGCGCTATATAAAAAAGAGTTTTTAGCTTGTTCAGTCTGCATGGTAAACTCATAAAAGTGTTTTTTTTAAATGAAGATGAAAGTGTTGTTGATTTCACTACAGTAATCTAAATGCTTACGGATATTATTCGGCAAAGTTAGTGCAGCCTGTCAGCCTATAATAAAAGTATTGTAGCATTTTCATTCAATGGTTTCAGTCACCAAAACAAAATTATAAGCATTACAATATTTAAAAATTTTTGCAATTAAAGTAATTTTCTAATGTATAATTTTCATGGCTAAAAACAATATTATCAAGTAATATTATGATAGGCAAACGTCAGGCCTACAATTTTATCGTCGAAGACAGTATAGCGACCCTGGATATGTAGTCAGTTTCATCGCCAGCCAACTTGAGGGACCGGGACGTCTGCATGGCTACAGAATGATGCTTGAAATTAAGTCATGATCATGAGAAAACAAGAAAGAAAAAAAAATAATAATGCATGGCCTCTTAGGGCTTCCGTAGAATTGAGAAGGTGTTTTCTTTGTTTTTTTCTTAGTCGGAAGTCAGAAATTACTTTAGTCGAATGCAGCATTAGTCACTTAGGAGTCTTCTGGAGTTTAGGTCCTAGGAGTTTAGAACTATACCTTTCCTCCATCACTCAGCCGTGATAATTCAGATACATTTCCGAAGCCCATTTCCTGTCAACCTCTACATTTCCCTGAACAAGTGCAGACCTCTCTTTGCCCTTGCTGAGCACCGTCAATTTCATCTGAAGTATAAAATAAAAAAGAAGTAAGACCCACTTACCTTTCACCAGACACATTTCTTCGCATTCGTCTGCCGTCTCGAAATTGTTCTCGTTGCCCTGACAGCCTCCATACTCGAACAGCTCACAGCGGGACGTCTCGACGTTGAAGTAGAATCTGTCCTTTACCGCCTTGCAGGGCCCTTCGTCCTTCTTTAGGGCACACCAGTGATGGAAAATCTTGAGAGGAGGTTGCCCTCCATCTGCAGAGACCAACAAGAGGGCCAAAGTTATAACTGGGCCATGAAGGGATTCAGAAAAAAAAAAAAAAAAGTGCAGTGGATCTGTGTTCAGCTCTGAACCTGTGATTTTGCATAAAAGTAGTAAAAGCAGGATGTCAGAATGTCAAAGTAACTTCACCATCAAAAGGATAAACTGTGATATTCTTTCATCTTTAAGGTGTTAGATGCAGTGCTGCCTGGTGCCCCTTTGCTTTTCACACTTCATGGGGTGACAGAAACAAAGAAGTGTGACTAATTCACTGACTTTAAAGTGCACTACGCTCTACCAATATGAACACGTTTAAGTGCTAAGTGCAAACTTAGACCCAGACCGTCTCTTCTGATAAGGTAGCGTTAAAATGGTATTTTTCTTCCGTTATTTTAATTATGATCAATATAAACAATATTTATAGAAATGGGCCCTGTACTTTATAAGCCTATATATCTTAAGATAGATAAATCTAAACAAGACAGCTTCATTCATTATCATTATCAAGTGTCAGGTTATTTAACAAATAATAAAAATGAATTAAACAAGATTAGCAAGTTTGCCTTAATGAGCATGCAATTTGGGGCGTTTTTCCCTAATCCCTAGTCGACTAACCGACTCACAACCTATCAACGTCTCAATCTTACAACCTTTCATTTTAATTTAGCATTTTAACTGGAATTTCAGTTTCTTCCAGACGTCTCTTTGGGATCTCAAAAACATACATCTAATTTACATATTGTTCCCTCCCCCTCATTTGCATGTGACATCATTCTCACAATTTTAATTTGGAAAATCACCTGCGACACCACTAGCTACACACACCCAAACACCCACACACACAAATTAGCACTCTTCATGTAGGACTTTAGTAAAGCATGGAATGGGGGATCTTGTGATTTAACATAATACAGCCAGTAATAATATCTATCATTGACCAATGAGCTCACTGTTGTTAAGCTAACATGAGCCGAGATTAAGAAGATGCCCAAAGTATTAGGGTTAATTGTGAGTTGTGATAATATCACTGCATGTTCGTTTGCAAGTATTAAAGTTTTAAAATGTAAACATGCTACCAGAGTAATCAGATAAAAGTGTAGATGTTGAATGAAAGGTAAAGATGGGAATGTATAGGACATTAGCTAGTTTCATGCAGGTCTTTCTGACATAATTTAACATTTACGGCATTTGGCAGACACCCTTATCCAGAGTGACTTACATTTATCTAATTTACACAACTGAGGGTTAAGGGCCTGGCTCAAGGGCCCAGCAGTGGCAGCTTGGCAGTGCTCGGATTTGAACTAACATCTAATCTTCTGATCAGTAGTCCAATGTCTTAACCACTTAACCACATCTTTACCAGTTATTTATTTGATAACTTCCATAGTCTTGCCCATTCTTCATGAGAAAAAAAAAAGTTAATCTAGAACTTCCTCTAGACTGACTAAACCTATCCAGACCTTCTATGATCATATTTTCTTTTCTAATTTTTGGAGCGTGTGGTGGGAGTCGGGGTGAGGGTGTTTGAGGGTGTTTGGGGGTGTTTGGGGGTGATTGGGGGGGGGGGGGGTGCACAGGTGGAAGTATGAATAACAGATGAAGACAGAAATGTTTTAAAATTATTTTTCATATTCATTAGATTCACACACATAGTGCTTCAGGTTAGCAAGCTTGTCCCTCTTTCAGGTAAAAAACAAAAACAAACAACAAAAAAAGCAGGGCATTGAATAAAATGCTTTAAAATGAGAAACAGAATAAGTGGAGTGGAATGGGTTATCGGATAAATGAGCATGTGGAGAAAACGAAATCCACAGTTATGGGTTTTGCAATATTGTACCTGCTGTTCACACCATCTACAGAAACAGAGAGAGAGAGAGAGAGAGAGAGAGAGCGCAGATGGTCTGGGGTTTAATTGACAGCTTCCTACTGGCAGGTCATCCACTTGACCTTCAGTACCCTGAACTCTGAATCACAAAATGGATTTCTCAGCTGAACAGGAAACACGGGAATGTGACTTGGCCACTAAGCATCTTCCAAATGCGCAAAATAACACAGCTGTTTTGTGCCTTAATGAATATGTAATTTTCTACATAAATTTGCAAAAACAAGATGCACATAGAGTGCAAATAGACTCATTTAGCAGCAGTAGTGTGATTTACTGCAGCCTGTAAGACAATTTGAGGATAGTGATTGCTTGGCAAATTAATACGACGAAAGGGCAGGTATTAAATTTGTGTAACCCCGCTTTCACTTTTAGAAGACCAAATAAAATGATGGCTCAGAATAATCATAGTGAATTTGTTTTCATATTAGATATTCACAGCACATGCAAAGAGCCTGTGAAAAAAACAGTCTTTAATTTAGTGCTCATAACAGTTTTTCAATGCACCTCACCATCGTCATACTTAATGCACTTAATGCATATGTCTAATGCATATGTCCGTTCATTCACGTGTTTCCTGTTCAGCTGGGAAATCCATTTTGTGATTCATAGTTCAGGGCACTGAAGGTCAAGTGGATGACCTGCCAGTAGGAAGCTGTCAATTAAACCGCAGACCATCTGCTCTCTCTCTCTCGCTCTCTCTCTCTCTCTCTCTTGTTTCTGTGTCAGTTTTAGTTTTCTGGAAGTCTGTTTTAGATCACAAACATTTAGAATGTAAGTTGTGTATTATTCTTTGTGAGTATCCACCTACATCACACCCACTAACTGCACGCAGTATCTCAGGTTGTACACGCAAATCAGACTCTTTTACGTGGCATCTGAGAAAACTAGTACCTAGCTGCCAGGTTATTCGTTTTGTTCATCTCACATTTATACTATTTTGGTTATTTTCTTAGGCAACTTGTTATCCTACTAACCTCCCCTCCCATCCACTCCCCTCCATCCCATCCATCCATAAACAGACACACCACAGGACTAGTAAATTGTGCAACACTACAGTCAGTAATTACGCCTACAAAGTAGAAGATGAGCATAATAAACCAATAAAATCAATAGCATTTATAAAGACTGCTTACATACAGAAGGCCTCAGATGTGCTGCCTGTTATAGCATTGCTTTTTAAAGCTTGCTGGAAACTGGTCCAAATCGCCCACAATCCCACACAGTGATGACTAATTCACTCTGACCTTAACATGCACTGAGATGTGCCCAGGCTAGCAAAACCCTCATGTACCATTCTCTATATAGCAATGCTCGGTGGCACTGACCCGGGTCATCTCCTTAGATTTTATACCAATACAACTGAAAAAAATACAAAATATACACTGCCAGTGAGAAATTTCTGAACTGAGATTTTGTTAAACTCTAGAATTAGAAGATGTAGGTGATAACTGGAAAAGATTTAGATATTTGATGGAACAAGTGTGTACTTCTTTCCTGACAGTATTTACTGTAATTGCTGATACTGGGTAAAATGTAATAAATTGTTTTTATAAATCTACATGTTCAAGAACTTTCGAATTGCTGTGTATACACAGTACTGTGCATTTTTTTTTTGGGCAGATAAGAAATCCTTGCGATGCTTAAAAAAAAACACCTTATTGAATATCCTGACCATTTGTCATAAAACATGGCCAAAAAAAAGAAGAGCGTTTTCAAACTGATCTGTTTTAGCATGGCCTGGGCCTCTTATCATATACAGTTCCCTCTGAAAGTATTGGAACAGCAAGGCCAATTCTATTGTTTTCGCTATACGTTGTAGACATTTAGGTTTGAGATCAAAAGATGAATATGAGACGGCAGATCAGAATTTCAGCTTTCATGTCCTCATATTTACATATAGATTTGGCACCTTTTATTTGAACCCACCCTTTTTTTTCCCCTTCAAGTGATCAAAAATATTGGAACATATGATTTCTTGCTGCTTAGGTGTGTCCTGTTAAATTGATTGTTTAAAGAATTAATAGCTCTGAATGTCTACTCTTGGTTTGAGCCCTAGGTTTTGCCTGTGAAGACTACATTTCTTGTTAAAAAGGATAAACCAACATGAAGACCAGAGAGCTGTCTATGGGAGAAAAGTGAGCCATTTTGAAGCTGAGATAAAAGGGAAAATCAATCAGAGCCATTGCAAAAGCATTGGGCATAGCCAATACAACAATTTGGAATGTCCTGAAAAGGAACGAAACCACCGGTGTGGTTAGAAAGTCTGATCTATCATCTCATATTCATCTTTTGGTCTCAAACCCAAATGTTTCCAGTGTATTACGAAAACAATAGAATTGGCCTTGCTGTTCCAATACTTTTGGAGGGGGCTGTAATAAATCTTATATGAATGACAGTTGTGGAAACAGACACACAAACTCCTTTCCATGCTTCAGAATCCTCCTAATGGCAAGCGTGTGTTCGAGCTGTTATCGCGCTCTCTATAGCAATCTTTTTATAATATTTATCCCATTCAGAATCCTCTCTATCCCTGTACTCGCTCCAGTGAACCTGCCCTGGAATGCTAAAGATCCTCATACATGCCACTTTCCTGTTTTTCTTTCCTGTAATGAGTGTCGTTACGTTCCACCAGGTTCTCCCAGGATACTGTAACTGATAGCACCGACACGGAGCTGCCAAAAAATTCAACACTAAGTTTGCTTTGTGCAGAATGAATGTTTTCTGAGCAAATACCTACCGATAGCTTTATTTACATTCCTCTAGGCTAGCAGAGAGGGGTCAGTCGGCGTGAAGCATTAACTCTTAATGTTCTGAGTCAACATGGCGGGTTTTGCACTTTTATTAAAAGTTGAACTGAAAGGAGCATTTTTTTTTTTCAGAGTGAAAGCTTCTGGTTCTCAACTTCTCTAAGGCACAGATAGGCATTTGATTACATAAAAATGTGAGAATGCAAGATAGAAATGCAATTTCAATGGGAGAAAAGAGAAAATAGACAAAGCAAGAAAAAAGGAATAAATGGTGTGAGGTAAGAGGTAAAGAAACAAAATAAAAAAGAAGAAAAAGAAAAGAGGGGGAAGTAATAAGGAGGAGAAAGTTCGGAAGAGAAGGGGGCCCTACAGTGTGCAGCTGCACTCCGCACGTTCTCTCAGTGTATTTTAAGGGAAATATACAGTATGTAGTGTTTTCTATTATATATTTGATCATAGCCAAAATTAGATCACTGAAAGGATCTTCAAAACATAGTTTAAATTGAGTACATTAAGCTAAGTAGGTGTTATTAATTTTTGTATGTTACCAGAATAATAATAAATTATTATTAACTACCTTGCAAGAACATAGTTAAGATGTAAGAGTAATAGCTATGTTTTACCAAAAGTTATTTTTCTCAGCAAAAAGATACATTCTGATTTGACACGGCTGCCTCATGCAATATTATACATTAAGATAAACACCTAAGAAAATTGAAAACAAGGAAACATCTATCACAGCATGAAGCAGTGCAGCATTCCTGAGCTTTCTGCACAAATTGCTAATATTTATTCCTGCACAAGCCAAAATATGAGCGATGAACGCAGAAGAAAAAAAAATAAATAAAAAATTATAAGGGCTTATTAAATTTACACTGCCAATGTTTTTGGGCCAAACTCAGCCATCACACACACACACACACACACACACCTTAATTTAGATAATGGTGTAAAATAGACAAGCATGGACTCAGACCAGGTTCATTGTGAACTGAGGCTCAGTGAAACGTTTTGATCTCCCTCGGAAATAGTAAATGCTGATTTTATCGTGAAATGGAATTTAGCAGCTCAGTGACAGATGATATTACTACATACCGGGGATGAGGATTTGTGGACATGAGAATGCCAATCAAACATACCATGAGGTTCATGCATCAAAATATAAATATAAATAAAATAAAAAATATTAAATATATACATAAATAGAAATAAATTACAGAGATAAATATAGAGAGTCATGTTAGTGTGGAGTTAATTATTACTTTCACATTCAACTGGCTGTATTTATTTCCATAATTCCTTCCTTCCTTAGTTACTTGTACTTTTACTTACATACTAAATCTACTTATTTACTTTACTTATTTATTTATTTACAAATGTACTTTTCCTACTTACATACATTAGTTACTTTCTTTTACTTACTTTACATATTTTTACTTACTTATGTGCTTTTACTTACTTAGTTTTAATTTTATGTCACACTTTCTTACTTTACTTACTTGCTTACTTACAGTCCCCTCCAAAACTATTGGAACAGCAAGGGCAATTCATTTGTTTTTGCTGTAGACTTAAGACATTTGGGTTTGAGATCAAAAGATGAATATGAATATGAGAAGAGAGTTTAGAATTTCAGCGTTTATTTCCTGGTGTTTATATGTAGATGTGTTAGACGACATAGAACATAGCACATTTTGTATCAGACCACCCAATTTGTAGGCGAGTAAAAACACTGGAACATGTGACTGTTCGATTGACTATTTAAGCAATAAATAGCGCTGAGCATCTACTCTTGGTTTCAGCCTTCAGTTTCACCTGTGAAAACTACATTTGTTGTTAAAATGGATAAGCCAACATGAAGATCAGAGAGCTGTCTATGGGAGAAAAGTATGCCATTTTGAAGCTGAGAAAAAAGGGAAAATCAATCAGAGGCATTGCACAAACATTGGGCATAGCCAATACAACAATTAGGAATGTCCTGAAAAAGAAAGAAACCACTGGTGTACCGAGCAACAGACACCGAATCGGCCGGCCAAGGAAAACATCAGCAGCTGATGACCGTAACATTGTGAGAGCTGTGAAGTAAACCCCAAAAACAACAGTCAGTGACATCACCAACAACCTAGGCTCACTAATCTTTATTGATGATGTAACTTATGATGGTAGCAGCAGAATGAATTCAGAAGTTTACAGGAACATTTAATCTGCCAATTTATAGAGAAATGCATCCAATGTAATTGGGAGGAACTTGCAGAAAGACAATGATCCAAAACACACTGCCAACACAACAAAGGACTTTATCAGGGGGAAAAGTGGAAGGTTTTAGACTGGCCATGTCAATCACCAGACTGAGCAGCATTTCACCTCCTGAAGTGGAGACTGAAGGGAGAAACCCCCGGAAACAACAACTGAAAGAGGCTGCGGTAAAAACGTGGAAAAAGCATCACAAAAGTAAAAAAACAACAATTTGGTGATGTCACTGAGTTACAGGTTTGATGCAGTTATTGCAAGCAAGGACTATGCAACCAAATATTAAGTGTTATTTACGTTAATTTACATCAGGCCTCATCTGTTCCTGTACTTTTGCTCACCTAAAAATTTTGTGATATGATACAAAAGGTTCTATGTTTCATGTTGTTTAACACATCTAGATGTAAATACCAGGAAATAAAAGCTGAAATCCTAAACTCACATGCACAACACAAGCAAATAAACTGGCCTTGCCGTTCCAATAGTTTCAGAGGGGAATGTGCATGCTGCATGCCAGCCTACTTACTTTTACTGAACATCCTTTCTTACATACTTACTTTACTTAGTTACTTATATTTACTTACACCCTCCCTCCCTCCCCAGACAGGTGACAAATTAAAGGACAAACCAACACTGTGTGACTGAACAGAACAGCTTCAACGCACCTTGACACAGACTGGAACTGTACTGCAATTAACACCATTTTCCCAAAAGTTATTTCCTAAGCTGGGGTTTAGATGATGATGGTGGTGGTTGTGGTGGTGTAGCGTGCTGTCTAACACATCACTTCAATATCTAGGTGTTTAATTGGATCGAGATGTGAAAGTCATAGCATATGATTTACATCGGGGGTTTTTTTGTCCTCCATCCTGTGAGCCCTCATGCCCTGTGGATGGAGGTGGAGTCATTCTGGTAGAGCCCATGCCCATCAGGAGAGAAATGTTTCTGAACTTTGTATTGATTTGCAGTGACGCTTCACTCTACGAGGACAAGTAGAGACAAACCATGCCAGAAAAATAAATAAATGCCCCCAGAGCATAACCACCATTTTTTTCCTTCACTTTGTCTTTCCTGTGTATTTGTTGGTTAAATAGGGCGGTGTTAGTCGTTATGATTCCGTGCTTGTGACTAGTTTGGGACAGATTGCCAGAGAGACCCTTAAGCAAAACCTTTAATCCTCAGACGCTCAGTTCTGTGCTTGGATTGGATTCTGACTCGCAAGTCACTTCATATAAAGCGTCCGCCAAATGGATACCTGATACTATGGATTTCTCATTTTTTGAAGATGTGCTTCATCCAATAAGAGGTTTTGCCTGTAATACAATACTCCACTTTGGCTTTAGAGCGTCACTGCTTCTCAGATGTTTGACAAAGAGATTCATTTTTTTCTTGTTAAACAAGATAACACTGGGCTAATTGGGTTGACTAGCAAATATTTTTCAACACTGTTCAACATTTCTGTTTAAATATATGTGTATGTTTAAAAAAATGTTGTCTTATGTATAGGGCTCCTACAGGATTTGGTTCATGCTTCATTTATTTACTAGTTGAGTACCAGGTTTAGTTAACATGGTCTTACATTTAAATGTATATTTGTAATAATGCACAATTTAATCATAATAAATCCACTTGATTAGTATATAAAGTTACATAGTTTAAGGTTATTATCAGACTTACAGTAAGTGTATTTTCCTACGATTACATTGGTAAGAAATTAAACCAAATTTAACTGGATTATTGTCAGTGAGATCAGTCGTAAGAAGGATCTTTTTTTTTTTTAAATGATCGCAATAACTGATTACAATTATTATTCAAATTTTCTTAATGTAAATGTTAAATATGAATGTTTCACTGTTTAAACCTAATTTTAAATGAAAGTGATTTTGTTAAACATAACATCGTTAAAAAAAAGTCTCTTCACCTCTTATACTTAACTATTTGTAACCTTTTAACGACCTTTAAAAAACCTTTAATGTTTTTTCATGACATTACGATCATGAGGCTGTGTTGGTTGTGTATTTGTGTTGCTTTATTTTATCTGTTTTTTTCTCATGCTATATTTTTGGAGTCATAAACTGTATGTCGTAAAATGAGGTGGACTCCAAACAGGAACAATAGTAGCTGCTGACGAGGATCCTAATAAAACAAGGAAAACATAATTACTAAAGAGCTAATACCTAGGTGTGTGTGTAGTGTTTGCTTAAGGCCTTGTTCTTAGTCATCAGAGCAGAGCACCATTTACACTGACTGACGCAAACACTGACTGCAGTGGTGACATAATGACATAAGGCTTAGAATTAGTAAATCAGTAACCAGTAAATCATTTTACACTCACACATACACACTCACACACATGCGTATCATCAGTGTTTGCTTTATACCCATAAGCACTGAGAGCTGTTCTTATTTTATCAGATATGAAAACACTGATGTAATTTTTATAGTGAAATTATATCTCAGAATCAAGATTCCATCATTTACTAATATAGGTTAAAACAACAACAACAACAACAACAACAAAAAACGTTCATTTCCTCACTGAAAGCATTAGGGACAATAAGATAATGTATAGAGGACTGTACTAATGCCAGAGTTTAGATGTTTAAAGGTAAAAAAATTAGCATTGTGTAGTGTAACGTTAAAAAAAAAAAAAAAAAAAAAAAAGCTTGCTGTATACATTCAAATAATTTGCAGTTTCATATAAGATTAAATGAATGTATTCTTGCATGATGAGTATCGACTTGGTAGCATGTTCATACAGATTCAAATAAAGACCGTTCTTTAGACTTTTGGACTCTACATCAGACTTTCTATTACTGTGAGTCAATCAGTGAGGAGAGTTGGTCCAAAGTACACTACATCTGTGTTTTTATAATGTTTTGTGCTTTGCAGCTGAATGTAGGCCAAAAAAACAATGTCAACTTGAAGCTTAAAACCCCTTATCAGCAGTCACTTGTAAGCCACTTAACACTGTGATTACAAAGGCTGTTGAATAACAACATTAAAATTCAGTAATTTGGCAGACTTTTATCCAAAGAGACTTACAACCAGGGCAGACTTTAATTCACAGTTCAGCATTAAAGGTCCTGCTCAAGAGCTCTCTTTTTAGTGGCTCTCAGATTTAGCTGTCTAATGAACAAGCCAGAGGTGAGGGTCACAAGAAAAAAAAACTCCCTGACACGAAATGAGGAGGAAATCTTAAGAGGAACCAGACTCGTCCTTTTTAAGGTGACCTCACACACCTTCTGGACAGGATCACTGATTATGATCACAGACTAAACCTACGGTATCACATTGCATGGATATGAACTCCAAATCTGTCTAATACTATTACTCTGAATATATTAATCAAATCTTAACTAAATCTGTTTTTTTTTAATGATTAAATACTTTGTATGCAGTAATTCTGCAGTAATTCTGCCACATTGTCCAAAAAAACAGAGGTGATTCTAGGAACTGTGGGGGCCTTTAGCAGGGTTCTTGGCATAGCGTTGTACATTACCCATCAGTGGTTTCGGGGCAGCAAGCCATTGCCCAGCCATGTTCTTACGTCTCTGCCTAAAAATAACGGAGCTTAAAACCCAATTGTAAAATCTAAGTTAGTATTATACACGTGGCAGGTGAGTGTTATTGCATCATAAAAAGTACGAGCCAATCAGGTTCCGATATGCAAATGAGTGTGCATGGAACATTCAGTGGTTTATACAGTGGTTACAATGTTGGACTAATGATCGGAAAGTTGTGAGTTCAAATCCCAGTACTACCAAGCTTCCACTGCTGGGCCCTTGAGCCAGGCCCTTAGCCCTCAACTGTTGTTTAAATGAGATATATGTAAGTTACTCTGGATAGGGGCGCCTGCCAAATGCCATAAATGTAAATGTATATTCATAGTATCTGGATATCACGATGTGACTGGAATTGATTGTTTTCAGTTTTCTAATAAATTTCTTTGTTACCCAATAAAGGCCAAAATTTTTCAACCTGATCTGATCAAACATTTGTATACATTTCAATAAGTGATGGTTGGATTTAGTTAGATTTCATACAAATAAAGTCAAAAGAAAGGGTGTAACTTTTATTTCACTGATTCATCTTCAGTAAGCACTTTATCTGGTCAGGATCATGGTGGATCCAGAACCTATCTTGAGAATATGCCTGGGATGGGATGCCAGTCTGTCTGAGAGCACCACACACAGACACACACACACACATTCACACCCTCATAATACTGTGTATATTAAGGTCTGGTTAACCAGATACTAAATGCTCAGGAACTGCTTTGCATAACGAACACAGATAGAGCTACTGGCACCATCATAGTCCCACAGTGGACCCACACCAACAGCATGTGTAAACTAATGTTTGTTTTACATTCCCATTATTCATTTGAAATCCATATTGTTTAAAAAGACATTCATGCAATAAATAACTTTCAGAATGTTTATCTGATTTGGCTTTGGCTTGATTTGAGATCTAAATCACATTTCTGCACCCTTGACTCATTCCCAATTTTGTCCCTGCTTCAATGTAACGAATTTAATCCACACATACAGCACTGATAGGTAGCAATTTATAGATTCATGGTAGTTTGTTTACCAGTGGATGTGATCAAGCCTTGATAATTTTGAGTCTTGTCTTATCTATAAATCCAGACCCTCATATTGACTGAGAAGTGTCTGAAAAGAAGGCCCTTATTCCCGCCATGCACTGGTTACCGTTTCACCTGAAAATCCATGATTGGCCTTGTTTTTGCCAATGGTTGGATAACCACGACAACAACAGTAGAACCCTGAGTAAATCCTTCTAGTGCCAAGGCTCGTGAAGAGGAAAAAAAACTCTGCACCTGCACAATTATCTGAGCTTCGCAGTTCAGGGCTCAATGAAGCAAATAATCCCCTTACACTCCAATTAATCAAGCTCTGAGCTGCAGGAGAATTCATACGAGAGTAAACGAAATGAAATGTAGCCATAAGGTATTTTTTTATGAGGCCATAAGTTAAACATAAGTTCTACAGGGCTGAGTGGGGAAAAGTGACCTTGCTACAAGGCGACCTGGGCTATTTGCAGCCTGAAGTGAGCTATAGGACTGCAGTCACTCTCCATCTGTTTTTGTCTGTTAAGGGTCATCGGTCGCCACACAAAACATGGTGAAGTTGTAACTGTAATTATGAAGAGGATGTAGAGGTCTCTACAGTAAGACGGCTTTGGAACTCAATTCATATGAACAGTTATGCTATGATGGCTTTAGGACTATAATTACCACAAACAGCACTCAAGTCTCCATCAGTGAACAGTGGTGAAGTTCAACAAAACAGTCTTCATATAAAAACTGTAATGCATTTTCATGGTTTCACAACTGCTATTTGAACATGTAGTATTGGTACATGTATAGAAGGGCTTTATTTATTTATAATCGCACTATCCGGTGTCACCCAAATGAGGATGGGTTCCCTTTTGAGTCTGGTTCCTCTCAAGGTTTCTTCCTCATATTGTCTCAGGGAGTTTTTCCTCATCACCGTCACCTCTGGCTTGCTCATTGGGGATAAATACATAAATTTAAAATCTATGTCCTGAATTTATATATTTCTGTAAAGCTGCTTTGGGACAATGACCATTGTTAAAAGCGCTATACAAATAAACTGAAACTGAACTGAACTACAGTAGGGCTGTATCAGTCCTTTAAAAATGATATGACGTCTTGATTTGTGATCAATAAACTGATGTATAAAGGAAAAATTTAACAGTTTGACTTTAAATGTGAAAAATGTTTTTTTTTTTTTTTTTTCAGAGGTCATACCTCTTTCAATGGGACTGACAGGTACAGAGGCCATGCCTCCTTTACTGTGATAGACAGGTTCAAATGCCACACCTCTTTCACATGAACTGACAGGTATATAAACCATGCCTCATTCACTGACAGATACAGAGGCCCCACCCCCTAAACTGAGACTGACAGACACAGAGGCCACATCTTTTTCACTGGCACTGACAGCTACAAAGGACACACTTCTTTCACATGGACTGACAGGTACAGAAACCACACCTCCTTCACTCAGACTAACAGACACAGAGGCTATGCCTTTTTATTTGGTATTGACAGACACAGAAGCCACACCTCCTTCACTGGGACTGACAGGTAAAGAGGCCTCACCTATTTCACTGAGATTGGCAGCTAGAAAGCCACACCTTCTTTACTGGTACTGACATTCACAAAGGCCACACCTTCATCACTGGGACTGACAGGTACAAAGGCCACACCTCCTTCACTGAGATTGGCAGCTAGAAAGCCACGCCTTCTTTACTGGTACTGACATTCACAAAGGCAACACATCCTTCACTGGGACTGACAAGTAGATTGGCACTGGTGGATGCCTCCTTCACAGGATATGGTAGATGAAAAAAAAAATAATGGACTATGACCATGCTGCTGAGTGAAACTAAAAATTAACTCAACAAATCACAACTTCATTGGTAAAAATAAAACCCTGATAATTGAAAACAAACCAAGAAAGTAAATGCAAGAAAAAAGACCATAAAATAACACTTTAATAAGTCCAGTGAGATTTCACAAGATATGTGAAGGCTGAGAGCCAATATTGACTATGCATGCCCGATTACTGCTCATGTGGAAATGTCAGCACAGATGATGTGCTTGCCCAAGCAGTGTTATGAACAGAGATGTTCTCTCAGGACTTCACGCTGAATTATGGATCTGACACTTTTCTTCATTAAATTACACAATCAATATGGATTTTTTTTCTGCACAATGTGAATAGCCTGAATTGCTTGGCGTTTCAACTGAATGCCTCGCGAGAACAAAAGGAGCTGTGTGAAATGATCATGTGGCATTTAATCATAACGGGGACAGATGTTGGATGATGGGTTTTTTTTTTTAGTGGAATAAAATATATTACAAAACTAATATGGTTTGTCAGTCATATCACAGATTTATTAGGTTGAGTAAGGAAAGTGCAGAGTGGCCTCATGTTCAAGCTGTTGTGTGTTGTCCCTCAGTGTCTATTTAATTGCTTATGCTGAAGAAAAAAAAAAGGGGGGGGGGGGGGGGTTATGGAGGGGATAATTATAATGATAATACTTATCTAACACAGTTTCACACTGCTTTCCTTCAGTCAAGACTGCTGTGGATCTGTCTTTGGTTATTAAAGCAAAATATATTCATTTTGTTGGTTTAAAGGAAACTAATAAACAACATAACTGACCTTATGAGCTCTATTTATTTATTTGTTTGTTTGTTTATTTATTTGTCCATCCTGCCGCCTGCCCGCCCACCCAATCCATTTATTTATTTAGCGACACTCATTATACAAATAACACCTTTAAACTGGAACCTGTTTTTGCCAGAAATGGCAAATCCCTAATAATCACACTTAACATGAACATTACTGTTTCCAAATTGTTGAAACCTATGAAACAATTAGCACTCCCCCACCCCCCAACAACCAATTTAACCCATAAAAATCAGAGAAACTACACCTACGTCCTACAGGCTATACTGGTTAGAATGAAGACCGTACACAGGGCTGTATTCAGACTGCAGTTACACGCATGTAGTAACAAATTAATACCAAATTCACACCAATGGGCACATTTTCTTTACAGCAAAGTGTATCAAATGAACCCATTTGTATCTCATGGCTTCGTTAAGTTGGGTGCATGACTAACTGTCGGAGCACAATATAAACAATAAAATGCAAAGTAATGGGATGCGCTGGATCAAGTGCTATTTTATAAGCTGCCGAATATGAAGGTGGCCATATTGTTAAATTAAAGCAAATTTCTTGTGATTAATGTTATCACTACAACTAGGACTATTCATTCAGCAGTATATTGGCAATACACAAGACTCCAGTTAGATGTTTACATCTTAGATGCTTTTACTGAAGAAAATCTTCGTTGTGAGTAGCCTGGATATGAAGAACTTGCGTAAATATTGACACAACTTGGACTTAAATTGCCGACTCAAACTGAATACGACCCAAACTGTTGAAATAACCTCACATAATGCACTTCAAAACAGGAACAAGTGAGATAACATTACAACCCTACTGTACTGACAAAGAATTAAGGCCCGTTCACACCAAGAATGATAGCTCTAAAGATAACTACAACAATAACTATATTAGTGTCCACACCAACGCACGATATCATTCTGAGCGCGCGCTGCAGTTCTGTCGTCTGCCGCTTTAAATGCTCGAGCTCTTTAAAGTAGGATGGATTCTGATTGGTTGTGAATGTTTTTAACGTTCATCAGCTGGAAAAAATCGTTCTGAAAGTGATTCTAACTTTCAGTTGATATAATTTCAGTGATATAATTTCTCTGTGCCGTTATCGTTATAGTTGTGGTGTGGACTCTGCTATTCTTTTATATTTAGAACGATTTTTAGAACTACATCTTTATAGTTATTGTTATAGTTATCGTCCTTGGTGTGAACGTGCCTTTATTCCTGAACTTAGTAGTGAAGTAGAGATTTTATTTATAAAAGAATAACTGTCTCAGCAGCTCAATCAGGACACACATGAGGCAAGGCTTTATTGCAGATTAGCGAAGACATGCCTCCTGACAGCTCTGTCCTTTAAAGCCCAAAGTTCATGGTGTGATGGATTCTTAGCCATGCCTAACATTGATTTAACGGCAGATCAACTCTGCAGAGTTTATGTTGCTTCTGATTCAGCACACAGCCATAGAGAATAAAGCTAAGGGTAATTAAGATAATATCTTGTCTATTTGGAGACTTTTACTCCTAATTCTTCATCAAACTTGTTTTGACTGGACTAGAGAGCACACCCTTGATCATGGTGATGCGATGACAAACTTTGTCGATAATTGTAAATAATATAACCTTTCCTCTCATCAGCTCCTAACGCCATTCAGCACTGAAACTGTTCAAACACAACAGTAGCTGAGTGAGTCACAGACATGGCTAAGCCTGGATTTACGATCAGTACATTGCTGAAATCCGATCTTAACCATGTCCATGCCAAGCCCAAGAGCAAACAATGAAATAGTGCCAGTGCCTGCCTCAACTCGACTCAGTTCCTTAAGTCCTGGATCGAAATGAAGTAACTGGTGCAAGTCTGGTCTTCAAAACACTGCATGATTGGTCTTGCTAAGCTCTGAAATTCAATCAAATGCAACAGAGCGACACACACCAACACATACATCAAACTTTCCTGCATTTATCTCCACTTTATCAAGCCAGTTTGGCTTATCATATTTTATTCATGATCACGATCACGATTTAAATCACGATTTAGCCTATCACAATTATAGCTGATTAGCTAAAGTATTTAATTTGATCACATATAGATTGTTTCCTGTTACTATAAAACAATAAAATTTTAAAGCGCAAGTAAACAATTGTGTTGCTAAATTGACCGAATAATTATGACAAATCACCATCTGGTAACTTTTTTTTTTTCTTCACTCTTAGCCATGCTAGCACATTAAGAGATTAAGCGAAATGAAATAAAATTTGCTGTGAACAGTGTTTTTGCACTGCAGACTTAATTCTGCAAGAAGAACATGACATTTAGTTTAACGCTGGTGAACTTTGACTTGAATTTACATCATCTGTTCAACAGCATGACTGCTACATCCTTGCTGACATCTGAACGGCTTTGCATAGTAACACAGTTGATCCAAAATGGAGGAAGCGCAAATTTAAGCTGTGTGTTGGCATGTGAGTTGTATATTTTACATCGGACAGGTTGGCAAATAAAGTTCAAGTCCAGCAAACTCTGATTGTTTTACTTAGGAGTGTTTATTTGTGTTTACCGAAGTTACTTGGATTCTCAATCTTGAAGCTAAATCAAAACAAGCTAGTATCGCTAGCACAATAAGGCTGCATGTTAGCACTACACAGTGTAGCTGGAAATGTACCACTAACACAACATGCTAGTATCTACAGTATATTAATAATATAGCATTTCTGTAAAGTTCTATTGTGTAGAGGTTTTGTTAAAAAATAGAAATAAATCTCGCTGGGTTGGAATTGGTGGGAAATTTGTACGCATTTGTCATAAACCAGCTCAGATACGTCAAGTGTCATCATCACATCCCAACTTCAGGTACGAAAAAGTCTGAGTACTTTTAAATTCATTCATTATTCAATGGATCACTTCACTTGGATACTATCAATTTCAAACTAAAAACACTAATGAAATAAAAAAGATCCTTGACTGCTTGACTTTATAGCATACAGTTGTGGATGAGTAATGAAACGCAATCTGGTATAACCCAGAATAAAATGGGTTTCTTTTGAGTCTCATTCCTCTCAAAGTTTCTTCCTCATGTCATTTCAGGGAGTTTTTTCCTTGCTACCGTCGCCTCTAGCTTGCTCATTAGGAATCTGAATCCATATTCGGATGTCTGCAAAGCTGCCTTGAATTGAATTGAACTGTCAGGAGTGACAGCCAAACAGGAACGTGAGAGAGAAAGAGAGTGTGATTGACAGAATGAAAGAGCCCACTGTTACATTATAAAAGCACCAGCATGCTTCATGGAAAGGTGACTATGGGCTAGCTTCCATGAACAATACAATGTAATTGCAGGGGAAACTGATGTACTGCGGAGGCTTCAGTCATCACATCATGCACATAGCAGCCGGGCGAAATCCTTGGACGAACATGCTATGCAACAAAGCCTGTGATTAGAGCATTCATGCATAATACAGTCAATACGAAACCAAAGAGTGTATGCGAGCTTTTAATTTTACACAGGTGATTTCATTTTTACAACCCGTACACATTGCATGAGTATGCTGGGTCCTTAAGAAAAAAATGGCCTTTTCCTTGCTGCCATTTATTTGCTCTCTAATTTTGGTAGGAAGCTTGAGAATAATAGTCAGCCGATTTCAGGCCTCAGTGTGTAACATACAGTACTTATAGTTCTTATTTGACTAGCATGCGAACACTATCCAGCTCATGTTTTACATGTTAGATACAAAATACACAGATTAGATAACAAAATAAGCAGAGAACACAAATCAGGTAATAAAAATACACACATCGGAAGTGACCAGAGGTGATAGTTTTGTTCTCTACACTGTACAGGGTGTCCCAAAAGTTTGGCAACAGTGTCGTGTGTGATGTGCTTGCCATATTTCCTGTTAAAACCATCACAACCTTGCGACAGCTTCCCGATCCAGCTATGAGAATGATTTCAATACATTCTATTTTTGTCAAAGCCATTCTTAAAGGATATATTTGGACAAAACAAAAGAGATGGTTGTTGACTTCAGGAGAGCACAGAGCAACCACTCTCCGCTGAACATCTACGGCTCCTCCGTGGAGATCGTCACAAGCACCAAATTCCTCGGTGTCCACCTGGCGGAGAACCTCACCTGGTCCCTCAACACCGGCTCCATCACTAAGAAAGCCCAGCCGCGTCTGTACTTTCTGGGAAGGCTGAAAAAAGCCCATCTCCCTCCCCCCATCCTCACCACATTCTACAAAGAAACTATTGAGAGCGTCCTGAGCAGCTGCATCACTGCCTGGTTCGGAAATTGCACCGTATCGGATCGCAAGACCCTGCAGCGGGTAGTGAGGACAGCTGAGAAGATCATCGAGGTCTCTCTTCCCACCATCACAGACATTTACACCACACGCTGCATTCGCAAAGCCACCAGCATTGTGGATGACCCCACACACCCCTCACACACACTCTTCACCCTCCTGCCATCTGGAAAAAGGTACCGAAGCATTCGGGCCCTCACGACCAGACTGTGTAACAGCTTCTTCCCCCAAGCCATCAGACTCCTCAATACTCAGAGACTGGACTGACACACCCACCCACACACACACACACACACACACACTGAATTGAACACCATCCCACTCCCCTTGCAATTTTTGCACAGTTCGTAACGTATGTTTAATTCTTGTTACTATCATACACTTTTACCTGGCTGCTACCACAATAACTGCTATGTCCATATATAGTATAAGCTAATCTGCTGAATACTGTGTTATAGTATGTTATGTTTAGATTCATAGCATCTTTTAATTATATTGTTTTTTAAATTATATTGTATCTTTTTGCACTACCTGTATACTTGACACTTTCATACTAGAACTGTGTGCTGGTCGGCGCGACACTGTTACTTACTGTGCCCATTGTCCTGTTTAGGAGTTACTGTACTGTCTTGTGTTGGTTGCACATGCACTTTATGTAGAATGTGTAGCTCTTTAGTTCTGTGTCGTCTCATGTGGTTTAGTGTGTTGTTTTATGTAGCACCATGGTCCTGGAGGAACGTTGTTTCGTTTCACTGTGTATTGTACCAGCTGTATATGGTTGAAATGACAATAAAAACCACTTGAACTTGAACTTGATCTGAAAAAATATATATAATATAAACTATGTATTAAAATTTTGGAAGACATTTTGCTAAAAAGTGTTAATTCCCCTTATGTATGGAGACTTTTGGGACACCCTGTAGTTTAGATAGTTGGCTAGAGTTAGTGGACTAGCTTGCATCTACTGACATCCGCCTACACAGCAGTAGAGAGCTGATTGGTTTTGTACTTTCACCTGGTACTCAGTTTTTAAATTTTGCAATCTTCTGTAAAACTGAGGAAACCTAAACATTATTATATCCTCAGAGTCATGAGTGCTTGGTCCATGTCCTAAACTAAATAGTATTATAATAAATACTATATACTATTTAGGCATACTGCTTAGTACACAGCGTGTGGTTTATGATGCAGCAGATTGGTAGGCAGTTTTCTCTGAATGAGTATTGACTTAGGATTCACAGCTGTGAGATTAATCAACACGGTGTAGCGTAATCCATGCTACAAAATGTTCTCCCACAAATAGCTCGCAATCGCATTTTTGTACCAAAAAGTTCAAAAGTGTAACACCCAGCAGCTAAGAATATCACTGATATGACATGGTGTAGTATTCCAAACATAACACAACAGCAAATATGCAGTTTTTCTAATACACTTAAAGGCCAATGTACTTCGTGCTAATTGTGTTTGTTTCTCGTAGACCAGGTCTAGAACATTTCAGCTTAGTTAAGTCATTTATAAGACATGAATGTACACTGAGTAATTCTAGGACCAGCGAGCTGTTGAAAAGCCCACTGTCTGGAAAAGTGTCAAAACTCAGGAAAGCCAGTGCGCTATCAGCCCCTACATGCTTTCCTTGAATGATTCACACGAGTGAGCCACAGCTAATGGCAACGTATTTAACACAAACCATAACTGTGAGACCAAATTTCCCCTGCAGGGTATGAGTAGGAAAAGGTTAGTACTGCTGAAAAGCCCAATAATGCTGCAATTAAGATTCTAATCCCTTTATTACTAGAGGGTTTTTATAAAAGATCTACTGAACTAGCAGTTCAGTACATTTTGGTTTTTAAATGCCTATGTGAAAATTTGACATAGCTTCATCTGTGAAAATAGGGCAAAGTATCCCAAATTCTACAATTCATGTCGAGTGTTACTACATTGTGTATTAAAATGTTCATGCGTTGTGAGTATAATTAATGTTTACAAGTAGTGAGTTGCAGTTCTAGTGTTCATATGACAAACATTTTTAAATGATTGGTTACTGAATATTAATGGAATCTAGCCACAGGAGGTCACAAGGCAGTGTACTTTTTGTGCCGGTCCCAAGCCCGGATAAATAGAGAGGGTCAGGAAGGGCATCCAACATAAAACTTAAACTGTTTAAACTGTTTTATCATGGTGTGGACAGGAAGGACCCAGAAGGACAGAGGTTGGTAGGCTTTGCTAAAAGTATGGAGATGGCTGTGGTGAACACTTACTTTCAGAAGAGGCAGGAACACAGGGTGACATATAAGAGTGGTGGCAGGAGCACACAGGTGGACTATATCTTATGTAGACACTGTAATCTGATGGAGATAAGCAATTGCAAAGTAGTGGTAGGAGAGAGTGTAGCTAGACAGCATAGGATGGTGGTGTGTAAGATGACTCTGGTGGTGAGGAAGATGAAGAGAGCAAAGGCAGAGCAGAAGACAAAGTGGTGGAAGTTGGAAAAGGAAGAGGGCTGTGTGGTTTTCAGGGAGGAGTTGAGACAGGCTTTAGTGGTCAGGAGGTGCTTCCAGATGACTGGACTACTACAGCCAAAGTGATCAGGGAGACAGGTAGGAAGGTGCTAGGTGTGTCATCTGGAAGGAGGAAAGAAGACAAGGAGACTTGGTGGTGGAATGAGGAAGTTCAGGAGAGTATCCAGAGGAAGAGGTTAGCTAGGAAGAAGTGGGACAGTGAGAGGACGGAGGAAAGTAGACAGGAATATAGGGAGATGCAGCGCGAGGTTAAGATAGAGGTGGCAAAGGCCAAACAGAAAGCTTATGAGGACATGTATGCAAGGTTAGATAGTAAGGAAGATGAGAGGGATTTGTATCGGTTGGCGAGGCAGAGGGATAGAGATGGAAAGGATGTGCAGCAGGTTAGAGTGATTAAAGATAGAGATGGAAATGTGTTGACAGATGACAGGAGGGTGAGGGAAAGATGGAAGGAGTACTTTGAGGAACTGATGAATGAGGAAAATGACAGGGAGAGAAGAGTAGTAGAGGCAAATGTTGTTGAGCAGGAAGTAGAAAGGATTAGCAAGGGTGAAGTTAGGAGAGCTTTGAAGAGGATGAAGAGAGGAAAGGCGGTTGGTCCTGATGACATACCAGTGGAGGTGTGGAAGTGTCTAGGAGAGATGGCAGTAGAGTTTTTAACTAGGTTGTTCAACGAGGTCTTAGAGAGTGAGAGGATGCCTGAGGAATGGAGAAGTGTTTTGGTGCCGATTTTTAAGAATAAGGGAGATGTGCAGAGTTGTGGAAACTACAGAGGTATTAAGCTGATGAGCCATACAATGAAGTTGTGGGAAAGAGTAGTGGAAGCGAGGCTAAGGGGAGAATTGAGCATTTGTGAGCAGCAGTATGATTTAATGCCAAGAAAGAGCACTAAAGATGCAATATTTGCTTTGAGAATGTTGATGGAGAAGTACAGAGAGGGTCAGAAAGAGCTGCATTGTGTCTTTGTAGATTTAGAGAAAGCGTATGACGGTGCCAAGAGAGGAGCTGTGGTATTGTATGAGGAGGTCTGGAGTGGCAGAGAAGTATGTTAGAGTGGTGCAGGATATGTATGAGAGCAGTAGGACAGTGGTAAGGTGTGCGGTAGGTGTGACAGAGGAGTTCACGGTGAAGGTGGGACTGCATCAAGGATCGGCTCTGAGCCCCTTCTTGTTTGTGGTGGTGATGGACAGGCTGACAGATGAGGTAAGACAGGAATCTCCATGGACTATGATGTTTGCCGATGACATTGTGATCTGTAGTGAGAGCAGAGAGCAGGTGGAGGAAACTCTAGAGTGGTGGAGGTTTGCTCTGGAGAGAAGAGGAATGAAGGTTAGTCGCAGGAAGGCAGAATACATGTGTGTGAATGAGAGGGATCCAAGTGGAACAGTGAGGTTACAGGGAGAAGAGGTAAAGAAGGTGCAGGATTTTAAGTACTTAGGGTCAACAGTCCAGAGCAATGGGGAGTGTGGAAAAGAGGTGAAGAAGCGTGTGCAGGCAGGTTGGAATGGGTGGAGAAAAGTGTCAGGTCTGTTGTGTGATAAAAGGGTACCAGCAACAATGAAAGGAAAGGTGTACAGGACAGTAGTGAGACCAGCAATGTTGTATGGTTTGGAGACAGTTGCACTGAGGAAAAGACAGGAGGAAGAGTTAGAGGTAGCAGAGCTGAAGATGTTGAGGTTCTCTTTGGGAGTGACGAGGATGGATAGGATCAGGAATGAGTACATCAGAGAGACAGCACATGTGAGATGTTTTGGAGACAAAGTTAGAGAGGCCAGGTTGAGATGGTTTGGACATGTTCAGAGGAGGGAGAGTGAATATATCGGTAAAAGGATGCTGAGGTTAGAGCTGCCAGGCAGGAGGCCGAGAGGAAGACCAAAGAGGAGGTTTATGGATGTAGTGAAGGAGGACATGAAGGTAGTCGGTCTGAGAGAAGAGGATGCAGGGGATAGGGCTAGATGGAGGCAAATGGTTCGCTGTGGCGATCCCTGAAGGGAACAGCCGAAAGGAAAAGGAGGTTACTGAATATTAATGGGCCTTTTGGGGGATTTTTCAGTCCCTGCAGGATTTTGCGATAGAAGAAATTAACGCAAAATCAACGAAACTCTGCAATATTGACAGGAGCTTGCAATTTTTCAAAATGACCACAGATTTGGGCCAAGACTTGTCATGTGAAGTCATCACAACGTACGTTCAGCCAAAACCCTCTGTTCTTTGTCTTCTGTTTTTTGTACAGAAATCCTGTATGGACTGATTTTCCTCCAAAATTTGGTCACTTCACAAATCCCACCCAACAGCCAGATCTCTCCTGTCATACGACAGTAGCTATGTTTCCACATATTTTATGCTAATTTTGGGACATCACAAAAAAAAAAAAAAAAACGCTGGATGGAAACACCAGATGTGAATAAAATACATTTTTCTGTGGAAACTGGGGCGTGGTGGGTCGCATAACTGGACTAGCCAGCGGACCAATCTCGTTGCACAGCATCTCAAATGTTGTTTTTGTCATTCTGAAATGCCTGAGCCAGTCTGTCATCGAAATTACTTGGTATAATTACCTCCCAGAACTGTCTCACACTATTCCGTTCCCAAATATCAGACAACCTGCTCCGATTGCAAGATAACATCAGGTTTGTGATAGCGTTTCCTCTATGCGCTCTGAAGCTCAAGTAATTTATTATATTGTAAAAAAAAAAGAGCCACAGTTGCTTCCCTTTGTATTGATACTTTGTGCCAGTCTCCCCGGAAGTGACGATTTTGTTCTCCTGAACACATACGTTTGAAAAGATGCTTTATTCACAAATATTTTAGGTGATATTGCAATTTTTCGCATAAGTTAAATTCACAACTTGGATGGAAACATAGCTAGTGAGACACGTGAAGCCAGCCAACTGCATCTGTTCGAACTGCTGCTCATGTTGTGTCACGGGGCAGAGTAACACACTCAGAGGAAAGTGATATCTGCCGCCTTCCACATACATGAGCTCACAGAGACCCACGATTGTCTAGTGTCGACTATGATTGACGGAGGAAAGTGAGACTATGCACCTCCCACCCAGAAAGCATGCCCAATTGTGTTCACTTAGCTCCCATCCATAGATAGCTATGAACGTTTTTCTCTGGAATCTTAATGGGCTTTTTTCCTGTATGAACGAAAGAGACTTATTATCACAGGTTCAAAACGTATCAGCATGTATTATTTGTAACATGCTCCAACGGTGCTTGACATGGAAATGGATCTTCTTCTGACTTTCAGAGGAAATGAGTCTCTTAAGATTACAAATACAAATGAACGTTTCATGACGGCGCGGCATGCTGTGCCTAGTCACCAGATTTCACAATACTACAAGACCATTAATATTTAAATGTGCATGTGTCAGACATTTGTTTCTAATAAATATTTCTAATAAATCTGATCACCCAAAGAAACAGGTTATAGTCAAAGACACATAAACAAATCTTGCTTAAAATAAGTGGATTCTCTATTGTACCATGCTAATAAGTCTAAATGTAATCACTTATAATCATATTTCTTGATAATGACTCAAGTCAAAGGTAGGTTTTATTTATTCCCCTGTCTTTTTGTCTTTCATAAAAGCCAGTTAAAACCTGCCACTTCCTGCTAATAATTTTTGTAGTCAGAGGTTTTATTGTAACAGATGGCAGCAAATACTGAGTAACTAATTAAATAAAATTACAAATGAGCATGACTGCAACTTTATGGTGCTCTCCCTGATTAGTGCCTATGATTCACTTTCTGGTTTAGTCTCTCACATCAATAATGAAGCCAACATACTCTATCTATCAATATTTACATGCTTACTGTATATTACAATAGCCACTATTTCTACTGATCTCACTTCAGTTTAAACTGAGTTTGACCAGGAAGTCAAGTCCCAAAAAGAGTCTCTCTAACACTCCAGGCCCAAACTAAGCCCTGTTTCAAGTGGTTACTGTGGTTACATAATCATACTTACACCCACTTTATGGTCACTGCATGTCATAATTAAAAATGGAAAGTAAGACTAACATCAGACAAATTTAGAGCGTGACAAAACACATTTTGCTAAACACAGTCTAAGGGTTGGTCCAGATAGTCAACAATTTTTATGGACTAATTATAACTGATGTAACTGGAGTGCAACAGTTTCTGAAAGCAGACAAAGTACAATGGCAGAGAAGAGAAAATGCAGTCTTCTAAATGGTATGTATTGTTTGCATGGTTGTGGGTGTGGGCTAAACTTCCTGGACTGAAGTTTCATGGTTATTAAGTTTATTGACTAAAATTCCAGAGTTTCTTTGCTAAAAATGGCTGAAACTGGAAGGATTATGGTACACTGAGAAAATTTAGAGCCCTTAAGGGATCTTCAGTTGTCTACTACTCTTAAAGGGGTAGTAGTGTGTCAGTGGTTAAGACTTTGGGTTATTGCTCGGAAGATTGTGAGTTCAAATTCCGGCATTGCCAAGCTGCTACTGTTTAATTGTATCCTGTCTCAATTATAAGTTGCATCATGCAAATGTTTTATGTAGAACCTTACAACAGCGTTGTCCCTATCATTTTTCACTTTTTTTTTAGAAGCATGGAACCCTTAATTACCCAATGAATTCTTAAAGAAGCATTTTTTAAAAGAGGGTTTTACTTATAATCTGTTATGTGGGTCACTAAATACAAAAAAATCTAGTGCTGATTTTGACACTCAGTGGAATTTTCCCTTTCTGGCTCTTTTCATGTCTGTCTTTGAAAAGTCTTGCTATGTTCCAGACAGCAAACAGATAAATAACAGATGATGGTAACGTCTGAAAAACATCAGCAGGTCACAAAAACAATGTGATTTTTGGAAAGGGCATTTTCTGTGCTTCTTGGATATTAACTAGAAAGCAGGATTAAGGTTTTATTTTGGTTGTCTGTATATTCAGTGTTCACAAAGGAACACTTCGTTATAGTACTTAAGTATTTTTTGGGAGAATCTGTACTTTACTTGAGTTTTTATATTTCTGTCAACTTTCACTTTTACTCCACTACATATCCTAAATATAATGTATACTTTTACTCCGATACATTTCCCAAAACATCTTCGTTACTACAAAATAAAATCGGAAGAACACAGACCGCAAGCAAGCAGATTTGACGAATCAGTGGTCCGGTGCTTGCAAGTTAGATCACTGGTTAAATCCCATTACGCAAACAAGTGCTCTCAAAGCCGTGGTTAAATTTCCATTTCCACTCAAGCCTAGGAGTTCCACTCGACAATAATGACAAGAATGACAAGAAACCGAGAGAGCGAGTGACAGACGTGGTGAGAGAGTGACACACATGTTGCTCAAACTGTGTATAGTACAATATTAAAGTTCTGCCATACTGCAGAAGACAGACGGTCAGCCATATGGTGAGTTGTTTAGTCTAAAAGTTTTGCAGTTTGGCAAATTGAATGACATGTTGCCCCTGACAAAGCTGCTAGAGACTGAGCTCTTTGTTCCTTTCGAGAGCTTCAGCATGAAGTTTTGTAGGCTCCATTTTTAAGGTGGTGTACATGCTTAAAAAGAATAAACTTTTTGTATTACCAGTATTTACTTGTACTTTTACTTTCAATACTTAAGTACATTTAATATAAAAAAAAAATACTTTTCATACTTAAGTACAATAAATATCAGATACTTTAAGACTTTTACTCAAGTATTATTCTAAAAGGTGATTTTAACTTCTACCAAAGTCATTTTCTGGTAAGATATCTGTACTTTTTCTCCAGTGTGTCTTTCAGGTACTTCATCCACCACTGATATATATATATATATATATATATATATATATATATATATATATATATATATATATATATATATATATATATATATATATATATATATATATATATATATATATATATATATATAGATAGATAGATAGATAGATAGATAGATAGATAGATAGATAGATAGATATAGTACTGTGAAAAAGGTTTAGGCACATGCGAAGAAATGCTGTAGAGCAAATATGCCTTCAGAATAATTAAATTAAATGGTTCTACATGAAAAAAATAATTATGCAATTGGGCATTAAAAGGAGAAAAACTGATGAACAAGAAGAATAGTTTAAATTCTACTCTATCCATCAATTTCATAATTACAAGTTCAAGTTCAAGTGGTTTTATTGTCATTTCAACCATACACAGCTGGTACAGTACACAGTCTGATTTTGAAACCCAAATTCACAATTACAAAACATGTCTTAATATAAAAGCAACAATAAAGCTTTATATTAGCATAACAGCCGTTTATAATTACAGTAAAGTGTATTATAACTATAACATGCATTATCCTAACCACAAGACACCTTACAATAAACATTAAGAGCTTATAATGAAGTACTTTGTAATAGCATAAAGTACTGTATAAAGTAGTTACGGTACAACAGTTTTACAACAGTTGTTTAAGTTATAGTTATAGAGATCTTTATAATATTTAGCCATGATATGGGTATTATAAAGATCTCTTGGGTAATATACGGTACTTTATAAAGATGTTTACAATGGTCAAAGCATATTATGAGTATTTTAAAGACCTCTTATAATGCTATTATACTATTTCATCATAGCACAAAGTACTCAGATGTTTACAGTATCCACAACATGGCCTGTAGTAACCAGGCAAAAGCATTTAAAATAACATAGAGAACTTTATAATAACCAAAAAACCTAGATATACTAGCAGAATTGCCATTCAAATACCTGAATAAAAAGTAGTAAAGTAGTAATTAAAATGCAATACAGTAAACAAAGTTCTTTCATTGTAAGACTAATTTGATGCTTTAAAATCTACTTGATAACCTACAAGATCATTAGTATTCAATAGTATTTGAACTCAAATAGACACACTGAATTTATTAGAGCATGATATCTCAGCAAAGGTAGACTTGACCACAAAGAAAGTTATGACACAAAAAAAAAAAGTTATAAATAATGTTCTGGGGAGTTATGAGTACTTATCAGCTGATTAGTTATGTGTTTTCAAGAGAAAGTAGCACCTAAAGTATATTTCATTTCATTATAAAGTGCAATTTCATTATAAAGTACAAGTATTGTGTTATAGTCTAAGTAAATAGAGACAGATATAGAGGCAGAATGCAACCATTCCTTACCTGTGTTAAAAACCGTGTGGCAAAATCCCAGACAACCAAAAAGTAAAATAAGACAGGAAAAGTGAAGTGAAGCCATATTCCCGCAGAGCAACTCTGATAATAATAACACGCGCACTGGGGAAAGGCTGCTTTAGAGCGCAAGCACTTCCTGCACTGGTCAACGCTCAGGCCCACACGCGCGCGCAGACGCACGCGCGCACACACTTCCGGCTCCTAAGGGTGTTTCTACTTTCTTTCTTTCTTTCTTTCGTCCTTATCGTATCTTCAGAGCTATTTGAGTTGGATTCCGCCCTCTACAAAAAAAAAAAAAAAAAAAAAAAAAAAAAGTTTTAAAAGTTTCTTCAGTAAATAAACAGTAAATTATCTCCAAACTAGTGCGCTCTCGTGAGATGAAATGCGGCTTAGTGACCGTTGCTATGTAACGCTTTATGCAACAGATTAGCTGAGGTAACAATAGCTAGTTTGCTGCAGACAAACAAGTATATAAATATAAAGAGTAAATAATAAAAAAATATAGGGGCATAAGAATGGTTTGTTTTATTTCTTGAACATTAAAACTTTGTCCAGTTTTTCAGCAAAAGGCTGGTTTCAAAATTATTGGCACCCATCCTCACAGTAAAATATTTGATAATGCCTCAGGAGATTAACAAAGATGGAGAGTGTATAGAGGATCGAGAACACTTCGCAGTTACAAACATTTCAAACTCCTTCATATGCTTATGTTTGTGTGGTTGTCTTGGGAATCTGTTCATATGGTTAAATGAAATTTTTACTACTATAGTCCTGAAAACAATATATTGCATCTATCCCAATCACATGTAAAGGTCTAGTATTTTAAAGTCCAGCTACTCACAAAAGTGAATAGGTCAAAATTCACATTTTAATTTTATGCTTAAATGGCAAATGTTTATGTATCTGTTTTATATCTATTACTTGCATTGTGCAGGTCAATGACCATTTGTTGAAAGCTCTTGGGTTTTCCCCATGATGATGGGTTACAAGTGGATTTTTTAATTTATTTATTTTTTTGCCTGTGTGCAACATAACACGCATACCCCAGAGTAACTGGTAATTGTGCAAGGTAACATACTAAGAGAAACAATTAAAGTATTTTAAAGGATGGCAATTTGCATACATTTCAAATGCTCGTCCCAATAGTTAAATTTTTAAAAAATTGTATTTTATTCAGTAATTTATGTCCATTCTCCCAAAGTGTGCATATAATTGTGAACTTGGCTGTACACCATGCAATTCCTCTTGCAGGTAGCTCAAATTATATATAAATGTACGACTTATGCCCAAAGGTATTTTTAATAAAAGTAGTGGAGCCAAAAGTAGTATAATAATAGACTAAAAGTCCTGAAAACTAAGTAATAAAGTAGAACACATATAATCCAGATGGGTCCTTAAATACACTGGTAGAGTCTTGTACCCAATTACTCTCCAGTCCTGCTTAATGCACCTGTCAACACTGCACCCTGATGCCATAATTCATGCTCCTGAAATGAAATATTTACACCGAAGCTTGCCAAAATGTTCGTCTTTCAACATCAACCCCTGTGAGGTACTTCATTTTGACAAGTTGCTGCCAATCTGCAGCGTTTGGAGATATACAGCCTTTTCACTTCAGAGGTGAAGGAAAGTTTCGTTCTTAGATTTGTCTCTGTCTGCTTTTATATGATTGTGTCCGGGATTTGTCTTCTAGCTAACATCATCATGTTTCATTCTTTCCCAAATGTCCTCAAGGCAGCTTTAAATCCACACAAACGGCAATAATAACAGCCCAGGAGCCACATGGATTTAAAAGGTGTTCAGAGTGCAAAGAGAGGTGAGTCTATATATGACGTTATTTTTCATCCAACTTGCCAAGATTCTCGGAGGCGTGTCAGAGATCATTCTAAAGTGATCGTTGCGAATGTGGGTTGTATCACGGCAGAGGTGTGTGCACGCTTGTGATACTATATGGATCATTTACAAACATGAATGTGACTCAACAAGGTAGGAAGATTGGATTGGAACAAGAAATTGTGCAATAATGAATGTGGCGTAAGAGACAAATTGTCCAAACCATGTCCTCTCAAGGGGAAAAAAAATCTAACAGCTATCAGCACAAGCTTTCAACACAAACATGATTAAAGGTCCACTGACAGCTTGTCTTTTTTCATGATCAAGGCAAGATTGTGAAGAACGCTAGATGCAGAGGTTTCACTGTTTTGTCAGTTATTATGTGCACTTCTTCTCAGCTGGGTGTGTGAGAGTAGAACCAGCAGTGATATGCACATACACAGGGAAATGTGATATAAAAACAGCAACATAAATCCCAATGTGACATTTCATTATATTGTGTGACTACATTTTGGCTATGTATCTATGATTGCATATGAAAATGGTCCAAATCCAATGTGAGAAGATTGTCTGTTTGTGTTCCCACAGCTCTGAAGAAGTCAAGGCAATAAAATCAGATTTGTGCCACATTGACCTTGTAAAGTGATCGTCCACCAAGTTGTGGGTTCACTTGGATCACTTACAAAACTGATGTGAATTGTCAAGAGAGGAAGACTGAATAAAACAATCAAAATGTTGCAGTAAAGCAGTTCAGTCATAGCTCAGAGGTTAAGCTTCCAGTCAACTGATTCCAGTGATGCAAGTTCAAATCCTGGGACTCATAAAACTACCACTGCTGGGCAAAGGCCCATAACCCACAATTGCTCCAGAGAAAATGGAGATGGCTGTCTCTGCAATTTATTCAGTAATAGTAATATATATCTAAATACAAGTGATTGATGGAAACCAAGATTTACTTAAAAATTACTTAAAATAAAAATCAACTAATGACTAAACAATAATTTCAGCGAGTTGTTATGCTTGCGACATTTCAGTTGGGAATTTTATTGTGATGTGGTTATGATACATTTTCAGGGTATACATCAGACTAATCCCTCTGACACAGGTTGTCTCATGTTACCCCAATTCTTTACTCCTTTTACAGCCTTTAATTAATTCTACACTGTTTTATATGCAAAAACAAGGAAAATGTGTAATAAAACCTAGGAAAATATGAAACCACGTCATGTCACGTCAATGTCAGTTTTGACTGCAATTTCTAATACCCAGAATTCATCACAGCCTCACAAGATCGCCGAAAGTGACTCCATTTCCTATTAGCTACATTCATTTCTACGTTTAAGGTCACTAGACGTCTAATTACACACATCTAATCACAGTCACCCACACTCCTGTAAACAGCCCAGACTAGAGGTTGACCGATAGTGGATTTTACCAATACTGAAACTAAGTTGGGCGGTACCTGCCAATAACCGATTACTCAACCGATAGTTTTTAAAATGGATACTGAATGAAAACATAACACTCAAAGTAAAATATTGCTGAATTTTATTACAAAAATAAACAGTACTGACTGTAGCATGAAAATGTACTGTACTTTTTTAAATGAAATAAATATATATAAATATTAATATAACCCCAATTCTGAAAAAGTTGGGACAGTATGGAAAATGCTAATAAAAACAAAGAGGAGTGATTTGTAAATGTACTTTGACTTGTATTTAAACAAAAAATGTATAAAGACAAGGTATTTGATGTTTTACCTAATCAACTGCATAGTTTTTGAAGATAAACGTTTATTTTGCAATTGATACATGCGACACGTTCCAAAAAAGTTGGGACAGGGGTAATTTAGGACTAATAGCGATGTGATAAGTTGAAATAAGAAGGTGATGTGAAACAGGTGAGGCAATCATCTAATCATAGTATATAAGGAGCCTCCAAAAAAGGCCTAGTCCTTCAAGAGCAAGGATGGGTCGAGGCTCGCCAATCTGCCAACAGAATAATCCAACACTTTGAGAACAACATTCCCCAAAGACAAATCGGTAGGATTTTGGCCATTTCACCTTCTACAATGCACAATATAATTAAAAGATTCAAGGAATCTGGTCAAATCTCAGTGCGATAGGGCAAGGCCGAAAACCACTTCTGAATGTGCGTGATCTTCAATCCCTCAGACGTCACTGTCTTAAAAACCATCATGAGTCTGTAATGGATATCCTGACATGGGTTCGGGAATACTTTGGTAAACCTTTGTCAGTCAACACCATTTGCCGCTGCATCCACAGATGCAAGTTAAGGCTTCACTATGCAAAGCAGAAGCCTTACATCAACACTGTCCAGAAGTGCCGCCAACTTCTCTGGGCTCGGCCTCATCTGAGATGGACAGTAACACAGTGGAATCATGTTTTGTGGTCCGCCGAGTCAACATTTCAAATAGTTTTTGGAAAACACAGCCGTCGTGTTCTCCGGGCCAAAGTGACCAAAGTGACCGTCAAGTGAAATTGACCATCTAAGTTGTTATCAGCGTCGGGCCCAAAAGCCAGCATCTGTCATGGTAAGGGGGTGTGCCAGTGCCCATGGCATGGGTAACTTGCACATCTGTGAGGGCACCATTAATGCAGAAAGATATGTACACATTTTGGAGCAACATATGCTGCCATCCAGAGAAGGACAACACCAAACCACATTCTGCCCAGATTACAAGCACATGGTTGCGTAAGCAGAGAGTGCGGGTGCTAGCATGGCCTGCCTGCAGTCCTGACCTGTCTTTGATTGAGTGGCACATTATGAAGCACAAAATAAGGCAACAAAGGCCCCATACATTTGCGCAGCTGAAGAAATGCATAATGGATGAATGGGGGAAAATTCTACTTTAAATTTATTCTTGACTACTTAACCAACTGGTGTCTTCAGTGTCCAAACGCTAAAAAAAAAGGTGATGTTACACAGCGGTAAACAGTCGGCTGTCCCAACTTTTTTGGAGTGTGTTGCAGTCATCACATAGGAAATGAGTGTATATTTTCAAAAATAAATTAAATTCACAAAGTAAAACATAAAATAATGTGTTAATAATGTGTTTTCAATATAGTACAGGGTGAACTGAATTGCTTGTTAAAAAAACAAAAAGCCGGCAAAAATCCACACCAATAGTTTTTCCCACTTGCATGCCAATTAATCGGCAAAACTGATCAATCGGTCAACCTCTAGCCCAGACTATCACATGTGTACATTTTGTGAAGTCTCCAAATTTCTGTTTTTAAGACAAATCCAAGCTTTATTTGATTTTGTGATTTCCTGGTTCTCAAATTTCTTTGTTCAGTACTTTTTGACTCTCATTTTGCCTGTTCTAGTCTGTTTGCTGATCGGCTGACCCATTCATGTTTTTTAATTATGTTTTGGGAATTGTGTTTTGGATTATCTGCCTGGTGTTAATAAAATTAACCTGCACTTGACTCCGTCTTTGCCACCTGACATTTACGATATTAAATACAAAGCAAAGAAAAGTAGGGTATTTATAAGTACAATATACACTGAGAATACAAAATGTTGAGTACAGCCATTTGATATGTAAATAAATAAATAAATAAATGGACAGGCTGTGTCCATAAATGCAAATGTGGACACTGATCTCTATTGCTTTCTTGGAATGTTCATGATTCAGTTGCATTGAATTGAAACGTGCAATCACCGTCCCCCCAACACTAGTCTCTTTATAAACATTGTAACCTTGTAACACAGACATTTGGGTGTAAAAGTGTAAATCACGCCATCTGCTTTTCAGAGGTGTTGTATATTGCTCTGATTGAGAAGCAGCTGTGTTCAGAAATTGAAGAGTCTTTTGTCTAAGATCCCTTGACTCACAGCTTTAGTTGGCACGAATGCCACAGGGATGATCTGAATTCTTTCCTGAAACTGTGATGATTCACCCTTTTTCACAATGAGCTACAACATTTGCCTTAGGTTTAGGCATGACAGAAACACAGTTGTGATTAGCTTGTTGAGGCAAAAATGGTTTGAATTTCAAGCCTCAAGCTGTTCCAAATTACAGGTACAATAGTGTTATTATGAGGCCTTAAGGCAATCTTCTCAGCTATTGTGATTATCTTCTCAAAAATGAGACAATATAGATAGCTTTCAAGATCATGTTACATTTTACTGCAACTTGATCATCGAAATACATATGCCCTGTTTTGATCAGCTTTGGAAAACGTAATAAAGTTTCACACTATATTTTTTTACTTACCAAAACTAAGGTATCAACAAAGTTAGCTTTTTTTTTTTTTTTTTTTTTTTTACAAGAAAAAAAGATTAGGGTTAAGAAATAATTTAATGTTAAAATTTGCCATTAAAATGGAATAATGATTCCATGTATAATGAATAACATATAATAGAATGTTAAAATACATTAAAATTGGTTTCATTATATTACACAAGCTGTGCTTGACTCAATTTACAGTAGCTGTGGTGGTATTATAAGGCTTTCAAGTAGTCTGCTTATCTTAGAATTCTCTAGAAAGGAAGATAAAATGTATTAAATGACTAATGGCTTTAAGGTCATTCCATAGAATTAACTTCTGTTTCAGTAAAAGAGAACAAAAGCAAATCCCTTTAGCTTTCTTTCTGTAATCTAATTCAACAGTGCAAAGGCAAATATTCAGGCATTTTATGTAACTCTTTTGACAGGAACAGGGCATTTGGGAATTCAGGTCTTGGAGAGCTCCAAGATTAATTCCAATAGCTTGGTTTTGTGTTATTTTTAAAATCTGGTCTTACTTAGATAAATGTAATATTTAAAAACATATTAAAGTGTTCCTTTTGTAATGCAACTATTCTGTAGTTTAACTTTCTGAACTTTGTTGCTAGTTTCCCAGCTGCCTAGATCCTAGGTCTTCTTTGGCACATTTTAGTTTGGAGTTCATTCTTTTACTAAAGTATTGGCTTACTAGTTCACTGTATGAGGGAGAAACACAAATAATTTTGGAATTAGAAGCAGTATTTTGCTTATCATGCGTATCAAGTTAAAACCCATTAACCTGCTGAGAATCTGGATTAATATGTGATGGGAAAGCCACACATGCACTTATCCAGGATACTGATTGCTCTGTGAACGGATTTGTTGCTGAGCTGTGGCAAGCTGCTTTGTGCTAAAAGAGACCTGATACTGATCCAGAGAAAAGAACAGAGCCTAAGACGTGGGGCATGAAGATACGTTAATGGAGGGCTCATGACACAAGCATGACATCAGGAAATTCTCAGGGGAGAGAATGAGAATGATGCTGAACATATACAATAGATAAACCAAGAGACCCCACCCAAATTTAGATGTAAATTTAGATCATGGGAAGTGGTGGATCAGTGGTGATATGGTGAAAGTTGTGCTTTCAAATCCCAGCACTATTAAGCTGCCACAGCTCGTACCTTAACCCTCAACTGCACATATGTATCCTCTTTCACTTGTGAGTTGCTTTGGATAAAAGCTTCAGCCAAAATGAGCAACTGTAAATCATTAGCAAATAACATCATTTAGTCCTTTATGACAGGATTTGGGTGCTCCAGTTTTGGTCCCTTGTTAAGCATAGGGTCATTCTTCTACATTTGGTTAGGCAACGTTGAAATCAAGGATGTGAATGCTGAATGCTGTGTCTTGGGGCTGGTGTCTTAGAAGCATGTTTCTTGGAGGCTGTTGCCTTCAGAGCATGTGTCTTTGGGGCAGGTGATGGAGCATGTGTCTTAGGGGCTGGTGTCTTTGAAGTATTGTCTTGGGGGCTGGTGTCTTGGGAGCATGGCTCTTGGGGGCTGGTCTCTTGGAAGCATGTATCTTGGGGGCTAGTATCTTGGGAGCATGTGTCTTGGGGGGCTGGTATCATAAAAGCATGTGTCTTGGAGCCTGGTGCCTTGGGAGCATGTGTAGTGTGGGTTAGTATCTTGGGTGCATGTGTTTTTGGAGCTGGTGTCTTGGGAGCATGTGTCTTGGAGGCTGGTACCTTGGGAGCATGTGTCTGGGGGCTAGTATCTTGGGAACATGTGTCTTGGAGGCTGGTGCCTTGGGAGCATGTGTCTGGGGGCTAGTATCTTGGGAGCATGTGTCTTGGGGGTTGGTGTCTTGGGATCATGTCTTGGGGGTTAGTGTTTTGGGTGCTGGTGTCTTGGAAGCATGTGTCTTGGGTGCTGGTATCTTGGGAGCATGCATCTTGGTGGCTGATGTCTTGGGAGCAGTTGTCTTGGGGGCCAGCGACAGAGTTGAGATACATGAGTGAAATAGGGCCACAAGCTACAGAACACACTCTGTCAGGACTAAAGGATGAGGGGGCAACTCACCATTACACTTCACTTTAACCTGGCAGCCACAGCCTGACACCAATGCAGCATGGGGAGAAGAGCCTAACCTAGACAGTCACCTGACCACAAATATTGTGATTTTCCCCCTCTGCATTTAGAATCCTAATAAATTCTGAAACAGGCAGAGTCTTGCCGATCTCTTTTTGAGTAATGGAAAATATCTACTCACAAAACTTGGCCATGAGCCACAAAAAATAATTGCTACTTTGGTTGACTCATAAAGGGGCATTCTCCCCATGTGCCCAAAGTAAAACACTGAAAGTGTTAACAGTGTTGTCCCTGGTTGCTGAAAAGCCTTCTGTATTGTAATTATGTTCTTCCAATATTTTTCTTCCCAAAAAAACATTCACTATGCATGGTTAGGGTCAGAGTACATACAGATAATGTTAACAGAGACAAATCCATTATTAGAGACTCCTCACAGGCTAATGAAGGTGAAAAGGAGAAAACCACATCCATAAAGCTTGTCAAAACTGACGAAAGGAAACAACAATCTATTAAATTTAGTAGGTCTACTGTTATAAAGACAAAGGAATAAGATCAGACTATAATTCATCTGCAATTAATACAGAAATCTGGATAATTCCAATACTGATCGCACTATTAATGCACTGCTGATTTATTAACTTTTGTATTATTCCATTTTGTTGAGCAACTGCTAAGTAAACTTCCTTATGAGTGATATCTTGGTTAATAAAATCGGTTATGATTTTATACCAATCCTCCAACAGCACATGCTTTTATTGTGGATGGGAAATGACTCAGTACTCATAGCAGAAGCTGACTAGCGTCTGTCCTGAGCTTACACAGCAGTCAAACAGACCACTGATGATGAGAATATGGTGAAAGGGAGCATGACGACAACCCGTGCAGCTGACTCAGATAGTCAGTGAGTGAATAATGATCCTCTTGGTGTGAAAGTGCTGCACTGAAGTGAAGTGAGCTGGACTGAAAATTATGCCTTTGAATCAATATAAATTATTAATAATAATAGAATAAATTCATTCATTAATAAATGATGCATGAAAAGTATACATTTAATATGATGTATTAACCAAAAGCTAATTTTAGTGTAATTATGTTTCTTTGTAACTTTGTGAAAGTAGAAAACTCTTCTTTGTCCTCTATAGGAATTCCTCGTGGAGGAGAAAATCTGTCTGGTTTAAATGCTGTTTGTCTTCTGTTCCTTCCAGTTTCACATTTATTCATGCCCCAGAAAACAAACAGCACCAGGTCAGTAACCTCTCACCATCACACTAACCCAAGAGGAGCAGCTTGATTTGGTCTGTCACTCACATAAACAGAATTTATAGTGGACTTTCCAGCAGCTTCTTTGGGGAAATGCTTGCCCATAGGAGAAATGTGGGGAAGTGGCTAAACCTCATAAGACATGCATTTTCCCAAAGGTCTGGGGAAAGTTTTCCTGTGGTGCTTCTATTAATTCATTACTATGTGATGACTATATATCTGGATCCCATGGCTGTGTTTGAGCAAAAAGCCTGAAGATCGCTTGGAATTAACCAAATTCAAACCGACAAGAAAGGCTTTGTGCTGCAGCTATAACTGTACTATTATTTGTACTTAATGATGAATCACATACTTAAACCCTCCAGAGCTTTTGGGGTCACTTTTCGATCAGAGCCAAGTAACATTGTTTTCAGGGACAGGAGAAATATGATGAAGGCAGACATGTTTTCATACAGTGATCCAACTTGAAACCAGTGTTTCCTGGAAAGAGATATTCACATTCGTTTCCAGTTAAATAAATTACTAAAATTATCTTAGAAATACATTTGAGGTCACATTCAGTTAAACCTCAACAGATCCATCAGGAAATGCAGCCTTGGGGATCTTGGGAGAAAAAAAGAGCAGTATGGGTCCTGAACTTTAGTGGAAGCCCATAGAAATTGGCATTTCTTCACATGTCTCAAAGGAAGCAAGCGATAACCTTCCTTATGTGATAGGAGAGAGCTGGCTAGTGGGCAGGAATTTGGAAATTAGTAAACAGGAAGAAAATTGGGTGAATTTTTTTTCTAACAATGTTATGCAATAAAGAAGTGGATAAAGACCTGCTTTACTTTCCAATTATGCATTTACCGTGTCTTTGTCAGCTTCCACTAGCCAAATGGAAGTGAATTACTTGTCATGCAACACAAAGACATGAAATATATTCACCATTGGCAGAAGAATGTCATCATTGTGATTTCTTTGCTGTCTGTTTTCTTTACTTTGATTTAGACTTAGATCCTCCCATGCTAGGTAGCAAATCAGGCAGTAAGTTCTCTCCAGCGTTTCCAGTCTCCAGCCAGGTTCTCAGCATCATCCCATGTGGTGTTCAATGCCAGCAGGTTTGGATGAATGTTCTTTTCCACATGTTTTGGGGATGTCCTCATTGACATTTGGTGCCTGGTGGTACCCATGTCATTATGGTCTTAGGAATCCAATGGTTCTCCATTTGGAGGACGTGGCCAGCCAGTCGGAGTGTCCTGTGGGGGCGACATTGACATGGAGCTTGTACATGCCACTCCTACGTAACACCTCTTTGTCGGTGATATGACCATGATCATCAGTCACATCATTGGTGTGTTTTCTTTGAACTGTGCTAATGAACTAACCAGCTACTAATGCCAGCTAGCAAATGAAAGCAGCAAAGTTACACCAGCTAACATTGTTGGATTAATTTATTGTCTACACAAAAATCCAAAATCAAACCTATAAAATGAAATGCTACATTTTCAAAATGTAAAGTAATATATTACAACTGTTTACACTGACAAACAGCTTCATCTTCCTTTGCAAAAGAAATTACATTAGATTGCAATGCTGTATAGCTAAATTTTGCTCCTGAAGTCTACAGTAATAGTGAGTTCAAATCCTGATGCTTCAAGCTTTGATTCTGGCCAATAAACTTTATTTAGCTAACAAAGTAGCACATAAGCCTTTATGATGGTGAGCAGGATTCAAGCAAAAAAAAACATTAAATTAAAATAGCAAGAGGAAATCAAGAAAGAATCATTTAAACCGTAATTTAGCATTAAAGGCCTGCTCTTCTTGCAAAAAAGCTGCAAATGCCTGTTGGGGTGACTGTGCAGATTACTTTCTTATTCAAAGTTATTATTCAACCATGAAAATATGGCCTAGTGTAACTTTATGCAGTGATCTCCCAGGAAGTGTGAAGGTCGTTGTATATTTGGGGAGGTTAATCAGCTCCATTTCCGCACCCTTAATGTCATAAATGTGGGTTACACCTCATTATGAAAATCAGTGACATTTAAACAAGTGTGCATTGGAGCACAAAACAAGAACACCATTAGCACAAGAGAAAGAAAGAAACGCTTAAGTGACCACTATGAAGGGTATGTAACTTAATGATTTGCTGACTGAATGCCTTAGAGGAAAAAATACATAGTGTTGTGGGAAAAGGTTCTTTGTGTGTTGTGAAATAACCCCTCTGCCTATCCTAGAAACCAATGGTGGAAATAGGTACATGTGATAGTTAGCTGTGTGTGTTAATTTTATTAAGCAAATGTCTGACTTCAGTTTATAATTTTACTGTAACTGAATTGTCTGTCTCCAGTTTATAAGGTTAATGTAACTGATTCCAAACTCCAAATTCCACTTTTCTTCAACTAAGCATGTGCTGTTTGAGAAAGTTGCTCTGCTACCTCAGCAGTTTATTTTAAACCTGCAAGCAGTAGCTTTCATAGTTACTTGTCAGAGGTTCATTTAAACATGTTTAGCAGCACTCACTCACTCACTCACTTTCAGTAACCTCTTTATCCTGGTCAAGGTCACAGTGGATCCAGATCTCGGGAACACTGGGCATGAGGTTGGAATACACCCTGGATAGGCCAAAGTCCATCAAAGGGCATGTCTACAGAACATTTTACTCAATTCCCTTGAAAATACTTTTTATTTCAATTGAGGCCTAATCAGTCTGAACCTCTGATTAAAAGATGCAAATCTCTGAGAGAAAGGTCTGAGACATAGACATATGATTGTCATTGCAATTTTCATTCATAATTATGTTCGCACATCATCATCATTATCATTATCATTTCATTCATATGTAAGCATATCCGTTAAGCAAAGCCTCAGAGTTGAAGAGTTCAATATGAAGAACTAAAAGTAATAAAAACATGTCCAAAGCCACTGCTCCTCATTCCAGCATGGAATTTGCCCATTTCATGATTTTCCTGTGTTTGGGCTGGTTTTGCCTACATTGCTTTGTTTTAACCTCTGCCTGAAAATTCTTCTCATGCTTACATCCACATGCCTGTGACTTGTGACAGTAGTCAGTTAATACTCAAAAATACATTATTTTAAAGACTAACACAAGAAATATTAGCTGTTTTAGCTGTCTTAGCTGTATTCCTCCTTCATACCATTTGCTTCATTTTTATAAATATAACTGAACACAATTTCAAGACATTCATATTATTAGGTATTTAAGGTTTATTTCCACTCATTTTTAACCCAAACAGAACCTTATAATATTAAAGCCATGCTTTGTCTGTGCTGGTGACTAGAGTTCAAATCCCAGGCCTTCAATAACCCTGAACTCCAACAGCTATATTTTGTTCTCTGACTTATATAGTGAGGGGAAATAAGTATTCAGACACTTATTTACTATACTTCCAGTCACTCAAAAAGAGTTGCAGGATGACCTGAAAGCAGTAGGAACAACAGGTACACAGAGAACAATAAGCAATGTACTGTACTGCACCACAATTATCCTCTGCTAAAGAAGTAGCACAGCGATGTACATCTAAAAGCATTAAGACAAATCAGAAGTCTTTTTGAGTAATATATTGTGGTCAGTTGAAACAAAAATAGAAGTCGTTGGCAATAATTCAGCTCATCATATTTGGAAAAACAAGGGCTGTGCATATGATCCAAAGAATGCCATACCCACAGTGAAGCATGGTGGTGGGAGCATCATGATATGGGTCTGCTTCTCTGCAAACAGTACTGGGGCATTACGCATCATCAAAAGAAACATGAATGGACTGATATTAGAGACACATTAGAGGAGAATTGAATCTCACTGGTCAAAAAACTGAATCTGGGGAAAAGATGGCTGTTTCAACAAGACAGTGACCCCAAACATACAGCAAAAATAATTAGAAACTCTTTAAAAAAAATTTTTTTAAAAAGATGTTGAAGGTGCTTGCATGGCCTCGCCAATTTCCTGAATACCATTGAAAATTATGAAATTGCGAGTTCACCAGCCAGACCTTTGTAACCTTGGGGGATTGAAGATGATTTGATGAATGTGCCAAGATTGTACCATAATGCTACAAAAAAAGCTAATTACTTCTTACAGTAGACATCTCGAAGCTGTAATTACCAGCAACAGTTTTGCAACAAAGTACTAATGTTAATTTGTAGTGTCTGAATAAATGTTTTCTATTACAGAAGACACTTTTGGAAACCTCAGGCCAGTGTCTTCTGTGACACTGCTCTAAGTCAAATCCCAACAGGAAAGACATTTAATGAATATGAATTTAGTTCTCCTGTTAACGTCTAAGCAATACACCTGAATGTCTTCCACTAAACAGACCTCAAAAATCCTTGAAGCCACAAGGAAAATGTTTTCACAATTTTTATAACATGCCTAAAGCTCTGTTGGATCATGTAGCAAAGGGATTTGTTTTCCCAAAAGCAGGAAATCAGATCTAGGATAATGTTCTGACCATGATCACCATGATAATTGCCTGAAAATGTGTCTTAAATGAGGGCTGAGATCATCCGTATTGGATATGAGCTCTGAGCTGTTTTTAAAGATACCTCAAGGTCAGTTATCATTCATCATGAAATAGTGCTGACATGTTATAGAAAAAAAATACATGGGGCGTGTGGTGGGGAGTTGAGGAGTGTTTTTGCACACAGTATGATTTATGAGCCCTAAGGATGGTGCTGTGAATCAAAGTTGTGCTTGCAATCTGACCTGCATTATATTCATGATACTGTTTTTTTGAGTCCTGATTACATTCATTGCGTTCCAAAACAACATAAACAACATACACATTCGACTCAATGTGAGTCTTGCAGAAATATAATAAGGGCTAATTTATGGCTGCCATATTTTCAGGCTGTCCCCCCCAAATGCACAGTTAATTATCTGCGCACTCATTCTGCCATATACAAATTGTTCTGAATTTGCATAAACTTTACTTAAGTGCAGTATTTAGCGCAGCCTGAAGACTGGAGTTATGGGACTGCTCTGGATGATGGATGATGATGACAGCTTTCTGCTATACATTTAGATGATGGTTGGAGGGTTTGAGTCCACTTTGTGAAGGGTGTAAACAATATTAGAAAATGTTGGTTTGATAATGAAAATATATATATATATATATATATATATATATATATATATATATATATATATATATATATATATATATATATTGCTCTTTAGCCCAGGAACCTAAGGAAAAAACTAAGGAAAATGGGAATTTAAGACTGGGCACTTTAGCCCTGGAACATAAACCAAGAACCTAAGACCAAGAGATAATCAAGGACAGAGAATTTCAGCTCAGGAACTTTAGCCCAGGAAACTTAACCAAGGAACCTAGCCTCTGGAATTTAGCCCTGGGAACTGTAGCCCAGAAACGTAACCATGGAACCTGAAATTGAGAAATGAAGCCCAGGAACTTCAAACATAGACCAGGAACTAAGACCAAGAATTTAAGCTCAAGAACGTAAACCAAGGCGCTTAAAGCCAGGAACCAGAGACAAAAATTTCATCTCAGAAATGTAAACCCAGGAAACTAAGCCTATGAATTTAAGCCCAGGAATTTAAGAGTAAGGATTTAAGTCTGGTAATGTTAACCCAGGAGCTTAAAACCTGCACCTAAGGCTGGGAATTTAAGACCAGGAACCAAAGACCAGTAGTTTAAGACTGGTAACTATACTAGGAACTAAAACCAGGAAACTAAGCCCAGGAATTTAAGACCAGGAAGGTCTCTTTTTTTTCTCTCTTCATCTCTTCATTTCATTGACACTCCACAAAATATCTGCCATTAGTTCTCTTTTTGATTTTTAATGCTGGCAGGTATTGAGCAAAGGGTTAAACATATTACTTAATCGATAGGAGTAAACAAAACATCATTAGCCATAGTAACCACTTATTGAGTTGTGTAAGCACCAGGACATGGAGTTTTGGCCCTAACTATTGACAAGGCTCATCGTGATGCTTGAGTTCCTAATTAAACTCTATTTAAGCCGAAACCCCATCCAAAGGAAAGGGAGCTGGAATATTGGAACCAAATTCAAGCACCAGGTTTAGTCCACAGTGCAAACAGGGCTATTGAATCCATCTAGTGTGCTGCTACTACTTGATGGTTTGGTTTGGTTCATACTAATGTCCAGTGCGCAATAACAATTTTACCAGAACTAATGTTTACGCTCTTTTAAAAATATATTTTGTCTGGTTAGAGCATGTAGGTAGCTTAAACAGTGCTCCAAACTGTTTTGAGGAATTAAAACAAACAGTATTTTGCTAGGAAAAAAACTATAATCATCCTTACCTGTTTTGGAACAGAAAATCTTGTTGCCTGGTATTAATTAATAAAGTTAGGTTTTTGTTCCAGGTAGCTGACTATATTATTATTTATTTCTTACCATCATGCTCCTTCATGGATATTAATGAAGACTGAAGATTTTGTTGGAGAAATATAATTAAACCCAATGGTATCATTTAATAGTCTATAAAAGCCTTTTACACATCTTATTCTTTAACACTGAACATGCACTCATTACACAGTAATGATTAACCCAAATGTTCAATGAATATGATGAGTGTATTTCCTTGTTCTAGTTTCAGTTTTGCCCTAATAATGATAATCCTCTTACATGGTGTTATGATTATGATTGATCACTACTTAGCTCAAGCTAATATAATTTTATAATTTTCCAAGTAATATATTTCCTTGTTGGATTTCACGTTATCTTATGTACTTTCCCCAGTGTAATCATTAGGGAATACACATGGATAAGGCTGTGAAATCATAACTGAAGTTTTCCTTTTCAGTCATGTGGAAATTCCCAGTCTTGGACATGATGGATAATGGTTAAATGTTTGGGAGGGCAGGTTTGCAGCCAGAACTCATCCTGGGTCAACAGCTAAAAAGCATAATATCTGAGTCACTAGGCACTCCTATTTCTTATGAGCTCTTTACACTCCTTTTTATTTAATCACACTAATGTTTGAATTTCCCTTTGGGCTAATAGTCTATTAAAACTGTTAGTGAAATTTGGTGATATGCAGTATATCACCAAATTTGGGTACATCCATTTTGTATAATTAATTTAAAAAATCCATTTTAAGTAATTAATTTTGTGTGTGGCATGATTAAAAAAAGGCACCAATTTTTTTGTGCAGTTCTAGCCAGAAAGGAAAGGCAAAGGGAAAAAAAACACCCTGAGAAAGGAAACGTGTGATACAATTTCACTTCACTGTCAAAAAACATTCATAGAAGCTTTTCATCCCAAAGTGACTTACAATTGAGGAAACATTAAACTGAATAGTTGAATGTTAACAGTCTTGCTTATGTCCCTCACAGTAGCTCTCTAACAGAACTGGGATTTGAACCCACAACCTTCTGGTCACAAGTATAGAACCTTAACCACTGAACCACCATTCATTAAACATGCTTACTGCTACTGCTTAATGGTTCAAAGTGACAATGAGACAGTGCAACTGATTGATTCCTTTACGCTGTATGTAAATGATTCCTTGTATCAATAATATGGTGCATGTGGTGCGTTTTTTTTCCCAGTTCACCACTCACAACTTTATTCCTACCGGAATTTAAGCAGTCACAAGACTACCAGAGTTACACACCACAAGAGATAAACCAATAATGGCAAAAGGGACTTATCGCTCTCTATTTTGAATGAAGAAAAAGCCATGTGTTTGATCCCCTTGCTTCTGTTTTTAACAAGTTCTTAAAGATTAAACATTATTATTATTAATATATGGGATAAGAAGAAATTGTATTCTGCATCATTCTAGTTTGTTAATTGGATGCCCCTCCCATCCCACCCCCATCTAACCATGTTTTATTGTCAAAATGTTTTAATTGGCTGACATGTACTTTTTGCTCAAAACACAAAATGTTTTTGTCACCAATGAAACAGATTATTCACCCTCTTTCTGTCACGAATTCCCACTTTTAGTGCATTTTGCAGTCACATTTGTTCTTTGTTCTCCATGTGCTTTGTTTGTTTGTGTTAGAATCTCCCCCTCGCTACGCTGCTAGCGGAGGCTAGCGGAGTAGCGCAGTTCCGCATTCCACTGAGCACATTCCAGCACGATTCATAAAAATCTCCGGACTGATTCATGAACTCTGGTTTTGTTTACATTGCCATGTGCTCTTTTGTTTTTGGTTTACGTGATGTCTCTGCCCCCGCTTCCTTATTGGTCCATTGGTTGTGTTTCACGTCATGTTTCCTCCCATGTTCTGTCATTGGTTCTCCTGTTATTGTTTGATTATTGTTTCCAGGTGTGGTGTGTTTGATCTTGTTTGCTTTGGATCACCCGTAGGTAGGTTTTTCAATGTTTTTGTTTACCAGGTGTTCCCTGGTTCTTGGATTAATGCCTCGTGACTTCTTGGAATATTCCTCCATGTCTTTATTTTTCCTCGCTTTTCCTTGACTTTGGATTATTGTCTCGTGAGTTCCTGGATTTTTGCCCTGTGAGTGTTGGGATTATTGCCTAGCCTGTTTGGAATACCTGCCCTGTTGTTTTCTGCAACATTGCCTTGTTTATTGGTGTTTTTTGTTAGACTGTACCATTACTTTCAAAGGTTCTATTTATTTTAATGTTCCTAATAAACTGACAACGTTCCCCTGCGAGTGCATCCTGCTTCCCTCCTTCTAGTGCCGTAACAGAATACTCCACCTAAAAATGGATGCAGCGGGGAAAGTGAGGGCACGCCACATTTAAAATGCCTGCATACAATTCGATTATTTTCCTCAATGGACCTTTGTTTATCCCCCCCCAACGCCTACGACGGCTTTGCCACTTGGCCACAATGTTTTTTTTTTGCAGGCCCAAATATATTTCCTGAGTTTGGAGGACCCCAAGCCCGACGAGGAACAGTGGGTGGGGTTCCTCCTCTGTTGTTTGGTCGGCTCTGCTCGCCAATGGGCGGAGCTTCACCTCGCCAGTGGATCCACGAAGCTCAAGACAGTTTCGGGCTTTGTGGATCTACTGGTCCAGGTGTTCAGGAGCCCAGACTTCCAACCCGACCTCGGGACATTTTTGGGGAAGGACCGTCTGGGCGACCGACCGGGCCAGTCATTCCTGGACTTTTATGAGAGGGAGCGGGCTAATATGGCGGCCTGCACGTCTCAACTCCTGACCCAGGAGTATGCCACCGAGGGATGCACCCGACCAGCCATCCTACAGTGCCCCACCTGCAGGAAACAGGGAGTAAGGAGCAGCTACTTCTGCTCCCAAGCCTGTTTTAAGGGCAGCTGGAGGGTGCATAAGCGGCTCCACAGGTGGGCACCCTCAGAGCTCCAGCAGGAGGCCCAGCAGGAGGTCTACCCAGCGGAGCGCCACCTGGAGGTTAATATGGCAACCACCAGCCCCGAGCTCCAGCCGGAGACCCAGCAGGAGGTCTCCTCAACGGAGCTGCACCTGGAGGTTAACGTGGCAACCTCCAGCCCCGAGCTTCAGCAGGAGGCCCAGCAGGAGGTCTCCTCAACAGAGCTGCTCCTGGAGATTAACGTGGCAACCTCCAGCCCCGAGCTCCAGCCAGCGACCCAGAAGGAGGTCCCTTCAGCTGAGCTGCTCTTGGAGGTTCATGAGGAAACCTCCACTCCTGTCCTGTTCCTGCCTGAGGTCCACGAGGAGACCTCCATTCCTGTCCTGTCCCTGTCGGAGACCCAAGTGGGGTGCTCCGCTCCAGTCCTGTACACACTGGAGGACCATGAGGAGACCTCCACCCAAGCCACGTTCCTGCCAGAGGTTCAAGAGAAAATCTCCTCTCCTGTCCTGCTCATATCGGAGGCCCACAAGGAGACCGCCGCCCAGGCCACGATCTGGCCAGAAGTTCACGAGGAAACCTCCTCGCCTGTCCTGCTCATGTCAGAGGTCCACAGGATGACCTCTTCCCAAGCCCAGTCCATGTCAGAGGTCCACATGATGACCTCTTCCCAAGCCCAGTCCATGTCAGAGGTCCACAGGATGACCTCTTCCCTAGCCCAGTCCATGTCTGAGGTCCATGGGATGACCTCCTTTCCAAGTTCTAGCCCATGTTTTAGTGCAAAATTAAGTCCTAGTCCATGTCCAAGTTCCTGCTCTAGTTCATGTCCAAGTCCATGTCCAGGTTCCTGCCCTAGTCCTAGTCCATGTCCAACTCCATGTCCAGGTTACTGCCCTAATCCAAGACCAATTTCAAATCCAGTTCCCAGTGCTTTTCCCAGTCCTGTTCCCAGTCCCATTTCTAATCCTGCTCCTGGTCCCATTCCCAGTCCTTTTCCTGGTCCCGGTCCCATTCCCTATCCCGGTTCCAACCCAGTTTTTTTAATTTAATTTCTAGCCCTGTTTTTGCTTTAATTCTCAGTTCGGTTGCTGATTTAATTGCCAGCTCCGTTCCCAGCTCCGTTCCCAGCTCCATTTTAGATTTTGTTGACGGTGCTGTCCCTAGCCTAGTTTCCAGTTCTGCACACAATCCTGTCTCCTCCTCTATCTCCTCCTCTGTCTCCAGTTACCTTCCTAGATCAGTTTCCAGTCCAGTTTTAGATTTTGTCTCCTCCTCTGTCTCCAGTTACCTTCCTAGCTCAGTTTCCAGTCCAGTTTCAGAGTCTGCCTCCATCCCTGTCTCCATTCCTGTCTCCACTTTAATTTCCAGCTCTGTTTCCAGCCCTGTTTCCACTTTAATTTCCAACTCTGGTTCCCCTTCAATGTCTAGCTCTGCTTCCGGTTTGATTTCCAGCTCTGCTTCCAATTTGGCTTTGAGTCAGGTTTTCAGTTGTGTTCCGGGTCAGATTTTTGATTTTGTTGATGATTCAAGTTCTAGTTCAGTTTCCAGTCCAGTCCTCTGTCCTAGCCTCTGTCCAGTTTTCTGTCCTGTCCTCTGTCCCATTCCCCAGTCTGTTTCCAAGTCTATCTCCGAGTCTGTCTCTAATCCAGGTGCCAAATCTGAGTCCAGTCCTGGTTCCAGTCCGGTTCCAGGCCAAGCGCCAGGTCACGCATAGCTCGGAGGTCCAGGCCAAGCACCAGGTCACGTGCAGCTCCGAGCTCCAGGCCAAGCGCCAGTTCAAGCACCGCTCCAAGTTCTCGACCAAGTTCTCAGGGACAACTCGACACGCTCTGCTCTGGCCTCGGGACACTGCCCATCGCCAGCCTCAGGTCCTGGGGGGCAGATGTTCTAATCCTGCCCAGGGGCCCGGGTCCGCCAGAACAGTCAAAACTTTCAGCACTTCGGGAGATGCGCCTTTGGTTTGGTGGGGTGGGGGGCTCTGTTAGAATCTCCCCCTCGCTACACTGCTAGCGGAGGCTAGCAGAGAAGCACAGTTCCGCATTCCACTGAACACATTCCAGCGCGATTCATAAAAATCTCCGGACTGATTCATGAACTCTGGTTTTGTTTACATTGCCATGTGCTCTTTTGTTTTTGGTTTATGTCATGTCTCTGCCCCCACTTCCTTATTGGTCCATTGGTTGTGTTTCACGTCATGTTTCCTCCCATGTTCTGTCATTGGTTCTCCTGTTATTGTTTGATTATTGTTTCCAGGTGTGGTGTGTTTGATCTTGTTTGCTATGGATTACCCATGTTACTTAAGCCCCTGTTTGTGTCCACTTCGTCAGGGAGTATTAACTGGAAGTGATTCATGATAACTAAATGTAACTAAAAGTAGCGACGAAGCAAAGATAAGAATCATAGTTTTTTCTATGTTTTTGTTTAGCAGGCATTCACTGGTTCTTGGATTAATGCCTCATGACTTCTTGGAATATTCCTCCATGTCTTTTTTTTTTCCTGGACTTTGGATTATTGTCTCGTGACTTCCTGGATTTTTGCCCTGTGAGTGTTGGGATTATTGCCTAGCCTGTTTGGAATACCTGCCCTGTTGTTTTCTGGAACATTGCCTTGTTTATTGGTGTTTTTTTTGTTAGACTGTACCATTACTTTCGAAGGTTCTATTTATTTTAATGTTCCTAATAAACTGACAACTTCCCCTGCGAGTGCTGTAACAGTTTGTTTTGACATATGCCTTTGTTTTGGTTCTGGTCCTGTCTCAATTTGCCCTGCCATTGGTTGAGTAATCTATTGTGTTTACCTTTTCTGTATTTCACCGTAATGAATTTGTCTACTTTGACTCCCCTCACTGCGAAGTCTTGCTAATTGTACCATGCAGTTCTAGGTGTTATTTCTGCTTTATTTGTTATTTCTCCAAATTACTTTTGATTGTGGAATTTTCTTTCTTTGATATTGCCTGCTGGTGTACTGACTCCAGCTATATGTAACAGTATATGCATTGCGGGAGTCAAAACACAGGCAGGCAGAAACAAACTAGTACAATCCATTGGAAACTGGAACAAGGCTTAGAACTTAGATAAATAGCATGATAATGATACGAGATAATGAAACACCAGGGCTTAAATACACAAACAAATCAAGGAAGGAACTGAAAACAGTTAAGAACAAACATGACACACTAGGAAGATAAACCAATGACAAGACAGGGGTGGAGACCAGACAAAAACACAAAATAAAACACACACAATGATATAAACAATAAAATACATGTACTGACTCTATAACATGAATTAAATAAACATTAAACACAGTTGCAGAGCTGTACATGCTGGGAGCTGTGATGCTCACTGAGAACCAAGGTACGTGATGAGAGGGGGAATTGGTCACACTAGGTATAATGACTATGATTCTTTGTTTTTGTTTTTTTTTAATAAAGAGCACACTGAGTTTATGCACTTGACTCCTGTCACATCAATGTTACACTTTCGATTGAATAGAAAATTCATTCAGGTTGGCCTCAATTGTTTGTCTGAGATAGGTGCATGCACAAAACTTGTTCAGCAGCCTTGATAAGAAATCGGCTGTGGATTTGTCTTTACACATCAACAACAGAGAGAGAGGGAGGATGAGTAAGCTGTCAAGTGTTGGCATGTGTGGGAAGCTGCTATCATTTTTTGACTAAAAGTGAAAAGCCTGATAATTTCACCTTATCATAAAACCGGCAGATAAATACACAGTGGATCTTACAGAAATAGACAGTACTTGTGCTTTCAGTTTGGGAAGAGTAATTGACATGACTATTGAATAACAAACCTAAGCATTGTGTTCTGCATGTTAGAAATGTTTTGATGGGTTTAAAGTGCACTTCACAAATAGCTTTCTCTAATTCGACTCTGTCATAAATACAGCCATTAGTCTGTCACAAAGTGAACGAGGTAACCATTAAATTGGTGATTGTTTGGATGTTTTTAATTAAAATAGTTCATGTGACAAGCCAGAAAGAACGTGTGTATAACTTCACACTAGAAGTGTGCATTGGGACTGGGATCCTGTGGGACACAGCAAAAAAAAAAAAAAAAAAAAAAGTCATAGGATAGGGCGGGTTTTACTCTCATGCACGCGAGAGTGGGCCCTTTTGAGAACCCCTCTCAAGGTTTCTTCTTCATGTTGTCAAGTAATATTTAAGCTGTCAATGTCCTTTTCTGTCTAAATGGACGGTGTTTTCAAGTTTGCCTAAGCATTTTCTCCACATTCTCAAACCAGACTCTAAAGTGCAGTGTTTGTGTTCAGTATATGCTTTATTAGGACCAATCCAATGACCACAGTTTTAGTCCATAGCCTAGGTCAAAGACCAGGCAGAAAGCATTAAACAAGAAAAATCCATTTTCAAAAACAAGGGCAATGGGTTAAACCAGGAAACACAGAACATGGAAAGTTGGAAAATGGGCCCAATGACACTAATGAATGATAATGACTTTACAAAAACAGAATGGTGTAAATGAACAAACTAATCATTGAGCTAACATAGAATAGGTTACCACAGGTAACACAATTGGATAACTCACTAGTGACAGGATGGGGATGGAGAAAGGACAGAAACCAATACAAAGGCAAATAGTCATAACATAAAAAACATAAAGTCAAAACAAATGAGAGCAGCACTGGGAAACGTGCCACATGCATGAGAGGGGTAAATCGTGATACACACATTTTCTTTGTGTACTCCTCCATGCCTTCTCCTCCATCATTCTTAATGTTTTCACTCAATAAGGACACCTTTTTGACTTAATAATAATACAAAATTACTTTATGTAATTTTTTTTGTGAAATATAATTTTTGCCAAATCTACATCAGTTCTTGAAATTTGATGAACTAAAAATAGCTCTTGATAATGGACTCAGACTTTTAGACTTTTCATATTATTTTATTAGTGTCTAGTGTATTTCTAGAGCTTTTTTCAGCTCTATTTATAAAAGTACAAACTTCAGTATTGTCCATGTGCTGTACTCATTATTATCGTTGACCAGTAGCAAATCTGTACTTATAATATTGAACAAGTATCTGACATTATCTCTGTCTGTGTTTAGGCATTTCTACTCAAAAAATGGCAGAGATTCTGAAATTCTGTATGAAATAAATAAGATGGTGTTAGACTAACTGCTGCTGAGTGTGGACTCAGGTGAACTCAGCTGGAGTATATTTCTCACTGGTAATTATTCTGAGTGCAAGAGAAAAAGCAGCATAAATAAAACTTGGCTTTTAATTAGATTCACTGCCAACAAACCAATGCCTTTGTTCTCGAGTATAGGACCTTCACAAACAGACCAATCAGTTTAGAGAAAACCACAGCTGTCAAAACATCAGGCATAAAGAAATGAGATTGCCCTGGACTTCATCTGCTGCAGTTAGCCAAGAAATAACAATAGCTATAACAGCAATACAGCATAGTAGTAGTCAGATTTCAGGGTAGATGTCTAGAACCAAGAAGATTTGCCAACTGGATTTTTTTTATCCACCTTCCATTGGCTTCCTGTTTTGCCCTAACATTAACTGATGAGATAATTTATGATTTCCTGTCATGGTATTCAACTGAATAGTTGCATTCTATACATATGCTCTTTGTTTATACATTACAGGATGCTGGGTTGTTAGTTTAGGGCAGGGGTCTTCAATCATATCTGCAAAGGGCTGGTGTGGCTGCAGGCTTTCATTACAGCTAAATTGGAGGCACAATTGATAGTTGATGGGAGACTATGATGAACTGATTAAACAAGTGAAATACTCCTGCTTGGTTGGAATGAAAGACTGCAGCCACACCAGCCCTTTCTGGATAAGATAAAAGACCCCTGTTTTAAGGGTTCTCAAACCTTTGGCATCTAGAGAACCTTTTTAAGTGTAAAACAATCACAAACTAAGCTGCAGATTCCAGCTCTTCCTGGGGGATCCCCAGATGTTCCCAGGTCATCTGTGAAATATAATCTCCCCAGCAGGTCCTGGGTTTGCCCCAGAGTCTCTGTCTAATTGGATGTTCCTGATGCAGCTCTAGTGGGAGCTGCCCAGGGGGCATATTTGTAAGGAGCCTGACCACAAATGTCGAGCCACACAATCATAGCCTTCTCTAAATCCACAAAACACGTAGACTGGATTAGAATATTCCCATGCCCCCACACAAAACTGTGATAGAGTAAAGAGCTGCTTTGTTCCTCCTGAATCCTCAGTTTAACTATAAGATATATTCTCCCCTCCAGAACCCTGGCATGGATTAGTCCTGAGTATGATTCCTGTATAATTGGACACACCCTATGTTCTCCCTTTTTTGAAAATAGGGACCACCATCCCAGATTGCCAGTCCAAATCCACCCCTGCAGCTTTGCCACTATAAAGGTTTCTAACCACCATAGTATCCTCAGCTACAGATATGGACTCTGAAACACCAGAGACTGGCATGTCCACTGGGATAAGGAGCTCCTCAGAATGCTCCTTCCATCTCTCAACAATACATAACACACCCCATGCTTGCTCAGCATTGTAGACCTAGGGAGCCAGTAGGAGGTTCCTGCTCGAGCACCTCCTCCACCTTCTCCAAGAAGGATGAATACTCAGAAATAATACTGGGTGCATAAGTACAAACAACAGTCAAAGATTTCCTTCCTGAGACACAACATCTCACTGAGGCAACCCTCTTGTCCACTGAGAAAAAATAAAAGCACATTCACTGTCTCTAACACACACATACAGTCATGTGAAAAAATAATATGTCCATATTTGGACAAGCAAACATTTCATCCTCTTTGAAACAGTGCCTATTAATAAAGGTGATACACTCTATCAAATGATACATAAAATTGACATTTTGTAGTAATTTTCACAATTTAAATTAACTAAAAACTGATCAGTTACATGGAAAAAGTAAGTACACCCCTACATTTATCACACCTTCAAATCCATAAAATTAGAATCAGGTGTTCAATATTGGTTGCCAGTGATTAGAACCTGCTTAGGGAGTGCAGGTGGAAAATGTCTTGTTTATACCCCACTCATATCTAGTGTCTGGTGTTCCCTTTGCTATTGAGGTGTGTGGTGTCATCATGCCAAGATCTAAAGAGTTCTGTAAGGCCTTCAGAAAAAAAGGTTATGGATGCCTATAAGTCTGGCAAGGGATTTAAAAAGATCTCCAAATTATTTGAAATACATCATTCCACTGTAAGGAAAATAATCTATAAATGGCGCAGATTTCAAACGACTGCTAATTTGTCCAGGACTGGCCATCTCATCAAATTCAGCCCAAGAGCAGACTGATGCAAAAGGAAGTCTCCAAAAAACCCAACATTTGATCACAGGATCTGCTAGTAAGTCTTGCAACTGTTAGTGTCAAAGTGCATGCTTCTACAATCAGAAAGAGATTGCACAAATTTGACCTGCATGGGAGGCATGCCAGGAAAAAGCCTTTGCTGTCTAAAAAGAACACCAGACCAAGCCTTTTGGAATAATGTGCTCTGAACAGACAAATCAAAGATAGAGTTGCTTGGCCACAGTAACAGCAGACATGTTTGTCAGTGACCAAAGACAGCTTTTCAGAAGAAGCGCCTCATACCAACTATGAAACACGGTGGTGGAAATGTTATGGTTTGGGGTTGCTTCGGTGCCTCAGGGACTGGACAGCTTGCATTCATTGATTCATCTATGAATTCTGCATCATATCAAAGAGTGCTTGAAGATAATGTGAGGCTATCTGTCCAAAAGTTGAAGTTGAACTGAAAGTGGACCTTTCAACAGGATAATTATCCTAAGCACACTAGTAAATCCACCAAGGATTGGCTCAAAAAGAAGAAATGGAGGGCCTAGCCAAAGCCCAGATTTGAATCCCATTTAAATCTTGTGGGGGAATTTGGAACAGGCAGTACATGCAAGAAAACCCTCAAACATCTTGCAACTGAAAGAATATTGCATGGAGTGGTCAAAATTTTCAGCAAGCCTGGTGGACAATTTACGCGAAATGCCTACAAGAAGTTAATTCTGCTAAAGGGAGACAAAGGCCAAGGGTGTACTTACTTTTTCCACAGAAGAATATCACATCTATTGATATTTCTGTTGAATAAATGATTGAAAAAGCAAATTTTCCTTGTGGTATTGCTCAAGTATAACTTCATAACTTCATTAACAGGCACTGTTTTAAAGGTGATCAAATGCTTGCTTGTCCAAATATACAGGTGCATCTCAATAAATTAGAATGTCATGGAAAAGTTCATTTATTTCAGTAATTCAACTCAAATTGTGAAACTCATGTATTAAATAAATTCAATGCACACAGACTGAAGTAGTTTAAGTCTTTGGTTCTTTTAATTGTGATGATTTTGGCTCACATTTAACAAAAACCCACCAATTCACTATCTCAACAAATTAGAATACTTCATAAGACCAATAAAAAAAAACATTTTTAGTGAATTGTTGGCCTTCTGGAAAGTATGTTCATTTACTGTACATGTACTCAATACTTGGTAGGGGCTCCTTTTGCTTTAATTACTGCCTCAATTCGGCGTGGCATGGAGGTGATCAGTTTGTGGCACTGCTGAGGTGGTATGGAAGCCCAGGTTTCTTTGACAGTGGCCTTCAGCTCATCTGCATTTTTTGGCCTCTTGTTTCTCATTTTCCTCTTGAGAATACCCCATAGATTCTCTATGGGGTTCAGGTCTGGTGAGTTTGCTGGCCAGTCAAGCACACCAACACCACGGTCATTTAACCAACTTTTGGTGCTTTTGGCAGTGTGGGCAGGTGTCAAATCCTGCTGGAAAATGAAATCAGCATCTTCAAAAAGCTGGTCAGCAGAAGGAAGCATGAAGTGCTCCAAAATTTCTTGGTAAACGGGTGCAGTGACTTTGGTTTTCAAAAAACACAATTGACCAACACCAGCAGATGACAATGCACCCCAAATCATCACAGACTGTGGAAACTTAACACTGGACTTCAAGCAACTTGGGCTATGAGCTTCTCCACCCTTCCTCCAGACTCTAGGACCTTGGTTTCCAAATGAAATACAAAACTTGCTCTCATCTGAAAGGAGGACTTTGGACCACTGGGCAACAGTCCAGTTCTTCTTCTCCTTAGCCCAGGTAAGACGCCTCTGACGTTGTCTGTGGTTCAGGAGTGGCTTAACAAGAGGAATACGACAACTGTAGCCAAATTCCTTGACACGTCTGTGTGTGGTGGCTCTTGATGCCTTGACCCCAGCCTCAGTCCATTCCTTGTGAAGTTCAATCAAATTCTTGAATCGATTTTGCTTGACAATCATCATAAGGTTGCGGTTCTCTCGGTTGGTTGTGCATCTTTTTCTTCCACACTTTTTCCTTCGACTCAACTTCTGTTAACATGCTTGGATACAGCACTCTGTGAACAGCCAGCTTCTTTGGCAATGAATGTTTGTGGCTTACCTAGTGAACCAAACTGAGAGACCATTTTGAAGGCTCAGGAAACCTTTGCAGGTGTTTTGAGTTGATTAGCTGATTGGCATGCCACCATATTCTAATTTGTTGAGATAGTGAATTGGTGGGTTTTTGTTAAATGTGAGCCAAAATCATCACAATTAAAAGAACCAAACTTAAACTACTTCAGTCTGTGTGCATTGAATTTATTTAATACACGAGTTTCACAATTTGAGTTGAATTACTGAAATAAATGAACTTTTCCACGACATTCTAATTTATTGAGATGCACCTGTATATATATATATATATATATATATATATATATATATATATATATATACATACATATACAAAAAGCCAACAATTTCCATGGGGTGTACGTATTTTTTCACATGACTCTACATATACAACCAAATCATTTCAAACTGTCTAAAACCAAAATGTGTCTCCCCTCTACATTTAATGTGATTCCTTTATTGGAACCATTACCCTCATTTACATGTATAAATATGTGCCTAAATTGTGTGAACTTTTCTACACAAAATGTGGCATATATGGAAATGAAGATTTGCTTAGTTTTGTTCATACCTAGTGACCATGCATATGGACATCACCTATCAGTGTAAAATAAAGCCACAAATGAAATGTATTGGCTCAGGAGCCGATGACAAATAGCTTGATAACTCTTCATTTTATTGATCAAAATCAAACTCCATTTCAAAAAATTTCTTTTGTTTGAACTCGGTGGCACTCTACACCAATAACTGTACTTTTAGCAGTGAATCAGTCACGCTTCTAAAGTTTGCTGACGATACTATCTTGGTAGGCCTGATCTCAAATGGCGATTAGTCTTCATACCGCCAAGAAGTTAGCCATCTGATGTCATGGTGTGAAGCCAACAACCTGAAGATGAATGTACAGAAAACTGAAGAGATGGTAATTGGGTAGTGATTAAAATACACCCAATGCCTCCCCTTATGTTACTCTGTAGTCAGCAAATTCCTACACATTCATAGGAACAATCATCCAAGAGGACCTCAAATAGAGGACAAAACTAACCACTATCAAGAAAGCCTGACAACGCATTCAAGACAGATCAGGGAATTTGGGCTGCTCACAATGCTGCTGGTTCAGTTGTATACTGCCATCAAAGAATCATTCATCACATCTTCCTTCTGTGTCTGCAAAGCTGCCAACCCCAAAGAGGAATATATAGTCTAGCTAGGTGGGGTTGGGGGGGTATATATTTATTTTCTGAAACTTTTCAGTAGCATCCTTAATAAATACTCCTGTAATGTGTGCTAAGTTGAACACACATTGATAGCTTTTATTTCACCATAATAAACTCAAAACATTCTCTCTTTGCCTTGACAGAAAACGAGGGTCAGTGCATCTTTCAGAGACAGAGAGTGAGAGCCTTAAGGACTCTGACTAGTCAACACCTGTACAGCTTCTTTCTCTAAACATTTATCCTTCTAAATAAGGGCCCTCCCCACATCCAACCTCTGTAAAAATTTAATTGGACTAACATTTAACACTTGCATTTAAGAGCCTGGGTGGCATGGTGGTGTAGTGAGTAGTGTTGCTGCCTCAAAGCTCTAGGGTCCTGAGCTCAGGTTACTGTCAGTGTGAAGTTTTGCAAGTTCTTTCCATGTTTGTGTGGGTTTCTTTCAGGTTCACCAGTTTCCTCCCACCTACCAGATCATGCCGGTAGGTGGACTGGTCCTTGATGTTAATGTGTGTGTGATGGACTGACATCCCATCCAGGGTGTATTCCCGCCTCCCATCTAGTGTTTCTGGGATAGCCTTCAGGACCACCATGACCCTCACCAGAATAAAGCACTTACTGAAAATTAACGAATGAATGAATGAACAGCCCAGTGCACTGCAGTTATATCTACTGACTGCTGATTTTGGTGATGGTGTAAACTGTTATTGTATTTTGTGTATAAGTATTGTATATTGCATAATGAATATTGCATGTTGTCTAAGACAAATTCCTTGTACATATATAACATATATTAACAGTGACATGCCACAAATGGCAATTACGATCAATTAGAGTTTATTAAGCTTACATTGCCAATGTACATTTGATGAATTCCAATTGTACTATGCAATTCTACATTTTTTGCACACATATTAGAAATTTTAGATTGATTAATGAGGCTTTTGCACTTTGTTTCCACAAGGTTTGTGTGTGAACAGGATAGTATGAATACAAATGTACTCTCTCTCTCTCTCTCTCTCTCTCTCACACACACACACACACACACGCACACGCGCACAAGCTGTGCATCCGGATGCATCATTTGGATTGCAGAAGATACAAGATGAAGTATTTCTCTAAGATGCTGTCACACTCCTCCGTTAGTAGTGTCTACTCCTGACTCTATCAGTATTCAGAAAGTAAGTGTGTGTGTGTGTGTGTGTGTGTGTGTGTGTGTGTGTGTGTGTGTGTGTGTGTGTGTGTGTGTGTTTGGTCACCCAATGCTTTTAAGACCGAAGTCCCATGCTTTTAAGACCGAATAAGGCTGTGTCTCACTGTTTACACTTAATTTTGCATCCTGTTTTCCAGTCCATTTTGTTAGACTGCTATAATTAATCTGCCAGACACACACACCAATTTTTTTTTCCTGTAATATGTGGTGCATGTCTCGAATGATACCTATGAAAAACCATGACTAATGAAGTAAATAGAGTATGCTCCCGTCAATTTTGGAGAGCCAAGGGAAAAAAGTACACTGTAAAATATGATGTTATTAGCAATAAGAGAATTCTAAATTCATATTTAATTTCTACTGTGACAGTCACAGACGGAGATTAGTTTCCATTTATAACTCATTTCCAGGCTCCTTCACAGTTTTAGGATTCAGTGGAGGGCTATCTGAAGGATTAGCTCATTTTCAGACTGACTAAGCTGATGATCTAATGGACTCCAAGGATGGAGAAAATCATTCATGGGTTTGTATCCACTGCTTTTGCAAGCAGGACTCCAGAGAGCCATGTGGATACAGTTGCAGAAGTTTAACACAATCAATGCTGATCTATAGCAGGAGTTAAAACAGATAGAAGGAGTGAATGCAGGCAAATCCATGCTCAAGAAATCCACGTCAGGTGAGGCTGAAATCCAAGCTGTGGAGCAGGATGTGCTGAATAAATGTAGATAATGACAATGTATGTGTCATGGATTCCTCCTCTTTTACCTCACTGGTTTTCATTCATTCAACCTGAATTCCCAGTTCCCAAACGATTAAAAAGTGTAATTAAAAGGAAGGGTGATGTAACACGGCGGTAAACATGCCTCTGTTCCAACTTTTTTTGAGTGTGTTGAAGGCATCAAATTCTAAATTTGTTTATAGTTACAAAATACAATTAAGTTGGTCAGTGAAAACATTGAATATCTGTTGTTTGTACTTTTCTCAGTTAATTAAAGTTTCAAGAGAAAAAATCCCAACTTTTACTAATTATTTATTATTATTATTATTATTATTATTATTATTATTATTATTATTATTATTATTATTATTTTATGGAAATTGGGTTGTACTTGTCTCTCAATATTATTGTCGTTTCATATTTCTTATCCAAGTGTTCTTGGTTATATTATTGTTATATTATAATTATGTATCAGATTGTTTTCCGGCATTACAATCAACATTAATGTCATTTCATTACATAGACAAGTGAACAGAGCTTAAAAAAAAAAAGTGTGTAAAAACGTGCAAAAAAGTGTGCAAATTAGAGCTTTAATCTGTTTTTGATTCTGACAAATCATTCTTTTTTAATATATATATTTTATATTTCTTTCATACTTATTTCTTTATTTGTTGTCTATACCTATTTTCATGCTCTTTACTATGCTTCTATGACACAAAAGTATATCCAGTTTGAGGTAGCCGTTAAGGGAGCTATTTAGAACAATGGACCAGAAGTACATGTTTACTTCTGTTGCTACAAATTTAATGTACTGTTTCTCGAAGTTATATCACACTTTTAAGGATTTCATTTAACTTACCCTTGTACAGTCAGGTCCATAAGTATTCAGACAGTGACACTTCTGTAAACCACCACAATGGATCTGGAATGAAGCATTCAAGATGTGATTAAAGTGTAGGCTTTCAGCTTTAATTCAAGGGGTTTAACAAAAAATACTGAATTAACAGTTTAGGAATTACAGCCCCTCCAGTCCTTCCATTTTCACAGGCTCAAAAGTAATTGGACAAACTAACATAATCATAAATATTAAGATTATTTTTAATACTTGGATGCAAATCCTTTGCGGTCAATGACTGCCTGAAGTCTGGAACCCATGGACATCACCAAATGTTGAGTTTTCTCCTTTGAGATGCTTTGCCAGGCCTTTAGTGCAGCTGCCTTCAGTTGCTGAGTGTTTGTGGGTCTTTCTGCCTTCAGTTTTGTCTTCAGTAAGTGAAAAGCAGCTCAATTGGGTTGAGGTCATCAGACATTTAAGAACATTTATTTTCTTTGCCTTAAGAAGCCCTTGGGTTGCTTTCATTGGGTCATTATCCATCTGTACTGTGAAGTGCTGTCCTATCAGTTTTGCAGCATTTGACTGAATCTGAGCAGAAAGTACAGCTCTATACACTACAGAATTGATCATCCTGCTACTTCTATCAGCAGTCACATCATCAATAAACACCAGTGACCCAGTTCCATTGGCAGCCATACATGCCCATGTCATAACACTTACTCACATGTTTGACAGATGATGTGGTATGCTTTAGATCATGAGCCCTTCCTTTCCTTTTCCATACTCTTCTCTTCCCATCAAGTTAATCTTGCATCATTTTTTATTTTTACATTTTTTTAAATGTATTTTTTAAAAGTATAATCTGCCTTTCTGTTCCTACCCCTGTGTTACCAGTGTTTTGCTTCTTGAGGTAAACTGTCTGTATTTACATTCATGAAGGCATCTCTTGATTTTAGACCCTGAAAATGATATGCCTACCTCCTCCAGAGTGTTGTTAACTTGGCTAGATGTTGTGAAGAGGATGTTGTGAATGGACTCCTTGAATTCAGTGTTTAGAAGCATTTCTGTTTCGAATTTCTATTTCACAACATATGAAGGTCTGTAGCACCATCTGATCGTCTGTAAGATCAGCTAGTTGAACCCAAAAACACATAGTTTCCTATTAGTAAACATAGCAGCACTTTTATATGCTGTTAAAGTGGCTAATATGCATGAGCAATATTTACCATTATAACATGTAGGTTATTGTGGTAACTGATGTGATAAATTCTCAAAGAAACACTCAAAGTGTTTGTGCAGTGAGCCATTACTTATAATCACTGATATATATATGTATATATATATATATATATATATATATATATATATATATATATATATATATATATATATATATATATAAACAACTGGATAGCTCATAGAATTCTAAACTGCCAGCTGTAGATGAAGCCACTGGAAGTGCACTGGCAGCCATTTTACGATTCCCTACCGACAGAGGGTGCTGACCGCCAATGGACGAAAACTGTCAAGATGAACCGATGTGCTGCTTTTAACTGCAAAACAACGTTCTCTAAAGGATGTGGCAGAAGTGCCCACAGGTTGTAATTTATACAGACCATGTACCTATTAAGCACAAATACATCATTATTTTTAATAATCAACAGTAAAAATTCAACATCAAAGTGTATAAAATACCCCTTTTTTAAAGCAAAAGTACCCAATAGTGTTTTTGTAGAGATTTCCCTCCACGCTGTTAGAATATCAGCTTTGTGGTCAAAAGGTAAGAACAGAGACCTTAGCAAAAACTGGCAGCTAAACACTAAACACTAAAACTTAAACACTTAAACACCAACACTTTAACACTACTGTAATTTACTGAGGGAAAAGATACATAAAATAATGGATAAAAAGTGTGTGAGAATAAAATGAACCGGTCCTGGAAGGTGAAAAAAACCCCACATGTGTAAGAATGTCCTAGTGTATATTAGCTCTGTGTGTGTGTGTGTGTGTGTGTGTGTGTGTGTGTGTGTGTGTGTGTGTGTGTGTGTGTGTGTGTGTGTGTGTGAGTGTGTGTGTGAGAGAGAGAGAGAATAGAATGAACCGGTCCTGGAAGGACCATCATCCCCGTTGTGAACGAAGTTATATTTATGCAGTAGTGTTGAGTGGTTTGTGACTTTCTTTGGGCTGTTTTGGCTCTGAGAATCTGCCAACTCAGAATCCCCTCCACACACATATACACACACACACAGCTAATATACACTATACCACATTGATGTACAAAATACCTGATCATTTAACACCCATTGGTATAATAAAGTCATTATTTTCTGTATCTTTTCCCTCAGTAGATTACAGTAGTGTTGAAGTGTTGGTGTTTAAGTGTGAGTGTTTAAGTGCTTAAGTGTTTAAGTATTAGTGTTTAGTGTTTAGCCGCCGGTTGTTGCTAAGCTCTCTGTTCCGTATCAAAAGCTATTCTCGATGCTGCGTATCAAACGCTAATGGGAACATTCTTTGTTCGACCGGTTGCGAAGCATGTGTGACAAACACGCCAAGAATTGGCTTAAATAACCTCGGTGAGTTACGTCACTGATTACGTGCACCTGCAGGTTATAAATAGACGTGAAATGGACATACCTTCATGATTCTTTGTCTTCGAGACCGCTTTGTGTGTGTGTGTTGTCTCCTGTGTTGATAAAAGATTAATTATATCATGGCTTGTGCTTCGGTTAGGCGATGCGTGCCACCGTGTGCACAAGTTATTCCAGACGATGATCCGCATGATTATTGTTTGGAGTGCCTCGGGGAAGAGCAAGCTATTGCTGCTCTTGAGGATGCTGAGTGTGAGCACTGTAAGCTATTTTCTATCCGAGTGCTCCGCTCGAGGCTTGCTTTCTTTCGAGGCTCGGCGTCCTCATTAAGATCGTGGGGCTCCTCTCTCTCTCGCGCTCTCCCCAGATCGTGAAGTCCCAGCGCTTCTTCAGAGCAAGACGAGGGCGCAGTTTCTCTTGTCTCCGATGATATGGAGACTGAGAGCGCCGCCTCTGAGCACGCCTCACGCGATGACAAAGTGTTTGGGGAGTTACTCGAGGTAGTGACTAATGCGGTTGCCAGGCTTAAGTTAGACTGGCCACAGGAGCAAGAGAACCCCAGGCACTCCAAATTAGACAACAGATTTCTGTCGGGTGGCCAAGGGGAGAGATCCCAACATCGATCTTTCCCCTTTTTCCCAGACCTCCATGAGGAGTTATCTTGCTCATGGAGTAATCCTTACTCCTCATGTATCTTTGTACCCATGACGTCAATCTATTTGACTATTGTGGGTGCTAAGGTGCATGGGTATGTGATGATGCCTCAGGTTGAGGAGATGCTCGCGGGCTATCTCTCCCCTGGGAGTGTGTCGTCACTTAAGAAGCCTACCCTCCCCACCAAGCCTTGCAGAGTAACATCATCGCTGGTGGGGAATGCATTTCAAGCAGCGGGTCAGGCTGGTGCTGCCCTGCACACCATGTCGATTCTGCAGGCGTACCAGGCTGACCTGCTGAAAGACCTGAGCATGGGCGGGAGTATTAGTGAGGAGGTGTTTTCAGAGCTGCGCTGAGCCACAGATCTGTCTCTTCGTGCAACCAAGCAGACGGCCCGTGCCATTGGCAGTTCTATGGCTGCGTTGGTTGCCACGGAGAGATACCTGTGGCTCAACCTCATGGGCATCACTGGGGAGCGACTCGCCAATCTCAGCAGCCCAGCAAGAGGCCGGATCTGAGGATGATTATTTTGTCCAGAAACAAGTCCTGAGGGTCAAGTACCCGGAACCGTGGGGGTGTGCCTCCCCAGGGAGGGGCGCAAGAAGTTCCAACAGAAAGTAGAGGCTCTTTCCTGGCACCCTCAGGGGGCCGCTGTACAATCTCCGCCTCCACTGGTGTTTTGGGGAACAGCGGTCTCCAGCGAAATGTTAGATGTTCGGTTGCCTCCTGCCATGTTTCAAGACACCAGACATCTAATATCCTCCCATCTAAGCAAAATGTCAAAACTAGTGCCCCTTTCAGAGAAGCTAGCAGCGTGGAAGCTACTGCCAAATATCTCTCCATGGGTAAAAAGGACTGTAGAGAAGGGCTACAGGATTCAGTTTGCATATCGGCCTCCGCGTTTCAGTGGCGTGGTCTCCACTTCTGTGAAACCAGAACAAGTGCATTTGTTGACACAGGAATTGCAAGCTCTGCTGGACAAAGGGGCCATAGAATGTGTTCCTCTGCCAGACAGAGAGTCAGGCTATTACAGCCGGTATTTTCTGGTTCCCAAGAAAGATGGGGGGTTGCGTCCAATTTTAGATCTTCACGGGTTGAACCGCTACCTCAGAACATACACGTTCAAGATGTTGACGATCAAGATGATTGTGTCTCAGATCCAATCAGGGGACTGGTTTGTGACAATCGATCTCAAGGATGCATATTTTCACATAGAAATACCAGTATCGGGTTCTTCCATTCGGCCTAGCTTTGTCACCTTGCACGTACACGAAATGCATGGATGCTGCACTGGCTCCTCTGTGACTCCAGGGCATCTGCATTTTAAATTACATAGAAGACTGGCTGATTCTGGCTCAGTCACAAGAGCTGGCGCTTCGACATCGGGATGTCGTCCTAGCTCATCTTGAATCTCTGGGGCTGAGACTCAACACCGAGAAAAGCGTTCTCTCTCCTGCTCAGAGGACAACGTATTTGGGGGTTGTATGGGATTCGATCACGATGCAGGCACAGCTGTCTCATGCACGCATCGAATCCATTCTAAATGCCCTAAAGAACATCAAGCTAGGCCAGAGAATTACTGTTCATTACTTTCAGAAGGTTCTAGATCTCATGGCAGCTGCATCCACGGTGATACCCTTGGGCCTCCTGCACATGAGATCATTTCAGTTGTGGCTCAGAGCCAGGGGATTTCATCCAAGGGCCAATCCCCAGAGGCAAATAAGGGTTATGCGCCAGGGGCTTCGTACCCTTTCTATGTGGTTCAAACCCTGGTTTCTGACTTTGGGTTCCACTCTAGGTCCGTGTTGTCATCACAAGATGCTAATGACAGATGCTTCCCTCACGGGTTGGGGTGCGGTCTTGGATGGGCGTCCAGCCCAAGGGATCTGGAGAGGTCATCTTCTCAACTGGCACATCAATTGCCTCAAAATGATGGCTCTATTTAGGGCCCTGAAATACTTCCTCCAGCAGTTAAGACACTACCATGTCCTAGTGCGGGTGGACAACATGGCGGTAGTCTCTTACATAAATCACCAGGGCGGACTGCGTTCGCACTGCCTGAACAGACTAGCGCAGCAGGTTCTGCTGTGGGCACAGGACAAGTTCCTGTCCCTCAGGGCAATTTACATCCCCGGGCATATGAATGTGGGAGCAGACTTGCTGTCGAGGCAAACTGTGACACATGGGGAATGGAAACTTTACCCCGAAGTAGTCAGTCAAATCTGGGAAAGATTTTACGAAGCAGAGGTGGACCTCTTTGCTTCACAGGAGATGGCACAATGTCCCCTCTACTTCTCTCTGACTCCCCCAGCTCCCCTGGGTCTGGATGCCATGCATGGCCCATACGTGGCCTGGACGGGGTCTTTATGCATTTCCCCCGATTGCTCTGCTCCCAGGCGTCCTGGCCAAGGTCCGTCAACAGGGGTCTCGCCTCTTATTGATAGCGCCCCATTGGCCAACCAGAGTATGGTTCTCAGATCTATTATCCCTCCTTGATGGCTCGCCGTGGGCGATTCCGGTCAGGAGAGATCTCCTATCTCAGGCACAGGGGACAGTATTTCGTCCCCGGCCCGAGCTCTTGAACCTTCACGTCTGGCCCCTGAGGGGGACCAACTAAGAGATGCTGGGCTTCCAGCCGACATAGTAGAGACTATTCTAAGTGCCAGGGCTCCCTCCACTAGAAGAAGTTATGCCTTCAAATGGCATATTTTCGGAAATTGGTGTATGGCATAGTTGTAGACCCAGTTCACTGCCAAGTTGTTTCAGTGCTGGAGTTCCTGCAAGAGAAATTGTCCTCAGGCACATGTCCTAGTACTCTCAGAGTCTATGTGGCCGCCATTTCAGCTTGCAATGCTCTGATTGATGGGGTTTCTGTGGGAAAGCACCCTTTAGTCACTCGCTTCATTCGTGGAGCCAAGCGGTTGAGGCCGCTCACTAGAGCGACAGTCCCTTCGTGGGACTTAGCTATAGTGCTCGAGGGTCTGGTTGACACCCCTTTCTAAACACTAGAGTCAGCACCTGTCAGGTTTCTGACCCTAAAGATGGTTTTTCTAATGGCTATTACTTCTCTGAAGTGAATTGGGGATTTGCAGGCTCTGTCAGTCTCGCGGTCCTGCCTAGACTTTGCCCCTGGACTGGTCAAAGCTATTTTGCATCCTCACCCTAATTATCTTCCAAAAGTTCCATTCTCGACCATACATCCAATCATTCTTGAAGCCTTCTCTTCTCCACCTTTCATGACAACGGAGCAGGAAAGACTTCACTAACACTTACTGTGTCCAGTACGTGCTCTTCAGATTTACGTCCACCGCACCAGCCAGTGGCGTAAGTCGGAGCAGCTTTTCATATGCTATGGGGGCCGCAACCGGTGGGTGGCTGCCACTAAGCAGACTATGTCACATTGGGTGAGGGATGCCATTGCCCTACCCTACGAGGCGCGTGGTCAAGCTTCGCCGCTAGGAGTTAGGGCTCATTCAACCAGGGGGGTTGCATCTTCTATGGCTTTGGCAAGAGGTGTCCCCTTGCAGCAAGTGTGTGATGTGGCAGGTTGGTCCTCTCTGCACACATTTGTCAGATTCTATAGTTTGGATATACATGATACTCCAGGCTCACGTGTCCTTGAGTCAACATCCCCTAGGCATGTCTGAGACCTTTTTCAATGTTTGTGCACACACACTACACAACCTTGGGGGCTCAGACACTTCCAGTGTGGCGGCATTGGTATTCTCGCTCCCATTAGCATTTGATACGCAGCATCGAGAGTAGCTTTTGATAGGGAACGTCTCGGGTTACTTGACTGTAACCCTGTTCCCTGAAAAAGCGGGAACGAGATGCTGCGCCTCAATGCTGCACTGCAGACATGTCTGGCGTCTCTCAGACAAAGCGTAACCTGAAGGTATCTCCGTTTCATGTCTATTTATAACCTGCAGGTGCATGTAATCAATGACGTAACTCACCGAGGTTATTTAAGCCATTTCTTGGCGTGTTTGACACACAAGCTTCGCAACCAGTCGACCAAAGAATGTTCCCATTAGCGTTTGATACGCAGCATCTCGTTCCCGCTTTTTCAGGGAACAGGGTTACAGTCAAATAACCCAAGACGTTCTTACCTTTTGACCACAAAGCTGATATTCTAACAGTGCGGAGTGAAATCTCTGTAAAAACACTAAAATGAAACACACATCATCCCTGTTGCGAGTGAGTTTATATTTATGTGGTTAAATATTCTCTGTACACAAATGTCCGCTGTATTTCTATATTTGTTTTATGCTTCAGAGCACTGAAGCATTCTGACCATTGATCTTATATATATATATATATATATATATATATATATATAGATATAGATAGATAGATAGATAGATTAGAGCTTACAGTGCATAAGCTCTATGGTCTAAGATTTGAATCAAAACAATTTTTGAGTTTGTACAAATAATGAAATTGTTGTTAAATTCCAATGTTGTGGAAGGCAATGATGCAAATTAATATGAACTGTTCAATGCAAATGATAGCTGAGTACTGACTTGTAACATCAAGGAGTATTTAAGAAGCATGCACACACACACACACACACACACACGCACACAATAAGGATATGTGTGAAAAAAAGGATAAGCATACTGGCTAAAATGCATGGTGACCTTTTTCGCCAACAAAAACAAATACTCTCTCTCTCTCTCTCTCTCTCTCTCTCTCTCTCTCTCTCTCTCTCTCTCTCTCTAACAAGCAAGACATTGGACCTCTTCCAACAGCAAAAGAGATTACTACATGGAGTGTTTCGGGAACAACACAGTGACTTTCCAGTTGTGAATCAGGCCCAATTTACTTTTTTGAAATCTGACATTTGCCTCTCTGGAGGACCGTCCAGAAAGGTCACAGCCTCAGCTGAAAAGGTGATGAATTGTAGTAGCGGCAGAGAACCAGGACAAAACCGGCTTTTGTGTGCTTTCACAAAGTTCTTTTCAGAAAGTCCACCCACAACATGAGTGTGTGACTTTGATATAACACATCCTCAGCCAGGTCCAGTGAGTCTGATTCTGTTGGAAGAAGACTTAAGAATTAGGTCATTTTATGTTGGAGTCAGTAGTAAATAGGAATGTACTACTGGAAAAAGGTTATGCATGTAACCCTGTTCCCTGAGAAGGGAACGAGACATTGCGTGAGCTTCACGCTGTGGGAAGCGCCTTCGCGTGCGACCGGTATCTGAAGTCTGTGTAAAATCACGCCTATTTATAGGCCTGTCGTGGTCAGGTGACGTGACAATTAAGCACGCCGCGCGATATAAAAACAGCACATGTGAATCACGCTGTCAGCCTCTATTATCTGAAGTGAAGATGCAACCCACAGGCAAGCCCCAGTATGACAAATCTATGCAATGTCTCGTTCCCATCTCAGGGAACAGGGCTACATGCGTAACCCAGACGTTCCCTTTCTAAAGGAACTCAACGTTGTGTGAGCTTCATGCTGTGGGAACGAGTATACCCACTCTGTCATGCTGAGGCTGGCTGAAATGGCGGCCATGTAGACCCTAATTGTAGAAGGAGCCAACCTTACTGAGAAACGTTCCTGTAAGAACTCCAGTACTGTAGCCATTGCGCAGTTCACTGGGTCACAATGGCATTCCTAGTGTTTAACATGGTCTCTACAACCTCGGTTGACAGACCAGAATCTATGAGCTGGTGTCCCTCAGGGGCCAGACCACAGTTTCCATAGTTCTGACCGAGGGTGATAAATCAACCCTAAGGCTTGAGACAATAGATCCCTGCAAACAGCAATCTCCCAGGGAGTGCCGTCCAGCTCTGCGAGAACCATATACGAGCTGGCCAATAAGGCCAAATTGTAATACCAAATGAATGTGTGCGACATAGATCACCCCGCCGCAGCACACACATCCTCTAAGGGTACCCCTTTGGATAAAGCCTTCGAGGAGGCTACTGCCTTCGTGGAATGAGCCCTTATGCCCAGAGGCGTAGCAAAACTGCACAACTCATAAGCTGTAGAGATCCACTATCCAATTAGAGATGCACTGCTTTGACACAGCATCACCTCTACTGTCGCAGCCAAAGCAGACTAGCAACTGCTCCGATTTACACTACTGGCTGGAGTGGTGGACGTAAGTATAGAGAGCGCTTTCTGGACACAGTAGGTGCAATTTCTCTTGTTCCGGTGAGAAGAACAGAGGAGGGCAGAAAGCCTGCAACACTAGGGCAGCAGACGTAGACACTTTGGGAATATAATCCAGCCTAGGATATAGGAAGGCCTTGGCTAATCCCAGGGCAAAGTCAAGGCAGGAAGGGGCAACAGAAAGAGCTTGTAGATCTCCTACTCACTTGAGAGATGTCAGGGCCAGCAGAAGCGCTACCTTTAGAGTCAGAAGCTTCTCTGAGACTGACTCTAAGAGCTCGGATGGGGCACCTGACAGACTTTCCAGGACCACAGAAAGGTCCCAGGAAGGTATCTGTGGTCTGCAAATGGGCCTCAGCCACCTGACATCATGCATGAACCTTGAACTTAGAGGATGTTGCCCCACAGGGGCTCCATCAGTAGGGGCGTGGCTGGCCGAAATGGTGGCCACATAGACCCTAATTGTAGAAGCTCTGAACTGAACCCGGTAACCCTTTTCTAAGGTGGACAGAACCCATGGAGACACATTTGGCAGTAGTTTCCACGCTGCCAGATGGTCTCTTATTGATGTTAACTTTTCCACATTCTGTCAGAGGGAGAGCATCAGATTTTCGTTGCCCTATGACAGCTCGCTGACCAGAGAAGACTGAAAACTTGGGACTATATTGGCTAGGGTGGGGGCCCTACAGTAATACTGGGGGCTAACTGCCCTAACAACCTTAAGTCCCCTGATACCTCCCTCCGCGGCCCATCAGGACCACTCCTTCTTTGCCTGCTTGGCATTAATGATCTTTCTTAGATCAAGCCTACTAGCAGGCTGTTACTGTGCCCACCTGGTCCCCCTGGCTTTCCACAGGGGGAGGCGGGCCACCAAACTCACCTTCTGTGCCTCCCTCGACTTGAGGAAGTGGCTGAATGCCTCTGTTTGCTGTTTCACCTTTCGAAACCTGTCGGTGATGGCGTTAAACGTGCCGCCAAACAGGCCTGAATGTCGAGCTCATTCAGCAGGTCTGCTTGGTAGGCCTGCAGCACTGCCCTTGTATGCAGTGTCCCACAAGTGAGACCCGACACCACATAGGCTTTGCCAACCAAAGATAAGACAAGAGATAGAGCAGCGTTTGTCTCTGGTTTCTCCTCTAGAGCCATACGGGATCCCCAAGACCCAAGCCGGCTGGCTACCTCGGCAACGGCCGGCCCAGAGCCAAGAGTCTCCGAACGCAACTCAATTCAGCTGAGAAGAGAACGTGTGGAGAGCTGAGATGCCTATGCACACAGACCCGTTTTTTTTTTTTTTTTGAGGGTCGCTGCAGCATGCTCCACCCCCAAACACTTCACATAGAAAGTGTGTCCGTCCCCGAAATAAAACCGGGCACGAAATAACACTTCCCGAATTCTCTCATACTCACAAAGAGGTGAGGGACAGAAAAGTAAAGATATATAATCTTTTCTGAAAAAAAGAGAGAAAGTGAAGAGTTTTTAGGAGCGTTCACACAACCGACATGCGGTCCTCACTGACGGCATGGTTCACAGGTGCAGTTTTTATATCACGTGATGCGCTTAATTGCCACATCACCTGACCACGGCAGGCCTATAAATAGGCGTGATTTTACACAGACTTCAGATACCGGCTGTGCCACAGCATGACGCTCAAACAACGTTGAGTTCCCTTAGAAAGGGAACACAATTTTTCTCTGTGAAATTACTTCAGATAATTTTGCTGTGTTTCCCTCTATTGAGCAACGAACAGAAAACCTGCTTACTCAAGGGATTTTGCGCAATTCCATCAATAATTATCTTAAATACAAGACTTTGTACCACAACGATACTGAATTCTCAAATTGATCAGAAGGTTGATTGATTAATCTTCTATAATAGTAATTCTAAAAGTAGTTCTAGCTGTAATTCACATCACATGTTTATATTAATGTACGCAAATATGTTTCTGTAGTAACAGCATTCACAGGGACTTGCAGGTCAAAATCTAAGCCTGGTAAACAATTTAAAAACATGCTATTTATCAAAGAAAATGTATAATTTTTGATACATTTGTCTGCAAGGGGACGTTTATTTAACATTTATGGAAGGAGTCTCCTGTGTCAGAGCTTTATAACAGTGAGAAGTAAAGCTGTAACTTCAAGTTAAGGATTGTAATTTGTGTTTTTTTTTGTGTCATGGCACAGCAGAACACATCCCTCACCTGAGTTCTAACAGCTCACTTCCTGATAAGTATCACTTACGGTTTGGACTATATAAGGACTATAACTCATCCTCGGGTCCACCCTTGTTCAGGAAGTAAAGTATTTGTTTTAGCTGATGAAGACATCATTAGTTTCCACAACACGTGTCCCATGAGTAGCAGGGGAACATTGGACACAGAATGTTCAGCTGCTGCACATAATATCTGCTGTGCATAATAGCACTAAAATAATTTTAAAAAAACAAAAAAATATGGTGTGTTATCCATGAGCATTTGTGATGACATAAAATGCACCGGGGTTCGGTAGAATCAAGTGAGCCTGAAACCAGACCAATGCTGCATGGTGTGCCGGGAACAATTGTACTTGGATTCAGACCGCAGCAAACATGCCCAGTATCAAAATGAACTTAATGCCACCTTTACAGAACAGCTTGTGGAAGCTCATGGGGAGGGTTGCCAGATTGAGTTAAAACTCCCACGCTAACTAAAACTACACAAAGACAGAAGAAAGTATGGCAAAAATATTCAGGCATAGGAAAAGGCATACATACTTTTCTTCATTTTCTAAGTCTTTTTGAGAAAAATGCATTAACAGTGGTGCACATTTCTGATTTGTGGTATATACAGTATATATTGTATATCTGAAATACACGTTATATGCAGTGGTTGTCAGCCTAGCCTAAATAACAGTTTATTGATTTGGGAAAGATACCACTGCTTTGAAACACTTAACTTACTTACTCAGTCGCAGTAGATGGAAGATGGAAAGCTTGCCAGAAAGTTCCACAGGGTGCCTGGTTCAGGAGTTAACTAAAGTTATGTTTTATTATTTGTTATAATTTGTGAAGGAAAGACTTTTTTCCAGCAGTCTTATTTTGTCAGCATTTTACAGTGTTCCAGGGCATACTGGTAGGGTTAACACAAACAACACACCCACTTGCAGTATACAGTGGGGGGAAAAAGTATTTGATCCCCTGCTGATTTTGTACATTTGCCCACTGACAAAGAAATGATCAGTCTATAATTTTAATGGTAGGTGTATTTTAACAGTGAGAGAGAGAATAACAACAAAAAATCCAGAAAAACGCATTTCAAAAAAGTTATAAATTGATTTGCATTTTAATGAGGGAAATAAGTATTTGATCCCCTATCAATCAGCAAGATTTCTGGCTCCCAGGTGTCTTTTACACAGGTAATGAGCTGAGATTAGGAGCACTCACAAGGGAATGCTCCTAATCTCAGTTTGTTACCTGTATAAAAGACAGCTGTCCACAGAAGCAATCAATCAATCAGATTCCAAACTCTCCACCATGGCCAAGACCAAAGAGCTGTCCAAGGATGTCAGGGACAAGATTGTAGACCTACACAAGGCTGGAATGGGCTACAAGACCATCACCAAGCAGATTGGTGAGAAGGTGACAACAGTTGGTGCGATTATTCGCAAATGGAAAAAAACTGTCAGTCTCCCTCGGTCTGGGGCTCCATGCAAGATCTCACCTTGTGGAGTTTCAGTGATCATGAGAGCGGTGCGGAATCAGCCCAGAACTACACAGGAGGATCTTGTTAATGATCTCAAGGCAGCTGGGACCATAGTCACCAAGAAAACAATTGGGAACACAGAACTGAAATCCTGCAGTGCCCGCAAGGTCCCCCTGCTCAAGAAAGCACATGTACAGGCCCGTCTGAAGTTTGCCAATGAGCATCTGAATGTGTTGTGGTCAGATGAGACCAAAATCAAGTTCTCTGGCATCAACTCAACTCACCGCGTTTGGAGTGCACAATGAAGGCTGCTGGGTTTTGCTGCAAAAATAATATGGCTGGTTCTGCAAGATGCTCAATAAAACTTACCAGCTAATTTCCTTATAAAACTGCACAAATTGTACCGGAGACTGCTATTCTTATTTTTATTTTTATTTTTTTGTCACACCAAATATTGACTTTGTTTCATTTACTACTGTTTACTCCTCTTTACTGTATTATTTTTAATGTAGAAACATTTAATTTCATTACTTTGAAGGCATCTTTGCTCTTCAGCATTTTTTTGCATGTGCCTAAAACGTTTGCACAGTACTGTATATACTGAAGCAAATGAACCATCTCTTCAAATTAGATGCCTGAAATGAGCCCTCAAATACGCAAATAAGATAAAGACAAATCTACACAACCTAGCTTATAAACCACCATTCTACCCACAATATTCTCATCTATATGAGGCCAGACCCAGCTATATCAGACTCTTTGTAATACACATCAGACTTTATATAGAAAACTTGGACATAAATCTTGACACTCTAAGCCAGACTCATTTCTGTCCAATTCCCCTTTGGAGATTGGAAAAGTTATGTGTTAATCTGGAACTGACCCGTAATAATAAGGCTGAAACTTTTCCTCATATATATCAACAGTGCGTCTTAAACATAAGAAGCCTCTTCCCCTACCATAACCCTAAATACACAGATGAGTCAAAAATAGACAATCAAGTATCTGCAGCAGCAGTAATCAACCACCAACACTATGGCAATTTGTATACCAGGCCAGAGTTCCATTTTTACAGCTCTATTTCTTGCCCTGGAACATATTGAAAATGCAAAAGTACGGAACGTCATAGTGTTTATTGATTCAAAATCCTGCCTCCAAGCACTGGAGTGCAAAATCCCACCTTCTGACCTTAAGCCCTTAATCAACCATTATATATTAGATAAGTGGTAAGCGGAATGGGAAGAATGTCGAAATAACGAATTATTATTTGTAGTTGGAAAAATATACATCTACCCCTTAAAATCTAGACATGATCAAGTGGTGTACACAAGGTGCCGTGTAGGCCACACCAGACTGACCCATGGATATTTATTGAAGGGCGAAGAACCACCAAAATGTCAATATTGTAACACTCCCTTTACTGTAAAACATATTTTTCTGGTCTGTCCTATTTTTAATGAAACAATGCCTTTTATTAGGACAAACTTTTAAACTTTTGAAACGTTTTGTTTTTGTTTTGTAAGAAGGACCTGTCATGTATGGTGAGTGGAGATAGATGCAATTGCAGTAAAAGCTTTTATTTAAAGACAGGCAGACAAATCCAAAATGAATATCAAAAACATGGTCAAAAACAGGCACAGGGTCAGGTGATCAGCAAACAGACTTCTTCAGACTGAAATCTTAGTTCATGCCCTAATCACTTCACGTCTGGATTATTGTAATGCCCTATTTACTGGCTTGCCCAAAAAACACATTTCAAGATTACAGTATGTTCAAAACTCCACTGCAAGGGTTCTCACCTCCACCAGGTGCTCTGTTCATATCACTCCTTTTCTGCATGATCTCCACTGGCTACCTGTGGTATCACATATTCAATTTAAAATACTACTTTTCAATTTTAATACTACCATTCAAGGCATTAAATGGTCTTGCCCCTCCTTATCTGTCTGACTTACTTCACCCATACTGCCCTACCCGGTCCCTTAGATCATCAGAACTTTGCCTCTTGTCCATAACCAGATTTTAGCTGTCCACTGCAGGTGGAAGGTCATTTTGTGTTGCTGCTCCGAAACTGTGGAACGACACTACCTCTTACTCTAACATCACTTTTCTGCCTTGTTTCAAGACCCAGCTAAAAATGTATCTGTTTGAAATGTACTTTCAATGATGTGAATTGTGTTATATGTATTTGTATGTATTTTATGTATTTGATATATACTGTGTAAAGCAACCTTGAGTTTTGGAAAGGCGCTATATAAATAAAACTTCTTCTTCTTCTTCTTCTTCTTCTTCTTCTTCTTCTTCTTCTTCTTCTTCTTCTTCAGACTAAATGAGGTAAAGCAAACATGAGAAACAAGAAACAGGCAAGAAGTCAAAAAACCTGCACAAGAGACACTAGACAGAATGGCTGGGTAATGATCAGGCAGCAAACACTGAAACAATACTTCACACTGTACAAAGACACACAAGGGGTTTAAATACACAAACTAATCAAAGTGGGAAACACGGAACAGCTGATGACAATGATGACACATTGGTTCACCTTTGGCAGGAACATGGCTTGGGAGGTCACGCTATTAACCTCTGGCAGGACCATGGCATGGAAGGCCATGCCATCGACCTCTAGAAGGACTTGGGAGGCCATCCTGTCGGCCTCCTCATAGTAGCTGGTGAACGGCCTCGCAGGTTTGTCCATCAGGCTGTCCCTCTCCAATAAAATTTTCTAGGTTGAAATCAAGGTCCCATTTTCCTTAAATCATAAATAGAATCCATAAATAGAAACATATATTTAGCTCTGCAGGAGAAATAATTTTAAAAAAAAATTAAGTGAAGACAGATGCAATTGCAGTAAAAGCTTTTATTTAAAGGCAGGCAGACAAATCCAAAATGAATATCAAAAACATGGTCAAACACAGGCACCAGGTCAGGCGATCAGCAAACAGACTAAATGAGGTAAAGCAAACACAAGAAACAAGAAACAGGCAAGAAGTAAAAAAAAAAAAAAAATGCATGAGCGACACTAGACAAAACGGTTTGGTAATGATCAGGCGGCAAACACTGAAACAATACTTCACGCTGTACAAAGCACACAAGGGGTTTAAATACACAAACTAATCAAAGTGGGAAACAAGGAACAGCTGATGACAATGATGACACACAAGGGAAACAACCAATAACAAGACAAGGGTGGACAGAATAGAAACCAAAACAAAACGCACATGGCAAAGTACATAAAGTAGTGTTTCTCAAGCAGTAGAGTTTCAAATAGAGCCCTTGTTAGAAGCTAAGAACCATTACTAATCCAGTAAACATCTTGAAGAACCATTTTTCTAAGAATATCCCAGGCTTACGTTATTGAAGAAAATGTTTAAGGAATATATTTAGGCAAAACAATATTAGTTTTTGCAAAATGACCAGTCTGTGGTGATTTGGCTTGTATTACATTCCCTGTTTATTTCTATGAATGTCTCTGTGTATCAGTGACTCTGGCAGCAGCATTTGTTTACTACACTCAGAGGAAATGTGGAGAAAATGCAGCGCAGCCTGTTGAGCATCAGAATGTGTTATTTACAACAAATTAGTGACAGCATGCCACGCTTTCAGGCGTGTGGTTGAAAATACACAACACGTATCTTACTGTGCGTGTAATCAAGCCGTCACTGCAGATGTGATTAGTTTGAGCATGAGTAGTCTAACCTCCATCACCACAATCCCATTTCCTTGTCAGCTCTTGGCTGACAGAGCTGATGTGAGTGTCACAGTGGCCTACTCTTGTGCCAAGCTGAAAAGGTTACAGCCTCAGCGACAGACAGAAGCTGCTCCAGCATTGCCAGCAGCAATACCATCTGAGTTCTGGCTGTAGATTATTGGCTGTAAGCAGCAGTCACGTCGTATCTGATCTTTCCCTCTGAGTGAAACGTGCAGTTGGTTTTCCCATGATGCTTACACATCAGGGGCAATGGCAGATGTTAAAACAAATAAGTATGTTATGCTAAAAGGCTCTGGTTTTAAGCAGGGCAAAGCCTTAACTACTGCATGAGGTGGAGATCTATACAGCAAAATACAACAGTTTTTGAGGGATTGAGTTGTGGAAAATTGTAAATACGAGTCCTGGGATGAGCATAAGACAGTCTTTATGATACAGGAGCAGTACAAATCTACAGTATCCAGGTGAGATTATCTACTGAAGCTTTTATTTACTACAGCACTAAGCTCTAGAATTTTCTACCTGAAAATTTCACATGTACTATTTTCTAAAACATAATATAGAATATTCAGTGCACTCTTTCAATCCTGCAATGCACAGTGATAGGTATTGCACAAACAATGTACCCTAGCAGCCATGGAATACCCATAATGCACAGTGTTGTTCGGGTTACAACATCCCTTCACACTCGTGTTCATTTTATGGTTAACTTGGTTACATTATTGTGGTTTGGTACAGGTTAATGAATTAATGAATGTGTGAATAGAGAGTTAGCCAATATGTGTGTTTAAGTGATAAAATGTGACTAATGTCGCATTCACATAAATTTTTCTTCTCAAAAATAGTCTGTAGTACTTCTTAATATCCCGATGTATTATAAGAGTGATTAGGGCACCATTTGGAACACAGCATGAGATTGACATTAAGCCTCTTAAAAAAACACAAGACACTTATTCAATATTACACTTAATTAGACTCAGTTTACTTTTATTGTAGTGTTTTATTGGGTTTTTTGGAATTTCAGAGGTCATTAACCAGATGCCTCGGTTGCTCTTTGGGGACAATTTTGAACAGCACAATTCATGTAAGGAAAAAAGATGTTGTTTTTTTTTTACATAGCACTTCTTCATTTCATGTTCATTGTCTCAAAGTTGTCATGAAAGCATAAAAAGTCCATAATATAGAACATTAACGAAACAATAAGCAATCATAATATAGTATAAATCGATCTGTTTAAATCAATAAACATTACTAAATATGCACCATGGTGGTGCAGTGGGTAACATTGCCACATAACAATTCCAGGTTTCAAAGCTCAGGTTACTCTCTGTGTTGAGTTTCTGATCATGTTCTCCCTGTGTAAATGTGGAGTTCCTCCAGGTTTTCTGGTTTCCTCACACTGTCCAAAAAAAAAAAAAAAACACAACATACTAGTAGTAGGGGTATAATGATACACTCTGGTTGCAATTCGATTCCATAAACAATACTGGAAATACAAATTTTGAACAAAATTTGAAGTAAGATAAATGATGACTGAAAAGACTCCTTTTTTATTTCTGAATCATAAACACTGTAAAACAATGTGCATTTTTGTCTGTATAAAAAAGTGAATAAATAAAAAAAATTGCTACAAACAGAGGAAACCTCTGTACAGGTTCTCCATATCTTAAAAATAAATAAATAAATGTATTAACTCTCTCAAAACTTTAATTGAATAAACAAAGTCTCTAACTGAGGAAAATGATCAATTGAAACATAATGAGCTCTGTAGCAGCACCTGGGGCATTGTTTTAACCTTATTCCGAGGCCTCTTTCTCGGGAACTGTAGATTGAACTGGGCGGCGCTGGTGTTGTTTGAAAGCTAATGAATAGCTCTTTTAATTATTTATAACATGGTTATGTGATCAAATAACATATAATGCATTTTGTTAGTTGTGATCTGGAGCTATCTACAGTACTGTGCAAAAGCTTTAGGCACATGCAAAGAAATGCTGTAGAGCAAAGATGCCTTTAAAATAATTAAATTAAATGTTTCTACATTTTTTAAAAAATACCGTAAAGAGCAGTAAACAGTAGCAAATGAAACAAAGTCAATATTTGGTGTGACAAAAAAATAAAAAATAAAAATAAAAATAGTAGTCTCCAGTACAACTTGTGCAGTTTTATAAGGAAATGAGCTGGTAAGTTTTATTGAGCATCTTGCAGAACCAGCCGCAGTTCTTCTGGAGACTTTGACTTTCGCACTTGCTTCTTATTTTTGCAGCAAAACCCAGCAGCCTTCATTGTGTTTTTGGTTTGAAAAGTGGTCTCTTATGTAATACGCTGCTTTCATTAATGACATACAAACATTTTTCTGTAACATTTAATTTTGTGCTAGAAAACTAATGTTTGGGAATCTAAAATGTTTTTCGAACTGACTTGATAATGTAGAAGTCATAAAATAAAAGAAAAATCTATAACAAAGTTTGTACTAAAAAAATAGGGTGCGTAAAACTTTTGCACAGTACTGTATATATTTTAATTCTATGGGTTGTGCAGATCGGGACCATTAGATGCATAATTAATAGAATACTCATATACACAATGTGAATAATAAATTTCTATGAGGCACATCGTCAAAATTGTGCATTGTGATGCATTGTGTAATGATGTTTTGTTACACCCCTAACCATTAGGCAGATTGGCTTCACTACAGTGTGAATGTGTGTGTGTGATGCCCTATCATGGACTGGTGTCCCATCCAGATTAGATTCCTGGCAGACAAAGACATGACAAAGTGCCCAGCTAGCTCAGTTGGTAGAGCATGAGACTCTAAATAACAGGGTCATGGGTTTGAGCATGATGGGCACCAAAACCTAGCCACTGGAGTTGCACAAGCTAGTGGCAGTCTCAAGCCTGGATAAAATGGAGGGTTGCATCAGGAAGGGCAAGTTAAACTTGTGCCAAATCAAATATACCGAACCTAAATCGGATTTCCATAATGGAGATGGATGATCCTCTGTAGAGGCCCATAATGGGAGTAGCCTAAAAATGAAGAAGACTAAGCTTCATGATAAAATATATTTAAACGAACCAAAGACCATATCATACATATGAATATCATGCTACCCAGTGACTGAAATATTTGGTGTCACAATAGTTAATTAACAGATAGTTAATGATTTTTTAAATTATTTTTTCATGATCTTCAGTCATTTTGTGTCATTACCAGGTGTCATTTTTTTAAATTAAAAATGGTCTTATAATAATGGTAAAATAACATTTGTTACCTCAAGAGTAAGACAAAAACAAGTCAAGATCACTAGAAAGTAGCATATAAAAAATTATATATTACATTATTCCCATGAATGTCATCATGGGATATCATGGAAATGAATTAAATATGTGAATCCATGGCCTTCTGCAAAAACAAACAAACAAAAAAAAAGCCTAGACACTTTAGACATCTATAATGTGATTGTCAGAGAGAGCAACAATGATGCACAGCTTTTACTTTGCATAAACGAGTGGAAGTGCTCCATCAGGCGAGCTGGCAGATCAGGAGAAGTGCTGGCACGTGCAGGCAGAGTGACTCTGCCCCAGACTTTCAGTGCCAGATTCATAAATAATTATCCTGATGCTCAGCTGGCAGGTGGGAGTAGAGCTGCCACAGTCAGGAGCCAGCCTTTCACTGCAACCAAACTGGCATGTCAACAATAGGGAGGGTTTTGATTTAAAAGCCTTTAATGTGAAATCCAAAAAGTGTTGGAATATGCATGTTGTAATTTAGAAAACAGGTCTGAGAAGGACTAAGAGTGGTCTAATAGAGTCAGGGGTGGGAAATAGGTCTTAAGGTGTTGGTAAATTTTACATTTCCAGCCAGTCTCCCAGTCACTATCACCCCCTGATGGGTGTGGTCACTTCTAGGATGACTCCACCCACATCCACAGGGTATGAGCACTCACTGGATGTTTTTATTTTTGTTTGTTTGTTTGTTTTGTTTTGTTTTTATGGGGATGAAAATGATGTAAACCATATGCTATGATCTTCACACTCATCACATCTCACTCTAATTGGACATCTATGGGAGACATTGGACTGATGTGTTAGACAGCAGCTCTATCACCATCATCAAAACACCAACCGAGCTAAGATTTTGGATCAGCAGTGTTGAGGATAAAGCAGTTACTGAAGCTGAATGAAACATTCGCACTAATTATATGGATGTTTTTGACTGAAATAGAAACCTCTCTTTCATCTTTCTCCATCATTAAACTCTGCATAGTGTTTACTTGCCTTAGAATGAAATCCTTTGTTTCTGTCTGTGGGTGTAGCAAGGTTTGGCTCACAGTGCACATGGTCTTAAAACTGTCAACACCTGTATTAGTATTTATTTATTTATTTTACCTAGCCAAGGATACAGTGCCATCCTCTATTTCACCCCAAAGCAAGTCAGCTCTTTAAAGATGATATCATCATTTCAGCCTTGAAGGTTATGTTATAATATTTCCACCACTGCAGAAGAACCACACTGTATCTGATTCTGCTTGCTGGTGCGGTTGGCTGGAGTTGGTGACCAGCTATATTTCAGCACATACCCAGCACTGAATGAGTCAGGATTCAGATGACAATGAATTATAAAGTATAATAGATACTGGATTAGGGGTGAGTGGCAGACACCCACTCAGTTCTTGAAGCAGGAGCATAAAATTCTTGCAATTACACAGAAATCAGATCTGTCTTACAGCAGCACAGAAAAGACATTTAACTGTAATTTTAATGTCATTATTTGACCAACAAAGAAAGAGCTTTCATCATATTATTCCTGTAAGCAATAAAGAAAAAGAATACTTTGTTCATTTTGATCAGAATAAAGTATATGATGCACTTTTAAAGATGCAATAGTCATTTTCTTGAAATATCTTACTTATAAGATATTTAAGATTACTTATAACCAGGAAAATACATAGAACATGATAATACAAAAATGTTTACCCCATGGCCTCAGTACAAGTGTATTACATGGCTGAGAAAACCTGTTTGGAAGACTGTGTAATTTGTCCAGTGCTTGTTTGTGTTTACATGTGCCTCCTGTCAGCCATCTTATAAACACTCCCAATGCCACTTATATCCATAGTCTAAAATAGGTAAGCGCTCAGTGCAGCCTGATAATTCTCAGGAAAACGCTGTGCTTCAAAAAAGCAAATGCTGTAAAACCAGAATATGCACTGGCAGCATTTTCCATGATGGAGTAATTTATTGCTGATGAAAGGCATGAAGCTGAAGGCAGAACTTAGATTTCTTGCTCCTGGACAGGTCTCTAAATGCAATTTGTATAAAGCTTTAAATTGTGGGAATGGCCTGCTTTACATAATGAATAAAGTAGATATGTTTTTGTCATTACAAAGAAGAAACAAATTGACAATTATGAGGCAAATTTCACATGTTTATAATGTCATAACTTGGCAATCAAGCAGCTGTGAATGGCCTATAGTTAAGCTAGCAATGATAGATCGATGCTAATGATTCTAATACTAGGGTTTAAAGCTCGAGTGTATTACAAAGAAAAACAAAAAACATGATCTTGAACCCACCTATTTAACCATTATAGACTAACTAACTAATTTTGACTAATCTTGACACCTTTAACTACAAACAGAAGAAGTTATTTATAACAAATAAAGCTTTTAAGGGTAAAGTGCAAAGGACACTAGATATACAACTATTTCTAAGACAACACAACTATAGTGTTTTGTTTCATCTAGTTCAAATGATCACCATACTATATCTAATTTATCGTTTAAGTTAATATCTAAAATATACAAGCTACAATTCAAATTAACTGCAAACAGCTACAGCTCAGGCAAATCTCAATTCATGATGGTTTGTGATGAAGGTGTTGTTGCTTAAATAAATTTTTGCCTCCGGATGTTTGTGCATTCACATCACATGACCTTGAAACATGGTCTATATTGCCTATGTGTTCATCAGAGTCGCTCTTGGAGACTCAGTAACGAGCAGCAATCCCACAATCCATCAGGTTCTTTTGAGACAGAGTGATACCTAACAGTCTGACCTGTACGTAAACTAGCAACTCTTTCAAACAGCACACTTCGTTTCTTACAGACAAGCCACAGAAAATGACAGGGGCTATGTTGCCTAAAGCTGACGGCATGTTTCATTTTCAGAGAAATTGCATTTTCAATAACATACAAGTCCAGAGGGAAAAAAAACCCTTTCTTAGATGAGTTGTCAGCCTGAGGCAGACAGATAATGACTGAGCTGGACAGTCACTCTGTAAGTTGTTTTGACCTTTTTTTCTTACTGAAAGACTTCACATAGTTTATTTATGTCTCTGTTTGTGATGGGAAACAGAAATGAGTGCTGTTTTGCGTACCTCCACCTTCATTTGATGATGCCATTTTGAAACTACATTCTGCTCCAAAAGTTTGAATGTTTTGTCAGTTTGGAAAAAATCTAAATAACTTTATCAAAGTGTATATTTTTAATTGAATAAAACATTATTCAGCAATGTAAGTAGAGAGGTTAACACATAACATAGAAAACTAATAATATACATTATCAGGTGTTGATAATGGAAACTATAAAGTAAAATTGCCACTTTATATATGTCTTGTTGCTCTGTGTGAAGATAACAAGCAGCTGAGAAAATTGTTTCAGCATCCTTTTAATGATTTTATCCAAAACATCACTTGTTTTTGTCTGTCTGGGTTTTGTTTTGTTTTTTGTTTTTTTCAGACAATTAGCATGTTATACCAACTTTAACCCCTAGAGGCAGTCCCAGTTGCATTAGCATTTTGATAGGATAATTTCACAAGCAGTAATAATGTAAACATCCAATGTGAATATATTTAACATCCAAAACATTTATAGTACATGCAGTAGTACCAGTGTTTTGGCTTTATCTTTTACATTGAAGTAAAGAATATACAAAATAGAGGATGTGCTCATTTTATCAGTTAATCAGTCAATCAGGAGGGTAGATTTTTTTTAAAAAATTTTATTTATTTATTTAGCAAGTTACCTTGCTAAAAACAAAACTCCTCAGCAATTAGTCATCTTTTATTTGTACTTAATTTGAGTGAGTATGTTCTTGTCACAGTTTCCTCTTTCATGTCAATGAACACCATGGGCTCATGTTTTGGTTTTTGTTCTAATTCTGTCTCTGCCCCTGTCCTGTCATCAGTTTGTTACCTGATTGTGTTTACCTGTACTGTGTTTGTCCTTGATTACATTGTCCTGATTACGATTGCCACAAATAAAGCTCATACCGAGTTTACACACTTGCATCCCCCTTTGTGTTGCAGTTCCCATGGCGAAAAGCACCTTGCGCTAGTGTTTGTTGTCTGTTTGGGTCCTGTCTGCTTGTTTCCTGGTTGGGTCCTGCTGTTTTGAATTAGTTCCTGATTAGTTTGCCCATTTATACCCCCATTATGTTTGTGAAACATCTTATCATGCATTTGTACCATCAGGTTCTGAGCCGTGTTCCCAGTGTGTTGCTCGTTTTGACCTTCACAAGTGTTTTCCAGGTTATGATTATGGATACTCCTTGTTTGATGACGTCTACCTGTTAACTGACCCCTGCTATGAACTATGATTGTTGGGGTAGCCTCAATAAACCACACTATGTGTTGTGTCCTGCCTCCAGTACACAAATGCTACCTTTCGTCCATTTTGTCGTCATGTTTAGTTTGAGAATTACTTTTTTTAGTGCTACATTATTATTATTATTACTATTTATAGAGGAGCCAACTGTCACTGATTAAGAGACAACAATTATGTGTGGTGGTCTGGGAAAGCCTTTCGGATGTCGCTGCAGCTACATTCTGGAAAACCTTGCCTTGCTCAATCTGTGAAGCAATCTGCCTAACAATGTCTAAAACCTTGCTAGCTAGGTGAGATTTTCTCACATGAATGTCACGCTTTGATCAAGTTGCTGGAGTTATGTGTCTTAGTGAAATGGACATACAGTACTGTGCAAAAGTTTTATGCACCCTATTTTTTTTTATAGTACAAACTCTGTTATAGATTTTTTTTTATTTTATGACATCTACATTATCAAGTCAGTACAAAAAACATTTTAGATTCCCAAACATTAGATTTCTAGCACAAAATTAAATGTTACAGGAAAATGTTTGTATGTCATTAAAGAAAGCAGCATATTACATAAGAGACACTTTTCAGACAAAAAACACAATGAAGGCTGCTGGGTTTCACTGCAAAAATAAGAAGCGAGTGCGAAAGTCTCCAGAAAAACTGTGGAAAACTTACCAGCTCATGTCCTTATAAAACTGCACTAATTGTAACGGTGACTACTATTTTTATTTATTATTTTTTTTGTCACACCAAATATTGACTAGTTTCATTTACTACTGTTTACTGCTCTTTACTGTATTTTTTTAAATGTATAAACATTTAATTTCATTATTTTGAAGGCATCTTACCTCTACAGCATTTCTTTGCATGTGCCTAAAACTTTTGCACAGTACTGTATATCTAATCAATTAGTTTATAATCGAATGTCAAGATACTTAGCTGTGACAAACATATTTTCTCTTTAATTTTTTAGTTTTTTCAGGCAAATCTTGACATGCTGATCAAGTTGTGTTTGTGCATTATGGTTGTGCATTATTGGAAATTATTATTTATTATGTTAATTAAGCTTTAATATTTGGCATTCTCTTAGAGTGTTACCACTCTGTTACTTTTGCCCTGCCTCCTATTAGGGGCAGTAGAGGGTGCCAAACATTGAGAATAGCTGAACACTCAAGAGCCTGGACACACTCTGTCATACTCAACATATGGATTGATGATGATGATGATGATGATGATGATGATGATGATGATGATGATTATTGTTGCTGTTGTTGTTGTTGTTGTTGGTAGTGGTGGTGGTGGTGGTGGTGGTGGTGGTGGTGTTAATTAATTTTTTTAGCTGCAACTTTTGGGAGAGAATAATAAAAGTAAATATTTACACGAATACACACAAAAAAAGGATGAAAGTTAATTAGAAAGAGCAAGCTGGAAGCATATTAGTGATAAGTCAGTCAAAATGAGTTTGTGTTTATTGAAAAAAATATATATTTTTTTTCATTATTTTAATATTCAAGTTCTGATATAAACAATTTCCAGATCAAATTACTTCTGCTGTTCTGCTGTTGGTTTATTAGTTTTAGGCTTGTGCATTAAAACAGTGTAATCCCCCCTAAACAAACTTTCACTACACAATCCAACCACAATAAAGAGTGATACTGACTCTCATTCTGTGACTCGGTTTGAAAATTTGCTGTGGATTTGCGTTGGATTTTGCCATGCTGTTTTGTAATTAATAAAATTACAGAGCATTTTTCCCTCTCTGTTGGGTTTGCATTTATTACTAGCTCTTTAAAATGACATGCAACAGACATTTTTATAGGGGTTCCCAACAGAAAAGCGTTCACTCAATCATCAAGAGATGATGATTTGCCTCAACTTCCTGTTCTTGGCTGACAGGAGTTGAATCCAATGAGGTCTTCTCCTGTTGTAGACCATTCGCCTCAGGGTTTGATTTGTTGAGCATTCTGAGTTGCTTTTCTGCTCACCACGGTTGTAAAGAGTGGTTATTTTAGTTATCGTAGCATTCTTGTCAGCTCAAACAACCATTCTCCTCTGACTTCTCTCATCAACGTGGTGTTTCCACCTTCCAGATGTTTTTTTTTGTTTTCCGTATGAAAATCCCTGGAGATAAGCAGTTTTTCAAACCAACAGCCAACATGGTTAACATTTTCCCTTTGTTGAAACTTGCTTGTGAAGGTCTCCTGTAAAAATGATATGTTTTCTGCAGAAATAACTGCACCAGGGAAAGCAGAACTTCCAAGATTCCAGTGACTCAGCACCCTCGCTGAGTTCCATTTGAATCCAGGGAGGTTGAAGCGGTGTTATTTTTTCTCCCTCAGCATTTTGAGGACATGTCTGGACCAGTGCCAGTTCGGAGGCTTTTTCAGGTCATCTGCACTACATAAATTAGAATGCGATGGTGATATCTCGCTTGGTGGTTCCTCCAGGCCTCACAGGTATTAGATTTCTCCAGGGAAATGAAGCAAAGCAAAAAAATCCTGGAATAAACAGCGGGTTTATGGCGAGACACAACAGAGAGGAGGACAGGATTTTGCAGTCTGTTATGGTGCCATTACACGCCTAATATACCCGACTGTATGGGTTGTATATGTATATGTATGAGTCCAAATGTGGTATAATGTGTCTGAGACTATTATGAGTTGATACACAGGAGAATGTGTGAGCGAGGGATAGATCTGAATGACATTCAGTGGAGAAATTTCATCTAACAGAGGCATGCTAGCACAAGATATTGCTCAGGGCCATTTTTGGAACAGAACAACACGAGGAACATTTTCCCAGCCTTGATAAGCTGTCATAATGTTGGCATTTTCTATTTTACCACCACAAACGACCTGTTTAGATCAGAGCCATGCTGTTTCACACTTACCTTTCACTCTGGCCCACATTTAGATATTTCATTTTCTAATGATGTGCAACATCTTTAGACAAAATGCTGCTTTGTAACCAGAACATTTCTTTTAATAGTGTAGTGTCACTGCTCCTTCGCATAGCAGGTGCTTATTTGCATACCAGTATTAGTGTTTAATGTCTTTGTTTTATATATAGAATAAGTGTTTGCTGTTAAAGAAACATGTTTATAGGTTTTCCATGCTGGAATTTGTTCTCCCAGCTCATTATCTTGACTTTATTTATTTCCAGAGTGAGTTTTGTTCTCCTCCACTGGTCTTCTCTACTTTGTTAGTTATGCATCTGAACAATTACAAATTCTACCTTTTGTGCTATAGGTTTGCCAATAAAAGAGCGAGTGTATTGTTTATGACTTTTCCTAGTCAAGCTTCATCACTGCAGATGCCAAACATACATCAATCTTTTACTGATGTGAATACAGCCAGGTTTTTTTTCTTTTCTTAATACAGTCATGGAGCTGAAAAATGTTTAATGTTGCTAATTCTCCTCTAAGGCTTAAACAGACTTCCACATAATTAACCTCTTATTAGTTACAGACCATAAAGTACTAAGGCAGCATTATGGTATTATATGGGGAAACATGGTAACTCCAGGGTCCCTGGTTCAATCCTGATTTCTGGTAACTGTGTCCACTTGAGTTTTCTTTGGGTTCTCCAGTTTCCACCACCTCTCAAAAACATGCCTGTAGGTGGATTGGCTATGTTAAATTGCCCCTAGGTGTAATTGAGTGTGTGCATGGTGCCCCATTGAGTCTGGTTAGTGTCGACATTTTTGCTCGATGAAGTATTTAAATATGTGGTGGCTGTGTGCTTTGAAAAAGATTTGGAAAAGAGTAGCATCCAGGGGCCACAGAGAAATATATGAACCAATTAAGGCATGTTACATTTAAAGCATTCATTTTTTTCATTAGTCTTCAGTAAGCACTTTATTCTGGTCAGGGCTGTGGTGGATCTGGAGCCTATCCAAGTAAAATACTGTAGAATGTTCAGAAGAACAATTTTTACATTTTTTTTTACAGTGTGTGTGTGAGGCAAGAATACACTTCAGAGAGGATGTCAGTCCTTAACAAGCATATTATCTGAAAAGTTTTCTTGTGCAAAAGTAAATAGGAAGGAGAGTTTTTCTTTCTATAGTTACTGGATTCTGTGATATCAACAGAACCTTATACTTTTCTACCAGGTAAGTTTAAATGAAAAACCAAATGAATATTATATTTTGTCAAAAGAATTAGCAAACTCCCTGTTTAAAACTGACCAATGCATACTGTATTTCTGGTCTGGGATACCTAGCTAATCTATTTTCTCACGAGTGCAGCTCAACAAGAAACAGGCTCGGTCATTTGTCTAATGCAAACTTTAGCATAATGAGGGTTTATGTTAATAGTGTGATTAATTTCATTTAATTTGATGTGTCTTCATCCATGAACTGAAGCAAGTAATATCGTGCTGCACAAATGATTAAAAATGATGATCTAAAAAATGTAGGAGTTTGAATTTAAACATCAATCAATTTTAGTGGGCTACTTGAAAGATAATAATATAATACTGACTGTTACAAAGCACCGACACTAGAGACTCCTTACATAAATGTTAAATCAATGTCTCCTTACAAAAACATCACAATTCCAATGATTACACGTGTTAAATAACAGCACTTTTTTAAATCCATTTATTAGTAATCTTACATCACGTAGAGTGTTTGTCATAAAAGCCCCTGGCACTTAGTTGTTACTATAAAAAGAATAACATTGTTACGAAACCTGGAAAGGAAGGAAGCAGGATGCACTTGCAGGGGAAAGTGGTCAGTTTGATCCAGTGGTCAGGAACTGGATCAGAAATTGGCCTTGGAATAGGGCAGGAACCTGGACATGGACTTGGACATGGACTAGAACTAGGGCAGGAACCTGGACATGGACTTGGACATGGACTAGGCCTAGGGCAGGAACCTGGACATGGACTTAATTTTGCGCTAAAACATGGGCTAGAACTTGGAAAGGAGGTCATCCCATGGACCTCAGACATGGACTGGGCTTGAGAAGAGGCCATCCCGTGGGCCTCTGACATGAGCAGGAGAGGCGAGGAGGTTTTTTCTTGAACTTCTGGCCGGATCGTGGCCTGGGTGGAGATCTCCTCATGGGCCTCTGATGTGGGCAGGACAGGAGAGGAGGTTCTCTCTTGAACCTCTGGCAGGAACGGGACAGGAGTGGAGGTTTCCTCGTGAACCTCCAAGAGCAGCTCAGCTGAAGGGACCTCCTGCTGGGTGTCTGGCTGGAGCTCGGGGCTGGAGGTTGCCACATTAACCTCCAGGAACAGCTCCATTGAGGAGACCTCCTGCCGGGTCTCTGGCTGGAGCTCGGGGCTGGAGGTTGCCACGTTAACCTCCAGGAGCAGCTCAGTTGAGGAGACCTCCTGCTGGGCCTCCTGCTTGAGCTCGGGGCTGGAGGGTGCCCACCTGTGGAGCCGCTTATGCACCCGCCAGCTGCCCTTAAAACAGGCTTGGGAGCAGAAGTAGCTGCTCCTTACTCCCTGTTTCCTGCAGGTGGGGCACTGCAGGATGGCTAGTCGGGTGCATCCTTCGGTGGCACACTCCTGGGTCAGGGGATGAGAGGTGCAGGCTGCCATGTTAGCCCGCTCACTCTCATAAAATTCCAGGAAAGATTGGCCAGGTTGGTCGCCCAGACGGTCCTTCCCCAAAAATGTCCTGAGGTCGGGTTGGAAGTCTGGGCTCCCGAACACCTGGACCAGTAGATCCACAAAGCCTGAAACTGTCTGGAGCTTTGTGGATCTACTGGTGAGGTGAAGCTCTGCCCATTGGCGAGCAGAGCTGACCAAATGAGAGAGGAACCCCAACCACTGTTCTTCGTCGGGTTTGGGGTCCTCCAAACTCAGAAAATAAAGTTGCGCCTGCAAAAAAAAACACTGTGGCCAAGTGGCAAAGCCGTCAAAATCATCCGGGGGATAAACGAAAGTCCATTGAGGAAAAAAAATTGAATTATGTGCAGGCATTTTAAATGTGGTGTGGCGTGGCATGGCGTGGCGTGCCCTCACTTTCCCCGCTGCATCCATTTTTTGGTGGAGTATTCTGTTACAAAACTGGGGAAGGACCGAAGCAGGATGCACTTGCAGGGGAAAGTGGTCAGTTTATTAGGAACAACAAAAGGGCACATTCAGAAGTGATGGGACAACAATACAAAAAATCCAAAAACACAGCACGTCAATCTTCCAAAAAGGGTTAGCCACAGATGAGAACACTTACAGGGCAAAGTCCAGGAACTTACGAAGCAGGAATCCAAGAACCCGGGAACGCCGGGTAAACAAAAACATGAGATAAAACGCAGGAACCAGGGAACGCCTGGTTAACAAAAACATAGGGAAAAAACACTTGCTTTGTCGCTATCTTTGACATCAAAATCAATCTTTCTCATCTAACTTAACCAATTCAAATACAATACTCCGTGACAAAGTGGACACACACAGGGATTTAAGTAGAAGAGTTCATTCAAACAGAACAAGATTAAACGAGCGACACCCAGACACGATAATCATCTGTTAAAAGGCGAACCAATGAGGAAATGGGGGCAGAGACATGACGCAACACAAAAACAAAAATGCACATGGCAACGTAAACAAAAGCAGAGTCTTGATTAATCGCGCTGGAATGCGCTCCGTGGAATCCGGAAGGGCGTTGCTCCGTTAACAGCGTAGCGAGAGAGAGATATGCTGCTCCGTAGCGGAGCCGTGAGAGGGATATATGCTGCCCCGTAGCGGAGCAGCAGGCGGGAGAGCTAACAAACGTATTAGAACAAGCACATTCATATAAACCTGTGATTTGAATTACTCTTCTCCAACCAATCAGAATTGAGAATTCAACAGCACTGTAGTACAGGAGCAAGTATTATGCTTCATGGAGTATAAAGCAACAATGATGCAAAGCCATTTTTGTCTCAAAACATTTTTAATACAATCTCTGTTATTTTAAACAAAAAAGTGCTGAAACATTTCTCTTTTTCTTCTATTCATATCTCGACTGATTGCTTTGTGACTAATAACTGTAACTCCTCTGTGCACTGGTCGTTAGTAGCCCAGCCTATGTGAGATTGCAGAGCAGACCCTTGGAAAGATCTTTTGGCCTCACATTGTGGTCAGAATTGTCATCAGCTCATCCTTCAGATGAAAAAGAGGTCAAAGGCCGCAGACAAGAAATGACACATGTATCCTGGCTGCTGTTGGCCATTAGCTGTGTGACTCAGCCCAGTTCTCTACTCGTTCCTCTTTGTCATATTAGTCACTGTGCCTATGGTCTTGGTGGTACCCTGGTTTAACCCGAAGAGAGCGAGAAATCTGGAGTCACTTGTGATATGTCTCTTCAGCCAAGCCCTTATTAACAGGATTTCCTTCTCAGCCTGAGTGTCACCAGCACTTATGAGATTGGAAAATATTATTTCTCACTTCTTGCTCTTTTTTCGTGAGTGGAGATTAAAATACCATGCAAACAGTTTTCACGCTTCCGTCCCTGAGTCAGACTTCATCATGATGCATGATGTCAGGCCAGATATAATGAGAAAAGTGTTTTCCATCTGATCTCTCTGTCTCTCTGTCTCTCTCTCTCTCTCTCTCTCTCTCTCTCTCTCTCTCTCTCTTTCAATCCACCATAAAACCAAAATGGAAATTAAGTTGTTCATCCTTTGTGGATTTCTGTAGCATAATGATCTGTTTGATTTGTTCTCATATAAAAGCATTGTGGCTATATAAGCATGCTCGTTAGTCTATTGATGACGCATCACACTCTCATTACCATTTGGATGGAATTTTGCCTCAATAACACTTGAAAAAAATTAACTTTATTCCTGGAACAATACTAAATATTGGCCATGTAACTGCATCTGTGTGGTTCAGTTTACAAATACTTATCATATACTTGGTTTTTACACCATTTTTATCGTAATAATATGGTGGGGGGAAAAAAAACTTTATTTCAGTTCAAAAATCTGATCCACTGTAGCTCAAAAAAGTTTACACTTAAGCGATCGTATTGTCCATAGAATACCCTAATCATTTCCTGAATGCTCAATTTGATATTTCATCAGATCTGTATAAAAACTGCCAGTTTCATCTTGTGTTCACTCATAAATATATTTTTACATCATTTAAAACAATACAATACAAAACAAAGGGCTTCCTATTCATTTTATATTCTCACTGCATATGATATTACATTATAATGTTGTAAAGCCTACGTGGTGCATTATATGACCAATAAAAACACCATTTGAGATTAAGTATGTGTCTTGAAAAATGTAAACGTTTATGACACATGCTTTATTCATTTGTATATTTAAATACAAATTTGTTACATTTAATGATTTAAATAAATAATTATAACATCAACAACAAGCATTTATTCAGAGCCATTTTCTTTCATTAAGCAATATAAGGATGAAAAACATGAGTTTTGTCATTAAGAACTCTGTAAAAATAAATAAATAAATGTTTAAAAAGTTGTTGCAATAGCTCTTGTACACATAACACCGGTCCCTCAAAACAGGATTGTTTGATACCTTTGCAATGGATATTCGGTCTCACCGTAACTGATCACTTTTTAGCATGCTGTTGGTCAGTTTTCTGAGATTGAATCAGAGCAGTAATACAGCTCTCCTTTGGTTAAGTCAGTTTATGCCAAGCGACTTCTCGGTTCGACTGGAAGGTAGAACCCTACAACAGAATGTTTTCCTATTAGAAAGGGTTCCCTGTAGAACTCAGTTAGAGGGTTTGGAGACAAATTACCTATAAATAATTCAAAGAACCCTTGAGGATGTTAGGTTCTCCCTCTCGCTACGCTGCTCGCGAAGGCTAGCAAGTAGCGAAGGCTAGCGAGTAGTGTACTTCCGCATTCCACTCATCTCATTCATAGACTCTAGTTTTGTTTACTTCACCATGTGCTCTTTTGTTTTTGGTTACGTCATGTCTCTGCCCCCGTTTGCTTATTGCTCCTTTGGTTTTGGTTTACGTCATGTCTCCGCCCATGTTCGTTCATTGGTTTTCCGTTCTTTGTTTCATTATTAGTTGCAGGTGTGTTTTGTTTCATTTGAATTATTTAAACTCTTCCGGTTGTCCGCTTCAGCGCGGAGTATTAGATGAATTGCATGTATAGAGCAAAGTGTACGTATGTGCTGTGCGCTTGCACTCTTCTCGCGTTCTTTTGCTGTTAGACCATAGACCATAGTTCTTAGACCTTTAGGCCATAGCCTCGTTTCATGTGTTTGCTTCCTGTTCCTTGTGAATTTATACCTCGCTATTCTTTGGATTATTTTCTGTTCCTTGTGGATTTATACCTGGCTATTATTTGGATTGTTTCCTGTTATTTTGTGGATTTACTACCTGTGGATTATTGTTTGTTTTTGACCCTACTTTTGTGTTCTTTTTCTCCCTGTCCAAATACTTTTAGTTCTTCCCTAGTAAACTAACTGTTTCCCCAGCGCTTGCATCCAGCCTCCCCTGTGTTTCGTAACAGAGGAAGCTATCTTTCCCCCATTCTGAAAAATGGGTTTACCGCTTTACTAACCCTGTCACTGCAGATTTAGTAGCACAAACTGTCACAAATTCTCTTTACAGCTCAATAGTATTTAGAAGGTGAAAAAATCCCTTGGTTAGCCTTGACCAATTTTTTCATACCCGGTATGTAGAATTTCTGCATAGAGGAAATACATTTTTGCTGGCTTTTAGAATGTCACATTCATTTATCTTTAGTAGGCATTTTATTCTGGTCAGGGTCATGGTGGATCTGAATACTATCCCAGGAATCCTGGGCAAAGACTATAGAGTTGAGTAAGTTGATCAGGATTCCTAAAACTGTGCAATTTCCCAGTGCAAATTGATTTGCCTTTAAAGATGATGGAAATCTCAGGAAACATACAATTTGTCAAGCTACAGTATCCCAGCATCCCAAGCATACAGTTTCCCCATTTACCATCAAATATTACTTAAATGATAGATTACTATTATGTACGCTACATGTATACACTAGCTATTAATATCAATGATGCATTTACAGTTGTGTATTTGTTGTTTTTGATATTGAAATAGGTTTCCAAAGAACAATTAGGCTACGTTCACACAGCAGGCAAAAGTGGACCAAATCTGATTTTTTGTTTGTTTGTTTGTTTGTTTGTTTTCAATGTGACCTATGTCTGATATTAGTCTGAACAGATCCTACTCCTAAACTGACCTGCATGCGCAAATGAAAAATGTGTCACGTGATGCATTCAAGCTTGCAGTAAAAATGGCAAGTAATTCAGCCATGGCCACTTCTTTGGTTCACGTCTATTGTTACTTTCAATTTTGCTTTTAAACTTTGAACTTTCCTTTGGCGCTGCAGCCAGGTTCTCTTATGGCTGCGTTTGGCCATTTCTTTTGAGATCTCTTCAAACATGGAGCGGTGGTGATATGTGTAGCAAACATCAATCTAAATGTTTGAGGTCTGTTACCTCACTATCCTACCACTGAAATCCTCCTTCGCTGTTATACTCCATCTTTCCTTCCTGGTAGAGCAAAATTATGAGGAACATCGAGTTGGAACGACCTAAAAGTCGCACGCATTCCGATCTGCCTGTTCAGACAGAGGTCCCATTGCCATGTATCAGATATGCATGGGATTGTAGTACCACATATGAAAGTGGCACAAATCGGAATTAAAAATGTCAGATTTAATGTGTTTTTGCTGTTCACACAGCCATGGAAGTAGAAAATCTGTCTGACATTTGAAGAACAAAATCGGATTTAGGCCACATTTGCCTGCTGTGTGACTGTAGTGTAATACAATTCCCCAATTCCAAAAAAGTTGGGACGCTGTGTAAAATGTAAATACACACAGAATGCAATGATTTGTAAATCTCATGAACCCATTATTCACAATAGAACATAGAAAACATATCAAATGTTTAAACTGAGGAAATGTACCATTTTAAGAAAAAAAAGGTCATTTTGAATTTGATGGCAGCAACACCTCAAAAAAGTTGGGACGGGGCAACAAAAGGCTGGAAAAGTAAGTGTTACTAAAAAGCTGGAGGAATATTTTGCACCTAATTAGGTTAATTGGCAACAGGTCAGTAATATGATTGGGTATAAAAAGAATATCTTAGAGAGGCAGAGGTTCACCAATCTGCAAAAACAGCGTCTATAATTTGTGGAACAATATCAGAATAATGTTCCTCAACATAAAATTGTGAAGACTTTGAATATCTCATCATCTACATCACATAATATTATCAAAAGAGAATCTGGAGAAATCACTGTGCACAAGGGACAAGCGTGAAAATCATTTACATTTACATTCATTTACATTTACATTTACATTAATTATTTACATTTTACACAGCGTCCCACCTTTTTTGGAATTGGGGTTGTAGATTAATCTCACATTCCTGTCATTACAGCCCTACTGTAGTAATATATTACTACAGTAATACTTGTATATAATTTACTTTCTCTGTATGTTTCATGTGGGAGTATTACAGAGATGCAGCGCTGTCATTGTGGAGTCATTAGTTGAAATCTGCCACCTTGTGTCTGTACAGGTTTTGCTGCAAAATAGAAGTCTGAAAGAAAAAAAGTCTAAAGGATCTAATCGTCATCCGAATGATTTACCATATCCTCTAAAGCTGGCAAACTATTTAAAAAGAAATTAAATTAAATTAATCTTTTCTTTTTTTTGTACTGATTTGTATGGCAAAAAAAAAAAAACCTGAACAGCACAAGCACAGTACAGTTTTATTCAACTTCTCTTAGAGAACTACTCAAATATAATCTGTAAACTATAGATCTATAAACATTAAGTAAACTTTACTGTGTAACCTTCTAGGAGCAGCCATCTTGGACAAGCAGAATAAATACTTACTTTAGTTGAGTTTTAGGATCCACCTTATAAAGTTTAAACATGAAATTGAACAAAAAAGCTGGAAACGATATTTGCTGTTTCATATATTTTGTTAAATATATACTTTTATGTATTTTCAAAACGTGTATCTTTAATTGATTTTAAATTATGTTTTAATATACAATATTACCCTTTAATTAATATGTTTCTTAATATACACAGCATACCTAGCCAAAAGTGTACTTGAATGTTATGTCCATTTATGCGTTATTAAAGTATTTTAAAAGTGAAAAATAAAATTAAGAAAATTTAATTATGTTTTAACAACAATGTTTTAAACAAGTGTACATCTGCATTTTTAGTGACACCTGAGATAACAGTATTTCATCATTACATTACTATGGTTTTAGAACCCATTCTAAATTTAAATATGATTATTATACTATTTGTGTAAAACGTGTGCACTAAAACTGTACTTAGTAATAAAAAAAGTATACTTTTTTAAAATAGTGTAACCTTTTTGATAAATGTGTTTATTACAGATGCCTTGAAACAAAATATTAGAAAATATCAATATTATACTCCAATATACAACCCCAATTCCAAAAAAGTTGGGACGCTGTGTTAAATGTAAATAAAAACAGAATGCAATGATTTGCAGATCTCATAAACCCATATTTTATTCACAATAGAACATTGAACACATAACAAATGTTTAAACTGAGGAAATGTACCATTTTAAGAAACAAATAAGGTAAATTTGAATTTGATGGTGGCAACACGCCTCAAAAAAGTTGGGACAGGGCCTCGTTTACCACTGTATAGCATCCCCTCTTCTTTCAACAACAGTCTGTATACGTCTGGGAACTGAGGAGACCAGTTGCTGGAGTTTTGGGAGAGGAATGTTGTCCCATTCATGTGTGATACAGGATTCTAGCTGCTCAACAGTCCTGGGTCTTCTTTGTTGTATTTTTCGCTTCATGATGCACCAAATGTTTTCAAGTAGTGAAAGGTCTGGACTGCAGGCAGGCCAGTTCAGCACCTGGACTCTTCTACGACTAAAACAATGCTGTTGTAATAGATGCAGTATGTGGTTTAGCATTGTCTTACTGAAATATGCAAGGCCTTCCCTGAAAAAGACATCGTCTGGATGGAAGCATATGTTGCTCTAAAACCTGTATATACCTTTCAGCATTGATGGTGCCTTTCCAGAAGTGCAAGCTGCCCATTCCATAGGCACTAATGCACCCCCATACCATCAGAGATGCAGGCTTTTGAACTGAGCGCTGATAAAAAGCTGGATGGTCCCTCTCCTCTTTAGTCCAGGATGCGGCATCCATGATTTCCAAAAAGAATTTCAAATTTCGTTTCATCTGACCACAGAACAGTTTTCCACTTTGCCTCAGTCCATTTTGAAACGTCCCATTGGGGTTGTAAAATGTCATTAAAAAAAAAAAAAATGAATAAAATAATAATAATAATAATAATAATAATAATAATAATAATATATATATATATATATATATATATATATATATATATATATATATATATATATATATATATATATATATATATATATATATACTGGAACTGCCCCATCACTAAATCTTTAGAAAATTACTTATTAATATATATATATATATATATATATATATATATATATATATATATATATATATATATATATATATATATATATATATATATATAAGTAATTTTCTAAAGATTTAGTGATGGGGCAGTTCCAGTGTTATGGATGTGACATTTGCACTCACATTGGCTAACAAAATGTCCATTTGCATAGGTTGTTATTTAACCTCTCAAGGACAATGCAGAGAAATCATAAAAACTCATGTTTGACGTTTCAAATAGTAATTTATCAGCATTATGGATGCACCATCAAATGGACAAACTTTTGTGGAAGACACAATATCATATGTATAACATGTAAGAGAGCTGAATGAACACAATAAGTATAGATTTGAAAATATTTCTCATTCTGGAAGTACATCATTAAGAAAAACCTGGATTTGTACTCCATATATTTGATGTTTAAATGATGACATTTTCTCAATAATTTAACCAGAGAACTTAAACACAGTGAAATACTATAGGAGTAATAGTAATATGAGTGAACATTTAAAAAGTAGTTTTGTTCATGTGCTCACAACTTTATTTTTCCCTGGAACTTTGACATTTGTGCGGAATTGCCCTCATCCAGTATTTATGGAAAATATTTTGGTTGAGACATTATTTGATAGCAACATTGTTTGTGTCTTTGTATCATGTATTTTTCTTTATCTACAGTAGTAATAAAAAAAATGCTGCAAACCACCAGTCAGGGCCAATGATTATACATTATCCTGAGTACAGACCTAATATATTTAGGCATTAATTGTGTTCACTGCATAGGGCAGATACATTACCACAGTCAGCAGAGTTCTGCCAACTTCACCTCTGCTTTTGGCAGGTGCACAAGTCTTACTTAATTATAAATTTATAGCCTTCATATTTCCTCATTATTATATATTTTCCTTCTGCGGTAAAATAAGTTATCTAGAACTTTCTCATGCTTAATACAATTGCCTGTGTGAATGTGCCAAAAGATTAATGATGGTTACACATGCATTGAATTTTCATAGATTAAAAAAAAAAAAAAAAGATTTTTATTAACATAATTCATTATTCATTTAAAAATTTTGATAAAAAGCACAAGATCTTACCATCATGGCCTGTGCAAATATTCATCGATTTTCAAGAAGGCAACACAATACATTAAGAGCCAGGGGGGTGTACAGTAAACTTTTGAAAAGGGAAATTTTGATTATTTTGTCTTCTGGGAAACATGTAAATATCTTATGTAGTTTTTCAGGGAAGGCCTTGCATATTTCAGTAAGACAATGCTAATCTTATGTAATTTAAAAAAAGATCTTTAAACAAAATAAGAACAATATACACCGATCATCCTGTTCAAAAGTTTACACACCCCCCGGCTCTTAATGTATCGTGTTGCCTTCTTGAGCATCAGTGAATGTTTGCACCTTTTGTAATAGTTGTGTACGAGTCCCTCAGTTGTCTTCAGTGTGACACAATGGATCTCAACATCATATAGTCACTGCTGGAAAGGGGTCAAATATGCAGAGGATGCTGGAAAAACTAAATAATGTGCAGGACCTGGAGGATTTTTCTGGAGAACATTGGAGTGATACACTCAGTGAAACATCTCTGTGCGGTTATAGGAAATATAAGCACTCTTGGACCAATCGATCAAATTAGTGGACTGTTGTATAAACATTTAATTTGTTTCTGGGTGGAGTTTCTGGCTGGTTTCGTTACCACTGATAATATTAAACCCCTTCCAAACACATTTGGAAATTACACTCTGTTTCTTCTACCAGAAAGAATAAGAATGAGCTTTGAACTTTTTTTTTCTTCTGCTTGTAGGAAATGTGCTGCTGTTCCACAAGATTAGGAAATAGTTTTGTACATTGTGTTGTTGAACTCACCTCTCCTCTCCTCTCCATCTCCATCTCCTCCCTCTTGTAAGGACGCTCTTAATGTCCCAGGATAAACCTGCAATTCTGGGCTGCCCAATTTATTTTCCTGCTCACTTACTTTACAACATGCTGCTGCTAGCAACTGATTGACTGAGATAATACTCTACATCCACAACACTCTAAAACTCCAACATAAAGTCTTAAACACTTTTTAACTGTACTACATAGAACCATTACAGAGCATTTCATACAGAGCATACAGAGTTTAGTCCTACATGTTGACTACTTCATCACAGATCATTATTTTATCACAGATTTTGCATACATTTTTGTTGTACCTGGTTGAGATGATGATTTTTTATTTTTTCACTGCGGCTACTGTAGCTAACAAGTAGACTTCCAGTTTACATGCTTCAAACCCATGTCCACTATTAATAGTTTATACAGTATCTCACAAAAGTGAATACACCCCTCACATTTTTGTAAATATTTTATTATATCTTTTCATGGGACAACACTGACAAAATGACACTTTGCTACAATGTAAAGTAGTGAGTGTACAGCTTGTATAACAGTGTAAATTTACTGTCCCCTCAAAATAACTCAACACACAGCCATTAATGTCTAAATCGCTGGCAACAAAAGTGAGTGAAAATGTCCAAATTTTCCCTCCCCGCTGTCATGTGACTTGTTAGTGTTACAAGGTCTCAGGTATGAATGGGGAGCAGGTGGGTTAAGTTTGGTGTTATCGTTCTCACACTCTCGCATACTGGTCACTGGAAGTTCAAAATGGCTCCTCATGGCAAAGAACTCTCTGAGGATCTGAAAAAAAGAATTGTTGCTCTACATAGAGATGGCCTAGGCTATAAGAAGATTGCCAACACCCTGAAACTGAGCTGCAGCACGGTGGCCAAGACCATACAGCGGTTTAACAGGACAGGTTCCACTCAGAACAGGTCTTGCCATGGTCGACCAAAGAAGTTGAGTGCACGTGCTCAGCATCATATCCAGAGGTTGGCTTTGCAGAATAGACGTATGAGTGCTGCCAGCATTGCTGCAGAGGTTGAAGGGGTGGGGGGTCAGCCTGTCGGTGCTCAGACCATATGCCACACACTGCATCAAATTGGTCTGCATGGCTGTCATCCCAGAAGGAAGCCTCTTCTAAAGATGATGCGCAAGAAAGCCCGCAAACAGTTTGCTGAAGACAAGCAGACTAAGGACATGGATTACTGGAACCAGGTCCTGTGGTCTGATGAGACCAAGATAAACTTATTTGGTTCAGATGGTGTCAAGCGTGTGTGGTGGCAACCAGGTGAGGAGTACAAAGACAAGTGTGTCTTGCCTACAGTCAAGCATGGTGGTGGGAGTGTCATGGTCTGGGGCTGCATGAGTGCTGCTGGCACTGGGGAGTGTACTGTGATGTACTGTGACATACTGAAGTAGAGCATGATCCCCTCTCTTCGGAAACTGAGCCGCAGGGCAATATTCCAACATGATAACGACCCCAAACACACCTCCAAGACGACCACTGCCTTGCTAAAGAAGCTGAGGGTAAAGGTGATGGACTGGCCAAGCATGTCTCCAGACCTAAACCCTATTGAGCATCTGTGGGACATCTTCAAACGGAAGGTGGAGGAGCGCAAGGTCTCTAACATCCACCAGCTCTGTGATGTCGTCATGGAGGAGTGGAAGAGGACTCCAGTGGCAACCTGTGAAGCTCTGGTGAACTCCATGCCCAACAGGGTTAAGGCAGTGCTGGAAAATAATGGTGGCCACACAAAATAGTGATACTTTGGGCCCAATTTGGACATTTTCACTTAGGGGTGTACTCACTTTTGTTGCCAGTGGTTTAGACATTAATGGTTGTGTGTTGAGTTATTTTGAGGGGACAGCAAATTTACACTGTTATACAAGCTGTACACTCACTACTTTACATTGTAGCAAAGTGTCATTTCTTCAGTGTTGTCCCATGAAAAGATATAATAAAATATTTACAAAAATGTGAAGGGTGTACTCACTTTTGTGAGATACTGTAAATAGTGGATTTATATAGTTTATAAATAGTGGACTTTATTTATAACCCACTATTTATAGTCTTATATTTTTACTAATTTCCAGCTTAAGCTGATAATTTTGCTAATTTTGAGCATTTGTTTTTAGAAAGAATCAAAATTATCTGGCAATAGGGTAAGAAAATTAGAAGCTTGAAATTAGTAAAAAATAAAAATAAAAAAAAATTGAAATTGAAATAGGGTTAATAATATTATAGTTGGTTAACTGTAATTTTATAACAGGATTTACTACAGAGATTTGACTATATTGAAGGTATTTTCACTTGCTAAGATGACATTTCTTGCATAAATGTATCCCCATATCAGCAAGGTGGTACAGCGTGTAGCATTACTGCCTCGCAGCTTTAGGGTCTCTGGTTCAATCCTGAGCTCAGTTTACTCTCTGTATGGAGTTTTACATGTTCTACCATGTGTGGGTTTCCTCTGGGTTCTTAAGTTTCCCTGCGATGAACTGGTGATCCATCTGGGGTTAATTTTCTCATCTTTCCTGGGATATACTCCAGATCCACTGCAATTTTAACCAGGAGAAGTGAATGATTGAATGAATGAATGAATGAATGAATGAGGCCCATTATCCTCTTTGGTAGTTACGCTTCAGTCCAGAATCTTTCCATGTTAAGCTTACAGTAGTACGGTAAAGCTTGACTCTTGAGAGGATTAAGAAATCATGAACTTGCAGTCAAATATAAACCAATCCTCTCAGCGTGGCTGAGAGACATGCAGCTATGTACAGTAGGTGGAACATACTGTATATCACCTGCCACTAGGTTATGCTGTTGCTATCCTAACTTTAATAAACGATATGTAAAATAAAAATCCCTACTACAGTAATGTGATTCACACACTGTACTGAAACAAAGTGCTATATATACTGTACAGCTTAGTATAAGAATTTAACAGGTTGACTCTTGTAGACCTTGGTGGATCTTATAGTCTGAGCAAAATATGGCGTATATGTAGCAATGGACACGAAATTGTGTCACTTAATTCAAAATATCAATGTTGAACTTGAGTCTTGAATCATCTCACTGTATACTATAGTTAACACCAGAATTATTGGCACCCTTCATTAAAATGACCATAAATAAATATAGAAATTGAATAACACATGAGTTAACATTTGTCCATGATGTATAGATTTATTTTTACACAATCCAGTTCACATATTTCAGCCAGGGATGGATTGTAAAATGTTTGGCACCACACTGTTAATATTTGAGCCTTGTAATATCTAACAAGGTTGGAGATGCTTGTAGAGGATCTTAGACTCTCCACCATGCAAAACATTTCAGTTTCTTTCATACTGTGCATGTGGATGTCCAGAGACTGAGATGGTCCCTGGAAAGCACTACTTTTTCAGTTATTTCTATGTTGATTTAGTATGTTTTGGTTCATTATCCTGCAGAATAATTATCTATGGCCAAGCCTTAACCTCAGGTTTTTGGCTAAAATATTCTTAGCAGAATTCATGATGCCATGAATCATTACAAGAGCTCCTGGACCGCAAAGAGTTTATACAGGGTATTTATTCCACTTTTTTCACTAAACAGCATTGATTTCATGAATGCCCAAATGGGTATTTGGTCTCATCTGAGCAATTGTAGCTCCAGTGATGCTTGATAAGACTCAGGTGCTACATTTTGTCGTTGGTAGGCTTTTTGGCAACCCTCTTCTCAAATGCTGAGCCATAAGTGATTATCATTGTTCTTTTCAGCCTCATGAATTATTTCCATGAGCACCTGCAGCTGGTCAGCTCTCAGATGCAAGAGGAGATAAAATCCCCTGTCTGTTCCCATTCAGGTGAGTATCCAGGCCTTTTAATCTCTTAGCTCCAACTTGTATTCCATAAGCACTTGGTTTTCTTTGAAAAAAAATCCCATCTGAGCTGGCAGGTGGAATCTGTAATGATTCCGTGACCCTACAGCAATGCATTTCATTTACTCATTTGGTAGACGCCTTTATCCAAAGGACTTACAAGTGAAGCTGAATACAATCTAAGCACACCACAGAGCATCTGAGGGATTCAGGCCTTTCTTAAGGACCCAATAATTCTGGGATTTGAACTTGTGCTCAATCTACTGACATTCTACAACTGTTATTACTGTTGAATTCATTCTAAAATACTTTTATGAACCTCTTATGCAACTGATCTAGGTCATGCATTCTGTATAAAAGGGGGTTTGAGCAATTTTTTTTTTCAAAAGTGTTACATAAGACTCGATTTTCTGATTAAGATAGATAGATAGATAGATAGATAGATAGATAGATAGATAGATAGATAGATAGATAGATAGATAGATAGATAGATAGATAGATCACTTTATTCATCACAGAGGCAAATTCACCTATTACAGCAGCACAAAGAGTTAGAAGTATACTGAAAGATTTAACATTATAAATGAAACAAAATAAGAATAAATAAACATGTGTGTGTAAACATAGAGAAGTTTAGAGTAGAGTAGGAGTATATAGGAGTATATATACAGCAGCAGATTTGAGTGGAATTAAAGTGGCAGTGCAGTGCAAACATTGTCAGCATTGTAAACATTATAAACCGTGTGAAAAACAATTAAGTAAAGTGTCATACACATATGGATATGGATAATGGATGGTGGTAGTTCGACTGTTGTGGCGATGCATATGTACATACATGGCAGTGCCACGTCCACCCGAGACATTTCACCTCCACACCAGGAGAGGCCACCCTCCTCTAAAAACTAACCACTTTTTCTCCATCATGTACTACTTCCTGTTTGCAAACTATAGACAGGGGCTGTGTACGAATATCCCTACTACCCTACTATACAGTAAATGTAAAGCAGTACGCCAAAGGAGTAGTATGTCCGTACATTGTCTCTAGTGTTTTGAGTGATGTTTACTGGCAAGTGGATATGTTCTAGGAATAATGACATCACTTCCTGTGCTCATTAATATATTAAATTGAGATGGTCTATTTAGAGCCAGTCCAAACTCTATATCTTTACGAAGTCTTGCCAACAGCTCAACAAATACTGTTTATATTGCATGTAGAGCCTTATGTCTAGTGATTTCTATTTTTGTTGTTTGTTGTTGTTGACTCTTGCCTTGTGTAACACCTATTCTGATTTACCCTTTAGTCTGGACTGATTATGTATTCCTGTGTTTGACCTTTGTCTGTTTTGACATTGATTCTGGACTGTCTATTGGATTTGTAATTAAACCTTCTGCACATGGATCCTCACCTCCTCATCCCCCGAGTCCTGTTCATTACACTTATTCTCAACATTAATGGATCATTAAAGAATTATTTAGTAGACTGTAGAGCCCTCTGACGTCTGCAAGGTGAATTGACCATATTCGTATGTCAGCCATATTGCTTGTGACATCACATTCTTAATGTAAAATGGGCCTAACAATTAAAAATCCATGATGGTTGAATATGAACACTGGCGCACTTAAAAAAAAAAAATCATAGCTGGTTTCACTGGACATTTGACAAATTTTCAAAATTGATTAAACAACCACCAAGTGTATTTACACTCTGTACACTCACACAGTGATTTAGAAATGCAGATTACTGTTACTGAATCATTAAAAGATCATCTAAAGAGTAAGATTAAATGTTCATGGTTTTGGCTTCCAAAAAAAAAGGCCAAACACAAATTCACTCATAGTGAAGAAAGCTGTCTCTTTCAGCACCCATTTTAGCCCTCTCTTATCCAAATCCCATAAAGTAGTCCACTTCATGCACTTAGAAGGTTTCTTTAATATTCACCATAAATATTAAATCTCAAGTAATCTGAAAATTTAACAGAATATATTTTGAAATTCATTTGGTTATAGTTTGTTCTCTGTCCTCTCTGAAGCTAGAAAATGTTTGATCATGTTTGATCATTTTTGACATTTTGCTCAAGAGAAAACAAAGAGGGAAAGATAAAAATCCAACATAAAATGAACCACAGTCTTTCAAGTGCACCAGATTTTATCTTCAGTGTCATGGATGCAAATTTTAATCCTTTTTATTTTGTTTGTTTAATTACATCCTTTGATCTTTCATTGGTGTGTTTTCAAAGACAGCTTGGAACACGTTAAATATATTAATATTGAAATATTTGTTATGTATTTAGCAATTGTGGTGCTAATTTGTTGGTTGGTGTTGTACTTTCATTATTTATTGAGAAGTTAGTGGGTATCTGCTGCTCTGATGACATGGGGGGCATTATTATTGCTAGTGCAGTTACAATGTTGTTTAATAGGAGGAAAAAGTTCAACGATCTCACACATAAGTTACAACAGTTAGGTTTCATTGTTGGCACCTAAAACACACACACACACACACACACACACACACACACACACACACACACACACACACACACACACACACACACACACACACACACACAAAATAGCAAGAGCTTCTTTTCTTGCTCACCATTTTCCAATGAAGTCCAACATCATATTAATGAGAAATCCAGAGTAGAAGTAATGGAGGAGTTGATGCAAATGCTGGACTCAAAATCTGGCTAGTGAGCATACTACAAGATGACAAGCATGATGACTGCAGTATTAGCTTGAATGTTGAAGGTTTGGAAGCTGATCTGTTTGAGTGGAATGTACAGATGAGGAGGTAAGAGAGCTGGACCAGACTAATGGACTAAAGCGCCACTGCATTGCTCTCTTAAGGTAGAAATTAAACAAGGGCTAACCCACTGCACCACTATCAGCAGGTATTATTGTGGGTACATGTCAATGTAAGAAGTTTAAATAAAAAAAAAACAAAAAAAAAAGAACTCAGAAATTCATTACGGAATAAGATGGGATCACAAGTAATTTTAAGTGGTTTTTTCCTATTTTTTTTTCAATAGTCATATTTCTGTGTTTGAACCACTTTATGATACCTACCGATCAACTCCTTTCCCTCTTTTCTCCCAGAGCATGTAAACGGTCAATTCCAATTACCCCCAGCTGACCCCTGAGCCCCCGCCACCCTGACTCTGTTCTGCAGAAACATTGGAAACTGCACCTTTAATCTATACATAAGGATTCCTCATTACCTTTCCTTCTTAGTATGCTCTGTAAAATCGAAGCTGAAATTACACAGACAGAAAGCTTGTGCCTACATTATCTTGTTCATCGGTTCTTAAACAAATTGTGGTTCACTGGCCTGTAAAACCATTTCAGTGCAGCCATTATACCCTACTCAGACTGCTCGTATGCAGCACTGATGAAGATAAGAATGTTCAATAGACCATATATTTCTTCCACTAATTTAAATGCCACTTGCAATATATAATCTGTGTAGGTGATACACAGCACCGTAATGAAACACAGTGTGATTCTGAATATGTAGAAATAATGTATGTTATTGCTGATGGTTTAAAAGCACACATGACACAAAAAGCATACAAAAAACATATTGGGTATGTAGATTGCTGAGTACTAGGTCATTATTTGGTGGGCGGGGGTGGGGGGTTACGTACCAAGACATCTTTACTAAGTGCACTGTAACGTGGGTTATAGGCATTAAGAAGAAAATGACATTAAAAATTCAGGTGGTAGAAAAACCAGTAGTGAGGCATGTGCTAAAGAAAGTATATATATATATATATATATATATATATATATATATATATATATATATATATATATATATATATATATATATATATATATATATATATATATAGTATGAAATATAGAAATGCTGTAGAGCAAGGATGCCTTCAAAATAATGAAATTAATTGTTTCTACATTTAAAAAAAAAAAACTGTAAAGAGCAGTAAACAGTAGTAAATGAAACAAAGTCAATATTTGGTGTGACAAAAAAATAAAAATAAAAATAAAAATAGTAGTCTCTGGTGCAATTAGTGCAGTTTTATAAGGAAATGAGCTGGTAAGTTTTATTGAGCATCTTGCAGAACCAGACACAGTTCTTCTGGAGACTTTGACTTTCACACTTGCTTCTTATTTTTGCAGCAAAACCTAGCAGCCTTCATTGTGTTTTTTGTCTGAAATGTGGTCTCTTACGTAATATGCTGCTTTCTTTAATGACATACAAACATTTTTCTGTAACAATTTATTTTGTGCTAGAGAACTAATGTTTGGGAATCTAAAATGTTTTATGTACTGACTTGATAATGTAGAAGTCATAAAGTAAAAAAATCTATAACTATTAGATAACCAAAACGGGGGCTGGATGCATGTGCAGGGGAAAAGTCACTTTATTAGGTACTGTTCAAATAATTAGGAGTCCCCCCTGGGCAGGATAATAATCTCTGCCCCCCAGGTCCCAGGGCTGGCATAGTCCATAGTTCTTAGGCATGAGCAGAGTGTGGTTGGCTGTCCTGTCGGCCACAGGCATGAGCGGAGCGTGGTGGGCCGTCCGGTAGGCCACAGGCGTGAACGGAGCGTGGCAGGCCATCCGGTCAGCCTCTGGTGTGAGCGGAGCATGGCGGGCCGTCCCATCAGCCACAGGCGTGAGTGGAGCATGGCTGAGAGGTGTTGGCCGCCACGTCGGCCAGCTCCCTCCCATAGTGCGCAGTGAACGGCTGGCTGGGCCAATCAGACAGGCAATCCCTTCCCAAGAATTTTTCTAGGTCGGGCACAAAGTCCGGACTCCCAAACACCTGAATTAACAGTTCTATAAACCCGGAAATGGTACTTAGCTTCGTGGATCCACTGGCGAGGTGAAGCTCCACCCACTGGCGAGCTGAGCCGACTAAACGGGATATGAGGAACCCCAACCACTGTTTCTCGTCAGGCTTGGGGTCCTCCAAAGTAAGAAAATAAATTTGGGCTTGCAACAGAAAACACTGTGGATAAACAGAAAAGCCATCGAAGGCGGAAGGGGGATAAATAAATGTCCACTGGGGAAACGAAACTGAATCTAACGTGGGAACAAAAAACTTGGCGCGGCGTGCCATTTCCCCACTGCATCCATGTTGGGCAAAGTATTCTGTTAGATAACCGAAACGGGGGCTGAAAAGTAACTTTATTAGGTACAGTTCAAATAATTAGGAACAGGGGAAGAACGTAATGCAAAGGGCAAAATTAGAACAAGCAAACGATATCCAGAAAAAGGCGAGGCAATAATCCAAAATCTGAGGGGCATAGCAAAGTTCCAATATCCAGAAATCACAGTCCGTAATAATCCACTTCTTATCAGACAAAGAAACAAAGTTACTGCGCTAATACTTCGCGCTGAGGCGAAGAAACGAAAACGCTTAAATACATGAATGAAAACAAGGCTAAACACAAAACACCTGAAAATCATAATGACACATAAAGCAGAGAACCAATGAGCAAACAGGGTGGAGACATGACATGAACCAAAACAAAGAAACACGTGGCAAGGTAAACAAAACGAGAGTCTGTGAAAGCGGAAGTGCGCTGCCGGTTCGCCGGCTTTAGCGAACAGCACGGGAGGAAACCCTAACAATAACAAAGTTGGTAAAAAAAAAAAAAATATATATATATATATATATATATATATATATATATATATATATATATATATATATATATATATATATATATATATATAGTATTTTTTGTTGTGCAATTCTGAAATGATATATAAAATTATCACAAATCATTATCAGCATGGAAACTAGTTTACATATTCAGAGATATTCGCTGTTGTTAGCTAGCTTTAGTTACTACAGTATGTGTGCTCTTATGTCCATTGGTTCCTTAATGAAAGGAGACACTGAGACATACTGTAGACCTCTTTCTCATTTGTGATTGTTTTCTTGTACTTTTACTTTCACACTTTAAATATGAGTTTAAAAGTTTGTACTTCAACTTCAGAGAATTTCAAACTGTACTTCTATTTAAATATAATTATTTGCACATTTGTGTACTTCCACCACCTCTTCATGCACCATATTAATTAGTCTAGACTAGCTTTTTTTCCAGAAGCATATATATATATATATATATATATATATATATATATATATATATATATATATATATATATATATATATACAGCCGTGGTCAAAAGTTTTGAGAATGACACAAATCTTAATTTTCACAAAGTCTACTGCTTCAGTGTTTTTAGATCTTTTTGTCAGATGTTACTAACTGTTACTGAAGTATAATCACAAGCATTTCATAAGTGTCAATGGCTTTTATTGACAATTACATAAAGTTTATGCGAACAGTCAATATTTGCAGTGTTGACCCTTCTTTTTCAAGACCTCTGCAATTCGCCCTGGCATGCTGTCAATCAACTTCTGGGCCACATCCTGACTGATGGCAGCCCATTCTTGCATAATCAATGCTTGGAGTTTGTCAGAGTTTGTGGGTTTTTGTTTGTCCACCCGCCTCTTAAGGATTGACCACAAATTCTCAATGGGATTAAGGTCTGGGGAGTTTCCTGGCCATAGACCCAAAATGTCGATGTTTTGTTCCCCGAGCCACTTCATTATCAGTTTTGCCTTGTGGCAAGGTGCCCCATCCTTCTGGAAAAGGCATTGTTCGTCACCAAACTGTTCTTGGATGGTTGGGAGAAGTTGCTCTCTGAGGATGTTTTTGTACCATTCTTTATTCATGGCAGTGTTCTTAGGCAAAATTGTGAGTGAGCCAACTCCCTTGGCTGAGAAGCAACCCCACACATGAGTGGTCTCAGGATGCTTTACTGTTGGCATGACACAGGACTGATGGTAGCGCTCACCTTTTCTTCTCCGGACAAGCTTTTTTCCAGATGCCCCAAACAATCGGAAAGGGGATTAATCAGAGAAAATGACATTACCCCAGTCCTCAGCAGTCCAATCCCTGTACTTTTTGCAGAATAGCAGTCTGTCCCTGATGTTTTTCCTGGAGAGAAGTGGCTTCTTTGCTGCCCTTCTTGACACCAGGCCATCCTCCAAAAGTCTTCGCCTTACTGTGCGTGCAGACGCACTCACACCTGCCTGCTGCCATTCCTGAGCAAGCTCTGCATTGGTGGTGCCCCGATCCTGATCCTGATCCAGCTGAATCAACTTTAGGAGACGGTTCTGGAGCTTGCTGGACTTTCTTGGGCGCCCTGAAGTCTTCTTCACAAGAGTTCAACCTCTCTCCTTGAAGGTCTTGATGATCCGATAAATGGTTGATTTAGGTGCAATCTTACTACCAGCAATATCCTTGCCTGTGAATCCCTTTTTGTGTAAAGCAATGATGGCTGCACGTGTTTCCTTGCAGGTAACCATAGTTAACAGAGGAAGAACAATAATTTCAAGCACCACCCTCCTTTTAAAGCTTCCAGTCTGTTATTCTAACTCAATCAGCATGACAGAGTGATCTCCAGCCTTGTTCTCGTTAACACTCTCACCTGTGTTAACGAGAGAATCACTGACATGATGTCAGCTGGTCCTTTTGTGGAAGGGCTGAAATGCAGTGGACATGTTTTTTTGGGATTAAGCTCATTTTCATGGCAAAGAGGGACTTTTAAATTAATTGCAATTCATCTGATCACTCTTCATAACATTCTGGAGTATATGCAAATTGCCATCATAAAAACTGAGGCAGCAGACTTTGTAAAAATTAATATTTGTGTCATTCTCAAAACTTTTGGCCACGGCTGTATACACAGTGGGGGGAAAAGTATTTGATCCCCTGCTGATTTTGTACGTTTGCCCACTGACAAAGAAATGATCAGTCTATAATTTTAATGGTAGGTGTATTTCAACAGCGAGAGACAGAATAACAACAAAAAAATCCAGAAAAATGCATTTCAAAAAAGTTATAAATTGATTAGCATTTTAATGAGGGAAATACGTATTTGATCCCCTATCAATCAGCAAGATTTCTGGCTCCCAGGTGTCTTTTACACAGGTAATGAGCTGAAATTAGGAGCACTCTCTTAAAGGGAGTGCTTCTAATCTCAGTTTGTTACCTATATAAAAGACACCTGTCCACATTAGCAATCAATCAATCAGATTCCAAACTCTCCACCATGGCCAAGACCAAAGAGCTGTCCAAGAATGACAGGGACAAGATTGTAGACCTACACAAGGCTGGAATGGGCTACAAGACCATCGCCAAGCAGCTTGGTGAGAAGGTGACAACAGTTGGTGCGATTATTTGCAAATGGAAGAAACTGTCAGTCTCCCTCGGTCTGGGGTTCCATGCAAGATCTCACCTCATGGAGTTTCAATGATCATGAGAACGGTGATGAATCAGCCCAGAACTACACGGGAGGATCTTGTTAATGATATCAAGGCAGCTGGGACCATAGTCACCAAGAAAACAATTGGTAACACACTACGCCGTGAAGGACTGAAATCCTGCAGCGCAAGCAAGGTCCCCCTGCTCAAGAAAGCACATGTACAGGCCCGTCTGAAGTTTGCCTGAATGATTCAGAGGAAAACTGGGTGAAAGTGTTGTGGTCAGGTGTGGTCAGATCTCTTTGGCATCAACTCCAAACCGTGTTTGGAGGAGGAGGAATGCTGCCTATGACCCCAATTCATAACACCATCCCCACCGTCAAACATGGAGGTGGGAACATTATGCTTTGGGGGTGTTTTTGTGCTAAGGGGACAGGACAACTGCACCGCATCAAAGGAACGATGGACGGGGCCATGTACCGTCAAATCTTGGGTGAGAACCTCCTTCCCTCATCCAGGGCGTTGAAAATGACCTTAATTACTTGGAGAGGATCTGCAAAGAGGAGTGGGACAAAATCCCTCCTGAGATGTGTGCAAACCTGGTGGCCAACTACAAGAAACGTCTGACCTCTGTTATTGTCAACAAGGGTTTTGCCACCAAGTACTAAGTCAAAGGGGTCAAATACTTATTTCCCTCATTAAAATGCAAATCAATTTATATCTTTTTTGAAATGCGTTTTTCTGGATTTTTTTTGTTGTTATTCTGTCTCTCAGTGTTAAAATACACCTACCATTAAAATCATAGACTGATAATTTCTTTGTTAGTGGGCAAACGTGCAAAATCAGCAGGGGATCAAATACTTTTTTCCCCCACTGTATATATAATAGCTATATTGGCTATTCTAGCATTTTTTCCCCTTAGCTTTACTTTAATTGCATTCCTATTGTATTTCGCACAATGGAGATTGTTTATTATGTTGCTTACATCTGCAAAATATTTTACACCACTGTGAATGTTTATTTATTTCTTTCTTTTTAGATATCTTTATTTTTGCTAGGATTCTGGTCCTCTTGGCTGAGATTGATGTTTTCTCTTTAGCTTAAAGGTCAGGAGTCACAACCTCAAGTGTTCCTGTCATTAATGACTCTGCCTCAGTTTTAACCTCTAGCTTTTCTTTCTTTAACTGTCTGGATTTCTGCTGCTTCTTGTATCACCTCCTTTTGATATAGTTTATCACTGGGTGCTGTCACATCTATCCTCGTCTTGTTTACAGAGCTTGTTTTTGACATCGTTACTGGTGTTTGGACCTTGAAGATGGATTTACTTAGTTAACCTTGTGTTCCTGTGTTCTGACCTTTTCCCTTGACTATGACTGTGATTCAAAACCCTAATAAAGAGATTTATAGTTATATTAGTTATATTTTCATCATGCATTCTTGAGGTTGTGCAGAGTTCACAGGCTACTTACAAGGAAAATCTTACACATGCTGTGGCCAAGCATGGGCAGTGTCATTAACCAGAATCTATTATGTACTGTATAAAACAGTGCAGATATTCAGGCTGCCTGGGGAATGATTCCGATAATGACTTCTGATGATTCAGAGCATGTCTGGGTTCCGGTACTGTGGTTAAATGGGAATTCCACTGTTTTTTGTTTTTATGTGAATAAATGTATTTCACAGTTTGATTTCACAGATGTTGAAATAGCTTGCACAAAAAAAAGTTTTACAAAACCTTCTTAACAACTAACTTGTATATTCATGAGCTTAATATTGGAACACCTAATAACCAGCACAAAGCTGGCAGGGCCTCTTTTTTTTTTTTTTTTTTTTAGAATAACAGTTGGACTATAAATCAAGCAGCGTTTTCATTTTTATGTGCAGACATTGCTGAGAAAAATCACATCCACTGTTCAAATCTCTTCCCTACTGAGTGCAACAGAAAGCAGTGTGAGATCCCAGTGGAAACTTTATGATATTAACATGAGCGGCACCATTCCATCTGAATTCTTTGTGTTTCTCTTTAAGCAGGTCAACCTGAGCGTACCACATTTATGTTTCTCACTAGTAAGTGTCAGGAAGCTGTTTTACATGTCTGATGTCTTGCAGTGCTGATGCATGCCAAATCTGAATTTAGCTCTTCTCTGCTAGTTGCTGTACTAATTTTATAATAATAATAATAATAATAATAATAATAATAATAATAATAATAATAACAATAATCTTTATTTCTCTCGCCCATAGTATTGCCATGTGTATTTTTCATGTGTATTGTGTTGAACTTTTCATGTTATGAAACTGTGTATTAGAACAATCACAACAATATAAGCTTGTGATTTTCTTTGAATTTAAAAATTAAGTACATTAAATTCGATGTGCTGTACTATACCATTACTAGCCTGAATGTAAGTATGGAGCAGTAGTGGTGCAGTAGATCATGTAGGATAAGGTGCATGGATTTATCTCTCAAATCCTGTCTTGATCTTGTTTGTTTTGAACCAGAGTGTAAATTAAGTTATGGAAGTGCAATACTCCCTCCGGTGGTAGGAATAGTGATAAGTTTGCTGCCCTTCCAAGGTGTGGCTTCAAGCACATGCTCACGTCCCCATGTGACACCCCATTGCCTCTGAAACAGCTTGAAGCTTGAAAATGGAAATGATAATTGAACAAGGCTAAAAGGAATGCGCTGACTCAACTGTGCCGCAGAGCACAACTAAAATCATGTCATCAAATTTGCTGATGACACTACAGTAGTAGTGGTCCTCATCAGCAACAATGACAAGTCAGCATACAGGGAGGAGGTGGATCAGCTTGAAGACTGGTGCATAGACAACAATCTATTTCTCAGCAAACAAAAAGAAGACCATTATTGATTTTAGAAGGAATTGTGATGACAGAACATAGTGCTACTGACTCTCTCTGCAGTTTCTGATGTGCAGACTAAAGAGTCAGAAGCACCAAGTTCTTTGGACCCCCAAGACCACCTGCCTAGCCAAGGAAGCACAGAAGTGTCTTCACTTCCTGCAGAGGATGAGGAAGGAATCCCTGACCCCCCAAAATCCTCCTGACTCCAATAAAGTCCAGTTGACCAAGGATCTGCACTGTCTCAGATGCAAGACCCTACAACAGACTGTGAGAATGGGTTTGTCCCTGATTCAGACTACACAACATACTGCTGCCTTTCAACACCCACCAGGACTAACCAAGACCCCTCCCAACACCCACCTGAACTAATCAATACCTTTCCCAACACTAAATTGGACTAATCAATACCCTTCCCAAGACCCACCTGGACTAATCAATACCATTCAACACGCTCAACTGGACTAATTAAGACCCTTCCCAACATTCACCTGGTCTAATCAAGTCCCTTCCCAACACTCACCTGGACTACATTTATTCATTTAGCAGACACTTTTATCCAAAGCGACTTACAAATGAGGAAATACCTTTACTTGTACTCTTGTACTACAGTACAAGACTTTTAACTGAGTTCTAGAGAACTAATCAAGACCCTTTCCAACACTCACCTGGACTAATCAAGACCCTTCCCAACACTCACCTGGACTAATCAAGACCCTTTCCAACACTCACCTGGACTAATCAAGACCCTTCCCAACACTCACCTGGACTAATCGAGACCCTTCCCAACACTCACTTGGACTAATCGAGACCCTTCCCAACACTCATACAGACTAATCAAGACCTTTTTCAAGCACTTACCTGGACTAATCAAGACCCTTCCCAACACTCACCTGGACTAATCAAGACCCTTCCCAACACTCACCTAGACTAATGAAGACCCTTCCCAACACTCAACTGGACTAATCAAGACACTTACCAACACTCACCTGGACTTATCAAGACCCTTCCCAACACTCACCTAGACTAATCAAGACCCTTACCAACACCCATACAGACTAATCAAGACCCTTACCAACACCCATACAGACTAATCAAGACCCTTTCCAACACTCACCTGGACTTATCAAGACCCTTCCCAACACTCACCTAGACTTATCAAGACCCCTTCCAACACTCACCTGGACTAATCAAGACCCTTCCCAACACTCACCTGGACTAATCAAGACCCTTCCCAACACTCACCTAGACTAATGAAGACCCTTACCAACACCCATACAGACTAATCAAGACCCTTCCCAACACCCACCTGGACTAAACAAGACCCTTCCCAACACTCAACTGGACTAATCAAGACTCTTACCAACACTCACCTGGACTTATCAAGACCCTTCCCAACACTCACCTAGACTAATCAAGACCCTTACCAACACCCATACAGACTAATCAAGACCCTTACCAACACCCATACAGACTAATCAAGATCCTTACCAACACCCATACAGACTAATCAAGACCCTTTCCAACACTCAACTGGACTTATCAAGACCCTTCCCAACACTCACCTGGACTAATCAAGACCCTTACCAACACCCATACAGACTAATCAAGACCCTTCCCAACACCAACCTGGACTTATCAAGACCCTTTCCAACACTCACCTGGACTAATCAAGACCCTTTCCAACACTCACCTGGACTAATCAATACCTTCTAATTGTTTGTGCTAATTTCTCAACCATTTCTCAACCATTGTTTTGTTGTCTTGTTTACTTAGTGTCCACTGTCCTGTGTTTAGTTTAATTATTTATTTATTTATTTATTTATTTATTTTTACTACATATTAATGTAGTCCAATGTACCATGCTGCTGTATTGTTATATGTAGAAACATTTTGTTCTAATCTATATGAGCTATACAGTGGAATGACAATAAAATACTACTTCACTTGATATGACACAAAGAATTGTCTAGAAAACAGACAAACAAAATATTGAATGGGAAATGTTCAAATGGTAAATGAAGGGATAAATAAAAATAACACACACCTCACAGCTCCAGGGCCCCAGTTCGATCCTGAGCTTGGGTTACTGTCTGTATGGAATTTCTTTGTATTTTCTCCCCATATTTGTGTGGAATTTGTCAGGGTTCTCTGGTTTCCTCTCATGTGCAACTGGATTATGCAGCGAGACAATGATCCAACACATAGGAGTAAGTCCTAGTCCTAGAAGTAAGTGAAAGACTGATCTCCAGTTATCAGAAGCGTTTGGTTGCAGTCATTGCTGCTAAAGGTGGCACAACCAGATTTTAAGTTTAAGGGGACAATTAGTTTTTCATTTTCATTTTTTTTGCGACAGACTGTTGGCCCATGTGGGGTGTATTCCCGCCTCATTCCCTGTATTCTCAGGATAGGCTCCAAATGTAACCACTGAAGATGAATGAATAATAATAGTAATAATAATAGTAATAATAATAACAATAATAAACAGAGAGAAACATCAGTAGAAAATTTAAAACGAGAAAAGCAGAACAATAAAACTGTCATGGAAATAGATAATCGTGTTTGTTCAACTTTTTATTTGTTTTTCCTTTTTAGTATCTTGAAGTGGGAGCTAGAAGACCACCAAACGTGTCTCAGGTGCATTTTGAGACGATTTGTCACTTGTGGCCTTCCATACACTCTCTCTCTCTCTCTCTCTCTCTCTCTCTCTCTCTCTCTCTCTCTCTCTCTGTGTGTGTGTGTGTGTGTGTGTGTGTGTGTGTGTGTGTGTGTGTGTGTGTGTGTGTGTGTGTCAGACAGATAGTGGGTTTGGCTTGCTGAGGAGGAGAAAGCGCTTTGGAGCCGAGCTCAGTAAACACACACACGCACGCGCGCGCATAGTTCGGGAGGATTTCCACTTTTTTCTGGTAAGATAGCAACAATAATAATAACAATAATAATCCGGGTGCGCTTTTAGAAATAAGAAGAAAATCAGAGAAAAGTGAGAGATATACTCAGGCTCGCGCTCTGATGTATTTGTTTCTTTGGGAAAAGTGACTGGTGGAAAGTACGAGAGCTTTGTTTGGGCTTTTGGTATAAAAGTTGTGCAGTTGAGCATTAATGTGGAGTTTGTATGTTTGCTGTGTAAACAGTGCACTGAGTTTGAGTTAGTTTTAAACAGTTACAGAGATTTATACACTGCAGTGTGTGTGTGTGTGTGTGTGTGTGTTCTCCAGCAGCAGGTTCATTTGCTAACATGGATGCTGGCAGCATTTCGGGAAATGCAGTGTGTTACTGAACCTTAAAAACCTCACAGAACATCCTGGAAATATATGATGCACGTGCGATGTCTGTGTTGTATGAAGGGGTTCATTCTGAATCTGAAACATTGTTGCGCAACTTTTGTCGGTTTACAAGCAAAATCCTCGGTGTTGAATTTAACATCACAGCTCGAATTGTACATTTACAACAGAGTTTAGCTCATGCTTAGATTTTTAACTCGACATCTAAACTGTTGCAGTCTTGAGTAAACATCTGGATTTAACTCCTACAGTGTTAATGAACAATATTTATCTTTTAAAGTGCTGAAAAGTGTTTAGGTAAGTCCACTTAGACACTGTAATTCAACACTGTTAGAGAAGTGTTAATCAAACACTCCGTCCATAAATGTTAAACATCTCATCACAGGAAACTTCATCAGATCAATAACTGTACAGTGTGCTGTGTAAGATTTTAGTTTTTATTAGAAAAAATTTGAATATTGTGGAAAAGTTCATTTTTTCCGTAATTTAATTTAAAAAAGTGGAACTTTCATATATTCTAGATTCATTACACATAAAGTGAACTACTGCAAGCCTTTTTGTTTTGGTTATAATCTTGATGATTACAGCTTACAGCTCATGGAAATCACAAATCCAGTATCTCAAAATATTACAATAAACAATTTATAATACAGAAATGTCAAAGGATGTTAATTTATGCACTCGATACTTGGTCGGGGCTCCTTTTTCACAAATTACTGCATCAATGTGGCGTGGCATGGAGGCAATCAGCCTGTGGCACTGCTGAGGTGTTATGGAAGCCCAGGTTGCTTTGATAGCGGCCTTCAGCTCGTCTGTATCGTTGGGTCTGGTGTCTCTAATCTTCCTCTTGACAAAATTCAGGTCAGGGGAGTTGGCTGGCCAATCAAGCACAGTAATAACATGGTCAGCAAACCAGTTACTAGTAGTTTTGGCTCTGTGGGCAGGTGCCAAGTCCTGCTAGAAAAGGAAATCAGAAAAAGCTTGTCAGCAGATAGAAGCATGAAGTGCTCTAAAATCTCCTGGTAGACGCTGCATTGACTCTCGACTTGAGAAAACACAGTGGACCAACACCAGCAGATGACATGGCACCCCAAATCATCACTGACTGTGGAAACTTCACACTGGACTTCAAGCAACTTGGATTCTGTGCCTCTCCACTCTTCCTCCAGACTCTGGGACCTTGATTTCCAAATGAAATGCAACATTTACTTTCATCTGAAAAGAGGACTTTGGACCACTGAGACGGTGTTTTGAGTAAAAAGGTGTTTTGAGTTTATTAGCTGATTAGAGTCATCTCAGGTCCACATTGCTGTATTATAAATTCTTTATTCTAATATTTTTGAGATACTGGATTTTTCCGCCGTAATCATCAAGATTAAAACAAAAAAAAAGGCTTGATGTATTTCACTTTATGTGTAATGAATCTAGAATATATGAAAGTTCAACTTTTTGAATTAAATTTCCGGAGATTTGGGCCTGCACCCTCGGTTTAAAATTACTGCTAAAATGCCATTAATGGGGAAGACAATTTTATTGAAGTGGAAATTGGAGTTGTTATATTTTGTAAATTTGCATATTTTGATTTGTTGGTGGGATTAACCAGGGGGCGGAGGTATGAATAGAAAAGGCACAGAGTTTTAATAGTAGTGTAGTTCAGTTCATCTCAGGTCCTTGTGGAATTAATTATATAGAATTTTTTCCCTGATCTTTTGCACTGTTGGGATTTCCATGCACTCTTTTGGGCTGTAAATACTGAGAATAGCACTGCAAATAATAAACCACCTTTGCACTAAAGTGCTGTTTGTAGTGAAAGCAGTTCTATGTTGTACTCTTGAAGAGGGAGTTTCTGTCAAAGTAACTCAAGTTGTTTTGTTCTGTTTTGGGGTTCTTAGAGACCCTCACTTTAAACGTGCTCGAAAGCAGTCTTGGGTATTCTTGTATAAACTGCAAATAACATTACACTTCTGTATAACATGTACTGGATAACATTACATTTCTACCATATTCTGTCTTTTTATTCCTCCAACACTAGGTTGTCCATCTGTCCATCCATCCAAGATTCAAATGCAGTATCTCTATACGAGTGGTTGAATGTTTGTAGGATTTATATGGCATTATCATTGTAACCAGCGGATGAACTGATTCGATTTTGGAATTGATCCAAACAGGGTCAAGGTCACAGCAAGGTCACATGTCTGAAATAATTTTTCTTCAATAAGTTCCTTCCTGTTTGAAGTATATTTTAAGGGTATAATTTGAGGTGTACAAATTAGTAACATGAAAGATTAGACTTTTTGCAGAGGCATATGGCAAAGCAAATGCTTCTCAAATACATTGCTTACACGTAGTCCTTATGACATATAAACATATAAAACCGGAAAAAAAAAGTAATTATTTGAAGTGTTTTTGGTATGGGTGCATAATGAATCCTTGTTTAATTTTGATGGTTTTTATGGGTTTATCAATAGCAAGTTGGTTAACTTTATTTATTTACTTATTGTTTATTTATTTTTTAAAGACAAGGTTGTGATTAAATGCAGTTGGTAAAAAAAAAATAATTAAAAAATAAAGTTTAACCATCGATTTTGTTCTAATTTGTGGTGGCTTATTGATATATTTCCTGATATAATTATGCTTGTATTCAATCTTTCAAAAAAAGTCCCATAAATATTGTCACCAAAGTAGCAGTCTTGTATAGCCGACATGTAGATTATGAAGAACCTTTACTTATAATGGACTAATGAAAGAAAGGTCTGCTTTATCCATTCATCCATCCATTTTCTATACCACTTATCCTTACTGGGTTGCGGGGAACCTGGAACCTATCCCAGGGAGCATGGGGCACAGGCGGGGGACACCTTGGACGGGGTGCCAGTCCATCGCAGGGCACAGGTCTGCTTTATGTTTATTTAATATAAGAATGTGCATAACATCTGTTTAGATTAATAATTATCTGTAATCGTGATCATCATTGAGCCATTATTGTGCAGCCTCCTCTATGGTATGGTTTTTCTACAATGCTCACACCAACTTTGAAGCTGTCAGTCACACTATTCATTGCTCCAACTTCTCTGGGACTCCTTATAATCAGAAAGTTTTGGTATTCTGATCAAAACATGAGGGTTAACACTTAATTCATCACAGTACCTGTTTAAAAAATCAGCGCTGGTGTATTTCCTCGTTAGCACACCACTGTGATCAGCATGCACTTAATTTCCAAACGCCTTGTTCTCCTTATCTTTATGGGCTCCACGTGACTGGGCGTCTGCAGTGGGCTCGTACCAGCCTAAACATCATCTATTGTTCCAAGACTTTGAAGAAAAGCACTTTCCCTCGGTGGCCTTTACAGTGCAGTCTCAGGTTCACTGTGTTTGTTTTTGCACGAGAAATCGAGACCTCTGTCCCGGCTTGTGACGTTCTTCTCTAGATGTGCTGATAACTGATTATGCAATATATTACTGTGTACCACTGTGTTGTTGGATTCTCCAATCTGATTGGTCAGAATCTGTTGATTGATTTTCTGTAACAGGAGCTCTGACAGTAGTACAGTTACAAATCACAGGTTTATATTAATGCTCATATTAATATAATAATCCGTAATCATTTCTACAGTTCCTCGCATAAGTATTCACCTCCTCTTGAACTGTTCTTGGTTTCAATAGTAACAGTTAATTCGTAGACTTTGCATTTTGCAGTTTCTCTGTCAAACTACAAGGTTTTTTTTGTCTTGTTAACCTTGAGAAAGAGAGGAATAAAAGAGAGGCTGGTGAGGGAATGTTCGTTTATAGCCACAACATGAAACGTAACTGTAAACGGATACAAAGTACGACTTGTTCTTTAATTAAGACAAATTGTACTCATTTGCAAATTGCTGTGCTATAAGAGTTCAAATAAAATTTTTCGGGACATGCTGTTGTAACAAAATAATCAATTTTGGGATAGTCTGATCATATGACACCAACATGTCATTGATTATTTACCAGTAACAGCATGCCCCATTATGTTTTATTGCTTACTTCTTCAAGACTCTCTTTGCTGTTAATTCAAAATATCATCATTACCCTGTGTTACTTATGGAGGACAAGGACACCTGTAATCTAAGGCTCCTTATTTTGGCTACGTTTGAAGGCCTCATTGCTCACCGTATTGGTGACTAATGAGTGTCCTACAATTCTGTTCACCAGCCAAGTGTTTTTTGAAAGTTAAAGCATGAAAACCAAAGCAGGTCCACTCCAACTGAGAAATATTTCTAAAGTAATTTAATATCATTGTTAAACAACAATGTCACAAAAAAAATCACATTCTTGAGTTCGTCTCCAGGTTCACAACTCCATTGTACTGACCTTTTCTTTCAATAAAAACATTTGCACATTTACACATTCATCTCCATTAAAACAGCAGGAGCCCTGCGGCTGACTCACTCACTGTCACTGTTGTTATGGAAAACCTTTGTTTGACCTATTTTCTTGAGTCCAGTTGGACATCTAGTGCTTAGTCTTTTAGTCCACATTTCCCTTTTTACAGTGTTTTGTATAGTGTACACACTTTAATAAATCTGTTATTGTATGGTGTTAATGTGACAATTATTTTACTTCCTTGTCTCTTTTTTCCAGCTTGTTCGTTTGTATTCTGCTCAAGTTTAGGTCATTTTTGCTGTACAGAACTTGTCCTAAATTCCTAGGAAGCATGAATCTGAGTTTTCTAATGAGGTCACAGTTGGTCCTCTTGGTTACAGTCTGCAGTACTGAGCAACTGTTCATTCTCAAATGTTAACGTATTTTGGCCTTAAGGGAGGAAAAAATAGGCGGGGCTAATCTGGGGTAAGGCTCGTTCAAGAGATGCCTTGGTTTCAGCCTCCAGTTCTTTAATGAGTGCCTTGCTCACCGTACATTTTATACGTAGAAACAAATGTACAAACAAACGATGAATAGATGTACAAAATGATCGACTCGAATAAATATAAATAAATGAAAAGAATAAGTAAAATAAATAAGATTAGCTAGCTATAACTTTTGCTCATTTCTCCTACACAGCATTTATTAAAACTGCATCCATACCTAGGTGTTTTTGTAAAGTCCAAGTTTGTGAAAGCGAATTAGTTTATTAAGTGTATTAATATAAACCTGTAATTTGCAACTGTATTACTGTCATAGCTCCTGTTACAGAAAATCAATCATACGATTTGTGCGTTATTTCATTTGTACTAGTTTTAACTTACAAGAAGATACAAGTTATAAGAAGATACGTACCGTATATGTAAATATACTCGGAAATATTGGTGCCTCTGGTGAGTGTCTGTAGCTGGTAGAGCTAGCTTGAACTGCTAATCTGATAGCAAAGCTAATATGAAGCCCGGTACTTAATGTACACTTTCTAAAGACTAATAAATTATATACTGTGGTAAATATTGTGCTGTATGCATTATATTCTCGCTACGCTACACACCCACAAGAGACAAACTACAAGTGACACTAGCGACATGTCGATAACTAGTTTGAGCACAGGGTTACACACGCATACACACCGATTAATTATCTGTGGGAGGTCACAAAGTTCCATGCAGAAGGAGTGTATTAGTATCATCTTTGTGATACCTGAGGAAATTTTAGTCCTATTCGTAAGATTTTTCCTAGTTGTTGTGTGTAATGCGTTTTTTACACTCCTACAGGACAAAACTCTCGGATCCAGATGGCCATTAAATTAACACATGACAGAAGAGTTTCTGTTTGTTTTAACTACGAACCCGGATGATTGCTTAAGGTTATAGCAGCTGTCTGGTGATCGTGCTCTTCTAATTGATTTTATTTTCTCTTCCCTGCTAACGGGCTCCAGTGTAAACATTATGGAGAGAAAGTTTTACAGCATATACGTACAGCATATCTTTCTTTCTTTCCTCTCTTTCAATCTTTTCAGTTTTTCTTTCTTTCTTTCTTTCTTTCTTTCTTTCTTTCTTTCTTTCTTTCTTTCTTTCCTCTCTTTCAATCTTTTCATTTTTCTTTCTTTCTTTCAACCTTTTCTTCTTTCTTTCCTCTCTTTCAATCTTTTCATTTTCTTTCTTTCTTTCTTTCTTTCTTTCTTTTTCTTTCTTTCTTTCAACCTTTTCTTTCTCTCTTTCTTTCCTCTCTTTCAATCTTTTCATTTTCTTTCTTTCTTTCTTTCTTTCTTTCTTTCTTTCTTTCTTTCTTTCTTTTTCTTTCTTTCTTTCAACCTTTTCTTTCTCTCTTTCTTTCCTGTCTTTCAATCTTTTCTTTCTTTCTTTCTTTCTTTCTTTCTTTCTTTCTTTCTTTCTTTCTTTCTTTCAAATTCAAATTTTATTGGGCATACACAACCATACACAGTAAAATGCTTTTTTTTCTCCGACTGTCCTTCACATAACAATAGAATTCACATAAACCAGAATTTACTTCTATACAGGTAGGCAAGGGAAAATATAAATATAAATATATATATTTATAATATGAATGTGATAGATTGGTGACAGAAACAATGTTTCTTTCTTTTCTTTTCTTCCTTTCATCCTTTTCATCTATTATGTCTTATTTTTTGGGGTTGAGTGTTCATCAGTGAGATTCCTTTTAGTGTGATAACTCTAGGATTTATATGGAATTATCACATTAACCAGAAGATGAACTGAATAGACTTAGGAATTGATCCAAACAGGGTCAGGGTTACAGCAAGGTCATGTGTTTTGAAATAATTTTTCTTCAATAACTTCCTTCCTGTTTGAAGTATATTTGAAGGGTATTTGAGTAGTAAAAATTAATAACAAGAAGAACTGGCGGAGGCTTCCCTGTCAACACAGTTGCCATCAAGTTTGGCTTTATTTGTACTTTTGTTTCTTTGCTTGCTTTTTTGTTTTTGTTTGTCCGTTTCTTTCTTTCTTTTCTCTGTCCATTTCTTCTCTCAGTCTCGGAGGCTAGCATGTGTTAGCACAATAGTTTACCAGTTTTCATGTTCTCAGTAGTTCTACTTCACATTATTACACTGTGAAAGAATCAGGAATAAGCAGCGTGTCTGGACTGTGAAGGTAATCACACTCTCCAGCAGTCGCCGTAGACTCCTAGTGCTGTGTGCTGCTAGTGCTGTGGACTCTCGACTTCAGGGTAATTAGTCTGTCACCGCAGTGGGGCTTCGGTGTGATAGTGTGGATTTCAGTGTGAGAGCAGTAAAGCTCATTTAAAACTCGAAGGCTGGTAACAAGAGCATTTCTGCACTACTGCAATACAATGCTGTGCTAAACAGCTCAGCTAAAAGGGGTGAAGTAGCAATTAAGTGCATATAAACCTCAGTCCTAAAAAAAAACCTTATTTCACTTTTTCCCCTTGAGAACCATATGTTCCAGTGAAATCAACACATGCTGCCAGGAAGGTGCCACTTCTAGTCATTATCTGATCTGACACACTCATACAGCATGATGTGGTGAAAAAGGTACGCTTTTGTAGCATGCAGCTGTAATTAAGTTATAGCTACATATTTTCTGAATCTACCCTAGGTAAATGATTAGTAATTCCTGAATGCACACTTCATAACTGTAGCCCCAATTTCCCTGTTGCAGACCAGTCTTGGGGATCTGGAACACCCCCCACCCAGCCCACCCACAGCTCGGCAAAAAAAACATCGCCGCATGACATGATTTTCTCAGTCTGCGAGCTGTCACAGCTGCTCCAATGTTTTCAAGCATGCTCAGTATTCTCTGTGATGAATCATGTAGTCTGAGCATCTCTAAAACACGTAGCTAGAACAGCATTGAGCAGCAGTCAATGAAATGCTGAGAGGAAACTACAGTAGTATGAAATTATGACATGACATGCTGAAATGGCTATTAGGAGCACTACAAATAAAAACAAACTTGACAGGATTCCTAGCGACACACAGTATACAATTAGCTACATTTCTTTGCATTATACCTCCAGTTCTCTTTGCAGAACAGACAATCCTCACTGCCAGCATCTCTCCAACCAATCCTTCCTTCATATTTTTCTAATGTCTATCATTTTTCGTTTTTTTCCCATAGAATATAGTGTAGAAACAAACAACAATACCAGCTGCACTTAACAGTCACATGATAGACAGCTCTCATGTTTATTTTCATGAGAAAATTCTCAAACATCAAAGCCAGCTAATGTTGGAGAATATCCCTATACAAAACTAGACAATCTACCGAAAATTCAAAACAAAAATCTGACCGAACTCATCAAAGAACTCATGTTGAAGAATATTCCCGAACAAAATATGGTAGCTTAATGTTGCAGAAAATAAGTCCTAAAAAAACAAAAACAGTAATATAACTTTTGAGAAAATACCGGAAAACAAAAAGCTAGCTAATGTAGGGCTGGGCGATATGGCCAAAAATATTATCACGATTTTTTTTTTTTCCATATTGTTCGATGTTGTTGTATTCATTGATATTTATTTCATACCATTAGGAAATACCTCAAGAATTAGTGTGAACATATCTTGTTTGTTTACAAGTAAACTCCACATGGTACCTTTTAATTTGAAGTTCAAGAAGTATACTCAGTTTAAGGTTTAATCAGTCAGTACAGGATTTCGCAGTTTTTTGTTTTTTTTGTTGTGATTGTTGCGGCCAAAGATTCTTGATTTTGCAGCGGCTTTGTTCTAAGTTTTCGATGCAATTTGCAAAGTTTTTTTGTGCTTTTTTGCGGAAAACTACTTGAATTGCATGAAATTGTTTTGCACGCTCTTTTGCAGTGATGTTTGTTGGTAAATGAGACCTTTTAGCTGTACTCATGTTCGACAACCATGAATCGAAGAGGGCTTTGGCTGACATCACATGACACATCTTGGCCCAAATCTGCGGTAATTTTGAAAAATAGCAAGCTCCTCCGAATATTGCCGAGTTTCCTTGATTTTGCATTAATTTCTGCGATCGCAAAATTACTGATTAATACTACATAAATCACAACAGGTTTGATCTGGCTCTGAACAGTTTATTTTTTAATCAGCAAGGTGGTACTGTCCACAACCAACATGGCTATAACATTTACGCCTCAAGGCAATGCCAAAAATTCTTTTAGAAAAGCACAACACAAAAGATCAACATACACATTATGGCTGTTGCACACTGATACTGCCATACTGTTGTATTTATTTTTATGTGCTACATAAATAAATTGTATAAAACAAAAATGAAATTCATCCAAGGACTTCAAACCTGGGATCAAGCACTTTCATTAGCCTGTCGAACCCCAGTTTTTCCACCGTTCTAACTGGAAGCATATCTTTTGCTATAAATTACTAAATTGCGCTCGTTACGTCCATGCTTCTTTTTGAACTCCTCTCATATGGAGTAATCCTTGAGAAGGAAGATACGAGCGACTGCAGGGGATTCACTGTCAGACTTCCAGAAGAGGCTTGTTTATGAGTTTGGATGCTAGTGCTAGCAGTCTTGGACCGCAGACTTTGGCTCTCTGTATACTCACTAGGATGATACCTTTTCAAGTGGTAGAAAAGGTTTGTTGTGTTTCCTGTCTTCGTTTGCACACCGTCTGAACATTCTCCAATGGACATCGTTATGCTCTATAGCTAGCTCTCCTCACAATCACTCATTTCTAAGTTTCCAAAAATTATTCTTCTTTCTGGTTTTGGCCCACGTGTCGCCTTTCAGCTACATAACTCGTACATGATGTAGTTGCTATGGTGTCATTACGTCCATGAAAGACTCGCATCCGATGAGGATGCAACAGCGCTGTGGATCGTGAAAAAACATGTTTGCAAGTGTCAGCTGTTTACTGTGAACATAGGCTAAATATCGAAAATTGCTCTAAAAGTTTGTTTGATCAATATCATGGAGTTATTTATTTTTTTTTTTTAAATAAATATCGATATCGGTTTATCGCTCAGCCCTAAGCTAATAGTAGAGAATATCACTAGACAAAATTATCTAACTAATGTTGGAGAATTTTTCAAAAACCAAGCAAACTACACAGCTAACATTAAAAATTCAAAAAAGGCAAAGCTTTTGTGTTTATTTTCCTGAAAAGTTGGATTTGTGGATCTCTCTAGGTGAAAGAATGTATGGTGTGTGAGACTTGTCTAATGTAGTGTGCACACTAATCTCTGGGTGGACATCGTAGCAGGGGTGGAAAAGTGAAGCCAAAATGTCCAAGACCCTCTAGTGGCTGGCTGCAGTACAGTTTTTAACCCTGGTCATTCCCATGTAAGGGAATGGAAAATGAGCCAAACTTGCATTTTAAGTTCCATCTATACTAGTTATTTCTGAGAATAGTGTTCTGTCATTGTTACAAGTTCAGTTGTGCCACATATCTCCCCAATGCATTTTATTGGAGTTATTTGGTGATAAATAAAAGGGCGTGGTTGATGAGGTGATTGTCAGTTTTGGGCATGGCAGTGAAGACTTCATAAAAACACACATAATTTCCAACACACACACATAAAATCCTGGACAGTTCTGAAGCAAAGCCATGTCTTGTTCTGCTGTAAACTGTTCTGACACTGAGCAGGGAATTCTTTGCGGTTTTTCTGGTATGTTGCTCATTTTGATGTCTAAGCTGGCTCGCTGTAGTGATACTATAACTAGCAAAGCAACATGAGTGAACGAAGTTATGGCATAAACCAAGGCATTTAAGACTAGCTCAGTTTTGTAATCATTTACTATTGACTGTACGACCTTAACCACCTTAGCCAGTCACTCATTCATAAATTAACTCCACCAACAAAATGAGCAGAGCATTAAGAGAGCACTTTTCCATTCAGATGTGTAACTTATTGCAGGTCTCAGAGCTAGATGAAAATCATGGAAAGCAGTGATTTTTTTTTTACCCCCCCCCCCCCAAAAAAAAAAAAAAAAAAAAAAAAAACAAATTATGTTGAGTGTAAATGCTGACTGCTTTTTACCAGTATATTTTCAGTTAGTACATTTTGTTAGCTACTTATACTTGTATTGTTTTGAATAACATGATGAATTAGCCAATGTCAGCTAGCTAGGAAATAGTAGTTCAGTTAGTCATGACTCAATGCTCTGAAATCTTTTCCTGACAGGGGTAAAATATAAATAAAATTAAATGTAATTGTGCAAATTATGCAACCTCAATTTAGCATTTGATATATTAATTAATAACACTATAATTACCACTTTGAGATAGAGTTCAATGTGCCAGCTTAAGTTCAGGTAATATCAATCGGCATGAACGTTCCTGGCATGAACAACAACCAGGTGGACTCACTGGCCAACCAACAGTGTCTACTGCACATGCCCTCCCTCCAAAGATTTCAAGTCGAGCAAATTTAGGCTTCAAAATCTCATAATGTGAGTAAATGATGCCATGTTGTCTACTCATATATATATATATATATATATATATATATATATATATATATATATATATATATATATATATATATATATATATATATATATATATATATAGCAGCAGATTACAAATGATAAAAGATGTGTAGTGTCCACTAGGTGTAAGTGACAAATCTAGTATCACAGATTTATAATATTTGAAACCACATTTCCAGAGGCTTCTTGTGTTATTGTGTAATGACAAAGTACAAGCCAATATTTTTCCACATTTTAGGCCTGGCTGTGCCTCAAGTGCTCTGTGCCATCAGAACTCTGCCTGATTTTCAGACCTGCATTCCATTTTTTTTATGACTGTGTTATATGATGCATTGTATCTTTGTTTCTGTGAGCCAATCTGGAAAATTAGCCTCTTTCTCACTCTCGCGGTGGCCTTAGACTTCATTTTAAGTCGGGCAATCGAATTGGCTGCTCATTTTCATTATAAATGGCTGCTGAAGGCAAGTGCACAGATCAGCACATCCTCAGGTTCATAGACATTTCATGAGCAATGTGTGAAGAGCCATCTGTTTAGAGCTATACAACTTGCTGGAGGCATCACATAGATAAAATATTTATATTGGCAAAATGGGTCAGTTCGTCCATCTGCTTTCCAGTTAAAAGGATTTGTGGGTAAGCTGTTTATTTCACAAGCTTCATATCAGCCCAAGTTAACAGGATTATACATCTAATGCAAATGCAGCTTAGGCTTGTGACTGTATGAGAATTTTCAAAACTGGTATGATTCTTGCCAAATTACTCTATACACCAGGAAAGCTGCTTGTTGATAGCTATGAGATGTGAGTAAAGAAAGCAGCAGAATCTTTCACACTGGGCAAACTGCAGTTGAGATTTATCTATAAAAAGAAAACTTTATCTTAAACCAGTAGGAAATCTCCATCATCTCCAAACAATACTAGCAAGCTATAAACTTGCTAGCTAAGATTAGCGAGAATTCACCAAATAAAAGCTATCCAGTGTTGGAGAATGTAATGTTGGAGAATATCCTCAGACTAGAGTTGCTAAAATTTGAGAAAATTCCACAAACCAAAGGCTAGTTAACATTTTGCGGATATGTACAAACCAAAGTAACTAGAAACAGAATCCCAGAAACAGAAGCTAGCTAATGCAGGATATTCCCAGATGAGACTATCTAGCCAGTGTTACAGAAAATCCCCAAAACAAAAGACGGCTAACTAGAGAATATCCGCAAACAAAACTAGCAAGAAAATGCTAGAGAATATACTCTCAAAAAATAACCTAGCTAGAGTTAAAGAACATAACATATAGCTAAATCTAAGAAATTCCCCAAAACAAAACCTAGTGAACTTTACAGAATATCCCCAGACAAAACTAGCTTGTTAATGTTGCAAAAACATCCTCAAAAACAAAACATATAATCAGAAAATATGCCTGAAAACAAAAGCTGGCTAAAAGTAGAGAATTTCTCCAGAGAAATGAGCTAGCTAATCTTGGAGAATTTCTCAAAAAAAAAAAAAAAGAAAGAAAGAAACGAGTAGCATTAGAAAATGAAAATTGTTCCCGAACCTTCTTGAAAACAAAAGCTAGCTAACAGAAAACAACACCCCAGAAGAAATTAGCTAGTTAATATTGATTTATTTCCCCCTAAAACCAAACTAGATAGCTAATGTTGGAAAGAAGGTGAAAACTAGAATATGAAAATATCCCCAAACAAAACCAGTTATCTATCTGTTGTGAACATTTTCTAAAATCAAAGAAGTTCCTGATTGAATATCCTTAGACAAAACTAGCTGACTAATGTTAGAAAAATAAAATCTACACTGGAAAATTTTGCTGAAACAAAACTAGATAGCAATCATTAGGGGGAAAAAATCCTAAAACCCAAAGCTAAAACAAAACTAAGCCACTTTTAGGAATATCTCAAAACAAATTTAGCAAGCTAGAGCCAAAGCATGTAAATGTCTATGTTGATGGTGTGACAATTATGGCACTGCACAATAGTATTGACACCAGTAGCATGCCCAGGCCATATGTAGCCCCTTTGGCTTAGTATGTCAATTATTTAATATACAAAGGATAATGAGCGAAAATACTTATTGCTTTACACATAATCTGTCTCATTTACTGTAATCATTCTGCACATGAATTATTTCATGGCCATCTCTTCTGTCCTTCGTGATCTGGCTCGGCACCAACATCTTTATCCCTCCTGTCAGGTATATAATGAGGCACCAGAATAAGGAATCCAACGAAGCTCATCGTTATTCATGCGGCTGCTGCAGAGTTGACTTGTTCTCTCCGATCAAGTTGAACCCATGAACTTATATAATCTCATCTGGCTCACCAAACAGTCTTTCAAGCTTTTGTTTTTCCTCATCACTGAGGATTTGCGTTATGCTTTGTGTACTTTTCTGAAAGTTGAGCGGAAAGTTGAGGGGAGGTTACAGCCTCTTCAGCACCATCATCTCTGAAAACTCGGTTTACAAAATCACCTATTATATGTTTACCTAAATGGATGTAGGTGCTCACATGTTTTAAAACGTGCTATAAGACTTTTACAACTTTTTTTCAGCGAAACTGCATTTGGGAACGAGTTATTAGAGTGATACTCACTCAATTGCGTTTAAAAATATTAAGAAATTTTCCCTAAACAAGTATTCACAAAATTTATCGATTAATGTGAGACAATACAGGTAGAACAACAGTTTTGGTCATGACAGTCATTTTCAGACCCTCCAATGTTTACATATTTTGCGTAAGAACTCCGCATTTTAACATCATAGTAGGCTGCTAGGGGTTATCACACTGTATCACCCCCAAAATATTGTCCAAATAATGTCGAAATATTGAAACCATGGAAGCCCCGTCCCCTTCATAGTAGAAACTGGAGTGATAGAGACATTAGAAATGGACACTTTATTCATTACTGTACGTAACATTTTAAAAATAGGAGAAAAGAAAGTAACTTTTCTACTGTTGTAAACTTTTCTCCTTTTCTGCATATGCACTGTTCTAGTGTCTCCAGCTTAACTAAAACAGACAAGCCTGGTAAGTCCAGTATAACCCTGCATATAAAGTGGATATAAAAATTCTACACATCCCTGTTAAAATGGCAGGTTTTTGTGACGTAAAAAAAAAATGAAGCTATATCATAAATCATGTCAGAACCTTGTCTACGTTTATTGTGAAATTCTAATCTATTAATTAAAGTGAAAAACGATAAGGATCATTTTAGGGAATAAAATATTTGGATTTTATCACAACATTCAATCTTTAGCAATATTTTGCCATTTTTCCTTGCAAAAGCATTGTAACTCAAATTTGGGTAAGTCTAGTTTGTTGACATATTGTACCAGTGTATATAATACCAGATCAACAGAAAATATTTTATTTAAGACACCAGTTTTCCACACAGAGTTAAGTAGATCTGCTTTTTCCAATTATGCTCCGCATGCATGGAATGAGCTTCAGGGTACATTACACATGGAATCTGTACCATCTCTTGATCTGTTTAAAAATATTTTAAAGTCTGTTTTTATAGAACAATGTCAATGTTTTTTGGTGTTTTGTGTTTGTTTATTGTGTGGTTTTATGTACTTCTATAAAAAAAAATTGTTTTTGCTGGCCATCTTGACCAGGAATCCTGGTAAAAGAGATACTGTATCTCAACAGGACATTCCTGGTTAAATAAATTCTAAACTAAACTAAATTGTCTGGGCATCTCCTGTGCACAGCCCTCCTCAGGTCACCCCACAGAATTTTGATTGGTTTAGGTCTGGACTCTGGCTGGGCCATTCCAAAACCTTGAACTTGTTTTGGCGAAGCCATTCCTTTGTTTATTTGGAGGTTTGCTTTGAGTCATTGTCATGCTGAAAGGTGAAATTCCTCTTCATCTTAAGTGTTTTAGCAGAAGACTTAGAATTCATTATTCCCTCCACCCTAATGAAAGCCCCAGTTCCAGCTGAAGAAAAACAGCCCCAATGTATGATGCTGCCACCACCATGCTTCCCTATGGGGATGGTATTTATTTTTTGGTTAAAAAGGCTTCCGTCTTGCCACCCTTGCCATACCATCAGTAAAAGAAGACGGCAGTGTTGTAATTCTGTATATTCAGTGGACAGAGTGTTGTATTTAATCTTCAATGAACAGAGGCAAGACCAATCAGACAGGGTTTACAGGAAAATATGTGGAAATACTCATGTCTTATTGGCTGACAGTCTCAATTCTGGCAAACACTAGCTCATGCAGTCAGTTAGTGTAAGGGGGAAAATGGATATACTGTGATTTTTTTTTACCAGTAAAGGGGTTGAAATTGAAACACTAATATCCTCTCATGCTGAGCAGGAAAACAAGGTGTGTAAATGTCTATATGAGTTCCAACATACATGAACATGATCTGAGCAGAGCATAAGGACAGATAACATACTTTGCATGGCACTGTAGCTGCTAAACCCATACAGTGATAGCTTAGTTGTGTCTCCCCTTGGCTAGCGACACCAGACTAGCCTAGTCTTGTGTTAGATAGCCAAAAAGTTTGTTATTTTATCTGTCTGGTCATCCTGCAAACAGTGAGGCAAGTTTTATGATGAATCCAACTTTTTGCCCAATTTTCAAATGCAAGAAAAAGAAAATGCATCAAAACAGTCTATTTAGAAGTACATTTTTAAAAGTTTTTTGATGGAGAAGAATCTGGGCTCAGCCCTGGATGATTAAGAGTCCAGCTAACGCCCCTGTCTATTAACATTGTTGAAAAGCCATCTTTCAAAATATTGCTACATGCTCTCAACACAATTTAATTTGCACTGTTACATTTAATTACACTTTTTTCATTTTAATTTTCATATTTTGTTAAAAAATAAAAATCGAAGCTTGAAATCAGTCTGCCTTGTGTTACTAGGTAGGCTATTGCACAGCGAAAATTAACCCATAGCACCATTTAGCGTCCAACCAGCACTAATACCAATATTATCGGTTTGAACTAGGGGTACCATACCGGTGTGAAAATGATAATATCGAGGCAAGTCTAAAATAGACCTCTTCCTTACAAATGTTCTCCATGATGGTCTGTTTATCAAGAGGTCTCAGCCTTAGTGTACTCAACTTGTTAATGAGTACTGTTGTGTTTAGGACTCAGATCATGACACTAATCATATTAAGAAGCCCCTGTAGAGGGAGAACGATAGTGTATTGTGATTTATTGGATGTACCTTTCCTATTACCTTTTAATCAGATGGGTGAATAATGTTAGCAGTCAGCGTTTAGGAGGCACTTAATGTAAACATACCATTTATTCTGACTGCTGCTTCTTGTACTTTGATTAACATAATATACAAAAAAAAAATATTTGCACAAAAACAGTCAGTTTGTATGAGGTTTGTATGACTGTTACAGATATTTACTTTGATTGCTGCCTCAGGACCAATCAGGTCTTATGTCCTTCTGCATGAGCGATGATCCAAAATTCCATTACTGCCAGTCATTTGTCAGGCTACAGTAACATTTAGCTTTGTACTTTTTTGTAACCGTGTCACATTGTGGGCTCACCAGACTTGTTTACAAGCATGAAACGCTGTAACAGCTTTATAACAGCTGACAAAACAATTTCAGTGCTTGAAACCTTGGTGGAGTATTGAACCATTATAATCATTAATCAGATTCTTTAAATTAATTTTTTTTTAATGAATGCTGCTTGGCGAAGCGCCAGATAAACACAAGAGTGAGAATGTAAATGAGGAGAAATTGGTACTGAAAAGCTGAGACACATCACTGCTTTGGCAATGAGGCCATGTCAATCACATGTTATTCAGGATGTGAGAAGTCGGGGTGCTGTTGACTTGCAGGATTCCTTTAGCTACAGCTAAAATAATGGTAATTATATATATATATATATATATATAATAAACAAACTTAAAAATGTTTAATCTTTTACCTATAGGTTCGGCATTATTCAAACAAATTGACCGCAAACATTGTTGAAGCATGTCTGGCTCTGTGTAACACACTGAAGCTAAAGATCTAGTGTGTGGTGGTTCTCACCACCCTTTTCTACACCAGTGAGACTGGGACTGTCTTTACCACACATGCCACTCAGCTCAACCGTTTCCACATGAGCTGCCCTTCACGGAAGTCCTGTGGTTTGCCGGCATCCCCAGCATACACACCCTCCTGAAGAATACCCAGGCATGATGGGCCGGGCTTGTAGTCCGGATGCCTGAGAACTTCCTGCTGAAACAGCTGCTGTACACTGAACTACTTGAGGGCAAGCACAAGATAGCCAAAGACTGCCTGAAGACCATCTTCAAGGACCTCAGCTTTGACCCTGCCAGCTGGGAGGCACTTGCCCTTGACTATCCAACCTGGGGCAGCAAGATCAGCAAAGGAGCCAGACGTATATTGACAGCAGAGCAGAAGTGAGCCATGTGCAGGTCTCTAGCCTCCACTAGCACATGTAGAAGAGCTTTCCATGCCCGAATTGACCTCTCCAGCCACCTCCAGATGCCCCGTCCCCAAAGAACCCAAAGAACCTATGCCCATCTTCGCCTCATGAAGGAAGAAACGACATTGCGGAGCTAAAGACAGTCTAAAAACAGAATCACTTTCTTCCTCAGCACATAGTTTAGTGTCAGTCCATGGCAGCATCAGAATTTAATAGTTGGAAGGTTGAATTTGGATGATATTAGGTTGACTGATTTAATACAGACTTTTTCTGCTCTATTATGAAATTAGCCTATGATACTGAGCAAAACAATGTCAGACTGCCATTACTTGTTAGCTACATTAGCCCTTAAAAAGCTAAGTTCAAACACCAAACATGTCTTGGCTGGATTCTCATTTGTGGTTAAGGGGAATTTTTAAAAAATTTATTTCGCTTTTTTTTGGAACCATTTCTTTAAAAGACCAATGTGAAAACTATGCAGTTCATTTATAATCATGGCTCAACTTGAAAATTCAAATATTAAAATTTAGTGTGATGTAAGAACTGACCATGAGATAACCGCACACGCTTATGCATGGGGAATGAGACCTAATTACTTTTGCTCGTTATGCTGATTTAGCCTCATTACTGAGGACCGTGTCCACTCGATGGGAGTGGAGGTTTGGAGTTCTGGCCTTGCAGCCTAAATCAGCATGGCACCGCATTGTACCTTTGACTTCCAAACACAAGTTGAAGGACATAAGACGTGACTCATGGGAGATAAATCTCATTATAGCAGAGGCTCCTAGGTGCAGCCATTATTTAGAGTCCTAGAATTTATACCCTTTGGTGATCAGTGCCTTCCTGGGGCTGTCCATACCGGAAACCTTAATGGCCCGTTGAAATATCATAAGTCCTGCGTCATTGATTTTCTGATTGCCTAGTTTGGGATTAAAGCACAAGTTCTTTCCTTTTCATTTTAGGGGTGAATCTGTGCAGCAGAGAGCTATGAGGCCTGTAAAACTCTCATTTGTATTCTGAAGACATTCAAGTGCCTGATTGGACTTCTGTAAAAATCTAGCAGGGGGTTTTACTCAGGATGAAATTGGGTAATATTGCATGAAATTGGGTAATATCACTTTCCTTATTTTTTTTTTTTCCACCTAGAAGTTATGATTTAGAAAGTGTTTATTTGAAAGAAATAATACTACATTTATTTGAATTATTTTACTAATACATTTATTTATTTTAAAGAAATAAACAGGGTTGAAACTGGCACTCTGGAAATTGTGTTGTTATTGGTCATCATTTCTGGGTAGGCTTAAGCATTACAGAGTTAAGCTCGCGTTTTACTATTTAATTAATCTCAATTACTAATTACTAATTACTAATCAATTACTCCCCCATCATGGAAAGGAAGAACAGCAGGTGTTCCTGAAGATCGGTAGCGTTACGACTAGAGATGCACCGGATGCAATTTTTTTGGCCGATTCCGATTTCTGATTTTTTTGTAAGTGTGACCTGCCAATACCGATTTTTGCCGATTCCGATTTTCTTTCTAAGAACTATAATTGACAGCATATACAAACAAAAATCTACTTTTCTTCCATGCAAAATTTTATTTTCATAATAAAAGAATTATTAAACATTTATTAAACAATTTCCCCCAAACTCCACTAAGTTACAGGATCTTCTCTCACTTAAACAACTCTCAAAATAAAGTGCTCTGTGACTGGAAAGAGGTAGAAATAACAATTAACTGAAAATGAGTTGCTTTATATAACAAAACAGATATCATTTTCCACTATGTTTATAAATTGACCTTTTTCTCTTTTTTTACTCGTCTCACAAAAGTCCAAAGATTACAAGCCTATGAACGAAACTGAAGTGTACAATACTCTTCCAAATATTAATAGGTGCAGTGGCTAATACTTAAATAACAAGGGTAACAAGTAGAATTAGTTACTGCCCCTTTAAGGCGGAACGCTCTCTCTTACTCCCTCACTGATGAGTGGGCAGTCGGTAGACGGAGCGCGAGCTATGATCATCACATGTATGCATGTAAAGCCTGGTTATATTTCTGTTGCTCTTTGCCCTGTTTTATTTATGTTCAGTAACGCAGTTGTTAGTGGAGTGTTTTGCAAACTGCCCCATGTGTGCGGGGGATCGACAACGCTGATAATAAACCACTGTGAAATATCAGATACGTGAGTTTTGCTTACACCTGGCTACAACCATTTAGGCTATCCGGCCTCTCTGTGTAAAGCGTTACACAAGGCACCTTTTCTTTGTTGCCGACATATGTATACTTGAGCATTAATGGCAAGTTTTTCTTCACAAACAGAAGCATCTCTGCCTTGTCACCTGATAATCGGTTTCTTCTTTCATCTATCACATGTCCAGCCAAGCTAAACAAGCGATCACTTTCAACGCTTGTACCTGGAGCAGAGAGGCATAGGCTCGGGCAAGTGGAGCAAGCGCAGGGAAACGATCTTTGTTGATCCTCCAGTAGGTCAGTGGGTTTTTGTGTTTTTGCCTACGACATGTTTACATGCGGCTGTGAGCGTGGCTGTGACGTTATTGCCTGTGCCGCTGGCAGCAACACGGACCGGCTCGGAATTGGAAAGACGTAAGACTGACCGGCCGATCACCGCTCTGGGCTGAGCATGCGGAAAATTGGCTGATTCTGGTCCCTGGCCGGTCGATCGGTGCATCTCTAGTTACGGCATCTTGTCTGTTACAGATTTTTGCATATCACTTTGTTCGTATTGACTGATCGACTCTTTTCATCAGGTTTGAATCGAGAAAATTGCCCGATTTTTCTTTTTCGTCCCCCAGTTATGGGTTCCTAATGAGATTTTTTAACAAGCTATCCCTATATCAAACCTGAGACCCCGGAGTTGGGAGGAAGTAATGCTACATGCTTACACCTAAGTGTGAATGTGTGCACGAATGTGTGTGCGCAAGGAATGATAGAAGGAATAGGGAATGGAAAGAATGATGACAGCAGCAATGAGAGACATAAGGAATGATGAAATAAAGGATGGATGGAAGGAATGATGAAATCATATAAAGGACAGAAGAAACGAGAGACTGATGGAATGAAATAGTTGGATGGGATGATGAAATCAAGGAAGGATGCACAGAATGAGGGATGGAAGGAAAGAATGAGGGACAGAACGAATGATGAAATAAAGGAAGGAAGAAGGACAGAAACAAGGAGAGAAGGAATGACGAAAGGATGGAAGAAAGGACAAGGAATGAACAATGGAAGGCATGATGAAATAAAGGACAGAATATATGAGGGATGGAGAGAGGAAGTAAAAGACAGAAGGAAGGACAGATAGAATGAGGGACCGAAGGAGTCATGAAAGGATGGAAGGAAGGATGAACTAAATGACAAGGAATGACTGAAGGAATGAATGATTGAATGAATGATAAATGGAATTAATGGTGGAGGGTATGAGAGAGAAGGAATGATGAAATAAAGAATGCAAGGAATGATGGATGGAAGGAATGATGGAAAGAATAATGAAATAAAGGATGGAATAAATTAAGAAGTAAATAAGGAAATGAATAAATAAAGGGATGAATAAATGAATTTGTTTGGAAGCACACTATCCTTGACTAACGATCACAATACGAGTCACGATGAACACGTTTACTATCTAACTCCATAATGATGTCAGTTCGTCATGTAGCTTGGCTTCGTGTGCTGGTTGTCGTGATGTTCTCTGAAGTGATTTGTTTGTTTATTCACTGATCCCAGAGGAGACGTTTAGGAGCTCAGAATTGCTGTCCTTGTCTCAGCTCAGTGGATTGTCCATGATGTTATATTATGTTATAATTCTGTGAAATTAGCTGTGTGGATTGTGATTGTGAGAGAAATCTCATGTCCATTAACTGATCATTTGTAACAAAATAAAACTCTCGCTTTGTACTCTGGAGATAATGATTGGGTTTAAATAACAGGGTTGAAATGAACATCTGTGCTCTGTGTATGATTGAGAATATTCTTCTGTGGTGTTCAGTCTTTGTCTTGAGAGTCACTTAAACAGTATTAATTAACATTGTGGCTTAGCGAGCACGCTTGCTGCAGACTTTCCTTTCGTCAACAAGTGCTGTTTTAGCTGTCATTTCAGAAACAAAGCTAACAGAGCAGCCTTTGCTACCCAACATTGTACCACAACACTGCTGAATTCTCGATTATCTGTGTTTTTTCTATAACGGCAACTCTGACAGTAGTGCCGCTGAAAATCACAGGTTTCTATTAATGCGCTCATTTTAATCCGTTATCATTTCTATGGTAACAGCTATTCCACATGGACTTTTATGACAGATACAATAAAAAATGGATTAAACAAAACATGTTATTTAACAAGTAAAAATATATCATTATTCATGTGATGTCACGGAAGAAATAGCACATGATGGGGCATGCTATTATAGGAAAATAATCAATGACTAAGTTGATTATATTCCTATGACATTGATTACACAGGTAGATGTTGACCAGCTATGGCATTACTGCCTGTTGCACCTCATCTGGTGCGCATAGGATTATTTCAGCCCTGCCACCATGCCTAATGCATCCAAAACCAGACAGGCCTTGTTATAGCAAGCCCCACTGGCACTGTTAATGCATGCTCAGTGCCAGTGGTTCCATATGGTGTTTTCCTGTTACATCCAATGCTTAGGCATGCTTGCCTAACACCTAACCTGACCAGAGCCGTACAGACCTTCCCAGTGAGTAAGGCTGTGACAAGCCCCACTGGCACCATTAATGCATACTCAGTGCCACTGGTTCCATATAGCATAGGTCAGCTGCAGGGTCGTCAGCCGGGTACCACCACTCAACAACCAACAATGTTTCGCTCCTGTAACCCCGGAACATCTCCTGGTGGTGGAGATGTAACTAGACTTAACCCCCTGCAACTAGACCTTGGGTTCGAGGTTACTACCCCAACACTTCTCCTTTCTCCTCATCCAAAGCCAAAAGCTGCTTTTCTCTGCCTCTTCAGCCAGGTCTTTCAGGTCTCCAGTTACTCCCATATCCCTCAGAAGGTGAATAGTTGATGTTCCAGCAAAGCCACGGCATCCTAATTCTCCCGGGTAGATGATGGCTCTCCAGCCAGCTTCCTTACACTCAGTGACGAGATCTGAGTACTTCAGCCTCTTCTTCTCAAAGGCAGCTTCTATTCCTTCCTCCCATGGAACAGTTAGCTCAATGAGGAGCACGGTCTTGGTGCCACTGGACCACATCACTATATCAGGGTGGAGACTTGTGTTGGTGATCTCACTAGGGAACTGGAGGTTTGTGCTGAGATCAACTCTCATTCTCCAGTCCTGGGTGAAAGGAACTATCCTCGGAGGAACTCTTGGCATGGCACTTGTGTTGCCCCCACCTTCTCTGACAAATTGGATGTGCTGAGACACTGGTGGAGGATGACCTCTGCTTATGACTTGTCTACACCTCTCCAGCACCTCGGCCAATCTGCTCAGGACTTGATCGTGTTGCCACCTGTAGCGCCCTTGGGAGAGCGCAATCTTGCAGCTGGACAAGATGTGCTGGAGACTTGCATTCAACAGAAATTAAGAGACAGAAGGAATAATGATGTAAAGGATGGAAGAAATAAGAGACAGAAGGAATGAAATACAAAAGAACTGATGAAATAAAGGATAGACAAAATAAGGGGGATGGAAGGAAGGACCGAAAGAATGTAGGGTGGAACGAATGATGAAATAAAGAATGGAAGGAAGGACAGAAAGAATATAGGGTGGAATGGTTGATGAAATGAAGGATGGAAGAAGGACAGAAGGAATGAGAGAAGGAAAGAATGAGGGATGTAATGATGAAGTAAATGACTGGAAGAAGAGGGACAGAAAGAATGAGAGATGGAAGGAATGATAACATAAAGGATGGAAAGGAATGAAGGATAGAAAGAATGAGAAGCTGAAACACTGATGAAATATAGGATGGAAGGAAAGACAGAAAGGATGGAAGGAATGATGAAATAAAGGACAGAAGGAATGTGGGATGGAAGGAATGATGAAATAAAGGCAAAAGAAATGAGAGATGGAAGGAATGAGGGATGAAAGGAATGATGAAGTAAAGGACAGAAAGAACAAGGGATGGAAGGACTACTGAAATAAAGGACGGAAGGAATGAGGGATGGAAGGAATGAGGGACAGAAGGAATGATGAAATAAAGGACAGAAGGAATGAGGGACAGAAGGAATGATGAAAAAGCATGGAAGGAAAGACAGAAAGAATGAGGGGTGGGATGAAGGTGAAGTTTTCTATAAGGAGGCGTTTATTAATATTTATGGAAGGAGTCTCCAGTGTCAGCGCTTTGTAACAGTCAGTAAGTTTTCAGTGAGAGGAAAGCCTTCAGCACAGAGGTTTTACACTTTCTTGTTTCTTTGCAGCATATAAAGAACAACTGTTTATAGCTGCTGTAGGAACTTACTTAATAAATTAAATATTGTATCTGTCACAAATTGCTGTAGTATAAGAGGAACAAAACACTGTGGGACATGCTCTTATAGGAAAATAATCTACTTAATCATTGATTATTTTCCTATAACAGCATTCCCTGTTGTGTTTTATTCCTTACTCAGTGTCTTTCTTTTTTTTCAGCTTGGCTTGTATTTTTGGCCAATTTCCCATATCTTGTTAAAGAAACATTATCAAATTAATTATTTAATATCCAATGGCTAACCTTTAAAAGTAAATATTTAATGCCATCCCAAACCACTGAGCCAGTGCGAATCTACTTCCAGGCAGAAATTGTGGTAATGTTGTGTAAATTCCTCTGAACAGGTTCTGTTAGGGATTTAGGGAATGAATGCCTCCTTTAATTAGCACTTTCCATCATTTATGTAAGGAGCCCTCAGTCTGTGTAATTTCACATCCTGTAACAACTCTCCGTATTCTTTATAGTCCATATCAGTGGTGTTAATTACACTACTTCATTTCATTGCCTGCTTTTGGTTACCATCCATGCATGCCTGTTCATGCAGTGCCTTGCATAAGTATTCACCCCCCCTTGAACTTTTCAGCATTTTGTATTGTTATAATGTGGTACTGAATTAGGGATTATACAATATGTCATGAATCTACACAAATAACAAAGTTGAAGTCAGACTAGGAAGAAAACAAGCAAAGAAAATGCCCCTTCAACTTGGACTTCATACTCAGAAGGTCAAGGTCTCCTCAACCCTGAGATCTGTAATCAACATGGCTGCACTCAACATCAACAGTAAACAAAGTAGCACTTCTTAACTTTCAAATACGCTTTGCTGTATATACTAGTATTTACTTTAGACCAATCAACATACAGAGATATTCGCTTGTTAAATCTATAACAGTGACTATACCATTTGTCCCACTTCCAAGTCGAACACAGCATTGAAGTGTCACGTCATCGAAATACCTCTTACCTGAGATACCCAACATACCTAAACAAACAGCATTATGAAGACCAATAAGCTATCAAAACAAGTCTTGGACAGAGTTCTGGAAAAATATCAATCAGGGTTTGGTTATAAATATCCCAAAGTTTGAACATCCTAAGAAACACCAATAAATACATTATTAAAACATGGAACGAGCTCAGCCTAGAGAAAGACATCCACCAGAAGTCAGCGACTGGGCAAAGAGGGCACTAATCAGTGGACCAGGTCTGTATTATGGGTTCTTTTATGTAGATTCATGGCATGTAATGACAATTACATCCATTTCAGTTCTAGGTTGTAGCACTATAAAAAGTGGAACATGGAGATACAGGGTGCAGGATATGAGTGTGTACTCAAAGCATGTTTATTACCTTTAATCTTAGAATAGCAGAGTGCATGGCTGAGTTTAGAACACAGGTAGATGAAAGCACCAAGCTATGATGCATAATTGATATCCAGACATTCAGGTAAAGGTCAAAAGCAGAGAGCAGCTAACAACTGAGAACAGTACTAGGAGATAAATAAACAAGGACCAGGATGACTGGTCTGTATAAATACAGAATAATGAGGGGTATTATAATATAATAGGGATGCAGAGATACCTTTTTTTTCTCAGGCTAATTACGAGTACATGTTTTACCAATAATGATACCAGTTTGAGTAACTTTGTTTTTACGTAATTGTACTCAATCAGGGATGTCACGGAACATATTATTTAGCTTTGTGTTTGTTTCCCCATTTTAAACAGTGGCCATGAGAGGCACACACATGCATGTTCATGTACTACGGCTACTAGACTCTTTCTTTATATATAGTGTAACATTAGCCTTTTCATTTTAAAGGGGTCATGACTTTTTTTTTAATATACTGTATATATGTTTTATTATCTTCCCTGAGGTGTAATTATACTAGTAAAGTTTTTTGCGCAAAAAACATACACAATTTAGTAATTTATGACCTTTTCCCACTCTGTCTCTGACCATCTGACTGAAACGATTGGTTTTGTGTCCTTTACCGTTCAGACTTCAGTGTAACCACCCACTGCTATGATTGGCTAACATCTTTGCCTATGAATTAATTATCGACACCCCCCGCCATAACACATGCGCAACTGTTTCCAGCGACTGAGCGGGCCAACCGCACCGGTGATGTAAATTTAGGTGTCGACGTCTTGCTGTAGGGGCAGTCATATTCGAATGCATTTGCCGTGTGACGTCACAGATGCCGCCACATCCAAATGAGCTTGGTTAGATAAATGCTCTTTTTGTACTGAGGAGGACTTATTAAGCTATGAAACCTGCAGGATATTTTAATGCTACAATGACCTCTTATATGTCAAAAGATCAAGGGAAATTTGATTTCTCATGTCATAAGCCATGTACATAAAGTGCATTAGCTAGTTACATTAGATAGCTTGGATGGAGTTTGGTTGCAGTGGAGAAGATTTTGTGTAATTGTCCATCCTTCGTGCTAAATCATTAAAAAATGTTAAACAACAAAAATGGGATTTTTAAACAATTTGTTAAAAATGCTGTTTAGATGGTGATTATCAAGCCTAAATAACATGACACGTAACTCATACTGTGAACAAGTTTTGCTAGCTCGCCCATAATGTCACTTTTTTTTTTTTTTTTGTAACAGATATGTCAACTCACGATCATTTGGTTATTATTAATTTTTGTTATAAATGTCACCCGAGTGCAAACTAACAGACACAAAACATTGTCCAGATATTTCTCAGTGATGATTGCGAACTCCCCGGAATCATACGAACAGCACTTTTCACTCAGCTTTAGGTGCTGTACCACTCACAATAAGCATTTCTTATGTGTTCTTGATGGCTGTTGAAGTGGAGGACAGCCACGCTGCTCCATTCCATCATCGTGCTGCAGCTTATCTCAGTCCAGCAGTCCTGGATCATTGGTGGGGAAAAAATTCCAACAGGCTGCTGTTGCCTGGAAGAAAGTTATTCATGTGGTTGCTGTAATCACCGAGAGCCAAGTCAGCTTCCACAAAGGCCTGGAAACAGCACGCCCTTAAAACAGACGAGATTTATTTTGTTCCATTAGAGCACTGTTATTGATTGTCGGTGACATCAGGATTTATAAGGAGCTCTGTGCTGTTGCGTTTTGAAGCCATTGTGAATTATTGTACATATGATTTACACACTTTAGATTACTTTTAAATTTTCATGAGACTCTTATCTCTGGAGAAGATTCCTGGAGAGCTATTCCTGCATTGAGTGATGCTGAATTTAGAATTAGCCAAGTAACTTGGGTAAAAACTTGGAGAGATCTTATTTAAGAGTGTAAAATGTTTCCAAACCTCCTGCCCACCTTTTAAGTCTCCATGAAATGGCATCTTTGCTGTGATTTGATTTTGTATATTGACACATTTCTTTCTGAAACAGTGTCAGAGGCCCCGGAACAATATGACTGCATTGATTCGGCAAGTCGAGAGGCACGTGAAAGGTCCCGGTCCCTGAACTTACAGACAAGTAAAAGCGCTTCTAGAATCTCACGTAGCCAACGATATTCAATACTGATAGGTAGGCCTATGTAATTGATCACACTGGTACAGCGACGTAACGAGTTTATACAGCAGCAGTGAGTATTCTCAGTACAAAGGGAAACATTTATGGATTGCACATTCTATCAATTTATGTGCTGTCACCTCGACACATTTGCCCAAAGCACTTCGAAAACAGCTACATTTGGTACGGTAGGCCTACTTACAATAAACTAACATTAACTGCACAATATAATCGAGAAAGAAGCATGAAAAAGCACAAAATATTCCACAAAGCTGTCATGTCAGTGTCCTCCTCCTCTTCCCTGTGTCCCTTACGTATCCATGAGCGCACAAATGGCTCGGGATTGAACTTTGTAAGCGGTGGACCCACAATGTTCAAAAACATCAGAGACAAGATGGTGGGGATGTGAAGGGCTTCACGCTGCGAGCTACAAATGAGATTCATTTTGGAGAAACCCTGCTCGCGCTCCAATGGATATCGGTATGGTATTCACAGAAGCCAACAACTGCCTCAGTCCTTCTGGAACTTTTTGTCTATTTGAGTCCCTGTACTTCCTAAAAGCCTGAATGACTGTGGGCTGTTCACTCCATTTAATTCCGGGCAGTCAATCTCACTTTGAAAGCCATGCACAGGTTGACAAGTTTAGCCTCATAAGCACTTCTAAAACCTTCCACGATCAGGCTAGCGTTATTACTGCTAGTCATGGGAACGGTTGACAAACTGCTTCATCAGTGACATGCTGCCGATCGCTGTCTTGGACTCAAGATTGCCTTTTAAGTATTTTGCTCCATTTTCTTACTGTAATTGTTTGTGTTCTTAAACAAATGCTGTTAATGATAACTGACACACTCTACATTTATGGCATTTGGCAGACGCCCTTATCCAGAGCGACTTTTATCTCATTTATACATCTCGTATACTCTACAGCATATGCTACATGACTGTAGGTTTTACTTTGTGACAATGAATTCAGGTGAACTTTGAACTTGAAATGATTTCGTTATGTGAAAGAGGCTACTGACTGGCTATTAGCGATACTTGAGCACCGGTGATATAAGGTTAGCTTTTTTATTGTTTATGGTGAATTAAAACTATTTGTTTTGATAATATTGCTGCGTGAGACTTTAAACATCCAGCTGCAGAGGTCCCGGATCCACATAAAAAGGTTCCGTAACGCAGGTGTGCTATATTTTGGTGGTACCGGATCCTGCAAATTAAGCTCTGTCCCGGAAGCTAAACAAACCTGACCATAGCTAAGTAAGCTAGCTAAAGATATAGAACAGCAAAGAGATTAACAGAATCCTCTTACTGTTTGGAGAAGCCCAGAAGGTGTATCTATATAAAGATGGAATCGCTTTCCCGCTTTATCTGAGGAAGCGATATATTCCCAACATTGAAGACCTGCAAGTTGGTAAAACACACCACCAAACCCACCCTCTTCAAAATGAATAAACTCCAACCATTTTTTCTCAACCAAGCAATGGTTAGAAAAGGGAATAGTGTGTGGGAAGAAGCAAAGCCAAAAAAACACACTGACAAACCATGTTTGCTGCTAACAAGCTACTCATGTATAGTAAGACCCATTTCCATGGATTAGACATACATGTATATGGTTCTACAGAGCATTTAACTGGGCAATCATGAAGTTTTTGAATCATCGTCATCAAAAAAAAAACTTGACCATCTCCCCAGACGTGATTATAGAAGACGTGTTTATAGTTTCACAGAACTATAATATTAGAATGAGAATATCTCCAGAACTATTTTTGTCATGTTTTTTCAGATGTATTATCATATTGGTGTCCATAACACTAAGTACAAAAAGCTCCGAAACACCAGTTCTGATTTCAAGGGCAATTCAGGGCAAGGCACTGAATGTGAATATGGTAATTATTTCAAAACAATAGATATCACAGTCAACCTTTGCCAGTTGATTGCTGATATGAATATATTTTGCATTGGAGCCTTTTAAAAAAATCTATAATGTACTCATGCAGACCAGATATTGTCTAATTAAATATGCATACATTTACATACTCGATAAAAATAAAAAATATTGCCTTTTGATGTTAAAATTAAAATTCAGCTGTGAAGACTCTTTGAAAAGAGAGATTTAGAGAAAACTTTGCTGGAATATCATTTCCTTGTTTCTTTATTTAATCAAGAACATAGTATGCACTATTATAAGAATATTATAAATAAGAATATTTTATGGCATTTCCTGTATAAAAAACTTATTTATCCCAGACTCTATTATGTCCTGATGCACCTTCATTTTCACCGCAACCCTGTTTTTTTTTGGGGGGGGGGGGGGTTTGAGGAAGTTGGTTTGCTCAGAAAGATTGACAAGAAAGGAAAGCCTGCCGTCTTTAAGAATGGCCAATTCACTTGGCTCAAATCAAAAGATTACTTCAGCGCTGTGCCTTGACTGAAAAATTGCAGTTCATCATATTGAGAGTCTAACTCACTTAACAGCATACAGGACTGCAGGCGGTGAATAAAATCCTGTCAAGTGGATTCATCACATCTCCAACCTGCTGCTTTCAAAAGTACTTTTCTGGTCCTCTAAGGAGTGCAGTAAATGAAGCCACACTGTATTTAGTATTTTGCATTTCTCCTTCACCCACCAGTCAGTCCATTGTCATTGGTGGCACTTTGCCTGTGGTAACGCCTGAGTTTTTCCTCTTGTCAGCCCTTTTTAGTTATGGCACCATCCGTACTTAATAATTACAGGAGTTACTCAGTCGCATAGGCACCAAGGCTGTAAAGAAAACATCAGTGCTTTCATTTAAAGCTACTGAGAACCCCCAGATTCATACACATGCAATGTTCATTATACATTTGCAAATTATTTTTTCCTACACAGAAAAAAAGAATTTCTTATCAGGACATGCGGTGGTAGGTGCTTTAAGAATTCACATCTTTTATGAGAAGGTGGTATTTCTAAGGCCTTGCACACATTAACATGGGTTCTGGAAGTTTTTATATTTTGGACACTGATGTTTTTAGTTCAGGGTTGGGGTATATTTGCATATTTTCCCTGTGCTTTGGGGTGCTTTCCTCTGGGCGCTACAATTTCAGTTTCCTCCCCCAGTCCAAATCAGCATTGTGGGTTGACTGGCATTTCCAAATTGTCTGTAGGATAAGCGGTATGGAAAATGGATAGATTGATGAAAGTTTCCCAAAACAGTGAAATGAAAAAAATGATAGAAAACTGTATGCCAGGCATACGCACCATTTGTCTGACCTATGACCTTTACATTATTTCTGGCATTTTGGTTTGTTTTGACCACATCAATGTTCATATGACATATCTTCTCAGGTGTTTTAATCATTTCAATGCAATTTAAATCGAATGATCTGTATGCTTTTGATAGGTTTTTGTGTAGTTGGTACAATGCTGCTGTATTTTAGGCTGAATTCACATCTACTTTGTTTCATATGGACCCATCAAACATTCATTCAGTGAGTTGGGACAGATGTAAACACTCCACAGTCCTGGTCTAATGCCAGGTTTACACTGTATAATGAGAGGAACCTTGTAATCGGACACCTGCTTGCACTGCACGACTCGATCTGTCGATGCAGTGGTGTGAAAACTGTAACACAAAGGCGCTCGGGCACTGTGTGAGACCACAGTTAAATGTCAAAAGCCGGTTCTAGACTGTGTGGTGATAGTGGTCTTTTAAGATTATAAATTGTCATGCTGTATGAGGTGATTTAGACAATTTTAGCTAAATTCTATAACAGGTTGTGTGATAATGTATATTCTCCACGTCAGATTATATGATGAAGATTCTCTAACAATAGACCTGTGATTAAGCAAAATTACTACATGACACTACTGGATTTGTTGATTTTTGCTTCATCTTTTGCCGCAGCATCGCTCACACACAGATTTTAATCAATACATTTTTCACACTGATAGAACTTTCGTTTCAGTTGTCGTTATTCTCAGTGGCACTAAATCCCCTGCCAGTGAACACATCACATTATGCATTCTACCACCACCAATCACACCCCTTTGACCAAAGAATTCTTTTAAAATGTGTGATATTCTTCAGTGAAAGCACATTGTAAAGCTGGCTTCGGTGCACCATGATGTATTTTATTACTGTTAAGAGCACAGGTGGTTTACACTAAAATGGCATTGTGAAAAGAAACCAATGCTTGCATCACCACAGTATAGTCAGGTTTGCTTTCAATATACAATAACTTAGGCTAATACCTTTTCACTGGACTTTTATGGCCAATACAGGGATACAGGATCACAACAACATGACGTTAAAGATTATGACAATAGAAATGGAAATGTTTTTGTTTTGTTTTGTTTTTTTTTTAATGGGAATGCTGCCTATGTGTGTGTAGAAATGCCAAAGAAATTGATTTATTGATCTTTTTCTGTGGGAACTATGGGCACACTATTAACTGATAGTTAACATTTATTGTAGATTTTCCATAATAAATACAGATTTTTATGACCTACAACGTTAAATCAATCTCTTTGAAAATCTACTAGAAGTGTCCTTAAAGCACACCCCACCAAATTCCAGATCAAGCAAGAACAATTTGGTTTGGTTGAAAACTAAAAACTGCTTAGAAAAATGTGGGTGAAAACTGCCAGTGCCTTAACACATCTTTCAGCACATATTCATTTTCTCTAAGGCAGTTCTAAGAATACTGTCGGTTGTAAGGCAAATACCACATTATAATGCGCTATCTTTTCTATAGTAACGACTTGCACAGGGACTTGTATAGTGGACGCTCCACATATGGAGTAATGGATTCAAAAAGTGTGTAATTGTTAATATGCTGAAGCTTTCTATGAAATGTTTATTGAACATTTCATGGAAGGAGTCTCCAGTGTGAGCACTTTTTGTAAAAGTACAAAAAGCCTTCCAACTCAGGAGTGTCTTCAGAACAGAGCGCTTTGGAGTTTCTCAGAATCATGAGAAGCTGTGATTTATGTCTTATTATTAACTTCAGGAAAGAAAACCATGGTGAGTGATGACAGGAACTTGTTTTGGCGGATCTTCCATATCATTGAATTGGGGATCAGCGTTGCACATATGTGCCACCCAACGACGATGTTCATGGTAACACCTCTGAGGCCGTAGAAGAAATTAAAACAATTACTCATCAGCTATACCCCGATGAGCATGGTGGGCAATCTTGGGGAGTGTTGTATTTACTTTTTGTATGGTTAGCTCCGTACATGCCCATGATCCTTCCAATTGTAATTATTTTAGTATTATTCTGTCTTTTTGGCCCATGTATCTTATGCTAAATGCGCTCAGTTATTGATTAATCAATAGCAGGTTTTGTTAATCATGCTTATGTTGCAGTCCCCATGAAAGTATTAATAGCTACTCACACCCTGTCTGGAGGGAGCATGTGAGTGGTGGGAGCTGTTGTAGGCTCCTGGATCCCTGGGCGTTCCTCACCTTTTATGGGAAGAGTGTATGCAGGTTCCTTTGGAACCTAAGAGGGGGTTGATAAGTTTAATTTGACCACTCTGTTTAATATGAACACTTTTCCCTCTCTGTCCCCTTGTTAACACTTTCTCCTCCTTTCCTCTCTGTGAACACCCCCTGTTTGCTGGTTCCTGTGTTGGCACCTTTTCTCTTTGTTTCTCTGTTGACTCAGGTGCGGACGGATGAAACCTATCACCATTTGTGCATTCCTCTGTCTCCCCAAATACCATTTGCATGCATTTACATACCTTCCCAAATAACATCTGCTCGTATTCCAGGACTTCCTAGAAACCGTATATGAAGTTGTTCCTGTCTTACATTGATAGACTTCCTGTTTCATGCAAATAATGCCCTTTCATGCCCTTCCACCTAGCCAATCAATAGTTAACCCATTGTCTCTGATGTGTGCCAAGCCTGTTATTTATTTCTTTGAATAAATGAGAGATCTTGAACTCTGTGTGTCTGTGTTATTCAGCAACTCTCCCAAGACCTTGGTGTGGGAAGCGTCTTTTTCTGTATTTTCGCTTTCTCTCTTTTTAAGAATCGCAACCCGAGGTTCATAAATCCTAACATATAGTAAGTACAACATGCTAAAACATGTTTGTGTTTATTAATTTGGTATAAGAGGAGCACTTTAGAAACTCCTTTTACTGGAAAATAATCAACTTTAGGCTGGTAAGAGTAGCTCAGCTTCATGTCATTGATTATTTTTGGATTAAACCCATTTAATTTAAGTAAACTGGTAATTAGGTAAATAACTTTAAGCATGTGATAATAAATATAATAATTCTGATATCGGTGGGTTGTGATTTCTACTGATGTAACTAAATTACAAAGTCACATACCCCTGGCTATGCTTCACGGACCCCAATCTGAGAACCACTGGTCTAGAGAACCTTTACCACTGGCCACTATGATCACTTTTGGTTAACATACTAGCATTTTGTATTAACCGTAGCTGATGTTGGTGAAAAGTGATTTAGATGTGCATGAGCAGTGGATTGGAGGAACCCGCAGCAGCCGAAAGTGGAAGAAGCTTAAAGCTTATTATGGCCATAGCAGTGGAACTGACTGAATTTTGGCCAAGCTTCAAACTGGAGCTGTCACTTTTCAGTGGCCGTGTTTTAAAGCTCCAGACTGGCACCAGACCTCGTGAGCTGACAGCTGATTGCCTCAGGCTCAAACTCCATTTGAAATCAAGTAGATGCTGATACTTTTGGAAAAAATAAAGTGTATTTAGAAAAGGGATGTAAGAGAGAATGGAGTGTCATACAGCTTTTACAAAAATGCCACATATATCTGTGAGAATAATAAATTAAAATTTAGTGTGTGGGAGGTGGATTAATTTAACCCTAATTTAATCAGAGTTCCCATTATCACATGTAACACTGATGCATTGTACACGAGTCAGCCTCTAATTTGGCAGGTAATTTTTAATGCATGAGTAAGCAGATTTGTAAAAGGGGTATGGTCTGAATAGCTTGGAGTACATGAATAAAAATTTAACAATCCGCTTTCCTGTCCTTGACGTATTAAAAAAGGTCAGAGTGCTTATTTTGTAGTTGTCGCTGATAATTAACGCTTGGCACCTGGTTTTGAGGTTTTGTTATGAATAGGTTTTGAACTTCTGGCTGTCGATATAGATTACTTTGATAGACTCAGATGAAAGTGGTATTCATAAGGTGCTTCATCCATCCTTATGTGAATGGACTACATAATCAAACAACGCTTTTTTATATGCAAACCCACATATCAAAGAAATAAATGAAAGCAAGGGGCACGGTCAGAGAGCTTTTGGACATCATTCATGTGTCTGAAGCGGCGTCTTTCTCTCATCGAGTATAGTGAAATGTTCTGCAAACTTTAAACAACCATGTTCGGGTAATGACTCAAGGTTGTGCCTGCTTTTATGACTCTTTCACACAGAGGATGACAAATTAGTGCTGGTTTTTGTGCTGTTCATTTTTAATGCTCTTTTGAGCACCCTTCTAGTCTACTTTATTTCCAGAACATTGAGTCGTTAGTCCCTAGCCACCTCAGCATGTCGAGTTAGAAGCGAGGTGACACGGTGGCTTTAATGGCAGTGTGGAAAATTTTCTTCAGTTGCGCCTCAAGGGGGCCCTTAAGTCGTCGAATCATGGCGGTGTGATATGAAGCGTGACTGATTCCGATCAGAAAGCCCACCTACTTTTGCAGCTTGTAGCCTGTTGACAGAGAACTGTATGATATCAGGCATTGACACGGCTCCATGAGGGACTGGGACATTTGACAGACCGTGAAATATGATGAAAGCAGTGTTGGTGTTATTTTGTAGAAAATAGTGTCCTGTACACCTTAGCCTTTTGCTACCAATGGTAGAGAAAATTCTGTGTTTACAATGCTGACAATACATGCTTTACTTTCACTGTAGAAGTTGGTGTCTCTAATGGCTATAAAATAGTCCACTTGTTTTAACCAGCCACAGTTCTTCTGGAGACTTTGACTTTCGCACTTGCTTCTTATTTTTTGCAGCAAAACCCAGCAGCCTTCATTGTGTTTTTTGTCTGAAAAGTGTCTCTTACGTAATACGCTGCTTTCTCCAATGACATACAAACATTTTTCTGTAACATTTTAATTTTGTGCTAGAAAACTAATGTTTGGGAATCTAAAATGTTTTTTGTACTGACTTGATAATGTAGAAGTCATAAAATAACAAAAACTATAACAAGGTTTGATCTACAAAAACAGGGTGCCTAAAAGTTTTGCACAGTACAGTACGTGTGTTAATTAGCATCTGGCCTGACAGTTTAAAAGGAATGTAAATATATGCCAATAAACCCAGTGCTGGTCATGTAATGTGAACTGTGTTCATTATTGTATGAAAAGACTGGATTGAGCTGAAGACAGTACACCACCACCCCCCCCCTCCTTTTTTTTCCTTATCGTAATTTTTTTGCTTATCAGCAGCCAATTAAATGATGTTGATCATAATATGAAGAGACAGCAGTCAGATGACTGATACAGCTTCTGATGTTTCCTATATTTTCTAGTCAAAATGTAGCTTTAATTGCCAGACAAACCACCGCTGACCATGTAATAGATTCTAGTGAAAGATGCTGTAGCTAGGAATCCAGTTTTGTCTTCAGCTAGTGAAATAGATGCCCACTTGGGTTCAGGTTTGCTGATTGACTTGATTGTTCAAGAGTGATCTGCTTTCTGGCTCTGAAAACACCAAAGTCTTTCAATGGTACGTTTCAAATTTAGCACATTTAAGTTTTACACTGGAGTCATGAGGCTAATGTAGCTACGAAAGTCATCAATTGTGTCTTCAGTATAAAGGTCAACCAATTGATGGGTTTTGTCATCCACACTGATAGTTTTTCTCCGGTTGCCTCCGTCGCGGGAGCGGCTGAGAAGGGTCTGCTGTCATTATACAGTACGAGAGCAGCCACTAGAGGCGAAATAAAAACTATCACTGACCAATTTTGTTTAAACTATCACTGACAAATTTTGTTATGTTTTCATTCAGTATCAATTTTAAAAACTAACGTTTGATTAATTGGTTATGGGTTAAGCTTAGTTTTCGGTATCGGTGAAATCCACTATCGGTCGACCTCTACTTTAATGAGTTACATGCAAACACGTAACAAATTAAAACGATAAAGTCGGCCACTGTGAGCTAGAACAGCTTCAATGCCACTGATTTGATTCAGCACTTCACTGGAACTGTACTTGAGTGATGAACACTGTTCTTCCCTCAGTTGGTGTTTTGATGATGGTGGTTAAAAATCTCCCAAAAGTGTTCAATCAGGTTGAAATCTGGTCAGTCTGAAGTCCATAATATATGATTTACATCCTCATGGAACCATTCAGTGAGCCCTGGTGCCCTGTAAATGGGGGACGGAGTCTTTCTGAAAGAGACCACACCCATCAGGATAGAAATGTTTCATCATAAGTGATCAGCCAGAAGAACTGCAGTATTGATTTGCAGTGAAAGTTTGCTTTAAGGGGCCAAGTGGAGCTGAAACATGAAGGCAAAATAAATAATCCCCCCTTTAATTTGTCACATTTCTGTACAGTACATGTTCATTACAGTTCAGCTTAGGTAATGGCTGTGAAAACTCCATAATTGCTTTAGCATGCATTTCTGAATCAATCCATCCAGGTCTTTTTGATTTGATTTTAACATTATAAGACAACTCCAGTAGCCTTTAGTGGATACAACAAGAAAAAGCCCATCTGTTCTCTTTCTGCTTTTCATTCCTCTGCTGGCCTCCATCTTTCTCACTTCGCTCCGCTGGAGTCCTCTCAGATTTTTTTTGTACTAAATGCCAAGAAATTCCAGAGACCTTGGCTGTCCTCTACATTTGGCAAGTTTAGCCAGATTGGGAGTGTAAACAAGTTTTTTACATATAAACATTGCTTAAATATCAGTACAGTGCATGTGTGCATTTATTTTGACTGTAATTTCAGAAGGCATATATTGTCATGAACCAAATATCATCACCATAATCTTAGCCATTCGGTCCGTGTATGTTGTGTTTGTTTATCATTTTGAAATGAAAATGGGAAAGCAACAGCTTTAGTTGTTACGGGTCCAAGCACCAAGGGTGTGAAGGACCCTATTGTTTTTGGCAGGATGATGATGATGGCAACGACGACGGTGATGATGATGATTATTATTAATTATGTATTAATTATTAATATTGACTAATTAATTACTTCATTTATTGATTTATTGATTTCTTCATTTTTGAGGTGCTCATGCGATCATTATAATGAAATGCTGCTTAAACGATGCCTTTTGGATTCATTGCAGCTGTAAGTGCGTTCCAGCTTTATAGTAGATTATGATGGCGTGCCCTGAGAACTTTTCTGATCTTTCCTGAATTTAACAAACCTAAAAACTGAAGCAAATTCAGACTTCAGACCACACCCACTTCCGGTTTAAATCCGAATAAGAAAACCGACAAACATTTTGAGCACTTATAAGATATGCATGTAAATATAATATGCTAAGATTGTTAAGATAATGACATATTGTTACACTCCTAATGTATTTATTTTATATTTAAATTTTTAAATGAAACGTGAATGCAACGCAGCACGCCCCATTCCCATCCTTTTATACAGGCTGGGTTGTGTGAATTTTAGTTAATTTACAGTCTTGAGTCCATGTGAATTGTTTTGATGTTGCAGGTAGTATTTGCCCAAGAGATCCCAGGAGATGCTAAAAGGCACAAGATGAAAAAGAAAGACCTGGCTGTCTGGATAAACAAGATTATCTTTTCTTGAATGTCGGAGATAAGTGTTGTATTAGATCTGCGAAATGAGGATTTGTGAGATTTTTTTTTTTTTTTTCTCTCTTCATCATCTCTCTCCTTTATGCCATGAAAAAAAAACATTGAGGGCACATATATAACCTCAGAGTTATTTTTTTCTGAACGCGTTGCTTGCTTTGGGAGAAAAACAAGCTTATGAAACATACGGAGATACATTCAGAGGTTTCACAGATTTTATACAGGATTTGCTACTTTCAGGCCATGACAAAAATATCCTTTGTTGTCGCATATATATATATATATATATATATATATATATATATCAGCCATTTTCTGAGCTGAAGCCTTTGCTACAGTCCTGATCTAATTTCGTACATATTTTCTGCCTGTAAGTCCAACATTTTAATGCTGAAACTTTATAAATAACATTATAATGCACTTTTGTTTGTCTGAGCACTGCCAGTGCAATAATACAATTTTCTTTCAGTCCAGCTGCTGGAGTAGCATGCGTAACATAAAACCTCTAATAAGTAAGGAATAAATCACTTGGGGGTGTGCTTTGGTACATAAAATAATCCCTGACAGTGTGGTGTGACGTGTTACCCCGACAAAGTTGATTATTTGTCTATAACATCATGCCCAGAAGTGTTTTATTGCTATTGTACCACATCAGTTTGCCAGTTATTATTGTTTTCTTTATTAATGAATGACACAATAATTATTATCCATTAATAGCACAAAGGTTTTCACGAAGGCTTTCCTGTGGTGGAAAACTTGACTCTTGACTCTTACAAAGGACTGACACTGGCGACTCCTTCCATAAATACTGTATAAACGTTTCTTATAGAAAGCTTCACCATTTCAATGATTATATATTTTTATTTTTTTTAATTAGCAACATGGCTGCTGTTATGGAAAATGAATCATATTTTGACCAATCAGTATTCTAGCTGCTAAAAACATGTTTTATAGTCTGGGAAATATGGCATGTTTGCTAACTATAATTAGGCATTTGTCACTTCAGGAATTTAAAGTCTAACATATCGTTCTCTGCTGGAAATAATTAAAATGACACCAGAGTACTGCAAAGTATGTGACTGCCTGTATTTTCAAAACTGCCTGTAAGGATTTTGCATTGTTGTAGTGGTTGGAGACGTCTCACTATCCTGAGCATCCTGAGCACTATCCTGAGCACTATCCTGAGCACTATCCTGAGCAGCGACCTCACTGACTCCAGCTCAAAGGTTCATCGTTCACTTCAACAATGTAATTAGCTTCCGTTTATTGTTTACTCCCTGAAGATAATGTGTAAGCTAACTCAATTTGAGCACAAAATTGCAGGCTGACTTTCCTGATGCCTCAGCTCTCCAGCCTGATTATACCATTCCAGTAATTAAATCTGGGCAAATAATTAACTGATTACTGCTGATGGCATTAGAGAAATTAACAGGCTGTAATCTATCTTGTGTGTAATTTTCCTCATGTTTTGTTCCTGATCCTCCGAACTGTCTTGAACTAATTAGTAACTCGATTCATTTGTATTTGGCACACTGTAATGAGCTGTTTTTTTTTAAAAAAAAAATCATGATTTGGAGCCCCGAACCACACACCCTAAAGTACAAGATCCCAACCCCAGTCCTGGAGTACACGCTGTTCTGTACATTTTAGTGTTTTCCAGGGTTGGGAACTTTTGCCCTAATGTGATTAGGTATCACAATCAAAAGGTATGCTGATGATAGTATATGCAAATAAGTTATACAGACCCTGGGATTTTTACACATAACACTCAGTTGTGTGGCAGTTCTCCTGGCAGAAACGCCTTGATGAGAGAGGTCAGAGGCCAATGGCCAGACTGATTCAGGCCAACAGGGCTACAGTAACTCAAATAACCACTTTTTACAACTGTGGTGAGCAGAAAAACATCTCAGAATGCACAATATGTCGAACCTCGAAGCAGAGCCAAGAACAGGAATCTGAGACTATAGTAGGCAACCAAACAGGACAGTTAGGAAAAACGTTGCTCTTTTTCCAACATTTTTCAACAAAAGGATTTCACTTAGGATTTCAATCAGCTCCCTAGGTGGTGAATCAGTATATCGTGTACATGAGTTCGGGCACCGGTTAAGGACCCTGGACAATGATGACTCAATTTCCAGTGATATGACTAAGTACTCGCATTGTAAAACGTCACCACGGGCATTTATCAACAACAGGCAGGACCGATAACCTTTTGACATTATATGTCATATAAATTTGTTAGCTTAATCACACATGTTTCTGTCATGGTACTTCAAGCAGGATCGTAGACTAGCAAGTCGATTTTTTAAAATCACTTAAACAATTAAAAGTCATTAGACTCAAACAAACCATATATAGCATATAACATCAAATAAAGTTAAAAATCGCTAACATAGGTAATCATTTAAGAGCTACAACAACGATTTGTAGATGAATTTGGCTGAGAGTTTGTTCGCCATTTTTTTTTCGAGCTGAGAGGCTTCAGAAAACATGATGTAATTTCCAGTAAGGGAACATAGTGAGCATCGATGCTCCCTGGTTTTTGCGGTGCATTGTGAGATTTTTTTTAGGGAGGAAAAGTTCCAGTGCACTGGAAGGATTTTGCGATTGAGACAGCCCTTAAAAATGGCCGACTCCCTGATCAGTGCCCTGACTACTGGACTAGGGAGTTGATTGAGACGCACTCTCAATAGTTTTTAATAACACATCTGATGTTTTATGGATAAACTGTTACTTGAACTCAGAATTAAGAATTAAAACAAGTATAAAAGCTTGGCTTTAAGGCCCATGAACCTATAAAGACTAGGTAAAATGACTTGGCATGCAGAAAATTAAATTAAGGAAAATTAATGATAATTCATTAAAGTTGCACAGTAATGAGCGTTATAATTCACAGAATTGTACTTGGAAAGAATAATAATCTGTTAATGTACAACATGAAAGAAAACGCTCTTTTCTGGTGATTTAAAATGCTGTAAAACGTCATCACTAAATTGGCTGAATGATTGTGATTTTAAAATTGAGCAAAATAAATGTGATTATTATCTCAGTTATTATAGCGCAGCGTTATTACAGCCTGTGCATTATAGATATAGGAAAATCTCATCGCCACATTATCTGCTTGTTTCTAAATACTTATATACTGTATGTCAGTGCCTCTGCCACATTAGCAGGGATGAGAATCACTTGTAAGCTAATGCTCTCCCTTTATATTCAACCCATTATTGCAGATTTGCTTTGTTACAGATGGCATTACATTTCTGCATGCCATGGGTGATCTAAGTGGGAATATACCTGCACTGTCCCTAATTTAATTGGGAATAGCGGGGGGCTGCAGGCTAATATACAGTAAATGTACACTGGAAAAGGAATGATCCAATAATAAACCAACCTTGATCAAGTTTTACTGCTATTTATTTATTTACTCATTAAAACATTTACATTGGATTTTTCATTAATGACACTGAATGTTGAAGTGCTTGATGTTTTGTTGGTTAGCGAGTTATTAGCAAAACCTGACCGTTATCACTTGTGTTTACATTTTTTTCATTCATATTAAATGCCACTGTAGCTGTGCTAGCAAGAAAACGCAAACGCTAACTTCTCACAGAAATAATGAAAATACATCACCAACCGACATATTAGCACCAGAATCACTAAACATCATTAATATTTCAATATAAGAACACTTCTAATGAGCTACAGGGTGGGAATATAAACACGCTGTTTTGTAAAAATTCATTTGTTGTTCTGTTGCTTCTTCATGATCTGATGAGAGAACAACGTTGACAGTTTTAGCCCAATGCAACATCCAGGTTTCCTCTGTGATGATGCTCAAACAAAACCTTACCTTCACATTCAAACATCTATTTTACATCTACACAGCAACCTTAATGTCAAATTTTATATTTTCCCGCCTTTATTTTCCCTTTAGTAATTTGTCCTGATAGACTTGATATATATCACCATAAAAGCATAAAAGCAGTGCGTAATCCTTGCAATATTTATACCTTTATATTTATGACTGATAAACTTCAGTGTCATTGGTATGGTGTATGAGTAAGCCATCTCCTCTGTTCTTTCTGCATATTAATATACAGTACTGTGCAAAAGTTTTAGGTACCCTATTTTTTTTTTTTTAGTACAAACTTTGTTATAGATTTTTTATTTTATGACTTCTACATTATCAAGTCAGTACAAAAAAACATTTTAGATTCCCAAACATTAGTTTTCTAACACAAAATTGATTGTTACAGAAAAATGTTTGTATGTCATTAAAGAAAGCAGCATATTACGTAAGAGACACTTTTCAGACAAAAAACACAATGAAGGCTGCTGGGTTTTGCTGCAAAAATAAGAAGCGAGTGCGAAAGTCAAAGTGTCCAGAAGAACTGTGTCTGGTTCTGCAAGATGCTCAATAAAACTTACCAGCTCATTTCCTCTTTATAATGTTAGCGAGTTGATTTGAAATGAAGTGCATTAGCCAGCTATTGTAGTTTAGTAGGGTTGCTGTGGAGAAGTGTTGCTTTCACGCACAGCTGCACAGAAGGACAGTTGCTTTCACTCACCTGGCGTTGTCTAGATCAATTTTTTTTCTCACCTAGCCAGTGTTTGTTGCAGTGCTTGTTGCTGCTGTGTACTGAACTTCTCATGCTGAGTTTTATGTTTCAGATGATTTATTGGGTTACTTGTATTACTTGTTGCTGTAATTCCTCCTCTTGATATTTTCACACGGCACAGTTTATAGTCTGCTTTGCTTTGATTGCAATCATTAATTGTGAAATACAACATACAGTATACTAGGCTTAAGCCGCGTAGTATCACATGGTATCGGATGCTGGAATCAGGACATCTTTTTTACGAGTGCAAGTGAATGAGCACAGTATCGGGTCAATACACAATACCAGTATCTGTATTGATGCATCCCTATCTATAACACATCCATATTTAAATCACATACTTATGTGTTGAATGTCTGTGTCATGTAATAATACATATTTATATAGTTTCAGGATACATCCTTCAGGATGATGTAGAAAGCCTGGTATTAGATCACTGGTTTATGACTTTTAATGTGTTGATGTGTATTTGACGAGATGATGTGTATTTGAGATAGTGTTGCTTATAAACTGGATTGCTGTGATTGCTGTGAAATCAAATCCTCTTATGTGGAATTACTTTTACTGGCTTTAGGCCTCCCAAACAGAGTGTCTGCTCAAAATGTTGGTCAAGCCTGACAGCCACGGATATGACAAATTAAAGTACAAGGGGGATACAGTGCGAAATATTACGCTGTTGACTAAAGTTTGATAGAAAAGATAGAAATGTGATAAAACACTGCTCAAACATTATCCGAATTCATTGATCTGACAGCTGTATAGAACCGGGCATGTCCTAATATTACAATCAGCATGCTTGATTGACATTTCTCCTAGCCTGCTACTATACACAATGCCACAAACTGCGGGAATAAGGATTGTACCAACTATTATGTACTATTATAGAGAGTGCAGTATGGCTATGCTAGGTTAGGTTAGCGTTTACTTAGTATTTAGCTTTTGCTCATTGGGTTAGCTTTTGCATGCTAGTTTGCTCTCATTCAATACATAACTTTCACTTGCTAGGTTTTGCCCCCCAGCTAGCTTTTGCTTTCATTTGCTAGTCAAATTGTGCTTGTTAGTTTAGCATTTGCTGCAATTTGCTAAGTTCTCCCTTTCACTTACTAAGTGAGCCTTCAATTACCCGAGAGACGAACTTTTGTCCCTTAGTCCCTAAGAACCCTGGACAAAAATTAGCAAGATGTTGGAGAGCGTTTTGGCTATATGGTGTGGTCTTCTTTCATTTCAAGGGAAAATATTTATGTCTGGCTAGTGTCTTTATTTTTCTGTTGATATGTTTAATTGCACAGTGATTCAGTGTGTGTATTGTGCTAGTAGGAGAGTTACAAAGTAGGAAATAGGGTTTTATTTTCTCTCTCTGGTTGCTGAACCTACTCGTTTGTGAGGCAACTACTAATGAAATAGCCTGGACATGAAATCTGCTTGTCCTGGGTGCCACGACTACTGATTCGTCCATCCCTGTGTTGTCTATCCCTGCGGTGAAAAAAACAATAGAAACTCCCATGGAAATTGTAATGGGTATAATGTGAATTGTATTGGTTTTAATGGAACCTGTAATGGTCCCTGTGGGTCTCTACTGGTAATTTGTTGCCTTCTATTGGTGGCAAGTTATGTCTAGTGGATACCATGAAGGACCAATAATGGTAATAGTAATGGTGTTAGTGGTTAGCTGATGGTTTGTAATGGTATTTGTAGTGGAAACCATTAGAATTTCTGTGATGGTTTCTATAGTTATTTCACCAGGGATGTGTATGGGACATGTTGAATATTCTTGTGCTGATTTGTCAAGTCAAACGCCTGTTGGTCCCTCCAAATTTGCTGAATAAATAGTTTCTGATGCAGCTCAGCTGTTGTGAAGATTAGGATTCTTGTCATGAAGAGAATGATCTAATAAACATTGATAGTTGGAGAAGATCGATGTTGATGTTGTGGCTTCCTGATATCTTTTATTAGGTTAGCATTGTGTCTTTTCCAGTAATAACATCTTATATCGCACATTAATCTTGGTAACATGCAGTGCTATGAGATATTGAAAAATGTTCAGATCTTCCACATCATCCCTCAGGAAGGTTTCCATTAATCTGGCCTAAACGGCATGTCTGGTGTCTATAATGGATAACAGATCTGAGTCTGAGTTTTGACCTCCTTCACTTGTTCAGAGTCGAAGCAGGCACATTGTATTCTCAGAGCTTCAGGACTTATTTTTGTTCCTGATAGGCTTTGAACATCATCTCTTCTTCCTCTCCCTTGGTGCCAGTGCTTTGTGCTTTGCCATTATCAGCCCTTTCATCCGTCACAGCTCTCCCAGCACCAGGGAGAAGAGCATGTGATTGATGCTGATCACTCTGGCCGCAGGGACATGGAGCCCAGTCGTTTAGTTTCTTATACATGCTCAGTGTTCTGCTGACCAGTTTATTGAACGGTATCGTGGTTGGATGCGACTGATGGTGTGGTTTAGAATTTGCACCAGATTTCCACAAGAGTCTGTGATCACGTACAGGTTCTGCCTTATCAGTTATGGGAATATTAAACCCTTATGTGACATCTGCAGGTTTTCCATCATCCAGGTTATTTCAAAATGTCTACTCAAGGTGGCAGAACTTATTTTATAATCTTAAAATCATTTCATCAGCTTGCAGACTTCGTAGGATCACAGCTCTAGTTACCTTGACCAGTCCAGTCACCTTGACATACTGCCACTAGATATTCAAATTTAGGGATGTTACAGTTTGAAGTTTTTACAGTGTGGTAAAATGTCACAGTTTCATGATGTCATGGTATTAATGGAGCAGTTAAAACACGTAAGCCTGTGGTAAAAATTAAAAGGAAAAAAATGATGATTAAATCTTAACAAAAAAGAAAGAAAGACCAAATCCCCAAATTGTTTGAGAAGGATATAATTGAGAATTAAAACAAATAAGTAAATAAAAAATAAATAAAGTTCTTACATTGGGCCTCACTTATCAGTTGTTTAGGAAAATTGTTTCCACCACAATTTCCACCAGATTTGCTTCGTACTTGTGTGTGTATCAGGGTAAAGCCAGAAAAACAGAAGTGCAAATTATTTTGACTCACTACTATGCCAATAAAAATAATTTATAATATATAATATTAATAATAAAAACTGAGTAAAGAAAAAAAAAAAAAGAGTGCTAAATCCTCCTGTCAGTTGATTCGGTTGTTTATGGCTTATGGCTCTGTGCAGACAGACCGGCCCGTCCTGATTCTTTTTTTGTGTGTCTTTTTTATGGGTTTGTGTTGGCTTGCTTTCTTTATTTTTTATATTCTATTATTAATGTCAATAATATAATACGACTGGTTTTCACAAAATGTTCTTAATGGTATTCTTAGTCCCTTCAAGTCAATAAGCTTGACTTCAGGTCAGTAAGTCATTAGTATTGTTCATTATTGATAATTTGCTAGTATTTATCAAGCTGTTGTTATAAGCTGAAAGAGAGTGTGGTGGTGATGGAAGTTGATACGTTGAGTAAAAAAATGAGCAGAATTAGCTAGCAGTGTGCAGCAATGCATTGCCAAAAATAGATGGTGGTTTTGTGTGGTTCTGGTCAGCAGTGTCATGTTCTTCTGTGTGCTTGCCAGCTGTTGTGTATGATAAAGTTACGAACACACTAGAAGTGGCACCAGAGTTAGAAACGTGTTTGGCACATTAGTGGATTACACTGCCAAAGGGTTTTCAGTGCAGTCGTATCCCCTGAGTCCAGGTGGAGGGGGTTTACGCGTTTTTTTTTGTTTTTTTTTTGTGAGTTGCAGCCAGAACGTGATCGGTTTAAAACGAATGGGTGGACAGTAATAGTCAGACATGTATTTTTATCTGTATTTTTAAAAAAAAGTCAGTAAAAATGAGGTAACCATCTAATCATATGCTGTGACTAACCATGAAACCATGACAAACTAACAGCCCTAATTCAAACATTGTTACATCTTTTAGATCTTAAAGTATCAAACCCCATAGGCAGACCATACACAAAACTCACATGCTGGTAATGGAAGCTGTGTATTTTCTTGACAGAAAAAAATGTAACAAAATGAGGACCGGTTTCACGGGTGAGCTACATGTTCAGAACAAGGAAGAAAATAAAACTTGAGGTCAATTTGAAATGTCTAGTGGTGGTAAAGTGTACATGCCTGGAGTAGTGGTTCTAAAAGAAAATTCTAAAAGGGAGGCAATAGATGTGTGTGTGATGCATGTTTTTTTTTTTTTGTTTTGTTTCTTTGTTTTTTGTTTTTTTTAGTGGTTAGCACGCTTGCCTCACACCTCCAGGGTTGGGGGATCGATTCCCACCTGTGCCCTATGTGTGGGGAGTTTGCATGTTCTCCTTGTGCTTCGGGGGTTTCCTCCAGTTACTCCAGTTTCCTCCCCCAGTCCAAAGGCTGATTGGCATTTCCAAATTGTCCATAGTGTGTGTGTGTGTGTGTGTGTGAATGTGTGTGTGTGTGAATGTGCCCTGTGGTGGGTTGGCACCCCGTCTAGGGTGTCCTCCACCTTGTGCCCTTAGTCCCCTGGGATAGGCTCCAGGCTACCCATGACCCTGTGTAGGATAAGCGGTACAGAAAATGGATGGATGTGTAGATGGTTTTCAGCAGAAAGACTTGAACACTGACACAATGACTGCTTCTGAGCAAGACATTATTCGGGACTAAAAAAAAAGTTAATGGAATCCCATCTATAAAAGTTATTAAATCGTTTTGTTTGAAGCAATTAGTGGTGAGTAATAAAAAGTCTCACATATTTGCCGACAAGCTAACAGAAACGGTCTGCGGTTGGTAGTTTGCTATGTCAATCAAATGACCTCTTTCTGTGAAAGTATGTGGGCCTTGGCTGCAGTTATTGACAATATGTGCCAGACTCTCTAGCGAAAGTTATAACTCTGGCTTGCTAAACTAGATGGCAGGACCGTGTGTATTGCATTGTGGTTGGGTTAGGGTTAGTCTAGCCTAGGGACTAGAGGACTAGCCTACTCTAGTACCTACTGTAGTTTTCAGTGTGATGGTATTCAGTGTGATAGCCCGTCTTACTAAACTCGTTTGAGAGTATATTTTTGATAGAGACCCCAAAGCACTTCTTTAAGTAAATCTCATTAAGGGGGTCTGATAATGCTGTTAATGTGATGAAATTCGTTGAAAATTGAGATTTTTAAAAATTTTACACTGACATCAGTAGTCATGGACCACAATTATAATCACACTATGTTTTGAGAGAGGTTTTGGTTGTCCACTTGTATAACATGATTGATAGGCATCTCAAACCAGCTATCAGGTCTGCTTTAAATGCATCTTGATTGTTTCTTGCTTCTTGAGAATCAGTATTGTGTCCTTATAAACATGACAGTGTAAATGCATCACATGTAAACAAGGTCTACGGTCATCAAGTTAACATTAATAATGTAATAGCTAGCTACAGTTCATATTGATGTAGGCTAATATTACTAGGATATTACTAATCTTTGGGCAGACGACTTCATTTTTTCATTTAATGAAAATGTTGTGAGCTGAAAATTATGTGGCCAAGATAACTTATTAATAAATACCTGAATTAAGGACAGAATTTGCTCCATTCATTGACTGTGACCTTATCTTGGACTTCCATAACATCGCCCTCTATAAGCTCAGTGGTAGCAACGTTCTGTGCTGCATGTGCTGATAAAATCTGTAATTCTTTACATTAATTTTCACATTTGTTTGGAATGTTACGATTCCACTGCTTAACACTCCTAGCAGACTAAACCCCTCCGCGCCGTCTCGCAGTCCACTTCTTAGCGTGTGAAGAGCACAACAGTGATTTATTGCATGCATTTCCACTTCAGAACTCGGAGACAATTAGGAATTGGATTTCTACTTTCACAGCTACCCCAGTAACCCTGAAACATTATCTGTATTCGTAGGAGTAGTGTTGGTATTTGAACTTCTCATTTTCTTGTAGTGCTTTAAAATTGAGATGCTGTTCTCAGTGATTTCTGAGAAAGTGGCGGATGTATTGATTTTAACTTTCTCTTCTTTCCCTGTCCTGTTCATTCTGCCAAGGCTTTATGTCAGAATTATTGCTGGGAGTTGTGTCAATTTTGCGATTTACTAGAAATACTAGAGTCCTACATATTAAAAACTACTATGATAAAAATCTTTAATTATCTAAATATTAAAAACTACTATGAAAAAAAAGGTCTTATCAGAGTGATCTTTGGGTGGAGAAATGATAAGTTTCCATCGTTTGAAATGGAAAAAAAAAAATCTTGTTTGCCCCCTTTTTAAATTTTATTTTATTTTTTTAAAAGGGTGCAAATAATTCTGGTTTGACTCTAAATGATGTGCATACAAACCATGAAATGTGCTGAAACTACTGAGAGTCTGTATAGTGTAATTAATGTCATAATGTCACCTGTATTTATTTGTCACCTGTGATTAAATTGCTCTAATCTGAGCTTTATTATAAATTATTGTATTAATATTGGCTCTCTAATGAATGATACACATTTTCTGGCACGTATCAGGTGAATGGATTGAGCTGTCACAGTGATTGATATCTGCACATCTAAAAGCTACTCACATTGAAAGACTCCAGATTTCCTATATGATATCAAGTGTATGACCCGTTCCAGGAAATTGGAGTCTTAATTTTACTTTTAGCTGACACATGTCTGACTTGATCAATATTTGCGCATGGATTTTTTTAAAAACCAGAGCTGCTATTTATAAAGCATCCTGGGGTAAAAGTACTTATCTCAGATTTTCCTCAACTATTTATAGCCTCCTTAGTAACTAAACCTGCCAGTTGATGCTTTAAGAGGACCATCTGTGGACTCTAATTAGGATTATTTTTTGGTGACAGCCATCTGGATTCTGCCTCTGCTTTTCCTATAGGTTATTACTGGACTTAAGCTCAGCATTGAGCCTGCAAGAAAATGAAAGAAAACAGAAGAAAAGGACAGCATCAACAAATTTAGACCTGTCAGGCATTGGGGTAATTTATGAACCAAGAAATTGTTTAGGGATTTTTTTCACCCCTAAATCACTATGCTCAGGTCCTGTAATATGTACAGTGGGTATAGAAAAGAATCTGGGATATTAAATATTTTAAAGCTTGATGCAAGTTTAACCCGTCCTCTAGGAAATATTTGCTTGATTTATGAAGCTCACAACAGAGCAGACCTGACATAATTAATTTCCACTATCATATTGTATATCCATGTTATACATGATGTATATACAGATGGTATAGAAAAGAATCACCCCCCTTTAAAATAATCACATTTTGTTGCTTTTCAGCCTGAAATGAAGACAGACACAGTTTTTGTTTTATCCAGCTGTATTTACTCAGTGTAACTTATAACATCCAAGTGAAAGATATAACACCATTATAATATGTATGTATAATATGGATATACAATATGATAGTGGAAATCAATTATGTCAGATCTGCTCTGTTGTGAGCTTCATAAATCAACCAGATATTTCCTAGAGGACGGGTTAAACTTATATCAAGCTTTAAAATATTTAATATCCCAGCCAGGTAATGATAGTTTTTCTTTGTTAAAATCACAGGTGCCTTGTTTTGAGGACCATAATTTTCTTTCATGAATAATAAATTGACTTGGCAGTTTCATAAAAAAAAAAAAAGTGCCACCAGAGAAAATAAAGCTACCTTGCTGGCCAGTGTTGCCAATTTAGTGATGTTTCACTACATTTTACTGTGACATGGGACTTTTTTGGACTTCTTTAATGACTTTGTATCAAAAAAAAAGATCCCAGCGACAAGTCTGGTAAAAAATTTGAGCAGATGTTAGTGACTGTCCTGCACTCGATACGGCTCTCCAGCTCACATCACAGCTTTGTCCCTTTGTTTCCAATGACCAATCACTGATCACCATTGTTACCAACAACTAATCACTGATCACCATGGTTCCCATTGACCAAACACTGATCACCATTGTTCCCAATGACCAATAAGCGATCACCATTTTTCTGATCACAGATCACCATTCTTCCAAATGACCAATCACAGATCACCATTGTTCCCAACGACCAGTTACTGATCACTGTTGTTCCCAATCACCATTGTTTCCAATGACCAATCACTAATCACCATTGTTACTAATCACTGATCGTCATTGTTCCCAGTGACTAATCACAGATCACCATTATTCCTAACAACCAACCATCGATAATGTGTCTTCACTTGCATTTGTCAGCCATTTTTCAGTGTATAGCCACATAAAAATGTAGACTTTTTAAAAAATGCACCAAAATGCTGCTGTGACTATTCTCAAACTTTTTAAACACATCCTCACACTTTTCCTTCCAGTTTTATACTAGTAATGTAGCACCTGAAGCCTACTAATGATTCTTTTCCAAGTGTCACATAGAAAGTGTTTCCTCAACCCTGGAGAAGTAATGACTCTTCTTAAAGTTCTTCACACTTGATTAGCTGGTGCATTACTTAGAAACATGAGAAGGTCTGTGTCTTCCTTCACTCCCTCTTCCATTCTCACAGACTAACAAGTATACAGCACACTTGTCACAGCACTCGTAAATATGGTAGACATGTCATCCAATGTTTTTTATTTTTTTTATTCGTTTCAAGATTTAATTCAAGATAATAAAAAAAAATATCACACAGATGCTATTTGACCCTGGATGAAAATAATATCAAATTAAGCTAACTAGTTAACATGACTGCAGTGCTGTCTTTAGCCCACTAGTCTAGATAATATTGTTTTACACAAAACTACTGTTCTGTGTAAATCAGTATTTTATGCTAAGACATAAGCTGAAATAAAAAAGTAAAAATGAAGGCTAGTAGTGCTAGTTTGTGGTTAGCTGATTACAGTTGCAGTCAAAATTATTCAATCCCTATTGCAAATCAGGTTTATTGTCAAAATTTACAGACTGTCAGCTGTTTGCAATGAACACATCAAACAAAAGCAATTGAAATAGTTCAACACAATAAATGCTTCAAGTGGTTTCCCCAAATTCAACTGAAAATGCAACTTATAATGACTTCTCCAGTCTCAGAATTATTCAACCCCTTCAGTGACTGCAAAAGACCAGCAGCAAGACTTGGTGGCAACAGGCACTGAGGCACTGAGGTTGAATAATTTTGATTGCAACTGTATATTGCACCCACTGCTGTTTTTTGTGCTTAAAGGCCATAATGTTAACACTATATATAAAAATAATATAAATAGCATTTTTTTTCTAATGTTTTGCATTAGAAAAGTAATCACATTTTAACTAAATATATCCAACTTTGGCTTAATAAGATCTTCCAGCTAATATTGAGCTGGATTTAACCAGTAACAAGCTACAGCAATGGATTGCATAATATCCCAGCAGAAGATTGCTTTCCTTATTTTAAGAGTAAGGCTACTTACTTACACAATTTAAATTTTTCATTGAAGTAGCTGTGTCATGGCTATGCTGAACACGCCACACTGAACTACATTACCCATCAGCCCCTGTACATCACATGACCATGTCACATGGCCCATTGATCACTCACACCTGTTGTACCCCTAATAAGCACCCCTATATACAGCTAGTTGTACGCTGTGTCAGAAGAACTGACAGAACTGGTTCAGTAGTCAGAGCACTGATCAGAGAGTCAGCCATTTTAAGGGCTGTCTTGGTTGCAAAATCCTTCCATCCTTCCATTTGCTCCATAAAAAAATCCCACAGTGCACTGCAAAAACTAGGGAGCATTCATGCTCAATATGTTCCATTACTGGAAATGACGTCATGTTTTCTGAAGCCTCTCAGTTCGAAAAAAAAATAGGTGACAAGCTCTCAGCCAACTTCATCTACAAATGTAAGTAACTTATTGTTGTTGTAGCTCTCAAATTATTATTTATGTTAGCAATTTTTTTTACTTTATTTAATGTTCTATATATGGTTTGAGTCTAACGACTTTAAAGTGTCTAATGATATATTTTATTTTAATCCACTAGATTGGATTTGTTCATTGCAAACAGCTGTAAGTCTGTAAATTTCCAATGGGGGTTCAATAATTTTGATTGCAACTGTATTATGACAGAAATACATGTGATTAAGATAAAATTATGACATAAAACTTTATTTTTATGTTTTAAAATTTGGTGTTTTACAATGTGAGTATGTAGTCATATCACTGGAAATTCAGTTCTCAGTGTCCCAATGTGTAGTGAGCCAGGGTCCTTACCAGTGCCCCAACTCATGTACACTATATACTGATTCACTACCTACTGAGCTAGTGAGCCGGTTGAGACGTACCCCTAGTTTTTCAGCACTAATTGTCAAGCTTTTGTTGTTGTCATCATGTTCGTGTTATCATTTGTGCTACAGCTGCTCTCACAGTCCCCATGTTTTGGCTTGTGTCCACTGTTACATTTATGGTTCTTGTTTTCACAGTTTTGGTTGTTTTTATTTTGCACTTTATGGAATAAAGATCTGCACTTGCATCCATCGCCTTCTACAATCCCTGAAACTATATTGCAGAGTTTTCCCTGTTTCAAGAAAAATGCTAAAAATAACAAAGCTTCTTGTGCCGTAATAAGTCACTTATTTATTATGCAGTTTGAAGAAATTGTCTTATTGTAAGCTGCTTTTTTGTGCTAATTATTAATCTTCAATTAAGAACGAAATTACTAGTCCTCTCAATCAAGAGACCAAAAAAACTCCGACTTATTTAAAATATCGTAAATAACCGTGCTTCCATTGCTTTTAATAAGCACAACTTGCTTAATTTTGGCATGTTTGTCTAGTTTTAAGGCCCATTACAGTCTTTCAGTGGTTAGACTTTTATGCTAGTTTTAAGAATTCTAGTCAAGCAAAATTGGCTTACCCCATTGGAAGATTTCTTTGCTTGATACAAGACAATTTGATTTTATTTAAGAATATTTGGCTTCTCTCTAGTAGGGCTGTTTTTGCAGTGCATGTCTTTAGGCATGCTATGTGAAACTGTGTTAGGATTATTTTCAGAATTATTCTTTTAAATGAAATGCTAAAACCACAAATCGCATGCAATTCTAAATTAATTTATTCTACCTGTTACTCTCTAAAGAGACATATTTCAGTCTAAATGTCTGATTTGAAAAGATTATGTGGATATAAAAAAAAAAAAAAAAAAAATCAATAATGCCCATGTGGCTGTATCTTTTTTTCATTCGACACCACTCTGTCTGTTATAGTGACCCAAGCTTTATTAATTCCAGCCAGGGATTACTGTGCAGTCTAACTCTGCTCGTTTGACACCTGAAATCAATGTTTGGCTAATCGGAGTGAGCACTAATGGAGCCTCCAACTCGGTATCCATCCTTGCTTTTCAGTGCACACTAAAGGAATGAAAGAAGCGCCCCAATTTCTTAGCTCAAGAGGAACAGGGGTTAATGGAATTGGTCCTTAAGGTAAAAGCCTGCCTGTATGTTTCAAGCTGTGGAAGTCTGATTTGTTTGGTGAACTTTTGCCTTTAATCCATCTCTGTCCACTTCAGTTTATTTGGACTATAATCTTAGATGTGGTTGGCTGTAGTTTGGCAGTTTAATCGATTGATAAACATAAAATATACTGGAACATGTGATTTATCCAGAGGATTTAAATTTTCCAACAGCAGCATTTTGCAAGTTTTGCATTTGCTAGAGCAGGGGTTCTCAAACAATAAAACCACCACAGACCCACTTAGTAGGGAATTATCCATGGACATTTTAAGTATGTATGATTATTTAATGTCTATAAGAGCCATAGAGCTTTCTATTCCTGAGCTTTCCACCAGCGGAAGTCTTTACTTCCAAGTTGGCATTATGGTTTGTTTTTTTTTTCTTATTGCGGCTGGAATTAAACCCATTCAATTCAAGTGACTAGTCAGATATCTATCAGAACTCATTAATAAATGTAGTAATTTCATAATTGTGGATTGTAATTTCTACCACTGTTACTAAACTATGAACCTCTAAAGAGTCTGGGATGTTTTGTCAATAAACATGGCCAAGAACCAACTATTTTTACAGAGCGAGGCAATTTGCCTGGCAGCAAACGTGACATTGTCTTGTTTACTTACCACTGACGATATATTGCTTTGAAAAGCTCATTTGTGTCACATTGTTCAAGAGTTTGTTTTGACATGGAAAACCATTCACACAGAATCTTGAGTCTGTCATATTGCAGCTTTCTGGAGATACTGAAGCTTGTGGCCAGAAAAGTGTACAAGATGACGTATTCTAAACATAAAACAAAACCTATCACCGTGAACCTGTGTACCTAATTTTCCCCTTTTTGCAAAATGTACTTCATCAGCCAGGACATGTTATTGTCCTTATGTCATGTCTCCTCACAAGACACTGTTTAGTTGATGAATACATTTTACATGAATACATAACTCAAAAAAAGAGATGCTGGTGAATGAACAACTGTTTGTGGTTGTTATTATTACATCTTAAGTATTACATCTTTAAATGTTAACACTGGCAAATTGCTGTAGTATAAGAGAAATAAAGCACTTCAGGATGTGCTGCAGTTGGAAAATAATCCATTTTCGAGGTGGGAACAGTAACTCTGCTTCATCACACCACCCCGTAGTTGATTATTTTTCTATAATCGCACGTCCCCAAGTCTTTTATTCCTTATACACTTCTCCATCTATTTACCTTTGTACTGCATTACATGCACATGTTGCATGATGAATGAACACCGGATACACACAGCAGCCATGTTGCATACTTCTGTAACATAATTCACCTTTGTTATTCTCATATGCATTGCTTCTTTGCTATATATATATATATATATATATATATATATATATATATATATATATATATAATAAGGCAGTACTGTGTAAACTGGAGGTGGTGCCTCAGTGTGAATGTTGCTACTACCTGAATTTGTTCCAAGCCTAATAAGCCTTTTGGGTTGTGGAAGTCCAAATGGTTTGGATTGAGTGTGTGTGAGATGTGTTTAATGGATGGAAAAAGGCTGCATGTGCTTTGGGTGGCTCAGCCCCAGGGACTCCTCCAAGATTCTGTGTGTGTGTGTGAGGCTGAAGCTCTTATCTGCCCATGGCAGCACTCTGGCACTGAGGCTCTGACAGACGTTTGGAAGCTGAAAGGGGCTGGAGGGCTTCACTCTCTGGGACTGCGTATGTCAGGAAGCAGAGAAACAGCCATCAAAGCTTTTCAGACAGGATACAGTAAACGAACATGTGAATTGTTGCTTCCCTCAGGTTACATGTCTGTCTCGGTGTATTCTCTTCTGCTGTGCTTTTACCTCTTTTAGTCCTCCTCTACATCACATGGTCATGTGCTTTTAGTAGGATTTGTATTTGTGTGCATGATCTGAGTCATGTCAGTTGGAATAATACATTCACAGAATTAAATACATCGACGGATTTGATCGGAACTTGTGTCTGATCTGAGCTGATAGGACCTAGCGTTTCAGTGCTAACACACGGTAACAAATTGGTGTATTATGTGTTGGTGTCAACTGCAAAACTAGACTAGATTACACGCAGTGGTTCCTTTCAGCGGGAGTTTATAGAATCGAAGCTCTGACACTTGTTGAGGACATGCTGATTAAGAGATAAATGCTTTCATTTATACAATTTGTTTGGTTAAAAAAAAAAAAAGATTGGCAGACATTCAGTTATGTTAATTATTTCACCAAGGTTCTGAAAATCTCATATTTTTGTATCATTGTAAATAAAGAATATATTTCAGAATGAGTAAACCTGAAAATATTAAATGTTATCCTTCATCCATGGTAATCAGCACATTTTTCTTTAATGATCATTTGTACTGTATATATGCACACATTTAATCATTTTTTCATGCCAAAACTGAGGTCATACTGAAAACTGTATTTATTGTTTTAAATGCATTCCCATTAGGGAAGGACAAACTATTCTCGATTGTATAGGATTTGTTTTCTTGGCGCATCTTGGCAGTTCTTGGGTCTTTTCCTTTAGATTTGCCAGGCTAATCAACAATATCTTGTTCATTTTCTCTTTCTTGTCCAGTCTGTTAGATCCCAGTGGCTTAGGCAAGGCCTAGGCTTTTGGGAGAAAATTATAATACAACATGCAAATATAAATGTTTGTAGTTTTGTAGCCAATTTTTCTCCACAAAAACATCTCCACTTTTCTCTTCACTCCGTTTTTACACAATATGCAGGGACGTAGCATTGCACATTTTTGGGAACGAGTTGTATTTTTGGGTAGGTTTGCATTCCTTTTCTTGGAATATCTTGAATGTCAGTCCTGTAATCAGTCATGTTCCTTCAGGCGCTTGTTTGGCTTTTTTTATTTTCTTCTTATTCTTAACATTTCAGGGATTTTTGTAGTGCATTATTTTGGTTACACTGAATTGGAAGCTGTTTAGACTTCTTGCTGAGAGACTGCAAATTGATTTTGTGTCCTGTGAAAACCCAGACATCATGCCTCAAAGTCCAATCTACCTCTGTTGTTTTTGTCAAATGAATGCCAATTTCAGGATGGATTAAAAGGGTTTCTGTTAAGGTGTAATATGCTTCTAGCATACAAGTCAAAAAAGTTGTGCAGCTGAAATCTGTGTGGTGAGACAACACAAAAAAAAGAGACTCAGATTGTGGAAAACCTTAGGGACATGTATTGGGCTCTGGTTCAGAACAAGTCAGTGACTCGAGTCGTGCTGCCTTCAGCTCGGTGTCCTTCATCACATTTAGAACCTGTCAGGCTGAGACGAGGTCTCGAATCCACCGGCGCCCATTAGCGAGGTCCATGGGGAAAACAAATCCTTAGCCTTATAGACCTGGTGACTTTCAGCTCTCGTTTTTCAGTGTTCTTCTAGAGGTCCACAGTTATATAACTGAGAGTTTAAACTGAAAGATTGCACCAATGTTCTTTATGAAGAAATGTGATTAATTTGCCACTTGTTTTAACCCCCAAAAAGCACTCGACTCTGGTTTGTGATTAGGTTGAATATTTTTAGAACTGAAATAGAGAGACAGTAAGTTCCCATGACAAAGAACAAAAACAAAAAAGTTTATTGTGGCTGCTGACCATATGATCTATGCTGTACTACTCCAGCATCCATGGCTCCGGCGATACAAACTGCACTGTGAGCAAAGATTTTGAATAAGACCTAAGTGTAGTATTAAGCAGTATGTAGTTCCACCTCATGGTCAGTCCACACATATGAATTCTTGTGGTTACTCAAGATGAAAGAATGAACTTTTGGCTGTGTTGGTGTTTTGTGACATTTTTCCTTCTCTACTGCTCAGTGCACACACTCGATGTTATTCTTGAGGTATTCGACATAACGGTTCATAACATGCTGTCCCTGCCTAACTGGCTGGCTTGGTCATGTGAGCATTTCAAATAGTTTTCTAAACGTTTTTAGGTTTTCAAATTTTATTTTTTTAAATAGAGGGATTAAAAACTATTGTCAAAAATATGTAAACATGTTGGCGAGGCCTGAGGTTGCTTTTTTTTTTTTTTTTTTTTTTTTTTTTTTTTTTTTTTTTTTTTTTTTTTTTTTTTTTTGAGCGTTGTGTCCAAGCACAACACTGACACTCCAGGTTAACCAATCGTGACCACCCTGGCAAGATTCACTACATTAGTAATGTAGTATAGAATTGTATTTGTTTACATAGTTTTTGTAAAGGGTAAATTTTGTCGTATATCTCAGTAATGTTACTTGTGTGATGTCTTCCTTTTGCAATTTTGTATAACTTTTTTTTTTTTTTTTTTTTTCAGTCTAAAAGCAAAACGGAAATTGGATTTACAAAACTGAATGTTGAAAAATGTCTATTTAAAAACGGCAACAAAAAAAAAAAAACCTACGCAACAAAAAAGAAAGTTTAAAAAAAAAAAAAAAAAATCACAATTTGATATGTATTAGCTGGACTTTTTTTTTTTTTTTTTGGTTCACTAACCTATTTTTTTAATTTGCATAATATTGCATGTTATGTCTATATGCATCTTTTGCAATTGTTTGCAATCAATTTAATTTGCAAAATGTGTATATTTAGTTAAACTATCAATCTCAATTAGCCTTCTGCAGTTCTCTTCGAGTTATATTTTTTAGAATTCTCCAGGGTCATGTATTTGTTCCTTTGGACGATACTTCTTTTTCAGTCCCTTGTATTCCTACAGCTTCTTGTGTGTACTCTTTTTGATGTTACCTCTGGATTTCATATCCGTCACCACTGCTGTTTGCTGTTTTGTCTCTTTTATCTATAATTGCTATGTCGAGTTTGGTTCAGTGTTACTTGTTTTATGAGCAATCTCCAGGGAACTGTAGATAAGCACTGTGTGTATATATAATCCCTTATCAATAGGTTCTTTATTATAATACTAACATTTTATTGCTTATAATGATTCAAGTCTAGTAGAGATCAGTCAGTTTTGCTGACTGGTCCCCCAGTGTTTCTCACTGATTATCATGTTGCCACTTTTATGTGGCATATTGCTTTTATTTAAGATGTTTATGTGAATATTTCCATTTTGGTCTCTGTAGGAAACTGCTTCTGTGATGATAAAGACGCTATTAAATGAGTGAGAAAACGGCCGAGGATTTGAGACGATTTCAGAACCCCAGGATTGGTAAGACATCCAGCATCTTTTTGTTGGTGGTGTTTTTTTTGCCAGAGTAGCTTTTATTCTCACACGGCTTTTTTTCAAGATTTAAATAGGAAGGCTATATTTTAGGAATTACAATGTGTGCTGTTACTGTTATAAGCCCAAAGTTTATCTTTCTAAAACTGCACATCTTGAAAGTGTTGTATTCCTCTCCTATCACGGCTATTTGCCAACACTAACAATTCATTTTTTTATTAAAGAATCAGACATCGTGTGTGTGTGTGTGTGTGTGTGTGTGTGTGTGTGTGTATGTGTGTGTATATATATATATATATATATATATATATATATATATATATATAATTTTAGCTGCTTCTAGTTATGTTTAATGTTGTGAAACGTCCTTGACACAAGTTAGTTCCTTTTATCACTTATGTTATAGCAGTTAAAACATGTCATTACTTCACCAACCTTCTCTTTATTTTCTCTCCCTTAAAGATAATAAACAGTAAATGCAACTTTGTCACGTTACGAAGAAACTGCAATCTATTATGTCCTGAAGATTTGCATGTCGGAAAACATAACTTTATAAACCTGTGATTTGCAGCTTCAGTACTGTCAGAGCTGCTGCTGTTGTAGAAAATTAATCAACAGCTTCTGACCAATCAGTTTTTGGAATTCAACAACACTGTGGTATAAAAATAAATAAGAAGAATTAGATTCCACATTCATGAATTACAGCAAATGTTCAATATCTTGAATGTTCACTATTCATGATTCTGCACTATTTCTAGTTCCCTATTTAAATGTAAGCAGATTTTTTTATATTGAACATGTTAACTGCTTTGTACAAAAGGTCAGATTTTCCTCATGCCTAATGCCTAATTAAAACTGACGCGTGTGTTCAGACGACACTCTGATGGATTTGATCTAAAATAGATTCAAAGGTTTTACACAAACTTGTGGAATCTGTGCCAACTCGAGTGCACACTGTCATTAAAGCAAAAAAGGGACATACCAAATGCTAAAACTCTGACATTCATGTAAATATTTCAAAGATTCTACTTTTCACTCAAATTGTTGTCAGTATCATTTGTAATGAAAACTGTTGTATTAAATTAGAAAAGAATGCAAAATAGAAGCATTTTCACTGGTGCTCTCAGGCTTTTGGACCCCACTGTATATATTGCTCAATATTGTCTTGGAGTGTGTCAAGACTGTGCTACATCTGCTGACCAATCCAATGTGACCATTTATTTAGTACAGATCAAAACATTTTGGTGTGAAGTGGACATGCTAAGTGATTTAGTGTTATTCAGTATTAAATGTTGATATGTCACAGATGGTGGATTGAGACTTCCTCCAAATGGTGAATTGTTGCAGCTGTGAGATTACACTGGTCCTGGCTCTTAAAGATCACATTTTACGATAACATTAGGACAATATAACAATTAATTAGTCATGTTTATAAAGGAATACATTTACAGCCCCCCCCCCCCCCCCCCAAACTATTGGAATGACCAGGCCAATTCATTTGTTTTTGCTGAAGCCTGAAGACATTTGGATTTGAGATCAAAGGATGAATATGAGAAGAGAGTTTAGAATTTCGGCTTTTATTTCCTGGTATTTATATGTAGATGTGTAAAAGAACATAGAACAGAACCTTGTGTATCAGACCACCCAATTTGTAGGTGAGCAAAAATATTGGAATGTGACTGACCTCTTGTTACCCAGGTGTGTCCTGATAGACTGATTGTGTAAACAATAAATAGCTCTGAATGTCTACTCTTGGCTTTAGCCTTCAGTTTCACATGTGAACACTGCATTTGCTGTTAAAAAGGATAAGCCAACACGAAGATCAGAGAGCTGTCTATGGGAGAAAAGCATGTACAAAAAGGTTCTATGTTTTATGTTAACACATCTAGATGTAAATACCAGGAACTAAAAGCTGAAATACTGAACTCTCGTCTGATATCCATCTTTTGATCTCAAACCGAAATGTATTTGGTGCATAGAACAAATAAACGAATTGGCCTTGCCGTTCCAATAGTTTCAGAGGGGTTCTCTATAAGAGAGGAATGAGATTGCATATCATGTACAGACAGGTGACAAATTAAAGGGAAATACAACATAAAATGCCTTAGTAAGGTGTTTAGGCCACCACAAGCTGCCAGAAAAGCTTCAGTTCATCTTGGCACAGATTTAGGACTGTACTGCAGCAATGAACACCATTCTTCGTAAAGATATTCCCTCAGTTGGAATCTCCAATAGGTGTTTAGTAGGGTTGAGACGTGAGAAGGCCAAAGCATATGATTTATGTAATTTTCATCCACATCCTGCACATTCGAGTTTTTTTTTTAAAGATATGTCTGAATGAAGGCGACATTCAGACATATCTTTAAAAAAAAAACTCGATCAACACTCTTCTTGGTAAACAGACAGATGTGGCAAAATTAAAGAGAACAAAAACAGTTTACATGTATTATTACTCTTGGTGTCCACAATCAACTAGGCGAGTGTGAGTATTATTGGGAGATGATGTGTGCAAGCTTCTGAATGAACCTTCCAAATACTGAATACAGAAATGAATGTGTACTTAATTTATGAATACTTGAGTATTTAATTTATCCGGGTCAGCCCAAAGAATACGGATTTGTACTTTTACATTTCCTTTAACTTACTTATGTACTGCAACTCTGATCAGTTTGGTGAACCTGAGGTGTAGAAGCTCAGCTCCATTGTTCCCCCACACAATAGAACACCTCAAGCAGTCCCAGCATTGCTCCACTTCACCTGCCTACCACAAGCCTTTTCCCATCAGTCACACACTTGTGCATGGTTGGTGACTGAGTGGCAAATTTTTTTCCTGAATGTTCGGCCATGCATCCTGTGGTGTTGAATCTGCTGATCACAGAACTGCTTGATGTCTTTTCTTTTCACGTTTCACTTTTTAGATTTATTGCTGTGCACCTCATAAGTTACAGCATTTGGCTCTCGTTTTTGACCAGACTGTATGACATATGGCATCATATGGAGCTGCTCGATGCCTCCAGTCCATTCATCACAGAGGCTACCTGACTTTTCATCCTGATTTGTCTAACACTGATCTTTTATTCTGGTATGAGGGGAAATACTACTACTACTACTGCTGCTACTACAAAACTGTTACTACAGGTGCATCTCAATAAATTAGAATGTCGTGGAAAAGTTCATTTATTTCAGTAATTCAACTCAAATTGTGAAACTCATGTATTAAATAAATTCAATGCACACAGACTGAAGTAGTTTAAGTCTTTGGTTCTTTTAATTGTGATGATTTTGGCTCACATTTAACAAAAACCCACCAATTCACTATCTCAACAAATTAGAATATGGTGACATGCCAATCAGCTAATCAACTCAAAAAACCTGCAAAGGTTTCCTGAGCCTTCAAAATGGTCTCTCAGTTTGGTTCACTAGGTAAATCACAAACATTCACTGCCAAAGAAGCTGGCTGTTCACAGAGTGCTGTATCCAAGCAAGTTAACAGAAAGTTGAGTGGACGAAAAAATTGTGGAAGAAAAAGATGCACAACCAACCGAGAGAACCGCAGCCTTATGAGGATTGTCAAGCAAAATCGATTCAAGAATTTGAGTGAACTTCACAAGGAATGGACTGAGGCTGGGGTCAAGGCATCAAGAGCCACCACAAACAGACGTGTCAAGGAATTTGGCTACAGTTGTCGTATTCCTCTTGTTAAGCCACTCCTGATCCACAGACAACGTCAGAGGCATCTTACTTGGGCTAAGGAGAAGAAGAACTGACTGTTGCCCAGTGGTCCAAAGTCCTCTTTTCAGATGAGAGCAAGTTTTGTATTTCATTTGGAAACCAAGGTCCTAGAGTCTGGAGGAAGGGTGGAGAAGCTCATAGCCCAAGTTGCTTGAAGTCCAGTGTTCAGTTTCCACAGTCTGTGATGATTTGGGGTGCAATGTCATCTGCTGGTGTTGGTCCATTGTGTTTTTTGAAAACCAAAGTCACTGCACCCGTTTACCAAGAAATTTTGGAGCACTTCATGCTTCCTTCTGCTGACCAGCTTTTTGAAGATGCTGATTTCATTTTTCAGCAGGATTTGGCACCTGCCCACACTGCCAAAAGCACCAAAAGTTGGTTAAATGACCAAGGTGTTGGTGTGCTTGACAGGCCAGCAAACTCACCACACCTGAACCCCATAGAGAATCTATGGGGTATTGTCAAGAGGAAAATGAGAAACAAGAGACCAAAAAATGCAGATGAGCTGAAGGCCACTGTCAAAGAAACCTGGGCTTCCATACTACCTCAGCAGTGCCACAAACTGATCACCTCCATGCCACGCCGAATTGAGGCAGTAATTAAAGCAAAAGGAGCCCCTACCAAGTATTGAGTACATGTACAGTAAATGAACATACTTTCCAGAAGGCCAACAATTCACTAAAAATGTTTTTTTTTATTGGTCTTATGAAGTATTCTAATTTGTTGAGATAGTGAATTGGTGGGTTTTTGTTAAATGTGAGCTAAAATCATCACAATTAAAAGAACCAAAGACTTAAACTACTTCAGTCTGTGTGCACTGAATTTATTTAATACACGAGTTTCACAATTTGAGTTGAATTACTGAAATAAATGAACTTTTCCACGACATTCTTATTTATTGAGATGCACCTGTACTTCTACTATGCTTGCTATTACAAAACTGTTACTACTGTGATGATGATGATGATGATAGTTATTATTATTATTACTACTACTACTAAATAAGTTCAAGTACTACTACTACAACTATGCCCACTAAAACATTTCTACTTCTACAAGTACTACTACCACTACTACACCTACTACTACTACTGATAATAATAATAATTCTACTACTAATAATAATACTATTACTTTAATATTACTACTGAACTATTACTACTTCTGCAAGTACTACAAATTCCACTGCTAACACATTTTTGCTTCTACAACTACTGCTGCTGCTACTACTACTAAAAATATAAATACTTCAAGTACTACTACTGCTAATAATACTTCAAGTACTACTGAACTATTACTGCAAGTACTACAACTACTACTAATAGTAAAACTACTACTACTAATAATACATTACTACTGAACTATAACTACTTCTACACGTACTACAAATTCCGCTACGAACACATTTCTACTTCTACAACTACTACTAATAATAGTAAAACATCAACTACTACTGCTACTACTACTAATAATGATGATGAAGAAACTACTACTGAACTTTTACTACCTCTACAAGTTCTACCACTACGTTTAATGATATGTAATTCTAAGACCTACTTGCTTTTTTCTCATCTTTCTCCAAATGTTCTGCCTTTCAGACTGATTTTGTTAAATGATCTTGAGCTTAGAAAAGAAACAAATGTTATTGTTAATTGAGGCAAAATGCAGCACAAGCATATACCTGATCAGTTCCTCCTAAGTCCCTCTATGGCTTTCAGAATCGTTAACTGCTGAGGGACTTCTGCCCCCAAACAACTGAGGAATGGAGTATCAAAATAAAAATTAATTTCTCTATAGTTGAAAAGAGCCCATGCAGTGATCCTCTCCATATCAATCTCGGGGTTTTTCTGCCACTGGCTTGTGTTGTCTAATGAGTTTGCAGGTCATTTGTTATGGTGTGTGTGAGAGATGTTTTTGCCAGGATGCTCACCTCCTGCCTCAGCTAATTGAATTATGATTGATTCCAGTGAGAGGCCATAATGGGTAGAGATAAATGCATGATTTGCTTCTTCCTATCATCACTGAGGTTCTTGTGTTGGCACAGAGTGTATTGCGGACTGGCATGAAAAGCAGAGTTTCCCTTCTACAAATACAACATTATTACAGGTGCAGGATTTATGCTAACCAGTAAACTGACATGCATCACATTGTGCCTTGCTTACCGGACTCTTTATATACCTGTAGTGTGCATGTAGTCACTATACAAAATATTGATCAAGATTCTTAGTTTGAATCACAGATCAGACACGGATGGTGATCTGAAGATATTCAAGCCAGATGCTCTTATCCATTATTAGTCAGGTGCCATTTATAACTTCCGATGTTGATGCACGCAAATTAATGAAATGTAGAAATTAGGATTATATCCACCATGTGTATACAGTATTATGCAAAAGTTTTAGACACATGCAAAGAAATGCTGTAGATTTAAAGATGCTTCAAAATAATGAAATTAAATGTTTCTACATTAAAAAAAAATAAAATAAAATGAAATGCCGTAAAGAGCAGTAAACAGTAGTAAATAAAACAAAGTCAATATTTGGTGTGACAAAAAAAATAAATAAAATAAAATGAAGATAGTAGTCTCCGGTACAATTAGTGCAGTTTTATAAGGAAATGAGCTGGTAAGTTTTATTGAGCATCTTGCAGAACCAGCCACAGTTCTTCTGGAGACTTTGACTTTCGCACTTGCTTCTTATTTTTGCTGCAAAAAGTGGTCTTTTACGTAATATGCAGCTTTCTTTAATGACATACAAACATTTTTCTGTAATGTTTAATTTTGTGCTAGAAAATGAATGTTTGGGAATCTAAAATGTTTTTTGTACTGACTTTGTAGAACAACATAGACCAACCACTGAAATATAAAACTGAATAATGGGACTTTATTGGGAAGGTCGTAGCCTTGAGGTCCATGGCAGCATTGCTTCAAATGTTTAAATGATTATTTGTGATAACAGAGATCAGGCATGAATCACTTTATAAGCATTTACTAATGGTAGATTTAAGAAATATAAATTTTCTACAGATGATTTCGAGCCAAAAGCACAACTAAAATTGACCAGCAGAAAAAAAAAAAAAACCTGACTTATTTTCTTTTTTCTTTTATTTATTTATTTTTTTGTAATATATGGCAAATTCTGAAGAGAAATGAGACAAAATACATTTTGTAATTAGCATTGAACTTCTTTCCCCCTACTTATTAGTAGGAAGTCTTGTTTGTCTTCATTTTACTTAACAAGTATATAAATTATTACAACTGAACACATACAAAGTAAAAATTAAGTCAAAACAACATTTCCTAAATGATGTTCTCTTCCAAAGCATAAATGCTTCATCCAATGTATGTGAGAGAACCTGTGAGATGTTGTTGTGGATGAATCTGCTGACAATCAATAATATAAAATCATGTTTTGGTCAGAATTGGATTTCTCTTCCTGTAATATACACTGACATGGTCATGGTGGCTTAGTGGTTAGCATGTTTGCCTTGCACCTCCAGGGTTGGGGGTTCGATGTGCGTGGAGTTTGTATGTTCTCTCTATGCTTTGGGGGTTTCCTCCGGGTACCCTGGTTTCCTTTCCTTATCTAAAGACGTGCTGTAGGCTGATTGGCATTTCCAGATTGTCCATAGTGTGAGTCTGTGATTATGCCCTGCAATGGGTTGGCCCCAGGGTGTCCCCCACCTTGTCCCCTGGGATAGGCTCCAGGCTGTGTAGGATAAGCGGTACAGAAAATGGATGGATGGACTGTATATTGACATTTCTTTAAGAAACCCTATATATATTTCACGAAAACAATGTGGAGGTTTGTTTTTGTTTTTCATTTGTTACTTTGTAATTTTGCCTTGGCTTTGTCCCTGCAAATGTGATGTTGGATAAGGAACCAGTTTAACAAACATGGTAAAAACCGTCAACTTGCCTAAAAATTTAATCTTGTGTTAGTCAATAAGAGATGATGTTACTATTTGAATGTGTAATCACCATAATTAAAAAAAAATAAATAAATGATGTATTTTCAGAATACTCAGGTATATTCCTTAAGCAGCTAAAATATTTCACATAAAGATAGGGCAGCTGTGGCTCAAGTGGTAGAGCGGGTTGCCCACTAATCATAGGGTTGGCGGATTCCCAGCCCACATGACTCCATGTGCCCGAAGTGTCCTTGTTGCTCCCGATGGCATGCATAGTAGCTCTGCTGCCATTGGTGTGCGTGAGTGGGTGAATGAGACGCAGTGTAAAGCACTTTGTGAACTGCAAAAAGGTTAAAAGGTGCTATATAAGCACAGACCATTTACCATTAAGATGTAGGTGTGTACAGTATTATAATCCATCCTCATAAATGATGTAAAATGCTGCAGATGTGGTAACTATGGTTAAAGTGGAATCATCTGGCTAAGCTATAAATCCAGTAGGTCCATAAAGAAAAAGAAAGAAAAAAGCAGGAAATGGGGAAGGATCAAATGCTTACAACACCTGGACTTGATCTGAAATGGAATGTGAAGTGGAAAGTTTTTCCCTCTGATTTATTTAAAAATAAAAAAACACTCCGTCTTGTCCTCCCACTTTAAATTTTTAGATTACATTCGACTCTTGTTTGACCACGATACACCATGTTGCCAATTCTAATTTTCTTTGTCAAACAAAATAAAGTTAGTACTGGTGCAAAGTACAGAACCACCTACACAGGAGGTTACATAGTAATCATGGTTGCCAGATTGGGTTGTCTGTTTCTAATCCAGTTACTTTTCTAGTTTAAAACTTTTACTACAAACCACCTGAAACTCAGGCCATATGGGGTCCAATTTTATCCATCAGAAAATATTTTTTTATTACAGTGAAATGAATTAACTATATCCAGAGTTCTGGCACCATAATCTGACAACCCTGGTAGAAATGCACATTTTCTTTAGTAAAACAGTGGAATGTTTAATGGTGCAGCCTTGTTTTCCAATAACAAATGTGTCTAAGCGTTTTATTCTTCTTATACTACAGCAATTTGTTAATAGTTACACATTTTTAGTTATTAAAGGACAGCACATTGTGCTTTTTTTTATTTATTTGGATTTTTTTTCTACTTAGTTACATTTAATGTTGTGAAATGTCTACGAAACAAGTTAGTTCCTGTTATCACTTACATTGTAACATTTTTAAACAGTCATTCCTTCACCATCCTCTCTTTTTTTTTTTTTTTGTCTTGCTTGAAGTTAATAAAACAAAAAAAGTGCAACATCCTCCATCCTGAAGACTTTTCCAGTGTCAGGGGAAAAAAAAAAAAAAAGTTACATAAAGACACTGGAGACTCCTTCCAAAAATGTAATAGATGTTCTGTGTCATCTTTGCTTTGGCTTAAACGTATGCACACTTTTGCACTCAGTTGTGCTAACCTTGTCTTTTCTATGGACAGCTAATAAGGTGCTAGTTGGAAGGCAAAATAGGAATTATAAACTAGCCCTTGAAAAATCAGACACTTTGTTTACATGGGTACATGGATGGCTATAGCTCCATGTTTCCCCAGGGGGTAATTTGGGTGGCACAGTAGCCAACATTAATCATAGCGTACACACAAGAAACCGACATAATTACATACTATATTTACACAAAATTGCACAGATTCATAATAGCACAAAAGACACTAATTTTAAAGCATTATTTAAAATTCCCCAAACAAGTAGAGAGGGGGGAAAAAAAATCATACTTGTGGTATGGTGTGAATATAATGAGGTGAGAAATAATATGCAGAACATAGAAGGAATAAATGAGGCAGTTTGTTATTGGGTTATTGGTATGTGGGTATTGTCTCACGGATGTGCAGGGAAGGAAATACTAATAAAGAAAAGACAATGCAGCATTTAAAGTTGGAACGAATTCCATACCAGCTTACTGCATTTTGTGAATCAAGAAATCTGGAAAGCAATTGTAACACACCTCCTGAGCTTTACTGGAGTTACATTTAGATTCTAGGATGGCTGTGATTAGCTTAGTCTTTGTTTGAAGTTGAGATAAGATGTACCTTTATTGCCCCCCAAATAGGGGAAATTCAAATTGGAAGAAAATAATTTCCATAAATACCTATACAATAGAAACAATAAAACAGATCAGAAAAGTGGTTTATTAATAGCAGAGTGAATTGTGCACACTGTTCCAAACCTACGAGCTCAAAGTTGAGCTCATTTTAAAGCCATGAGCACAAATATTGCCTCTCTCGTGGGATCTTTACCCTCCTGTTGTCTGGCTAAAACTTCCACAGGATCTGTTTTGGTACTGCTCAGCCATGCTTAACACCTCTTAAGGCTTCTTAACGTCTTACTGCACCACAACACTATTACTCACATCAGTTCACTGTACTATAATGTCATAACGCCTCTAGATGTAAATATCAGGAAATGAAAGCTGAAATTCTGATCTTTCATCTCGTATTCAGCTTTTGATTTTTGTACCCAAATGTCTTCAGTGTTTTGCAAAAACAAAAGAATTGGTCTTGCTTTTCCAATGCTTTCAGAGGGGACTGTACATAAAAAAAAAATCACACAGCACAGTTGAATGCAAATCTGATTGGTCAGAATGTGTGCATTATTCTCTCATAACAGCACGGCTCGAACAGTAGTTCCGGCTGTAATGATAACATGAATGATTGGTTAATATTAATGCACTCGTTCCAATACGTTATTGTTTCTATAGTAACAGATCATACACAGGGATGTGTATGGCAGACACTTCACATGATCTAAAACCAATAATAAACACCTTTTTAAAAGCTTGTTGTTTACCTAAATAATTCTTATAATTGCTAACCCTCGGATAGACTTTCCTTTTTCTCTGTTTTCTCAGTAAAATGGGGGGTTTAATTGTTGTTTAATTGTTAAAAGTTTAATTGTTGGCAAATCACTGAGGTATATAAGCATAATAACACACTCCAGACTGTGCTGTTCCACTGCTCTGCTTTGTGTGATCAGAGTTCATGCTTCTGCATCTCTGTGTAGTTATTTATACCACCCTGTGTATTTATTGTATTGATGACATGCTCGTCACTCGTAGAAAATGTAGTTAGGGTTTTTCACATCGCTCTACATCAGGGGTGTCAAATTCAAAATTTGCCTGAAAAACATCTGCATGCTTGTGAAGGGACATAATGTAATGCTTTACCACTAATAATAACTAATTGGGGGGGGGTGAATGGCTAACAAACTGTTCTACTGTACACTACATTTATTTATATATATAAATATCAGCTACATCAGCTTTTCTTTTTCAACATTTCTGTAAGTCTCTACATTGAGTGATGCACTTCAGGCTATGGAGTCAGTCATTGAATCACTAAAGGCCTGACAGATTTCTGAACCTTTTTTTTTTTAGACACAGGTCTGATTTCCAGCTGTGCAGTGGTGCATACAGAATGCTCACTATGCTACGGGTTGGCTGTGAATTCGAGAACTTGCACTGTGTTCATTATTATTTTTCTCATTTTGAAATAAAATGGGAAAACAAGGAAATTTATTTTCAAGTTTTTTTGGTACACAAAAGAGGAAATTAATTCATTTTTTTCATAAAATTGTTTTAAAAATGACTTTTATTGTTTCTATTTGTTGTACTACACAAAGTCTAGAAATCAAATATTTATTAAATCAAATATGATTATTTTTTGTTTATTTTTTTTTAAAGCATGAGCAGTGTTGACCTGGAAGTACAAGTAGGCTGTTCTACAGGCGATCCTCTGGTTAAGATGTGTAACGGTTTTTTTTTTTAATTATTATTTTTATTTTAATAATAAAAACATATGCTAAACATATGCAGAAATACATTTTGGATTATTAAAATATCCTTAAATTGCAGCAACTGCAAATTTATTTTTCAGCCTCCATGTTGTCACCTTTTACCATCATGCCGCCATTGCTGTTACTGTTTTTAGAAAGCACATAGTCCTCCATATACCCAGTAATTGCTGATGCACATCCGGGTCAGTCAAAATTATTTATTAATTTTATATTTAAAATGAATCTGTAATGATGAAAAACATGCAAATGTGAAATAAAAATAAAGCTTTTAAAAATTATTTTAAAGCCAAAAATGTTTTTAAACATCTCAATTGCATGTACTTTTATTTTTCATTTTGTAATGGAAAAACGAATGAACACAACATAGATAGACCCAAGATCTCTCTTGCATTGCTTTGAGCACTTTAGTGTGTGGTTTTTTTTAATTTAAGTTCTTGTATAACATTATTTACACTGCAGAGCTGCTGTTTATAAATGCTGCTTTGCCATATAATGGAGCAAAAGTTCTCAAAGTCCTCACAGAATTTTGGTCACAGTAAAGATTGCACCACATCGTTGCGTGATGAAGGCAGTATCATCTTAAATTAATTGAAATTTCCAGTGATGTACTGATTGTATGATCTGTTACTAGCTTGGTGTTTTGTTTTGTTTTTTTTGTTGCTGTTATTGGCTGGAGTCTTTTGTTTTTGTTGACGTTTTAGTTGTTTGTCCAGTGCATTATTGAGAATGCAACAGCAAGTAATCACTTTATCTTAACGTATCTGTTCAAGGATCTTCCAAGGACTTGTAGACTTTCTTGTCAACATTTTCCTTCATGCTTGTAGAATTTTTTTTTTTATTTTATTTTATTTTTTTCCCTTCCTGTCGGGTATTGCTCGTTCAGCATTCTGTATTGATTAGATCTACAAATACTGGTTGTCTCTGGTGTTGGTCCCTGCGTACATCACCTCCCTCAAATACCGTTTCAAGCATTTCTTCCATTTCCTAGACTTTTTTTAATAGTCTGTATGAATGATCTATGCCTGGTCATTTTTTTTTTTAGGAGCCTGTAAAGCTTTGTTGACTTCATCACCCACGCAGCACCAATAACTTTATCAAGCTACAGTAAATATATAACAAAATCAATGACTGACATTTGGAATGCCATTAAAGCTGTAAATATAGCGAAGCACCATATTGAAGTTATGTGACCGACATGTACTCGGGAGGAATTAAGCTTCATTTTCCTCTGTATAATACAGGTTTGTTTATTTTATGCTCAATATTAATATACGGTATCAAATATTCAGATTGTCACAGATGGAATATTGCATCATGTATTATGTATGATTCATTCATTATGGTCTGTTCCTCTCTGTTGCTTAAGAAAGATGTGAGAGCAGTTGAAGACTTTAACTGATACCATGGCCAAAATAGATCTTTTTGGGGGTCTAAGGTTTGCTTCTTTAATGTGACACTGGAGCTGAAAGGTTAATGTAGCTAACGTAGTGGAAGCCAAAGGTTTTGTATTGAGCCAATTGCATAGCTAAATCATCTAACACTTGCCTTAGAACATTGCTTGGCTCAGTGACAACTTCATTGCTTCAAGCTTCTGCACTTGTGACTTGCCTTTTGCAACTTTGGATGGTCCATCTTTGATAATGCTGTTTTGTCTTTATTTTTGTACATCTGTACACTGTAATCCCACTATTGAGTGTTACCCAGAAGAGGATTGGTTCCACTCAAGGTTTCTTCCCCATGTCATCTCAAGTTTTCCCTCATCACTGTAACATCTGGATTGCTCATTAGGCATCTAAAGCTACATCCGGTTTTCTGTAAAGCATTGTGAAATTATCTACAAACGGGGCCGGATTAACGTAAGGGCTAGGCGGGGCTGAAGCCCCAAGGCCTGCGGGAGGAGGGGGGCCTGTAAATGGCTGTGGAGGAAATGAGGAGTAGTCCTCCTAGAATGTTAAATACGGACCTGTTGGTTGCATCATTGACAACTCATAGGTGATTGATTTGTGTCTAATTTTAAAATAACAAGACATGATTGGAAAATGTGCCTGACTGATATAATTCACCGTCCATTCAAAATCACGTTACAATTTGTGACATGACGTCGGGAAACGCCTCTTTCCATTATGCTTTCGCATGTAGAAAATGTGATGCTAAATATCCCCGGTGTTCAAAATGTTTTTTTTTTTTTTTTTTTTTTTTTTTTTTTTAAAAGGCGATAGTGGTACACAGAAAAAAGAAAAATAAACTTGAAAGGGGAGGCTGATCTTACTGCAAAAATTCCAAAACTAACTACTTCGGTTCACATTTGGATAAAACATCCGTAACCTTGGAAGACCCCGAGTACAGCGGCAGCCCGCATTTAGCTTCACCCACTGATCTGCATGCTTTACAAAGATTTCCTTTTATTGTGGTGAAAGTATTCCTGTCATGAGTCATCTCTTCTCTTCTTCATGGGTCGTACTTTTGGGGTGCTGGAGGCGGGACAAGCCGCCTTCATTTTAATTAATTTTAACAAATTTATTTAAGCAACTTTAGAGCTGCTCAAATGTGAAATTGTGTTCCAAATATTTCATAGGGTTGACTGTGTTCGGGTAACAGAAACTAACACAAAATGGACATTTTTCGTAACCCATAATGGACGACTCGATGATTCGAGCATATGTTAAATGAATTCACACAGAAATAATATATTTTAAAGAAATATTTCAATGCTTGTATTTCAAGGTGAAGTGTAATGTACTTACTTGAAACTTGCACATACTGTAGGCTGTTGTGAAGACCTGTGTATAAAATGTCTTATACCTTTCCGTTCCATACTTATAAGTGGATGGGCAGTGAGTTCAAATACCAGCACCGCCAAGCCGCCACTGTTGGGCCCTTGAGCAAGGCCCTTAATCCTCAATTGCTCAGATGTATGAATGAAATAAATGTAAGTCACTCTGGATAAGGGTGTCTGCCAAATGCCGTAAATGTAATATCATTGGAACACAAATGGAACCCCATTAGTGAAACCTTTATTTGAATTGATTAGGTGGAATGGACTGAACAGCAATAGAGAAAACATTTTTGTCTTTGTGTTGTAATGGTTTTAAATATGCATTACAGGAATACTGCATACCTCACTTAGCAAAAGAAGCTTTCACTGAACTGTGGTACAGTTTCACAAATTTGGGAACCGAACACTATTAGAGTACCTAAGCAAACTGGAGCACATGTATTTAAAGATTAATGACTCAATATCCACCAAAAAATAAAGATGTTACTCATGTCCAATAACCTCACCTAATTAGCTATTTGTCTAGTCAGTACCAGGGCGAAATAGATTCGATATTTATTTGGATGTTCACTTTTGTTCCCTGCAGTCTGGTCGAATCGAGGCTAAATTGTGGTTTTATTGCATTCGATCAGAAGGATTTGCTTGGAAATGGCCTGGGACCACTTCTCAAGCTTCTTGGACTGTCTTTGGTCTGCACCTGAGTGTGATTGCAGTAGCGGTGAGCAGGAAAAACAAAGCAAAAAGACTAAAGAGTATTTGATCACACTCCATATTTGTTTTTGAGATTAATGCTGGACTAGTACATGCATCATGCATCAGATATGTTTCTCTGAGTAAATCTAAAAGAACAATACAGAACAACTTACCACACCGTGAGATTCAACAGCTTTCATATGCACAAGCTTTCCTTGTACAATGAAATAATTAGATTCCATGATCTGACTGATGCTGCAGGAGAAATAATACATAAAATTATTGTATTGATTAAAGATGTGCAACATTGAAACGATAACAATATGGCATAAATGTAGGAATGGCAGATTTAATAACCTTTTAAGGCTTCTGTTCTTGTTGCTGCTATGCCATTGATGGATCATTTAAGGGAGCAGGAGAAGTCGCTCTGTTCTGTTCGTCTTCTCATGATGTACACGTTTTTGAGGAAGGTCGTGTCGTGAGTGTATTTGAGGCGTTGGAAATATAAGTTAATTACAATTACAACACCACTTGGAGTTTGTTTTATTGCAGTTCATACTACAGCACGGTTGAATTCTCCAATCAGAAGGTCTGGATTAATGTTCTATAACAGCTCGACTCTGGCAGTAGTTCCAGCTTAAACATCAATGATGGAAAGTCTTTAGGATGGAGGAATGTATATTTTCAAGCTGATTGGTAACATCACAAGCTGCAGTTTTTTTTCTTATTAACTTCAACAGAGAGAAAAAGAGCGACTAAGTATAAATTAAAAAGCGAGATGTGGTGTTCATTAATAAATTAAAAATTATTGTTGGCAATTAGCTGTGATATAAGCACAAACACACCACTCTGATGGATTTTTCTTCATATAACAGTGCACCCTGCTTTGTGTTATTCCTTATTTAATCACTATTATAGCCATAGACCAAACATTATGATACAGAATAGCAATTAAATAAGGAAAAACTTAATCTTTGTGGAACTTATTAACTTACCGCTCTCAGTTCCTAATGTGACTCTAAATGAGTGCTTCACTAAAAGGCAGGTGCACTTAGAGGGTAAAAAGATTTGTCTTTTTAAGTAAATTTCTCAATCCACTAATGCTTACTCATGGGTTAGACTTTCAAATTAGAGTATTTAAAATTGTCATTAAAAAAAAGCTAAAATACAGGCATTCAAAAAGTTTGACCAGCAGTGTATGGGGAAAATGTTTATACCCAAATATTTCTTAAAAGTAGAGATGGCATGATACAACTTTTTTTTTTCTTCTCCGATATGGATACCGAAACCTTGAATACCAGCCACTATCGACCCTCATCCAATATTGTTTTAACAACTAAACTTTAAAATGTTCTTTTTTAACTGAAGCACTTCATAGTTAATCTTTTTCACATAAAAATTGCTTATATTGTAAAGATTATAAATATCATAAAGCATAAAATATGAATGGAATAAAATCAGTCCCAACAAAAGTCTTTGTATGTAAATCCAATTCTAATCTATGCCATTTGGATCCGATATCTGATCCATTATTTTATGCTGCTCATCGGCCCAGTACAGATACTGGGTATCGGATCAGTGCCATCTTTACTTAAAAGTATTTCAAATAAAATCTCACTTAAATATTATGCATGAAGTGCCTAAAATGGCAGATACAGCCTTAGAATCCCAAGGTTTTTGTTTTTTTTTTGGTTATATCTTTATCTTTTCTTAAATATTCTTACAACTGGCAGCTTCAGTAAAACCTTACTTTGGAAGATTTATGCAGTGCTAACTTGTCATTGATTTTGTAACATGAAGCTATGTGACTGTCCTATATCTCAAGTGAAACATGAAGAATGATTTATCATCAGTGTCTGATAATCCATCAGAAGTGGACTTGCTGTTCTCTAAATGTACAGTTGAATCAGCATTCCCCCCCCCCCGACTTTTGGTGGCTTTGCCCTCCATGAAAATCCTGTTGGCCCTGTTATTAAATCCTCTGAGACTGCCTTTTTTTTTTTTTTTTTCTTCTTCTTTTCTAAAATATGTAATCAGTCATCTTTCTTTTTTTAACACTAGTTTTCCGTTTGACCTTCCTCATACATAAAGCTTACGTGTGCGTTTTATTTCTTGGGCCACTGTGGAGTTGCTTTGTATAGCTCACATCAGCAGATAATTTAGTAGACTCGATATTTCAGGTGTCATTTTAACCAAGACTCCTGTACATTTTAAATTTGTGTGTATTGACTTGGCAAATATTTAAATCCAAAGCAGTTCACACCTACGTCAGAAACCAAATCTAAGCTGCAACACTTTGTTTTCAATCTAAATAAATTACTTCTGATTAATTGCAGATTACTAATAGCAGTGAGGAGTGTGTGAGTCCAGTCAGCAGTTTTGGGCATTTATTTATTTTTAAATCACACTGCTTGTGATGTTAATGAGTTTTAAATTATTTCAGTCTCAGCAAAATCTAATCAAAGTCTGATTATTGAACAGACAGCAAGAAGAAGAGTTTATTACCACAGTAAAGTTCCTCAGCATTTAATATTTGCCTGAGATTGGGCACAATTATCCTCTGCCTGTTGAAAATAGCATAAAATGCAAACCTTACCCATCGGTCATCTTCTAATGTTACCAAAGTTTAAATAAATAAATAAAAATAAAAAAAAAAAATAAAAATTTTGGGGGAATAATGCACAGAGTTTTTGTACAAGCATATGAAACTTTTCTGGGGTCATTTAATCATCCTGCATCTGCCTCAAAATGTTAGTTTGATGCCCCACAACCTCACAATTATTTTGAAATTGATCGAAATTTGTTCATTCTGATTTTCTGAAATTTCATTCAAATTGGCCTCAGTACTATTTCGACTGAGGTGTACAGTATACATAAACATTTTTATAGCCACAGAATTTTCAACTGTTCATCTGTTTTTAGAAACAAGTAAAAGGAGATTGTAGACAGAACAGAGAGAGAGAAAGACGGTGAAAGAGGGAAGGGTTGGAGTAGGCGGCCATTCCCAGGAGCACTACAAACACTAGTCAGATTATGTCTGATGCAATTATCAGAATGAAGAAGATCCACCATCACATTACCACAAGGGAGCAGTCTGGTTTTAGACTGAGATGTGGAATGTGATTTATGAAAATACATCCCTCAACAGTAAAGTGTTTGCCCTGTTATCACAATATTGAAAGTTCAGCTTTTTTTTTTTTTTTTTTTTTTTTTTTTTTTCCCTGTTGTCTTTAACCAGAAATGAGCTTGCACATACAGTGAGGGGAAAAAAGTATTTGATCCCCTGCTGATTTTATACGTTTGCCCACTGACAAAGAAATGATCAGTCTATAATTTTAATGGTAGGTGCATTTTAACAGTGAGACAGAATAACAACAAAAAAAATCCAGAAAAACGCATTTCAAAAAGTTATAAATTGATTTGCATTTTAATGAGTGAAATAAGTATTTGGTCCCCTATCAATCAGCAAGATTTCTGGCTCCCAGGTGTCTTTTACATAGGTAACGAGCTGAGATTAGGAGCACTCTCTTAAAGGGAGTTTGTTACCTATGTAGGTGAAGGTGACAACAGTTGGTGCGATTATTTGCAAATGGAAGAAACTGTCAGTCTCCCTCGGTCTGGGGCTCCATGCAAGATCAGTCCAGAACTACATGGGAGGATCTTGTTAATGATCTCAAGGCAGCTGGGACCATAGTCACCAAGAAAACAATTGGTAACACACTACGCCATGAAGGACTGAAATCCTGCAGCGCCCGCAAGGTCCCCCTGCTCAAGAAAGCACATGTACAGGCCCGTCTGAAATTTGCCTGAATGATTCAGAGGAGAACTGGGTGAAAGTGTTGTGGTCAGGTGTGGTCAGATCTCTTTGGCATCAACTCAACTCGCCGTGTTTGGAGGAGGAGGAATGCTGCCTATGACCCCCAAGAACACCATCCCCACCAAACATGGAGGTGGGAACATTATTCTTTGGGGGTGTTTTTCTGCTAAGGGGACAGGACAACTGCACCGCATCAAAGGGATGATGGACGGGGCCATATACCGTCAAATCTTGGGTGAGAACCTCCTTCCCTCAGCCAGGGCATTGAAAATGGGTCGTGGATGGGTATTCCAGCATGACAATGACCCAAAACACACAGCCAAGGCAACAAAGGAGTGGCTCAAGAAGAAGCACATTAAGGTCCTGGAGGTCTGGAGTCTCCAGACCTTAATCCCATAGAAAATCTGTGGAGGGAGCTGAAGGTTCGAGTTGCCAAATGTCAGCCTCGAGACCTTAATGACTTGGAGAGGATCTGCAAAGAGGAGTGGGACAAAATCCCTCCTGAGATGTGTGCAAACCTGGTGGCCAACTACAAGAAACGTCTGACCTCTGATTGCCAACAAGGGTTTTGCCACCAAGCACTAAGTCGAAGGAGTCAAATACTTATTTCACTCATTAAAATGCAAATCAATTTATAACTTTTGAAATGTTTTTTCTGGATTTTTTTTGTTCTGTCTCTCACTGTTAAAATACACCTACCATTAAAATTATAGTCTGATCATTTCTTTGTCAGTGGGCAAACGTACAAAATCAGCAGGGGATCAAATACTTTTTTCCCCCCCACTGTATACAAAATCCCTTGATCATCAATCATGGAGAACAAAAACAAAGAGCTTCCAGCACAAGAGATCCTAATGGTTGTTGACCTGCACAAGTACGGTAATGGATACAGTGCTGTGAAACTGTATTTGATTTTTCCTGGTTGTGTGTGTGTGTATGTATAAAAAATACTAAATCGTTTTAGATCTTCAAACGAAATACAACATAAAACAAAGGCAACCTGAGTAAAAACACAACGGTTTATTTATTTTTTTTATTGAAGCAAAAAAAAAAAAAGTTATCCAACACCTATCACCAATGTGAAAAATTAATTGCCCCCTTATACTTGAAATCTGGTTGTGCCACCTTTAGCAGCAATAACTGCAACCAAACTCTTCCGATAACTGGAGATCAGACTTTCACTTACTTCTTGGACTAGGACTTACTCCTATGCTTTGGATCATTGTCTTGCTGCATAATCCAGTTGCGCTTGAGTTCCAATTTACAGACTGAAGGCTGGACATTCTCCTTTAGGGTTTTCTGGTAGATAGCAGAATTCATGTTTACCTCATTTATTGCAAGTTGCCCAGGCCCTGAAGCAGCAAAGCATCCCCACACTATCACACTTCCCCCACCATGCTTGACCGTAGGTATGATGCTCTTTTTGTGGAGTTCGGTGTTTGTTTTACGCCAGATGTAACGGGACCCCTGTCTTTCACACAGTTCCACTTTCGACTCCTCAATCCACAGAACATTCTCCCAAAATATTTGAGGATCATTAAGGTGTGTTTTGGCAAAATTCAGACAAGCCTTAATGTTCTTCTGGGTTAGCAGTGGTTTTCACCTCACCACTCTTCCATGGATGCCATTTTTGCCCAGTGTCTTTCTGATAGTGGAGTCATGAACAGTGACCTTTATTGATGCAAGAGAGGCCTGTAGGTTCTTTAATGTTGTCCTTGGCTCTTTTGTGACTTGCTGGATGAGTAGTTGCTGTGCTCTCGGAGGAATTTTAGAAGGTCGGCCACTTCTGGGAAGGTTCACTACTGTGCTGGGTTTTTTCCTTTTGGAGATAATGGCTCCTGTGGTCTTTTGGAGTCTTTGGCATAGTGTGTTACTGGGTAAGACCTTTTAACTAACTTCATGCTGTTGAAAAATTTCTATTTAAGTGTTGATTTGATTGAACAGGGTTTGCAGTAATCAGGCTTGGTTGTGTCTAGTACAGCTGAATCCCATTATGAATGCAGTCTCATAGATGTGGGGAATTAGTAACTATAGGGGAAAATACATTTTCACACAGGCTCAGTTGGTATTGGATAACTTTTTTTTTTTTTTTTTTTTGCTTCAGTAAATAAAATTATCATTTAAAAACTGTATTTTGTGTTTACTCGGGTTGCCTTTGTTTTATTTTAGATTTTGTTTTCATTTCTGAAACAGTTTAGTATGATGTATACACAAAAACAGAAGAAATCAGGATGAGGGCAAATACTTTTCACAGCACCGTATAAACATATAGATATGATTGAAGATTGGCCCGAGTCCTTCTATAAATGTCTCCCACCTTGTTAGACCTTACAGTGCTGAAATTCTCTCCATGGGAGGTTTCACCAAATAAACTATGGGGGCTACAGATAATTTTGAAGTGTTTTGTAGAAAAATTGCATTACCCAAGAAAAGCTTTTTTACCATGACACTGTTGTGTGCTCAAATCTGATTGGCTTGAAGGTGTGCATTATTTTCGTACAACTGTATGGCTGAGTGTAGTATGAATGATAGGTTAATATTCATGTGCTCATTCTAATATGTTATTGTTTCTGTAGTAACAGCTCATACACAGGGACTTGTACTGTGGATTGTGGAGAGAGAGAGAGAGAGAGCCTCGTAAGGGAATGACTGTTTATCGCAGCTATAGCTTAAGTGAGAACAGGAACTGACTTGTCTCTCAGACGTTCCACAACATTAAGTCTAACAATAAACTGTTAAAATGTCAGACGTGTCGATCATTAATGAATTAAATCATTATAATAGTTGGGAAATCGCTGTGGTATAAGTGGAATAACACACTCTAGACCATGCTGTTATACAAAAACAGGTCACTTTTTTTCATTTTTGTATAACAGCACAGACTATGGTTTAAAAAAAAAAAAAAAAAGTTACATCTTGCTTCAAACTTTTGCCTCTCTATCGTCACCTCTGTTTGAAACATAAAATTGTTAAAAGTAAAGTTTTTTTATTTTTTATTTTTACGTGAGTTGTGCTTCGGCGCTGCTCAGATGAATGTGATGGTTTGAGGTATTCGTACGTGTTGTATATTAGCTCCAATACTTGACGACGGAGGTTTTGTGGAGTAGAGGTGAGTTGCTCTCACAGCTAGCAAAAAATAAGTGCAATTTACCATGTTGACTATAGTAAAACAAGCAAAGAAAAAAAAGACAACATAGGAAACTCGATACCTAGCTCAGTCAAGTGAACAAGTGCACTAGTGTTAGCTAGCTACCTATCGAGCCACTGAAATGCCTTACCAGTTCAGCAGAAAAAAAGGCATCTCTGCGTCAGTCTTCTATCCCTTCAGATCTCCGAGTTTTCACCACCTCTCAAAAGCCATGCTGATATTTATTCTAGCACGGGCTCTGTCGCTTTCCCTTTTTGACTGCAGGCTCTCTGCAGTTCAAGGTTTCTTGGTTTTGACAGCAGCTGATTCCCCAGATGTCAGTGATGATTGCCGTTTAGAGCTATCCAGATTAAAAGCATCCATCTAGGTGACGAGTTTAAATTCTAAGCAACTGTTGTAAGAACAGGCTACAAACACTCTACCGTCCTCAGCCCCAACACACGATACAGTAGCCGGGTCGTCGTCTTTCTGTTTACAGACAGCTTACCGTTGCGAATCTGGGTAAGGTAAGGAGGCCATTTTGAACCTTTTTTAAAAAATTTTTTTTTTTTAATTTAATTTTTTTTTTTAAATGTACTTGCTCAATAATTGGTTTCTGATTTTTTTGCAGCTTTAATATCATCCTTTTACATATTCATTTACCTGCATTCACTTGCTTATTTTCATTAAGGGTGCCATTAATTCTGGAGTTGGCTGGTAATACAAACCATTGAAGCTGTGATATCAGTGATGGGAAGCTCGATATTAAAATAACGATTAACAAATAGTATATTCTGCATCTGGAGCATGCAGTTGTCTTTACAAAGTTATGATGATATTTTTTTCACAGTCTATTATTAACAGTATTATAAAATTATGTGTTTTTGTTACATGCATGTGCAAGTATATGCATTCACTTATATTAATTTACAATGATAAAGTGTAAACTGTAATTTGCAAATGATGGTCAACTGTAGCTCCATATCAAAGTGTTTGTATAGTAACAGCGTTCATTGATTACCAGAAAACAAAATACACTAATTATTTAAATAATGTGTGTTAAGCTTTTGCATTTCATGATGCAGTATGTTTTTATTTTCATGTTGCTTTTACTTACTGTTACATTTTTAAGTTTATTTATTTTTTGTGAAATGTGATTATCATTGCATACATTTTTGTTTATTGTAATTTAGATGTATGAAAGTTATTGTTGATACTGTGGTTGTTGCTGTTGTAGCAGTTGTTGTGCTGTTGTTGCTACATTGTTGGTGTATTAATAATTACTGTTGCTGCTATTTCTGTTGTTGTTGTTGTTGATTTGGTTGTTGTTCCTCCCGAGGTAGAAAATGAACAACAGTGAACCAAATGTTTACACACAAGCAGAGAGAAATTATCTGATTTCAGAATCGTAAAGGATGTGGCAGCCAGTTAAAATGGGCCTCTCCTTTCTCATGTCCTCAGCAAACTGGCCTTAATTGGCAATTAGGATTTCTTGTCAAAGTGTTTACAACTTCCCCGTTCTTGTCTCATCAAAGCTCTGCCGCAGAGCAGCAGCTCACAAAATTGTTCCATCTCCACACCGTGAGCTTGCTTAACTACTTTAATTCCAGCGCTCAGGACCAGGACTGTGTGCCAATCAGGACTCTCTCTATGGAGTTCAGTTTGTTACTGTCAGTGGCTAATGAATGTATTGAACTGTTGTTTGTTGCACAGAGAGACATTCAGGACAGGACTAGGGGTGTAAAGATTCATTCACTACAATCGGTGCACTGTGTGTAATATTTTCAGTATGAGCGAACTCATTCAAAACATCGTGTTTTCAGGAAGATGTTGTTCGAACATGGCGCCTGAATAGATCTGGGTGTAGTCTGGTATGACACACAGAGTTGTTTTCATTACTGGTGTAGTGTCATTAAAACATTTTAATTGTCAAATGAGCTTCACTTGGCACTGCCTGTAAGTCCCAGTAAAGGAGGCATGGGCTCTGTTTCAGTCCCAGCCTCTGTATATGTGTCAACCTCTGTATCTTAGTAAAGAATGTGTGAACTTTGAACCTGTCAAATTAAAATTTTATTTGTCACACACGCACAGCCATACACAGTATGACATGCAGTGAACTGCTTTTTTTTTTTTTTACATATAAATATAATAGAAATATAATAAAATATAGAAATATGATATGAGGGATAAAGATCAGTGGAAGCAACAGTATGACTATTTTTAATATATTTTGAATAAAGTGCAATATATGTGCAGTATCAGGCTGAGGTAGTGGGTATTGTGCACACTGTCTGTCTGAGTGAAGGAGGCGTGGTCTCAGGGTCTCTTGGCCCAAGTAAGAGGTGTGGCTTTGGTGTGTGTGTGTGTGTCTTTCCTAGCAAAGGAGGCGTGGCCTTTGTGTCTGTCAGTCCCACTCTCTGGAGCCTCTGGTTTGGCCTCCAACTTGACTTATTTTCTAAAACTAAAGAAACTGTTAACACAACATTTTGTGACATCATTGTCTATTTTACAATATAGAGTGACAGTAGTTGTATGTTTTCATATTTTCCTATCAAAGTATACTTTTTATTATTAGCATTCAGTCGCATGTTTCTACCTGCATTCTTATTCAGTAGACTAAAACATTCTTATTTCTGATTTTATGGTCACAGAATAATGCTAATCCTTTAATAAGCCTCTAGAACGTGCTTTTCTGTAGAAATGTTTAATTTGTTTATGTCTGGTGTTAATCCCAGGCCCTTACTCTGCCACACTGTTTCTGTTCAGTGATACATGAAAATTCTCCAGTTTTAAAGCCGAAGAAATCTGGATTGTTAGCACACAGAGGACATCTTTTGTTTAGTTTTTTTTTTTTTCTTCCTCAGGCTCATGCTGTATCTTCACCTCATTCAGTTAATTGAAGTGATGCACTTTTATCTCCAGACTGTTGCGCACTTATCCGTTCTCGAGTGGCATTACAAATGAATTGTGAAATGAGGACATATCCAGGACGTTCAGCTCCCTGTGTAAGACTTGAAAGAGCCCGAATTAAAAAAAAAAAAATGTACCCATTAGTCTCTGATACAGCTTCTTCTACAGCTTCTATAGTTAATAGAAGCTTGGTTTTGTTAAAGACCGGCTGAACACAGGTAAACAGCAGTATGCTCTCAGCTTTGTTAGGTTTCACCAAGTTCTCTGTTTTTTTTTATTTTTATTTTTTTTTTTTTATTTATTTTTTTATTTTTTTTTATTTTGTGGTTGGAAACACATGTTTAGCCCAGAGCCCTGGCTGCTGAAGCTCGGAGCTTTAAAGTACTTTTGTGATTTCTTCGGGAAGGCCAAGCTCTCTTTGGTTAACGTGGGAGGCTTTGGAGGCAGGAAACAATGTCTAATAGACTGAATTTCGATTCAGGTACATGTTAAAAAAAAAAAAACAAAAAAAAACTCTCACACAGATTTATACCTTTATTAATATGGTCTTTAATTGTATGTTTTTAGTTTGAATAGTGTAATGTTAGTTTGTGGGTAATGTCTTATCAGTCATTTCTAATCTGACCTGAAGTGTAACTAAGTTGTCCATTTGAGTCAGAATCACTCAGTATCAGATGCTTTTGAATCATTTTGTTTGGTTTCGTTTCCCACTGCACAAAATGTAAGAACCAAAAAAGGCTTGAGGGGCATGTAGGGCTGAAAACATCCTCTAAAACTCTTCATTGATTGGTCAGAAAATTAGTGATGGAAAAAGGTTTTAAAAAAAAAATAATAAATCTTTGCCAAGTGTATGTAGAAATCACAAAAAGCACAAGCGCCAAGTAAATGATTAGATAATTATGCTTAATTATGCTCGGTGGTTAAGACATTGGACTACTGATCGGAAGGTCATGAGTTCAAATCCCAGCGCTGCCACTGTGGGCCCTTGAGTAAGGCCCTTAATCCTCAGCTGCTCAGTTGTATAAATGACATAAATGTAAGTCGCTCTGGATAATGGCATCTGTCAAATGCCGTAAATGTGTAACAGTCTCATGTATCTCATCCAGGGTTTATTTTTTCTTTTGTTTGTCAGTCCAAATATCCAGACTGCATGGCATTTCTGCAGCGCTGCAGCGCTGTTCTGGTCCGGTTTGCACCTAATGGCTCAGTTTAGCATCTCTGATCACACACACAAAAATGCTGCAACCTCAGAATACATGGCATGTTTGATTAATTTCCTGCAGTTGAGTCAATTTAGACACTGCAGTCGAACTGAGCTGGAGTTCATTTGGAAGCAGACTGAGAGTATGATCTCAGAGTATGATCCCTGTGTCCTCACCTGCTTAAATGAACTGCACTGAGAAGGAAAACACAAAGGAGTTCCATTCAAATGGAGTAAACTCTTGCCAGGGTACCAAGCGTACCAGGGATCTTCAGTAGTAGGGTACTGATTGCATACCAAAGTTTCTGTCTTTTTACAGATGTCCCTTTTCTGGTGGCTTTGCAGTGATATGATCGTCATACGATTGTCCTGTTTATGATTGGTTTTTGGTTTATTGTCATGCAGTAATGTTTACCTGTTCATGATATTAAGCTTGATTTTACATTCTTACCTGAGATTCGCCGTCTTTAAGTTAATCCCAAATAGGCCTGTCACGATGATTACTTTTGTTGGACGATATATTGTTTCAGAAATAATTGCGATAAATGATAGTCATTTTATACCACTGATATAATGATATAACAGCATAACAATGCAAGTGCACCCTTTCAAAGAGCACTGAACTTTAATTCTTAAGAATATTCAGACATTGGAATTTAAAAAAAAAAGTTTGTCTTCTGATGAAAATATCCTTTAAATTTAGTCAATATTTCATCGTCATAATTATTCATTTTAGTCAATTGTACTCTTAGTAAAATGGCATTGAATATTAGTCTATGGCATTATAGTTGGTGAGAAAATGGAAAAATTATACCAAATATTCACACATTGTATATATTAACTTAAACATGTATCAAAAAAAATATGAAAACTGCCCTTGTTGTGAAAAGCTGATCTGAAATATTACAATGAGAGATTACTGTAATACAGTATTGCGAATCCTTTATGCTTTATTCATTGTCCGTGTTTAATTACGTTGTTACGGAAAGAGAGTATTCACAACGTGACTTACTGTTCTACTTAGTGCCTTACTTAAGTTCAAGTTCACTTGTGGATTCGCATCATTTTGCGCAGAAGCGAGTTGTAATATTAGGTTTATGTTGTGTAAATGTCTGATTAATCTCGTGTATAGGATGTGTTTGGGTGAGTTAATTAACCTGCTAGTAAAGCGCTTCAGTTTACCGCTGTTCATTTACTGACATTATTGACTACAACTGGATTATTTGAAACACTAGAACTATTCTTTCTAGATTTTTCTTTTTTAAAAAACATTTAGTGCATTTTTTATATCTTGTGTTATTTTTTTCATCAGTATGTTTTAAGTAAAATAGGTGCTAGTGCTTGCTACACATCTTGCATTTGAATGCACAGTTTTTGCAACCCTAGAGCAGACAAGAGGACAGAAGCAGTGCGAATGGCTAAAATGTTGGTGACCTTCATTCCTATGTAAACAAACGCGCATTTAAACAAACACGCATGTAAACACAGCGGGCAACATTGAGGTCAGTAAAAATGATCGAGGTCCTGTCCATATATTACACGATAAGTCGATATTGTAATTAGCATGACAGGCCTAATTTCAAAAGGCATTCAAGATTGAACAAGAGAAAAGGCCTGTTTTTTTTTTTTTTTTTTTTTTTTTTTTTTTTGTATTGCTGGGAAAATTCACTAGACTGCATTAAAATTTGCACTTAAACTAACTGCTACACTTGTAGAAAAAAGGTTTAGTCTAGTGTTTGGGTTGGTTCCTTGGTTTGTCCCGCTTGGGGAGTCCTTAAGGGGCTATAAAGAAACTTGCACCAGAAAGTACCCTTGGCTTTTTGTTTTAGGGTGAACAAATTTGTGACTTTTTGCTTCTCTGTCCCGAGCTCCTACTTTTGTGGGTACTGTTATGTGACGTGAAACAAACATCAAGGTACAGTTCAGTATAGATTTGCATTTGCATCAGTCCTGTGCCATTGCACTATTGAGTGGAAAAGTTGCATTATTTACTAACAAGACTATCAAACCAAACGAGGCTAGTCTGCAAAGGTTCAGTTGTGGCTCATTGGGAGTAACCGAACATAGGCGGTGGGGGAATCTGTGATTTGGAAGAAAATAAATATATTGTGTATTATTTTGTAATTTAAAAATTATTTTTAAATACTTTTAGGTGCATTCTATGTAGACAAATGGGCCACTGACTGATTAGGATTCTGAAAGGATAATGAAATTATTTTAATTTTGTTTGGTTTTTTTTTTTTTTTTTTTTTTTTTTTTTTTACAAAGTCAACCAATACTTGCCCATTAAAGTCATGTGGTGTGACCGTAATTTAAAATTATATATTTTCAGTGTAGTACAGTGAAATGCTTTAAAAATGAGTTGCACTTTGTTTTTGTTTTTTTTAATACATGTAAGTAACATGTTCATACATGGCACTTTTAAAAACAATTTTAAAAAAATAATAAAAAAATAAATAATACATATGGACAAAATAAAATGTCACGTCACTGACCCAAATGCCGTTAAAGGAAAAAAAAATACTTACAAATCTATGAATTCTGTGTTGTTGCACTCATTTATAATGTTTGTTGAATGGATGTAAATATGATCTTTTCTGAATTGTAGTAAGGGAAGGATGGTCTGCATAGCTTCTATTTTCTCCTGCTCCCATGAGTTCTTTGCCCATTCTCTTTCCCTGTCTCCTCTATAAACATCACTCATTCAAAGCAAAGACTGTGATGGGCTTTGGCCTTTTAAGCTGCCATGAGGACTTAGACATCTCTTAATCTTCTGATTATTAAAAGAAACATTATCCTTTCTCAGCTGTGTGGTCCAACCTTTGTCTATTCTTAATTGGATTGCTTTGCTCGTTGTTTCAGCAGGAAATGTCAGGCCCTGACCTATTGGATTATCCTGTTGTTTAGCTGCAGTCTTTTTGATATTAGTTGTGTCTCTCCTCTCAGGACTCAAAAGCTTTTAGAGTAGAACACACTTCAGTTTTGTCTTCTCCTTTCCTAAGACAATTAACCTGTATAGCATTGGCTTTTGTATGATTTAATAACAAAAGATGCTTGAATTGAATGTTTTGTGTTTATATACTAACCCCATTTTCATAAAAGGTGGGATTTTTTTTTCTAAAATGCAATAAAAACAAAAATCTGTGATTTGTCAAGTCTCTTGAAACTTGAATTAACTGAAGTACAAAGAAAAGATATTCAATGTTTTCACTGACCAACTTAATTGTATTTTGTTAATATAAACAAATTTAGAATTTGATGCCTTCAACACACTCAAAGTTGGAACAGAAGCATGTTTACTGTTGTGTAACATCACCTGTCTTTTTAATTACACTTTTTAATCATTTGGGAACTGAGGATACTAATTATTGCAGTTTTGCAAGTGGAATTTTTGCCCATTCTTGCTTGATACAATTCTTCAGCTGCTCAACAGCCCTTGGTCGCCATTGTCTGATTCTCCTCTTCATGATGCGCTGTAGGAGACAGATCTGGACTGCTGGCAGGCCAGTCAAGCACACGCACTGTGTCTACGAAGCCATGCTGTTGTAGCACGTGCAGAACGAGGCCAGTCATTGTCTTGCTGAAATAACCTTGGACTTCCTGGGAAAAGACATTGCCTTGATGGCAGCATATGTCTCTCTAAAATCCCAATATATGCCTCCACATCAATGGTATCTTCACACATATGCAAGTCACCCATGCCGTGGGCACTGATGCACCCCCATACCATCGCAGATGCTGGCTTTTGCACCTTTCGCTCATAACAATCTGGTTGGTCTTTTTCATCTTTGGCACGGAGAACTCGGTCTGTTTTTTCCCAAAATCAAGCTGAAACGTGGACTCATCTGACCACAGCACACGTTTCCACTGCCTTTCAGTCCATCTGAGATGAGCTCGGGCCCAGAGAACTCGCCGGTGTTTCTGCATTGAGTTGATGTGTGGCTTCTTCCTTGCGTAATAGTTTCGGGTTGCTTTTCTGGATGCAGCGGCGGACTGTGTTAAGTGACAACGGTTTTCCGAAGTACTCCCGAGCCCATGTGATTATATTTATCACAGTAGGATGATTTCTCGGGCAATGTTGCCTGAGGGCTCGAAGGTCACGCACATTCAACAGTGGTTTCCGGCCTTGCTCTTTACTCAGTGAGATTTCTCCGGATTCCCCAAATCCTTTCACAATATTATGAACTGTAGATAGTGACAGATCTAAATTCTTTGTAATTTTGTGTTGAGCAATGTTCTTTTTGAACTGACTGACAATTCTCTCACGAATTCTCTCTTTGGCAGAAAGTGGTGAGCCACGACCCATCCTTGCTTGTAAAGACTGAGCTTTTGGTGGATGCTCCTTTTATGCCCAATCCTGATACCCTCCCCAGTTACCAATTAACCCGATCCTCCAAAATGGTGTTACTTAAATATTCTATAAACTTTTCAGTCTTATTTTGCCTCTGTCCCAACTTTTTTGAGTGTGTTGAAGACCTCAAATTCTAAATTTGTTTATATTTACAAAATACAATTAAGTTGGTCAGTGAAAACACTGATTATCTTTTCTTTGTACTTCAGTTAATTCAAGTTTCAAGAGACTTGACAAATCACAGATTTTTTTTTTTATTGCATTTTAGAAAAAAATCCCAACTTTTATGGAAATGTGGTTAGTATGCAGCCAAATGTGGTTCAATGGAAAGGATTTTGAGGAGTAAAAACATTGCAAGGTCTTTCAAGTTCAAAAATAGTTTCACAAAAACTGAGTAAGATCTCTCTAAAACAAAAGCTTTTGTTTGTTTGTTTTTTAAGCTAAATTATCTAACTGAAACTGCTGAGTGCTACTGAATGCCTTCACATGAGCTAGCTAATTTAGCTGCCAAGCAAGCTAAGCTATTTTCACAGCATGTTTAAAACATGATTGGCGGCTGTGCTCAGGTGGTAGAGCAACCCACTTGAGAGTACATTAATCGCAGGGTTGGCGGTTCCATCCCCGGCCGCTCCACATGCCGTAGTGTCCTTGGGCAAGACACTGAACCCCAAGTTGCTCTCAATGGCAGGCTAGCGCTGTGTGTGTGTGTAAATGGGGGACAGAGTAACAGAAATGGTGTAAAGCGATTTGTAGTGAACTGCTCAGGTTAAAAGGCGCAATATAAGTGCAGACCATTTACCACTTATGATTGATGATACGTCAACAATAATATGTTTCCCCAGAAATGTCTCATGACCAGTGTCCTAAGATTTGGAGAGATGGAGTGTTGAAGCTTGTTTTAAAATGTACTGTAATGTTTTACTTAAAATATCAATTTTAAAGTATAAGGCTGTGACACTTTTTACTAGCACCACAGACTCTGAAGAGATGAAACATGTTTGTTTGACAGAAAAGTACATGTTTCAACCCACGTCAAATTCAATCAAATGAAAAAACTATGAACGTTTGTGAAAACTCTTTCTTAGCTAATTTAGCCCGCTAGCTGGTTTATGGCCCATTGATCTGTCTTCAGTTAAATAATTTACATAAATGCCAGGGGTGGCAACGATATTTAAATTCTAATTTGATACAATACAGTGGAGTCTTGATACATTTTCAATACAGCAAAAATATGAATTGCAATATATGCCTTTTGGTTTCCATTTATCTGAAATGGATTATAACTTTTTAACTCTTTATACATAAACTCTTCTGATTTGTTGTTGCAAAACTAGCCCAGTTTGGCATTAAAAATCACAACCATCCTGACGTGACATACAAAGCCCTTTATTTCACATTCTGCTGTTAGCTAGCTGTGCTGTAAAAGTCGCATAGCTCTCTGCAGCTCAAAGTTTTTGTCTTTAACCCAGATTGAATCAGCTGGGAAATTCTGAGAGAGATTTTTAACCCCTGTAGCCTCTCATGATTCTAATAATCTACTTTACTATGCAGTCTGAACATATTGTTCAATACGCAGACATATTTTATCAAGAACCTCGCGTTGTGTTTTGATATGTTGATCTGATATATTTTTGATCCCACATCCAGACCGCAGTCCATGATTTGCCCTGCTCTAAAGATTCTTCACTAATTCTGTCCAGGTGTATGGGGTGTCATGAATACACTTCACAAAAAGTCTTACATGTAGTTTTTTAACCACCACACAGCACCTTGAGAAATGGAGATTTCTCCCTCTCCCCCTCCATCCACACAGCTGTTCACACAAGACTGAGGGGTGGAGATGATGGAAACCAAAAAGGAAAAACCCACACGAGTAAAATAAAGAAAGCAGAATGTGCTGAAGTCTGCATCATCACTGTAATGCCAAGACTAACACGCCACCACCCAGACCACTCAGGGGCCGTGGACGCAGAACGCAATCATGAACTTCCACTGATCTTTCTGTTCTTTGTGTAAATGGAGGCTGGTACTACTGCCCGTGGTTTTTTTGTTTTGTTTTTTTGCTCCAAAGTTTCCTAGAACTGACACTGATAATGGTGCAGGTTTTGCTCAGTAGGTCCACTGACCCACTCATGTTTGTACTCAAGTGGTTCTGCAGCTGCAGTGGAAATTTGAGTTGGGGGAACATATTGGAACATGTTTCTTCCACATTTCGGGGGATTTCTCTTCCTCCCTCCACCTTTTTTTTTTTTTTTTTTTTTTTTCCCTCTCTCTCTCTCTCACTGACCACAGGCTTGTTGGTGTCCCATTGACTGAGTCATGAGAAAGTTTTGAAATGTTTCTGTAGCTCAAACACAAGGTTAGGATTTAGTTATTTCTTCAGTTCTAGTGGTGTAATGTCCCTATCTTTATCTCTATCTGTATCCGTTTACAGCTCCAAATATCGGTATCTGGATCCATTTCCTGCTCCACATATCTGTATCTGTTTAAATCTGTCTTCAGATTTAAACCAGAAGTTTGGGCGGCCTAAACTAGATTTTTTAAAAAAATTTAATTTTTTTTTTTTTTTATAAACCTGACACCCCTTGAGACACTAGAAAATACATGTAGAAATGTGATTTTTTTAACCAATTTATTTGGCTCTAGTTCCAAAAATATAAACAAGCGAGTACCCTAAGTTAAAGCACCACCACCCTGACCAGGCAGTTACCAAGGATTGTCGTACATACGTGTTAACGTGGTCTTTGTTTGTTCCGTGAGGTTCACATCCGACTGCTTGCTTATGCATGAAAGTTTAAACCTCCTGCTCACGTCTTTTATTGCATCCCCTGGGATTCCAGTCCAGATGCACACCTCGAATCTCAGCAAGACTCCCTGTGAAACGAAAAACCTCCTGTTTGTATCCATTTATCTGATCATTATGAATAATGCATTCATATCCAGTTAAATTCCTATTAGGGCTGGGCGATGTGGTGATATAATATCAATGTGATAAATTATGCCACATTACACTTTTTTGTGATATGATAACTTTTTTTAATAAATTGTTTTATATATATATTTTTTTATAATTACAAGCTGAATGAAAGCAGCTGATGTGATCATTTTACAAAGTACAAAAATTTTATCATTTTTGTCTTTTTCATTGTTAAACATTTTCTGTTTATTTTTCATTATTCATTTATTAAAAAAAGGTACCATTTAAGTACAAAAATTAAAAATACATGCACTATAAATTTGTTTATTAATGACATTTAATATATGAATATTTATTATTATTTATACATTTTTTTTAAAATGCAACACTACTGATTGCAGTTGCTGGCAGTTTTTGAGCAAACCTATATATCGTGACACATAATGTGTGCCATAGAATCGTCTTTAAGAAGCGTGATATGATATTTTTGTCATATCTTCCACCCCTAATTCCTATTCTATGCATTTTCCCACCAATTCACACAATAATGATAAACAACAAGCACAAGATCTACATTTGTGGTTAAAATTAGTATAGAGTATAGAAACTTTTCCTTATTTAGTACTATTCCTTTTTCATCTTTTACATATACATATACGTCACTCAGTTTCTACATTTTCAACAAACCTGAAATTTTAAATCCTGTAACAGATTATAGACCTCCTCTTGCTTTTTTTTTCCACTCACAGACTCCTCAGCCCCTCTCACAGCACTCCTGTACGCATCCCCATCTGGCCCACAGCTGAAAACTATTAAGCACCGTTGGAACTTCCTCCCCACTATCCTTCCCTCTCGTTCTCTTTCTCTCCTTTTCTTTCTCTCTCTCTCCGAGTGTATAACTCGCCTCACCCTGTCTCTCATTCTTCTGCGGGTTCCTATGAAAGTCTCCTCGTTGTTCGGCTTGCCTTGGCACAGGGTACAGAGTGCTGTTTTTCTACTTGTTGGTAAGAAAGTTTGCCTTTCTTTTTCTTTTTGCACACTATCTGGACATTGTTTATGGCAGGTCCAGTCCATGTGAGGAATGTAGGGAGTTGCATCTGTAACATCTTGCTATGAAGGTTTAACGAGCCAAATTCCAGAGCTGGCACAAGAGTCTTCTGAAGCGAAAGATTATCGCTGACGTTTGGATTCTTAGCGCACGGGTGGCGTGGTCATGCATGTATGCTTGTTTTTGTGCTCAGTTCTGGCTCAGTCAATTCACATATGGCTTCAACACTGTGTGGATTTTATGCATTGAATTTTTTTTTAGCACTGTTTTCTGCTCACTCTTTTTTTGGCTATTACTCAGAAATATTCAGAATTGTTTTATATCTGAGCTGTCTGTTCCTGACTGCCGAATTTCACAAGGTCAAATGAGCTCACATAGCTCTTAAAAAAAAAATTAAATAAATAAATTTAAAAAGTCAGAGCTGGAAAACAACCTATTTCTGCTTGGAAAACAGCCTCAGTGGATGTCATGTTAAAGAATTGATCTTTTTCTGCTTTGTCAAGAGAGCTGTAAAAGTTTCCGCTTTACTTCTTTCTGTATTTTGTTTTTCTCGTTCTGTTTTGTTTGTTGATTTGTTCTAAAATAACCTCAAAGTTTGCACAGTTTTTCTTAGACTTAATATGCATGGGGTAACTAATAAAGATTTATGCTTTTCTGCTTTAAGACAGCTCAAAGTTTTCTGTCCCCCCCGCCCTTCTTCTACTCTGAAGGTTCTCCACATTTTTTTTCCTTAGACTTTTCAATATGCATGAGATGACTAATGATAAACAGTGAGTCATGCTTGATTCTCCAGATGTGATGTAAAGCAGTAATACCTGCACTCCCCCCCCCCCCCCCCCATGCATTCATTGCTTTCTATTCTTATGCAGTTCTGCAACTTTCACTTCATCACTGGATCCATTTGCATTCCAGACAGCTGTGTATTTTATCACTAAAGTTTTGCGAAGTGTCTTTCTTGGTGTTGTCTTGGAGAATGGTGGGAAAAGAGCAGGCAGGAAGTGTTGATGCTTTCCTAGGTCAGGGTGAGTCATCAGTCAGGAAGTGTTAAAACGCACACAAATGCAGCCACCGTCAATCAGAGTGACTGGCAGCATGGCCCAGGTGAGGACCCAGGTGGCAAACTGATATTATCTTGAAGTAAATTTTTTTTTTTTTTTTACCCAGGCATTGAGTAGAGCTCATTATATTTTCTTCTCTCTCTTTTATTGAAGACGGCAATCTGTATACTGAAAACTCCATGGAATAGCTGCCCTTTGGTGTGTCCTGTCCCTTCCACCTTCCTCAGAATTGCATCAGGAATATTTGGCTGCGATTGATTCCTCCTCCTTTTTTAGTCACCTAGTCATTGTTTTATTGCAATGCCTCACATTGCTCTTGCATCATAAATGTACCTGCTTGGTCAAGATGCCGCTGTCCTTGTCCGCTTGACTCTGCGTCGCACTCTCTGACTACTCAATTGGCCATAAACAAGCCTCAGCAGCAGTCTTGTTTTTCCGTTCTGTTTTAGTACCTGGTCTGATAAGGTTTTGGCAAGCGGCACTCTGTATCTCTGCAGTGCTCCCTGAAGGACTTCAGGAGCACAGAAGTATGTCCTGACTCCACTGCTGGCTTCATTTGCGATAAAAGATTTACAAAGTGATGTAGCTGAGAGCACCCTTTGCTCCGACTTTGCCAGTAATGCACTCTACATGAAGTACATTAAAGGACTGTGCAGTGCAGGCTAAACATGGCCTGATCTAGAAATCTAATGACGCTTAATATCACTGGAAAATTCTTTGTAGAATGTGTGACCCTGTTTAAAAGTTGGGCTGTAGCTGCTACAAGACAAACTGCTAAAACATTGATTTGTTTACGCTTCGACCCCATGTCTGCCCATATTCACGAAGCCCTGCCTTCCGGAATCTTTGGTGGCTGACGTGGTTCATCCAGTTTGTTTGGTAAATAGTTAGCTAACTTCCCATCATATCTTTCTGCTTGGGCATTTATGAGAATGCAGCTATAAACACCCAAAATTCTGACATGACTAAATAGCAATCATTCCTAGATAAATTAAAATGTCAAGGAAAAGAGTTTGGAAGTGTGCAGCTTATTTTAGGCACCTGGATAACCTACTGATCTGTTGCTGCGCTCATCAGTGTAAACCGTTTACCAGTCTATAACATCAATGCTTGTATTAACTTTAAGAAATGGCTCATTCACTGTAAAACTCTGTGAATTCCCTTCAGTCAGTCAATTTTCTCCATTTTGGAGAAGCTGCTACTGAGACTAACTAATCTTATCTTTTTCACCAACAACACTATCTGCTGATGGACTGTATTCTGCCATATTTTTGTATTGAATGGTCATTGGGTGAGTGTCTATAACGTCTTTTGGTCCCTAGCTAGTATCTGGATGATGGCAACCTCGTAGTATGTTGCTATCCGTGCCACTGAATTTCAGACAATACTTTTCCAGGCTTGTAATCAATGGTGACATTCCTAGCTTGTTTAGGGTTGAGTCTCTGACCTTAGGCCGTGTGCCGATCTCTGCATTTTCCACTGTGTGGAAAAAAAGAAGTTTCCAAAGAAGTTTGTATGGTAGCCAGTTACTGTGCATCCTGCCCAAGCATTGCAACTTGTGGGTTGTTCAAATTGTAGTCTGATGATCTTATTCCAAAGGTGACATTCATTGTTGCAAATGTCACATTTGGAATACCTCAAACATAACCATGTCTGATTTGAGCAACATCCACGTCTTGATTCCGTACAGCAGTACAGGCAGTATTAGCATTCGGAATAGCTGCATCTTGGCCTTGATGGACATGTTTGTTTTCTTTTGTATGCACCACTTGAGCAAGGCAAAGGCTGTGGTAGACTGGATTTTGTCATAAATACTGCCTGTGGATGCTGCTTTATTCTGCTGGACCAGTGACGCCAGGTATTTGAACTCCTTGACCTGTTTAATTTGGATTCCATTGAGGTGGACACTGGTTCACAATCCATCACTTGGCAGGACCAAGCCAAAAAAAAAGTCCAGCTCATTTTTCAGTAGCTTTCTCAGATACTTTGGTTACCTTAATTAAACAGCTTGGTTTCATTATGTTCTTCAGATATTTCCGTATCATCAAAATCCACTTTTAATGGATTTTGCATTTCCCTCTGGAAATATTAAACTATTTTTTCTCTACTATACAACACAAGGAAAAGAGGGGATTTCCAGGATTTACTTATATATGTAGCAAAAGAGGTTTTGTGCCGTTTCTTCAGAATGGAGACACTCTTAAGTGCTCTTTTCAGTCATCCCCCCCCCCCAAAACCAAACCGAAACCAAGTATTGGCCAAATGCAGAACAATATAGACTATGTTTACTTACGAAGTTATTGAGTCCCTAAAACAGGTATAGCCTATACAATGTGTTATGGCCATGTACTGATCAAGGACAAATTCACAATTCCATTCGATAACTTTTGTGTGGATTAGTATGAAGATGGTAAGAGCGAAATTTGGACAAAATTTGTAGGAGGAGTAGCGGGGGGGAATCTCCAAGATGGCCAAAAATCTAATTAGTTGAAAATTTAAATTGGCACTGAAATTTAGGCCACATGGTTCAAAAGTTATGGGCTTAAATGTACACTAGAGCTTTGTGAGCTTGGGGCCCAGATTTGGTGTATTTGTAGCTGAATGTGTCCTAAAGCTGTGTGCCAAATTTCATGACTTTTTACACACGGTTCTATGGGCTGCCATAGACACCCTAGCCAGAACAATAATAATAATAATAACAATAATAATAAGTAGAATTCATAGAAATAAAACAATAGGTGCTGTACACGGTTGGTGCTCGGCCCCTAACCAGTGTAACTTTTTAATTTTTTCCCTTTTTTTTTATTTTTTATTTTTTATTTATAAGCCCATTCCTCTTCTTTCGTCTTGATTCCCTTCTGCCTCTTACCCCCTTACCTCCTGTTAAACTATTTTCTTGATATGAGATGATTTGGTCAGCAATAGCTCCCTTACTATCCTTCAAGGTGGGCACTTTTATATCGAGTGGAATGGACGAGAGGTTTATCACGACCTTCTGCCGGTAATTCTGACGTGATGTACTGTCTTGGGTGCAGACACAACACAACTTTAATTTTTCCTAATTCAGAGAGGCGCTATGAATGCCACTGATGCAGTGGGTTTACGAATAGCACTGATGGCTATGATGTTTTTATGGCCTTAGTGACCTTTATATGATGACCTTTCTATGAGTGTATTGTATGCTGAATGAAACAACACAGTTTGTTGGCTTTAAATTATTTTTCATTTGACTTTAAGCAACATTTATTCATTTATAGAGACATTTGCCCAAAAACATATTATTGTTGGTTCTGTCAATACCTTTCTGTGCATGTAATGGTTTTTGTTTATGTAATAAACATTCTTTCCAAGCCATATTCTGGAGTATAGTGTAATTTTCCTGTTCCTTATACTTGAACACTGTGCCCTTTGTGGAAACCACAGCCATCCCATATACATACATATACTGCTAATTTTTCAAGTTTTTTTTTTTTTTCTAAAGTGTTAATTTATATTAATGTAGCCGTAGAACTGATGAGTGTACATTGTTCAAGGTTATGCATAATCCATTCTTACATTATTCATTTCTCAGAAGCTTTTATCAAAGTGACTTACAAATGGAGCTTAATAGTCACCAAGCATAACGAAGTATAAAGCTAGTGGATAAAGTGGACATTTCTTGCCCTCCAGATGAACTGTATATCATTGTTTTTTGACAACAAGATATGAGGTGTTAGGGAACTTTTGGGGAAATGACCATGTGTACATCATGAAGACACTGAAAATGATTTGCTTATCTCGTTCAAAATTTATCATAATATTTATAGCTCTCATCCAGTGGAAACATTCCTTAACAGGCAAACGTCCAGAAAACGAATCACGACTGAATATTACTTTAATATAGGGATTCTCAAACTATATTACCTATCACTGTTTGAGAACTGATTTTGTGTGCTAATATTTTGAAATGTTACTGTGAGACATTTAAACAAGTCACGTTTAAACAAAGAGTCTACATGCTATTTTAATCTTTTTTTTCACCATCCTGACATGCTGCACTAGCGTAGGAGTTCAGCAATAAAAATGGACAAATTTCCCTGTCCATCTACCTCTGCTAGTTGCATAAAAACCTGGAGTAATTCTGACTCCATGGAACAACAGAAGTCAAGGAAATGAACATGAAAATATCGTAAATTTAATAAATCTGGATTTGTAATGTCAAAACATCAGAATGGGGGGAAAATGTGATCTCTGTGACTATCCGCGGCATGGCTGATGGTACCAGATGGACTGGTTTGAGTATTTCAGAAACTGCTGATCTCCAGGGATTTTCACACACAACAGTCTGAGTTTACACAGAATGGTGTGAAAAACAAAAAAAAAAAAATCCTGTGAGCAGAGGGTCTGCTGGCTGAAACAACTCGTTGATGAGAGAGATCAGGAGAATGACCAGTCTGGTCTGAGTTGACAAAGTCTATTGTAACTCGAATAAGCACCCTTTTGAGCAGAAAAATATCTCGGCATGAACGAAACATCTAACCTTGAGGTGAATGGGCTACAACAGCAGAAGACCACATCATGTCCCATTCCTGTCAGCCAAGAACAAGTATCTGAAGCGATCATGTTGCATAGACTAACCGAAACTTGGCATTTGAAGACTGGGAACAGACCAGGTGAATGTGTGTGTATGTATGTATATATGTGTGTGTGTATGTATGTATATATGTGTGTGTGTGTATGTGTATAATATATGTGTATGTGTATATATATGTGTATGTGTATATATGTATATATATATATATATATATATATATATATATATATATATATATATATATATATATATTATTTTATTTTTTTTTTTTTCCCCCCCCCTAATCTTCAACTGTCCAGTTTGGGTGAGTCTATGCCCATGATAGCCTCAGATTCATGTGGATCCTGATGTGGTGTTCTGCTTTTGTAGCCCATCCACCTCGAGGGTTGATGTTTTGTTCATGCTGACATGCTTTTCTGCTCACCACACTTATATGGAGTGAATATTGGAGTTCCTATATCCTTCCTGGCACCTCGAGCCAATCTGGGCATTTTACTCTGAACTCTCTTATCAACAAGGGATTTCCATCCACAGAACTGTCACTCACAATTTTTTATTTTTTTTATTTTTTTCTTTCCCGCACCATTTTGTGTAAACTTTAAAAACTGTTATGTGAAAATCCCAGGAGGTCAGCAGTATCTGAAATACTCAAACGAGCCCATCTGATCACACTTTCCCCCCATTCAATACTTGACCTGTATCTGCATGATTTTGTGTTGTGCTGCTGCCACATGTTTGGCTGATTGGATAACTGCATAAATGAGTAGGTGCACAGGTGTTCCTATTAAAGAGGACAGTGACTGTATATGTCTTGTAATAATAATGCCTGCACTAGTAATGGTAAGAACCTCTGCTAATGCCTTTTTTTTTTTTTTTTTTAATTTAAACACTACATAAAGGAATACCATTGTTCTTGTAGACAGAGCTGGTTACAGGAACGTGTTTTGGGTGTAAATTAGACTGTTTTAATTAAACTCTTTTTTTTTTTTTTTTTTTTTTTTCTGTGACTCCCCAAGGCTAGGAGGGTATAATACTAATTTAATCTGTCAAAATGGCATCTCTCTCTCTCTTTCTTTCTTTTCATCATGCCTTGACTTCTTGCACAGTTTATTCACAGGAAAATGAGTATTGAACTGTTGCTCTGTTGCTTAGGATACATGAATCAATAACTATGTGATGAGAAAGATGTACAGTTTGGAGAGTTGAACCAACAAGATAAGCACTTAATCTTGTTCAAACATCTATTTATATCTGTATATTGGGTCTGTATTTAATGTTTTTATTTATTTTTTTCTGTCGTGGGTTAAAGGAATAGACCTGTCCATTTAAAGTGTAAGTGATTTAATGGATTTGTTTCAGACAGAGGTTAAGTAATTGCTCATCTCTTCATGCGTTATCTGGATGGTAAAATGGTCTATCAAATAGTGCTCAGGAAAAGTAACACTTGGCTGCTGTTTGTTTTTTTGTGATGCTCTGGTTGTTTTGGGGAACTAATAATCAACTTCATAGTCTTATGCTACATGCTATTCCATAGATTTAATGTGTCAGGAGTTAATTTTTTTTTTTTTCCCCCCTGTTGCTCAGATTTGTTAAGTTCCTCATTTGATTTCAGATGTCTGTTCTTGTTTGTCCAGGTTCAAGTGACACGTTCAGCTTGAAATTGCACATTTTCCAGCATGAGCCGTCCGTTTAACAGGAAAAAAGGTGAGTGGTTGTCTTCAATGCCCTTTTCTGCTCTTTTCACTCCATCACTGCATCTCTGAATGTGATGGGGACCCTAACAAGTTACTCTAGAGGTGCTAAAGTGCCATAACCCCACGAAACAAAAAACGAGGCATGGTGCAGAATGTTTTTGTCTTTTTCCTCTGTCAGTCTCTCATTTGTCATTCACCTTTCTGTCGATGCCATCCATTATCCGCCCCCCCTCCACCTCCACGTCCACACCAAACAGCTTGACGCATGTGGCTGAATTTAAACCACTGTGAGGCAGGCAGTTACTATGAATGAATGACACATATGCATCGTTCACGTTCACAATGAATGTGCTTTTTCTCTGTCTGGGAACTTCATATCTGACCACTCACCCACATGAAAGTAAAAATCCCAGTCCTGATTCATACCTCTAGTCTTAACCAGATGCCATGAAACATTTCTGGCCAAAAAGAAAATGGATCGTGTATAGTAATAGTAGTGTATACGAATAGTCACATAATGTAAATAGTACAGATATAGTGCATCTGTATTTGTATCTGTTCATTCTGAATAATATTTTCATATTCAGTTACATTACGTTACATACAGATTATTAAGAAGAATGAATATTATTAATAAGCATTAGAAGTCTGCTCATCATAATCATTAGGATTTAAATACTTACGAATGCTTAGAACACTTGGGAATGGTACAGAATGTAGTAATAGAGACTCCAGCAGTGAACTCTGTCCTGGAGTCTAGCACGGACGTCACCGATGTCTCAGATGCCTGCACACAGAGCCGTGTTTTTTTTTTTGTTTTGTTTTTTTTTCTTTTTTTTTTTCTCAGATACACCATGACACCACCCTGGTCAATATGGCATGAAAATGGCCTTCATACCCCTTTCACTGAGAGACAAAAGTCCAGCCAGCCATTTCATGACCACAACAAGAGTGACATTTACAGAAGAGAAAGCTCTAATCATTATGTGACTATGCATTCATTAGCGCTCAGTTCCATGAGGGAGATAATGAGCGGGACTCATTAGGAGGGCGAAGCAAGTCGATGTTCTAATGTTTCATCTGCACACCTAAAGTCAGCAAGGTCATGGTGTGGCATTTCATCATTACAGCCGGTCAGTATCGCGTCAAGCTAAATATTGCATTAGAGTGGCATAAATCTCAGAAGTAGAGCAGCGGGGTGAGCTGAAGAAGATTGGCGTCTTTGTGCAGAATTATTAATGTAGAGTAATGAGCAGGTCAGGAATTTTAAGGTCAGAGGATTTGAACCATATTTTGAATGCGCGGTTCATCGTGGATTTGCCATTAATGAACTCATGGATTTTTAATCTATTGATTATTGCTGCTCATTAACAAAGACTTTTTTAGGTTACAGGACACAAGCTGCAAGTGATCAATTCAATTCAATTTTATTTGTATAGCACTTTTAACAATGGTCATTGTCCCAAAGCAGCTTTACAAAAATATACTCAGGATATAGATTTTAAATGTACAAATTTATCCCCAATGAGCAAGCCAGAGGCGACAATGGCAAGGAAAAACTCCCTGAGATGATATGAGGAAGAAACCTTGAGAGGAACCAGACTCCGGATAGTGCAATTATAAATAAGTAAATCCCTTCTATAAATGTTCTAATGCTACATGGTCAAATAGCAGTTGTGTAACCAGAAAAATTCATTAGTTTTGTTGAACTTCTCCACTGTTCACTGATGGAGACTTGAGTGCAAAACTGTTTGTGGCAATTGTAGTTGTAGCCATCATAGCATAACTGTTCATATGAATTGAGGTCCAAAGCCATCTTTATGGTTTTCAAGTGGTACCATCCTCGCTAATCTCACTGATCTTTAGGCTGCACTGTGTGGGGCCATCCTCAGCAGCAGCATGTGACTTCCAATTGATGAGAACTCCAACCAGAAGTAGGGCATCCGGATGGATCAGGCAGGTCCCAGAAGGGGTCGGGATCACTGGCATCTCAGGAGTATCATTCTCGACAGAAAAAGAGAGATATTATTAGATATGCTTATTGTTCCGTAATGGTTAAGGACAATGTACTTTGCGTGAGTGCAATCAGGGACTCTGGCAAGACTAGCTATACCAGCATAACTAAAAGGGAGGACCAGAAGGTAACACAGGCATGAGGGCTCCCTGGGACATAAGGCAGCCAACTACTCCAAGATCAACAAACCTGGGTGAATGCGTGAAAATGGGGGGGGTGACAGCATCCAAACATCCCAGTTCACCACAACACACTATGCCTGTGAGACCTCTAGATCTGCTCCTTTTACCTAAGAAAAAAACTAGTCACAAAAAGCTTGACTAAACAAATGTTTTCAGCCTGGACTTGAACACTGAGACTGTGTCTGAGTTCCGAACACTAGTTGGAAGGCTGTTCCATAACTGTGGGGCTTTGTAAGAGAAAGCTCTTCCCCCTGCTGTAGCCTTCACTATTCCAGGTACCAACAAATAGCCTGCACCTTTTGATCGAAGTAGGCATGGCGGATCATAAAAGACCAAAAGTTCGCTTAGGTACTGTGTCACGAGACCATTTAGAGCTTTATAGGCCAACAGTAGTATTTTATAATCAATGTGAAATTTCACTGGGAGCCAATGCAGTGTGGATAAGATGAGGTGTGATGTGGTCATATCTTCTGGTTCTAGTGAGGACTCTTGCAGCTGCATTCTGGACTAACTGGAGTTTGTTTATGCTCCTACTGGAGCATCCAGACAGTAAGGCAGTACAATAATCCAACCTAGAGGTGATGAAAGCATGAACTAATTTTTCTGCATCATGTAGTGACATTATATTTCTTATCTTAGTAATATTTTTGAGGTGAAAGAAGGCTATCTTAGTAATATTGTGTACATGGGCGTCAAATGAAAGACTGGAGTCAATAATCACACCAAGGTCTTTTACTGCTGCACATGATGAAACAGAAAAGCCATCCAGAGTTAGTATGTAATCAGAAAACTTGCTTCTAGCTGCATGTGGTCCTAGTATAAGTACTTCTGCCTTGTCAGAATTAAGTAAGAGGAAGTTAATAAGCATCCACTGTGTAATGTCCTTTACACATTCCTCAACTTTATTAAGCTGGTGTCTGTCATCTGGCTTTGTTGAAACATACAACTGTGTGTCATCAGCATAACAGTGGAAGCTAATTCCATGTCTACGAATAATATCAGGGATCAGGGTGATACTGTGAATGAAAATGTCAATAAACTCTGATGGCAAAAGTTCTAACACCCAGTTTCTCTCAGCTAATCATAGGTATATGTATGGATCCCGAACATTACCTAGCTAACTTTGTTTTCAGACATTTTCTAATGTTTGCTAACCAGGTTTTGTTTGCAAAATTTGGCTCTAAAATTATTACATAGATTTGCTTGGAGCTAAACATTTACACCTAACAATAGCATTTTATTAAATTTTATTTTAGGATGTTAGTGACCTCTTACTAATTTAAGTCATCTCCAAATAAACCTGAGCTGCAAACCAGTTTGCAGTCTAAATCCACTTCGAATTTCCTTAACTAGCTAGTAACCATTTAGTAATGTATGTTGGTAAGTGCCCATTCTCTTAACTAGTTAAACAGCTTTTTTTTAATCCCCTAAATCCAACATACTATAAGAAGGAGCTAAACACGGGGTTACTTTCTGTACCAAGAACAAAACACATGAGAAGCAGTGAAGCTACTTTGTGTTGTGTCCCAACTGCAGAGTGTATATGTGTGTATATATATGTATATATATCACAAAAGTGAGTACACCCCTCACATTTTTGTAAATATTTTGTATCTCTTCATGGGACAACACTGAAGAAATGACACTTTGCTACAATGTAAAGTAGTGAGTGTACAGCTTGTATAACAGTGTAAATTTGCTTTCCCCTCAAAAAAAACTCAACACACAGCCATTAATGTGTTTGGGCCCAATTAGCCATTTTCCCTCCCCAGTGTCATGTGACTCGTTAGTGTTACAAGGTCTCAGCTGTGAATGGGGAGCAGGTGTGTTAAGTTTGGTGTTATCGCTCTCACACTCTCTCATACAGGTCACTGGAAGTTCAACATGGCACCTCATGGCAAAGAACTCTTTTTCTTTTGAAAAAAGAATTGTTGCTCTACATAAAGATGGCCTAGGCTATAAGAAGATTGCCAACACCCTGAAACTGAGCTGCAGCATGGTGGCCCAGACCATACAGCAGTTTAACAGGACAGGTTCCACTCAGAACTGGCCTCGCCATGGTTGACCAAAGAAGTTGAGTGCACGTGCTCAGCATCATATCCAGAGGTTGGCTTTGCAGAATAGACGTATGAGTGCTGCCAGCATTGCTGTAGAGGTTGAAGGGATGGGGGTCAGCCTGTCAGTGCTCAGACCATACGCCGCACACTGTATCAAATTGGTCTGCATGGCTGTCATCACAAAAGGAAGCCTCTTCTAAAGATGATGCAAAATAAAGCCCGCAAACAGTTTGCTGAAGACAAGCAGACTAAGGACATGGATTACTGGAACCATGTCCTGTGGTCTGATGAGACAAAGATAAACTTATTTGGTTCAGATGGTGTCAAGCGTGTGTGGCGGCAACCAGGTGAGGAGTACAAAGAGTAGTGTGTCTTGCCTACAGTCAAGCATGGTGGTGGGAGTGTCATGGTCTGGGGCTGCATGAGTGCTGCCGGCACTGGGGAGCGTACTGTGACATGTACTGTGACATACTGAAGCAGAGCATGATCCCCTCCCTTCGGAAACTGGGCCGCAGGGCATTATTCCAACATGATAACGACCCCAAAAACACCTCCAAGACGACCACTGCCTTGCTAAAGAAGCCGAGGGTAAAGGTGATGGACTGGCCAAGCATGTCTCCAGACCTAAACCCTATTGAGCATCTGTGGGGCATCCTCAAATGGAAGGTGGAGGAGCACAAGGTCTCTAACATCCACCAGCTCTGTGATGTCGTCATGGAGGAGTGGAAGAGGACTCTAGTGGCAACCTGTGAAGCTCTGGTGAACTCCATGCCCAACAGGGTTAAGGCAGTGCTGGAAAATAATGGTGGCCACAAAAAAATGTTGACACTTTGGGCCCACTTTGGACATTTTCACTTAGGGGTGTACTCACTTTTGTTGCCAGCGGTTTAAACATTAATGGCTGTGTGTTGAGTTATTTTGAGGGGAAAGCAAATTTACACTGTTATACAAGCTGTGCACTAAAGTAGTGACTTTACATTGTAGCAAAGTGTCATTTCATCATTGTTGTCCCATGAAAAGATATAATAAAATATTTACAAAAATATGAGGGGTGTACTCACTTTTGTGAGATACTGTAGATTGATAGACTGATTGATTTCCTGCCCTGAAAATGGTTCTTAATCCTGCCTTTATCACACACGCACAACACGCCTTGCTTTGTGCCTCGTTAAGTCAAAGAAACTTCAGATTTCTGTACTCATTTTGTTCCATAATTTTGATGAAGGGCTTTAATTGTTGTTGCTAATTTTGATCGCTGGTCCTTTAGCCTGCTTGGAGTGTCAGAGGAACCAAAAAGAAAGCTGTTTCTCTGATCACAAAAAGGACTAATTGGTTGCAGACTCTTTGAAAAACAGCATACAAGAGCTGTGCATCCAATTAGCAGACAGACTGTTGAAGCGCCACAGTGCCAGGGATTTAGAGCATAATAAACTCTAAAGCTAACATAAAAAGGCCCAGACGTGCTTGGATGTTTCACAGTCGAAAAGTATTCAGTTAATGCGCGCAGTCACAGTTTTGTCTTTTATGACTACAGAGCAAAGTAATGATGGAGAACCAGTATAATTAGTGACAATCTAGTGTTCCTTTAAAACCATTAGTGTCATTATGGGAGGTCTTTGATTTAATTACGTCTCTTACTATTATGTCAGATGTTCAGGAGTATTTTTTTGCTCTAACCATATGCTATGAATTTTGTGTTATAGCATTAAGCAAAACCCGGTGAGGGAGTAGAGATAAACTATGATGACTAACAACAATGATGATGATAATTATAGTAACAAGCTAATGACATAAGGTAATAACAGGAGCCTTTAGAGTGGTCCAAGTATTTGCAAATCTCCAAGTCAACAGACGTTTAGCATCTGAAATTGCCTCTGGATGAATATCAGCATTTCACTATTGAGATGCATTTGTATTTTTTTTGTGTGTGTGTATATATAATATACAGTGCCCTCCAGTAATATTGGCACTCTTGGTAAATATGAGCGAAGAAGGCTATGAAAAATTGTCTTTATTGTTTCACCTTTTGTTCTTTTGTTAAAAAATCTCTCAAAAATACTCTGCTCTCATGGATATCAAACGACTGTAAACAAACCACAGGTTTATAAAAAAAAAATCTTTGTTAAATATACGTGTGCAACAATTACTGGCACCTTTTTAGTCAATACTTTGTGCTACCACCCTTTGCCAATATAACAGCTCTGAATCTTCTCCTATAATGCCTGATGAGGTTGGAGAATACATGGCAAGGGATCTGAGGCCATTCCTCCATACAGAATCTCTCCAGATCCTCGAGGTCCACGCTGGTGGACTCTCCTCTTCAGTTCACCCCACAGGTTTTCTATGGGTTTCAAGTCAGGGGACTGGGATGGCCATGGCAGGACCTTGATTTTGTGGTCAGTAAACCATTTTTGTGTTGATGAATGTTTTGGATCATTGTCCTGCTGGAAGATCCAACCAAGGCCCATTTTAAGCTTTCTGGCAGAGGCAGTCAGGTTTTCATTTAATATCTGTTGATATTTGATAGTCCATGATGCCATGTATCCTGACAAATTTTCCAGGTCCTCTGGCAGAAAAACAGCCCCAAAACATTAAAGAGCCACCACCATATTTAACCGTGGGCATGAGGTACTTTTCCATACGTCTACTTCTCTGTGTGCGCCAAAACCACCCCTGGTGTTTATTGCTAAAAAGCTCTATTTTGGTTTCATCTGACCACAGAAACCGATCCCATTTGAAGTTCCAGTAGTGTCTGGCAAACTGAAGACGCTTGAGTTTGTTTTTGGATGAGAGTAGAGGCTTTTTTCTTGAAACCCTTCCAAACAATTTGAGGTGATGTAGGTGACTTCAGATTGTAGTTTTGGAGACTTTCTGACCCCAAGAAGCAACTAACTTCTGCAATTCTCCAGCTGTGATCCTTGGAGATTTCTGGCCACTTGAACCATCCTCTTCACAGTGCCTTGAGACAATATAGACATGTGTCCAATTCCAGGTTGATTCATAACATTTCCAGTTGACTGGAACTTCTTAATTATTGCCCTGATGGTGGAAATGGGCATTCTCATTGCTTGTGCTATTTTCTTATAGCCACTGCCCATTTTGTGAAGCTCAACAACCTTTTGCCGCACATCACAGCTATATTCCTTGGTCTTACCCATTGTTATGAATGACTAAGGGAATTTGGCCTATGTGTTACCTCATATTTATGCCCCTGTGAAACAGGAAGTCATGGTTGAACAATTTCCTGTTCACCCAGGTGTACTAAAAAATGTCAAATATCAATGGGAATATACTTCAAATATATTTTTCTCATATGAATTCATATGATGTGCATCAATTCATATAATTGATGCACATCTATATTTAACAAAGATTATTTTTTATATACCTGTGTTGTGTTTGCAATTGTTTGATATCCATGAGAGTAGAGTATTTTTGTGAATTTTTTTTTTTTTTTTGAACAAAAAAAAAAAGCCTTTGCATGACTACAGTTTGCCAATGAGCATATAGGCAAAGACCAAGCCTTGTGGAATAATGTGCTCTGGACACACGAATTAAAGATGGTCGTTTTGGCCATAGTAACAGCAGACATGTTTGGCGCAGATCAAAGACAGCTTTTCAGGAGAAGCACCTCATACCAACTGTGAAACACAGTGGTGGAAACGTTATGGTTTGGGGTTGCTTCACTGCCTCAGGAACTTGCATTCAGTTTGCATTCATTGATTCAAATATGAATTATGCATCATATCAAAGAGTTCTTGAAGATAATGTGAGGCCATCTGTCCAAAAGTTGAAGTTGAACTGAAAGTGGACCTTTCAACAGGATAGTGATACTAAGCACACTAGCAAATCCATCAAGGAATGGCTCGAAAAGAAGAAATGGATGGTTATGGAATGGCCTAGTCAAAGCCCGGATTTGAATCCCATTGAAATGTTGTGGGGGGGATTTGAAACGGGCAGTACATGCAAGAAAACCCTCAAACATCTCCATGCAATATTCTTTCAGTTGTAAGGAGTGGTCAAAAATTCCAGCAAGCCTACAAGAAGTTATTTCTGCTAAAGGGGGCAATAGTAACTTCTGAGGCAAAGGGTGTACTTACTTTTTCCACAGACGAATATCACATCTATTGATATTTCTGTTGAATAAATGATTGAAAAAGCTATTTTTCCTTGTGGTTTTGTTGAAGTATATCAATTTTATTAATAGGCACTGTTTCAAAGATGATCAAATGTTTGTTTGTCCAAATATGTCAAAAAAGCCAACATGTTTTGCACATGACTGTATATATAACATCAAGCTTATTCTTTCTGGCAATCAGTGCAAATAACATCTTCAAAACTGAGATTGATGTTCAGGGGTAGATGAGCTGCATTATAATGGCTGTTATAAAAGCTTGTTCACAACATATTACCAGCCTTGTGGTAGTAGATCGTTCTGAAGCTTGTCGTAATGCTGCTGAAATATTGCGTGTTGTCATTCAGAGTTCAACAGGTAACTGTGCTGGAATGAGAAATTAGGCACTGATGCTACAGAGGCTCTTTAACTACTCTAGATCTAATTGATCTCCATCTCATGATTTTAATGCCAGTGTTCTCTGATGTTCTGCATTGGCTCAGAGTATTGCTCTGGTCCATTAGAGGTTTTTAAAACTGCAGTACAGCCGAATAGCAGAATAGCAGTCTGTCCCTGATGTTTTTCCTGGAGAGAAGTGGCTTCTTTGCTGCCCTTCCTGACACCAGGCCATCCTCCAAAAGTCTTCGCCTTACTGTGCGTGCAGACGCACTCACACCTGCCTGCTGCCATTCCTGAGCAAGCTCTGCACTGGTGGTGCCCCGATCCCGCAGCTGAATCAACTTTAGGAGATGGTCCTGGCGCTTGCTGGACTTTCTTGGGCGCCCTGAAGCCTTCTTCACAACAGTGGAACCTCTCTCCTTGAAGGTCTTGATGATCCGATAAATGGTTGATTTAGGTGCAATCTTACTAGCAGCAATATGCTTGCCTGTGAATCCCTTTTTGTGCAAAGCAATGATGGCTGCATGTGTTTCCTTGCAGGTAACCATAGTTAACAGAGGAAGAACAATAATTTCAAGCACCACCCTCCTTTTAAAGCTTCAAGTCTGTTATTCTAACTCAATCAGCATGACAGAGTGATCTCCAGCCTTGTCCTCATTAACACTCTCACCTGTGTTAACGAGAGAATCACTGACATGATGTCAGCTGGTCCTTTTGTGGAAGGGCTGAAATGCAGTGGACATGTTTTTTTGGGATTAAGTTCATTTTCATGGCAAAGAGGGACTTTGAAATTAATTGCAATTCATCTGATCACTCTTCATAACATTCTGGAGTATATGCAAATTGCCATCATAAAAACTGAGGCAGCAGACTTTGTAAAAATTAATATTTGTCATTCTCAAAACTTTTGGCCACGGCTGTACACACCACAATTATCCCTCCATCCATGTCCCATACCGCTTATCCTACACAGGGTCACAGGGGGCCTGGAGCCAATCCTCTTGAAAAATGCACTGAAGCAGCAGTCTCACTTATTGTCAAGGTAAATGGAGAATGTTTTGAGTTCATTAATGTGAAATAAAATCAATGTGTTCTACTTGGCTAACATTAAATAAGTATCTAGTTAACATCACAATTCACATCACAGATTTTCTTTGTTGGCTACCCTTTATTCACCAAATTTGCTGAGAGTTTTGGCCAATAGTGGTCTTATTTAACCACAACAGACAATATTCCTCCTTTTCCCTGTATATATAATTAACAGTTTAAACACTTCATCACTGTCAATGTTCCATCACCAAAACAGTGGGTGGCGTTTACTTAATTAAATTTCATGTCCGATGATGTGACTTTGAAAAGTTCAATCCATCTTTCACTAAAGAGAAAAAATCCACCGGCCTTTTGACTAACATTTTACGGTTAGATGCTGTGTAGGCAATTTAAAGGAAATCGAACACAGCATGCTTTGAATATTGGCAGAGGTATTTAAGATTTCAGGCTGCAACGATTTCTAATTTCACTCGCATACATTGGCTTACAGTGCCCTCCACTAATATTGGTACCCAGGTTTTTAAAAAAAAATCTGTTAAATATAGGTGTGCAGCAATTATTGGCACCCCTATGAATTCATATGAGAGAAATGTATTTTAAGTATATTCCCATTGATATTTTAATATTTTTTTAGTGCACCTGGGTGGTTTTTCCTTTTCAGGAAATTGTTGATGACTTCCTGTTTCACAGGGGTATAAATATTAGGAAAAACGTAGGCCAAATTCCCTTAGTCATTCATAACGATGGGTAAGACCAAGGAATATAGCTGTGATGTGCGGCAAAAGGTTGTTGAGCTTCACAAAATGGGCAGTGGCTATAAGAAAATAGCACAAGCATTGAAAATGCCCATTTCCACCATCAGGGTATAATTAAGAAGTTCCAGTCAACTGGAAATGTTATGAATCAACCTGGAATTGGACGCATGTATGTATTGTCTCAAGGCACTGTGAAGAGTTCAAGTTCAGTTTATTTGTATAGCGCTTTTAACAATGGACATTGTCCCAAAGCAGCTTTACAGAAGTATATAAATTCAGGACATAGATTTTAAATTTATGAATTTATCCCCAATGAGCAAGCCAGCGGCGATGGTGGCAAGGGAAAAACTCCCTGAGATGATATAAGGAAGAAACCTTGAGAGGAACCAGACTCAAAAGGGAACCCATCCTCATCTGGGTAACACCGGATAGTGCAATTATAAATAAATAAATCCCTTCTATAAATGTACCAGTACAACACGGTCAGATAGCAGTTGTGAGACCATGAAAAATTCATTACAGTTTTTATATGAAGTCTGTTTTGTTGAACTTCACCACTGTAATCTCAATGATCTTTAGGCTGCATCGTGTGGGGCCATCCTCAGCAGCATCATGTGACTTCAATTGATGAGGTCTCCAACCAGAAGTAGGGAATCAGGATGGATCGGGCAGGTCCAGAGAGCAGAACGGGTCGGGATCACTGGCATCTCAGGAGTATCATGTGAAGCTCGACAGAAGGGGAGGGAGAGAGAGTGAGAGAGAGATCATTAGGTATGCTTATTGTCTCGTAATGGTTAAGGAAGAGGATGGTTCGAGTGGCTAGAAATCTCCAAGGATCACAGCTGGAGAATTGCAGAAGTTGGTTGCTTCTTGGGGTCAGAAAGTCTCCAAAACTACAATCTTAAGTCACCTACATCACCTCAAATTGTTTGGAAGGGTTTCAAGAAAAAAGCCTCAACTCTCATCCAAAAACAAACTCAAGCGTCTTCAGTTTGCCAGACACTACTGGAACTTCAAATGGGATCGGTTTCTGTGGTCAGATGAAACCAAAATAGAGCTTTTTAGCAATAAACACCAGGGGTGGTTTTGGCGCACACAGAGAGGTAGCCATATGGAAAAGTACCTCATGCCCACGGTTAAATATGGTGGTGGCTCTTTAATGTTTTGGGGCTGTTTTTCTGCCAGAGGACCTGGACATTTTGTCAGGATACATGGCATCATGGACTCTATCAAATATCAACAGATATTAATTGAAAACCTGACTGCCTCTGCCAGAAAGCTTCAAATGGGCCTTGGTTGCATCTTCCAGCAGGACAATGATCCAAAACATTCATCAACACAAAAATGGTTTACTGACCACAAAATCAAGGTCCTGCCATGGCCATCCCAGTCCCCTGACTTGAAACCCATAGAAAACCTGTGGGGTGAGCTGAAGAGGAGAGTCCACCAGCGTGGACCTTGAAATTTGAAGGATCTGGAGAGATTCTGTTTTCTGTATTAATCAGAAATTATCCCCAAAACCATATCAAATGAAAAAGATATCAAAGAAATAAAAACTAATATTAATAATAATTGGCCTTAATTGTATTGTATTTTTCAATTTAAAAGATTTGTTTATTTAATTGAGAAATGTTAGTAAAGCAAGTGATTCACTGACATTGCATTTCCAAATGTGCATAAATGCACACAAGCATATTATACACGTAATCATTCTCATAAATCATGATTTACATGTAACACACTCATAATTGAAGCACAGACTCTCTGCACTGTCTTGGCCAACAGCGAATTTGATTTGTTACTCGCTTTTCACTGTATGAATCAGCACTTAGTGCATTGTTTTAGACAGAACACTACTTAAGCCGAAAGCTGTCATCTCGCCACGACAGCAAACATGTTCTTCTTTCTTATTATTAAAGGTAGACGTAGTTGTGACAGCCTATGTGAGACTGTGATGCAGAAAGGAAAGCTCCGACACTAAGGCCAGATTGTAGCAGCTTCTTTTGAATCGTTTGTCACATTTAAGGCTCGGTGTTCTCTCTGAGCTGTCTGTGAGACAGGTGCAGTGAATCTGTCTGTCAGTTATAGTCCACTGACACTCATTTATGCTTTTCACACTCTGCAGGTTGAGCTTTTCAGCCTCCTGGAATACGTGACCAGGAATATGTGACCACTGTGACTTCTGATGGAGGTTTTTGGAAATAAACACTATTAAATATATTTATACCAGTGAGCTATTTAATTCTCAAATCTGATTAGTGAGAAGGTGTTGATTTTATTGTCTATAACAGCAATGCACTTCTGGGATGATATCACTTCTATAGTAACAGCTCACTCACAGGGACTTGTATGGCAGAGATGCTGCATGAACCGATTTAATTTTTGATATGATCATGTTTTCTGAAGGAAAACTCACAAATTGAAGGAAAGAGTCTCTAGTATCAACACTTTTTCCTGAAATTGTTCAGGAAAGAGGCTGGTGGGGAGTTTATAGCTATAGCTTATAGTGTTACGACCCAGTCTAGGGTTAGGTCGCACAGCGTAAATAAAAGCACGGGGTAATGAAAAGTGCAGTGAAAAGTATGTGGTGTTTGAAATAACAGGAATGAGACACCAGAGTAACTCTCAAAGGGTGATCTATATATTGTGGTATTTACAAGGTATATACCCATGTGCTGTACACCACAGATAAACCAGGGAAAACTTCAGGGTGGACCAAGGCCAAAACAACAAACAAAACCCACTGTAAAGGGAAACTAACTTACCTACACAGAGAAACATAAACAAAAGACAAGTAGCTTCCCTAAACTCCCTTACCAAAAACAGAGACAAACCCACACCCAACAAAAATGGCAGTCATACCCCTACTACCTGTGAATATATACACTTTGATATTTACAACAATATAGCAATGTGACTACATACAAATCTACACAACAGACATAAAAGGGCTGATCAATCTCGAAGTCAGGACATGCACAGTTCAAAAACCAGAATTATAGAATATAGAGCACCGAACAAGCACAGAGGCCAAACGAATGAGCATCAAAATGAAGCTGATAGTGCTGGCTTCCGAGGCCTTTAAATATTGTCGCCCACTGATGATGTCATCTTGGGGCAGAAGCAGCGCACAAAGCTGAGGGAAGGCAGGAAGACCTGGACTGGAGTCTGGAACACCTGACCTGCACAGATTTCACACAGCAAACACATAAAACATACCCGCGGAATATAGCAGGTTGTAACAATAGCGATTATAATGTCATTTTGTAAATCAATTACTGGAAGTATAATAGAATATGACCATACTGTGTATACAAGACTGTCCTGTACGAGACCTAAACAATACTATAGTTGTGATACACTCCTTCTTTCGTGTGTGTGTGTGTGTGTGTATATACAGTCCCGTCTGAAACTATTGGAACAGCAAGGCCAATTCATTTGTTTGTGCTATACACCAAAGACATTTGGGTTTGTGATCAAAAGATGGATATGAGACGAGAGTTTATGATTTCATCTTTTATTTCCTGGCATTTACGTCTATATGTACGTTCATGTGAAAAAAATAAGTACACCCCATGGAAATCGTTGGCTTTTTTGATGCATTTGGACAAGCAAACATTTGATCATCTTTGAAACAGTGCCTATTAATAAGGTTGATATACTTGAACAGAACCACAAGGAAAAATAGCTTTTTCAATCATTTATTCAACAGAAACATATATAAATATATGATATTCTTTTGTGGAAAAAGTAAGTACACCCTTTGCCTCAGAAGCTAGTATTGCCCCCTTTAGCAGAAATAACAACTTCTAGGCGTTTTGCATAATTGTCCACCAGTCTTGCTGGAATTCTTGACCACTCTTCTATGCAATAGTCTTTCAGTTGCAAGATGTTTGAGGGCTTTCTTGCATGTGCTGCCCATTTCAAATCCCCTCACAACATTTCAATGAGATTCAAATCCAGGCTTTGACTAGGCCATTCCATAACTCTCCATTTCTTCTTTTTGAGCCATTCCTGGTTTTGCTAGTGTGCTTAGGATCATTATCCTGTTGAAAGGTCCACTTTTGGTTCAACTTCAACTTTCGGACAGATGGCCTCACATTATTACATAGAATTCATAGCTGAATCAATGAATGCAAGCTGTCCAGTCCCTGAGGCAGCGAAGCAACCCCAAACCATAATGTTTTCACCACCGTGCTTCACAGCTGGTATGAGGTGCTTCTCCTGAAAAGGTGTCTTTGGCACCATGTCTGCTGTTACTGTGGCCAAACAACTCTATCTTTGATTCGTCTGTCCAGAGCACATTATTCCAGAAGGTCTGGTCTTTGTCTGTATGCTCATTGGCAAACTGTAGTCTTGCAATGCCTTTTTCCTAGAACAGGTCAAATTTGTGCAATCTCTTTCTGATTTGTAGAAGCATGCACTTTGACACTACAGTTGCAAGACTTACTAGCAGATCCTGTGATGAAATTTTGGGGTTCTTGAAGACTTCTTTTTGCATCAGACGGTCTGCTCTTGGGCAGCCAATCTTGAACACCTAATTCTAATTTTATGGATTGGAAGGTGTGATAAATGTAGGGGTGTATTTACTTTTTCCATGCGACAGATCTGTTTTTTGTTAATTTAAATTGTGAAAATTACTACAAAATGACAATTTTATGTCATTTGATAGTGTATCAACCTTATTAACAGGCACTGTTTCAAAGAGGATCAAATGTTTGCTTGTCCAAGTATGAAAAAAATAAAAATAAAAACAGCTATTTCCATGGAGTGTACTTATTTTTTTCACACGACTGTATTAAACAACATAAAACATAGAACCTTTTGTATCATACCACCCAATTTTAGGTGAGCAAAAGTATAGGAACAGATGAGTCTTGAAGTAAATTAAAGTAAATAACACTTAATATTTGACTACATAGCCCTTGCTTGCAATAACTGCATCAAGCCTGCGACGCACTGACACCATCAGAGTGTTTGTTTCTTCTTTTGTGATGCTTTTCCTGGCTTTTACCACAGCCTCTTTCAGTTGTTTGTTTTGGGGGGGTTTCTGCCTTCAGTCTCCTCTTCAGGAGGTGAAATGCTGCTCAACTGGGTTAAAGTCTGGTGATTGACTTGGCCAGTCTAAAACATTCCACTTTTTCCCCTCGGATAAAGTCCTTTGTTGTGTTGGCAATGTGTTTTGGATCTTTGTCTTGCTGCATGATGAAGTTCCTCCCAATTAGATTGGATGCAGTTCTATGTAAATTGGCAGACAGATTATTTCTTTAGACTTCTGCATTCATTCTGCTGCAACAATCATGAGTTACATAATCAATAAAGATTAGTGAGCCTGTTCTAGAAGCAGCCATGCAGGCCCAAGCCATGACACTACCTCTGCCATGCTTGACTGATGAGCTCTTTTGAGATGTTTTGGATTATGAGCAAATCCATTCTTTCGACATACTTTGGCCTTTCCATCACTTCGGTAGAGGTTAATCTTGGTTTCAGAACTTTTGTGGCTCATCCCTGTATTTCTTCATGAATTCCAATCTGGCTTTCTGATTCTTACTGCTGATGAGTGGTTTGCATCTTGTGGTATGGCCTCTATATTTATGCACTTGAAGTCTTCTTCGAATAGTGGATTGTGATACCTTCACCCCTGCCCTGTGGAGGTTGCTGGTGATGTCACTGGCTGTTGCTTCTGGGGTTTTCTTCACAGCTCTCACAATGATGCTGTCATCAACTGCTGTTGTTTTCCTTGGCCGACCTGTTCCATGTCTGGTTCTTAGTACACCAGTGGTTTCTTTCTTTTTTAGGACATTCCAAACTGTTGTATTGGCTATGCCCAATGCTTGTGCATTGCCTCGGATAGATTTTTCCTCTTTTCTCAGCATCACAATGGCTTGCTTTTCTCCCATAGACAACTCTCTGGTCTTCAAGATGATTTAGTCTTTTTAACAACAAATGCAGTCTTCACAGGCAAAACCCTGAGCTATTACTTTTTAAAACAATCAATTTAACAGGTGTTTCTTGCTGCCCAGGTCACATGTTCAAATATTTTTGATCACTTGAAAAAATGGGTGGGTTTAAAAAAAGGTGCCATGTTCTAATTTGTTTAACACATCTAGATGTAAATATATGTAAGTGAAAGCTGTACTTCTGATCTGTCATTTCATATTCATCTTTTGATCTCAAACCCAAATGTCTTCCATGTTTGGTGAAAACAATAGAATTGGCCTTGCCATTCCAATACATTCTGAGGGGACTGAATACTCAATCAGGATGTGATCTGCCTGTTTCATTGCTCATAAAGGTTTGAGTGCATGAGACAGCTTCCTGTCTTGTGTGCTAGGATCTTGGTGACATTATCACTAAGGCACCATAAAAAGTCTTATTGACATTAATAACAGGCGTTCTGAATGTCAAGTCAGGAGTGACTCCAAGATTATTAAATACCGTCTTAATCTATAGAAAAAGATTTCCAATAACGCATTCTTCAATATTTCTACTCCCAATATCTAGAATGTCTGGGTTTTTTTTTTTTTTCTTCATTTAGTTTTGAAAACCTAAAGTTAGTCCAGTGAACAATGGTTGATAAGATAAGATGTACTATTATTCATCCCCCATAGGGGAAATTCAACAGCAGCACAAGTAGGATGAGTCACATCAAACAAAGAAAATAATTTCCATAAGTACCTATACAATAGAAACAATAAAACAGGTCTGTGTGTATGTACATATGCTGTAGTTCTATTTGTATATGTACCTGTGCAATATCCTCAAGTATTTATTTACATACATGTGCAAGGTCTGTGGAATGACAATGAACTGTTGAGTGTCTGTTTCTGTGAGACTCAATCAGTGGAGTAGGAGGTATTGGGTATTGTAGCTTTGTGGAATCTGATGGCTGATGGCACAAAAGAGTCCCCCAGATGTTTTGAGGCACGTGGCTGGATGCATCTGTGGCTGAATGTGCTCCTGAGCCTCCTCAGCTCAGCGTAGAGAGGATAAGAAGGATTGTCCATGATAGCTTTCAGCTTCTCTCTCATCCTCTTCTCAGTCACTTCCTCTACCCTGTCCAGTTCCATCCCTACTACAGAGCTGGCCTTCCTCACCAACTTGCTCAGTTTGTTGGCCCCACAAGTCCCAATGCCACCTCCCCAGCACACCACAGCAAAGAAGATAACACTGGCCACCACAAACCGGTAAAACATCCGTAGCAGCCTGGTGCACACATTAAATAACCTGAGCCTCCTCAGAAAGAACATCCTGCTCTGTCCCTTCTTATAGAGGGCCTCAGTGTTGTCAGACCAGTCCAGTTTGTTTTTGAGTTGCACCCCTAGGAACTTGTAGGTGTCCACTATCTCCACTACCTCCCCCCCTTATGGCGACAGGGGTGGGGGTGTCTTGCTGTGCCAGAAGTCCACCAACAGCTCCTTGGTTTTCTTGATGTTGAGCTGGAGGTGTTTGTTGTCACACCATCTAATAAAGCTTTCAATAAGGTCTCTGTACTCCTCCGTATCATCTGTGATACAGCCAACAATGGAGGAGTCATCTGAAAACTTTTGTAGGTGGCATGTTCCCGAATCGAAGCAGAAGTCAGAGGTGTAGAGGGCGAACAAGAATGGAGACAGTACAGTTCCCTGGGGTGCTCCAGTGTTGCTAGATAGACAGTTTTCCAATTACTTTAAAGCACTTGTGCCATCATCACACATCAAGACACAAGTCTTTTAGTTATCAGCCACTTTAAGAACAATCTGAAATAAATCAATGTTATTGCTGTAGCTGCTGAATTCAAAGAAGAGCTAAGAAACAATTCTAACATGAATTTTTATACCAATTTATACTGACTGACAAAAAATTTAAAAGATAATAATTGCTGCATATACATATTGTTGCATTACTGGGAACATTAAGAGCAGATGACAGAGGTTTAATAATGTGACATCAGATAGTACAGTTACAGTATACAGGTGTAGAAGTGTAATGACAAACCGTACTGAGTGTGTTTACAGGATGTTCAGTATGAGCAGATTGTGAATAAGAGTCCTGGGATGAGCATAGGACAGGCTTTATGATTACAGCAACAGTTCTTAGGTGTAAATCTACAGTATCCAGGTCAGACTTGGGAATAAACTGTTTTGGAAGTAACACTCCAAATAACAAATAAAAATGGAGACATCCAAAATGAATAAAAAAACACTTCAAATAACACAACAAAATTTGTCATTATTTCACCGCTAGAGGCCGCTCTCGTACTGTATAATAACAATAGACCCGTCTCAGGACACAACCGGGAAAAACTATCGGTCTGGATTTTGCCGATAACCGATAGTTCCAGCAGTTGGTTATCGGTGCCGATTAATCAGCAAAACCAATCGGTCGACCTCTAGTCTCCATATTCATCTTTTGTTAGCAACAAGCTAGGTAAATGTGTATATTTTCTTCCTCAAAACAGGAAACTGTGTAGTCAGTGTTATAGGTTTAAGAGAACATGTCAGAATTTTGATTCTACTGTGTATAACATTTGACTGAAGCAGTGGGATGTAAAGCCATTTCCAGTGATAGTTATTCCAGAGCATGTGTTAAATCAACACAAAGATTATGTATTCCACAGGGGAGACGTGTATCATCTGGAAGAACACAGCATGTCCTTTTACTCCTCTCAGTGGGCCACTTTCATTTAGCTTTTATCAGCATTCATTCACCTCTCTGAGTACAATCCAAGCCTGTTCTTTAAAACTTGTTGACTTTGGCACTGTTTTTCCTTTGAATATCCGATGACCTGTTCGTGTTTAGAGACTGTGTGTTGCAGTCGTTTTGGTGTTTTGGCTTCTCCAAGAAAGACTTGTTAGTCTTACGGATTGAAATTGCCCCCTCTCAGTGGGGATCAGCATAATAAATTTGAATACATGAAAAAGATGTGATGTATGACTGTAATTGCTCATCTTTCGTTGTATTCAAAACTCGTGTGTGAATATTTTTCATCATATTTAGCCAGTCTCATGCCAAACAATCCCTTTTATTAGAGAATTCAATAAAGGTTTTCCAGCCTGTATCTGCTCACATCCTGCCAATGATTGTAATAATTGTAGTAATTTATGTATTACTGATTTTGGCATTTAGTCTTGTTAACTGAATTGGGAGACATTGTCCATCTTACTGACCTTGTGTTAGAAATTGATTTAAGTTCTGAATTGTGAGATGCTTCTTCATTTGCAGCATATTCTATTCTGAGCTCCTACACTTAATGATGCTTGATCTCTTTCTAGATAAATCATGGATGCATACGCCCGAGGCCCTGGCCAAGCATTTTATTGCCTACAATGCCAAGGTATGTGTTAAGGACTTTCTCTGTCATGGGTAAAATTACAGTTTATAAAGCAATGGGGTGTGATGGAGTCTTCTTTATGAACTGTCCTAACCATATTATTGCACATCATTTATCTTTTTACCATCAGACTATATATTTAAGGCTAAAATGTCCATATATTAACGTGATTTTTTTTTAAAAATTTTTTTTAAATTTTTTTTTTTTTATTTTTTAAAAGGGTTCTTGCACAGGTCTGGAAAGACTGGAAACAGGGATACTCATTTGGGGGGAAAGACTCATTATGCTATGGGACGTAATTAGAGTTGTCAACTTAAGTTCAAAACATAAGTCCATCTTTATGTAGAGTTGCATTATGCATGTCCTTGAATTTCTGTTTACCCTATTCAGATTTTTTACATTACCTGAACACAGTTCACTTTATTAGGATCCTATGATGTGACACAGCGCAAAGTATATAATCACAATCATCTCAGTGTCTTTGACCATGGTATGGTTGCTGGTGCTAGACGGGCTGGTTTGAGTATTTCAGAAACTGCTGATATCCTGGAAGTTTTTGGGCACAACATTCTCTAGAGTTGACACAAAATGGTGCGAAAAGCAAATAGACATCTAGTGAGAGGTTGTTCTGTCGACAAAAATGCCTTGTTGATGAGAGGTTTGAGGAGAGTGGCGGCCAGACTTGTTCAGGAAGCATATGGTTACTCAAATAACCACTCATTACACCGTGGTGATCAGAAAGGCATCTCAGATGCACAACACATCAAACATTGAGGCGAATTGGCTACAACTGCAGAATTCCAGAGTCTGATGCTACATTGGGCACAGGATCACACAAACTGGACAGCTGAAGAGAAAAGCATCACCTGGTCTTTTTTTAATTCAATATTATCTAAAATGTTTATATTTTATTGAGTAGTAAACTATTAGATTAAAAATAAAATAAAATTTAAAAAAAATATCATAGACATCTGCACAGATAGAAGAACTCTAGGACTCGTAACTCATATTTAGTTCTTGTTTTAATGAGTTTATTTTAGTGTAATGAGACTTTAATGAGAAATCAAACTGAATTGTAGTTCATAACTCTTCTAATAATTCATAATAATTAATAATTAATGTGGTCCTTGAGAGATGTATTGTCTTAAGTGTTGCCTCCAAGCACTGTGCATATTTTTTTCTGCCCTCTTGTCGACTTTGTAAAATATTTATTTCAATGTCATATTTAATATTGCCACTAGAATGGCGATCAATCATTTTCTGAGTGTTCTTACAATCCAGAATTTGTTTCAGGGTGAAAAATAGTATGAGGTCAAAATCGTGAATAACTGAATCCAGTATTAAGGCTGTACGCGTGTTGAACTATTTCTGCACTAATGTAGCCTCTCTAATGCATATCGCATTTCATGGTTGTTTTTTTAACAGTATAGTTAATTATCGTTACATGTGCCTGAAAAGCTGAAGTAAAGAGGGATTTGCAAAAATAAACAAACAAACAAATAAATAAATAAATAACTGAGTATTTATACATAAACAACAAATAAAAACGTATAAGCAGATAGATAGATAAGATGTGCAGTGCTGATTTTCAGTGGTGCATTTAGATTCTGAATATATTCTTCTACTGACTGCTTGTTTTTCATTTACACATTTCTCATTGCACACGGTCCAGATCAGTTGTTACATCATGTACCCTACACAGCTAGGCAAGATATCTTATCATTTTTATTAAGAAATGTATTTATCGAGGACCCTCGGATATGTGGCTTTATGTCTCAGCATTGTTGTACCGCTGAATCACAGCAGGCGCTTATCCGCATTTATTACCATTTTCTCATGCATAGCTATGCTGCTAAATCAAAGGCCTTTCATATCTGCTTGTTATTTGAGAAAAGTACCGAAGAGCAAAATATCATCCAGGAACCTAAACAAACAAACAAACAAATGGATGGATCGATCCATACACACACACACACACACACACACACACACACACACAGAGCCAGCAAGATGCTAGGAACTTTTTAAACAGTGTTCTTTTTTTTTTTTTTTTTGTATCCCTTTCCTTGGCTGCTCACCACATCTGTACAGGAAGCTGTCTATTTTGTTTTCTTCTCCGCTACACCTGCTGTTAGGGGATGAGAGCCTTTTCACTTCAGTGTAGCTCCTCTCAGATGTCTTATTGAAGCCAGAAATAGGGAAATGTACCAGCTTGAGTTGAGCTGCCAAAGCTTCTCTCTCACCAGGAGGCTGGAATTGTTGTCTCAGGTGATGAATGAACAGGAATAGATTTTCAACCCCGTGTGTTATTGTGAGATTGAAATGCTTGTTCGATTCCAAACAATTATTAGATATTTGGAGGTGGGAAGATTTGCTGATAGATGCGTGGATGGAGAGTTGGTTGGATAGACGGACAATCTTTCAGGTCCAGTAGTGATCAGAGATGTGGAACGAAATGTCATCCACCCTGAGCACCACAGTGGGTTTATCCCTGCTGTCTGGGATATGATACATCAATCAGCATGACCTTCAGAGTGAACTATATTCTTCATTAGCCTTGTCATGATATCATCATTTAGACTTATCTCAATTATAGAATCCCAAATGCCTGAGGCCAGAAAAAGCATTTGAGATTCATCACATAGTGTATAAAGCTATAGGATGGAAAATTATTGAATTTCACCCCCTCTGGTAGGGGTGTATTTCATGCTAATAACAAAAGAACATTTCTTAACATTGTCTAGTTTAGTTCTATCAGCATCAAAAATATGTTCACACACAAAGTTTTAACAAACTATTTAGTATGCAATTTGGGATGCTTTCCAAGTATTTGTAACTCTGATATATAACTACCTGCTGCCATTAAAAAAACAACAACAAAGAAACGTGACTGTAACACAGTACTAATAGAAAGAGCAAAACTTCTTGATTTCTCCTCTGTAATCTGCCAGCACATTGAAGATGCTCCACAAATCACCGACATTGATGGATACAATCTAGCTATATAAACATCAGTGTAGAGAAGAAAACGATCACCTCTGCTCGCTTCTGATGTGTGTATTTTTATTTCCTGATCTCTATTCTCTGTGTATTTTGTTTCACACTAATGGTGAGCTGACACCCTCAGTCTCTAACCGGCTATCATGAGTTCTCTAGCTCAGCAACTTCACAACTGGGTAATGATACAAATTCCCCAACTATCATTCACTACAGATCACCCAAATTACAGAACAAATAAATGCCTTACCTGTTTAGCAAATAAATCTAAAACACCACCATGCATGAATCCATTTTCCTGTTATAGTATAACAACCGTACTCTCTCCTATTGGCTGGGGTTCCTGGTAGTCACCATGCTTTTATACTACTTTCATTTCTAAATTTGGTGCATGAGGATGTTTGACGTATCTGAACTGGCATTTGACATGTAAATAGAAATAATGAATGTCATACAGGATTACAAGATTTGGATTGTGACTCCCAGCAACCCAAAAACAAATATCTTATGGACTATAGCTTTAAAATTAATACAAACTGGATTATAGTCATAATTTTTTTACATATTGAACCTTCAGTTCTTCATAAAACACTAATTATACTCATCATTAGACCACATGGGCTGCAGACACATTTTAATATGACTCTATTAATTGGTCTGCTGTAACAACTCATGTTTGTCACAGACTATTTTTCAGCACAGTACCAAAATACAGAGGAGACGAATTACAGCTGCATCCAGAAAGAGTGTTATATTACACCTTTTTGAGCATCACTGTGCTGGCTGCCTGTTTAAAATCGACCTCAGTATGCATTTGTCGAGTTTACAAAGCCCTGTAGCTCTGTATACTAGATGGGCTGTGCTCCAAATCCAGGTTTATGATCATTAACCTCTGCGTTAGAGAACATCCAGAGAGTAAAAACCCAGAAAAGAGATTAAATTAGATTTGTTTTTAAGCTGTAAAACTCGGGAACTTGCTGTTACTACTACCCAAAACATCTATCAGTTAGCATTGTTATTTTAATTTACTTTTAATTTTGCTTTATGTGTTTAGTTGTAAATGTAGCAAAGTCTTCCTTGTAATTCCGTTGTCATTTTAATTAAATCTTTAATCCGTATTTTATAATCAGTATTTTATCATTGTTGTTCTCTAATGCTGTCCTTTAAAGTAGGTTAATAAAAAAACTGATTTATGGTTGAATGTGTGAAACATCTTGGGAGGGAAACTGGGCCATTTTTGCAAAGCTCTTGGTCTTGTGGTTCAGTGGTGAGGACGATTTGTGTTACGCTGTCTCTGGATTCAACTAGTGGTTGAGTGGTTTTCTGAGGAGCACAACAGCAGCTCACAGTGGCCACACAAGTGAACTGTAACTGCTCAGACTGTTGTTGTTGTTATTATTATTATGATTATTGACTGAGATTTGGGCATGGGAAAATATGAAGAAAAAACTATGGCACGACACCTGTAAAACAAAATAGTACAGTGTTACAGTATCTGAATACAATTTATTTTCAGAGCTATTAAATGTTAAGATTGCACCAGCAGTAAAATATTATTACTAGTTGTAGTATTAGCAAATTACTATAAGCATTAGTTGTATTACTTTTAGAAGTGGTGGTGGTGGTGGTGGTGGTAGTAGTAGTAGTAGTCATTTTTTAAGATAAGTTCCTTAGTTCTGATTTCTGTATCATGGCGTACTGTAATAAGGAATCTTGGAGACGGGAGTGTAGAATCACATTTATTCATCTTCAGAAAGGAGGACAGCTTAGATGGCTCAGAGAGCAGCTGAATAGGCTGAAATTAAAGTTTAAATTGAAGTTAAAAGGGGCATTATGTTTTGTAATTACCGGTGTTTTAACTAAACCCCGCCATGGTCAGGAAAGAGGTGAGGCACTATGATACAAGCCCAGGAAGTTCAGTGAGGAAGCTGTGAGTGTTTTTCAGTCGAACATTTTGTCTAGATGGTGTTTAACACTATCGGCAGCACTGCTGGTGTGACTGCTTTCAGATCTATTACGCAGTGTGTTGTTGCACAGTAAGCAGAATGACAGAGTCTCAAGCTTTGAAGTCGTTATCAAAGGTGTATTCAAGCTTTTTTTTTTATATTACTTTGAAATTCTAATTGAGAGTAGAATATTATCAGGCTGCACTGTGATAGATGGCATTCCCTTTGTGAATTTTTTTTTTTTTTTTCTTTGTGAAAATCTTCTGTGTGTCTGGTGTATTATTTATTTAACGATCTGTTAGAACAGTATGAAGAACAGCAACATTGTCTTGTTGCTCTAATACCAGCTTTACACTTCCCCTGTCTCATACTGCGCTGCTGCTCTTGTATGTTGTTCTCTTCTCACATTGTTTACTTCTGTATTTATGTCCTCAGTTTCTAGGGAACACAGAGGTTGATCAGCCCAAAGGAACAGAGGTGGTGAGAGATGCAGTTCGAAAACTCAAGGTTAGTGAGCACTTAATGACTGTTTAGGACATCCTTACATTGACCGTGTGCGGACACAGCCAAGAATAGCAGCCCTGAAACTTGTTTACCTGAATGAACAGTGGTGCCAGTAGTGCCACCTGTTCTCTGTGTTCTCAGTGTTTTCAGAGTTCCCTCAGCAGCCTCAATAAATGGTGTGTAATAACTGCAGATGTGCTTCTGTTATTTCCCTCTGTACACTGTCCACTGATCTGTACTGTAAAGCTGCTGTTCAGATTAATCACTGAGTGATGGATGGATGGATGGATGGATGGATAAATAAATCAGCAGATGGATGTGTGGACTGGTCATAGGATGATTGGATGGATGAATTGATAGAAGGATGGATGGGTTCTACTTAACTTTCCCCAAGCTGAGGAACCCTTTAGGGTTCTAGAATAAATCTTTTTAAGGGTATGGATGTATACAAGAATGGATGGATGGATAGAAAGATACCTAGCTGAATGGATGGTTAGGTTGATTGACAGAAGGGTACCCAGATAGATAGATTGATGGGTGGGTGGGTGAATGGAAGGATGAATATGTTCTACCTAGAACCTTCAAGGGTTTCCCCACAGTAAAGAACCCTTTATGGTTCTAGATTTAATATTTTTTCAAGGGGATTGATGGGTTTGTGGATGGATGGATTGATTGATTTATGGGTAGTTGGATGAAAGGATGGATAGATAGGTTCTTTGTAGAACATTCAAGTGTTCAACCCCAAAATGAAGAACTGTGGTGGTGGATTTATTTTTTATTTTTTTTGTCAAGGTAATGGATGGGTACATAGATGAATGGATGTTTAGTTGAAGGCCCCATTTGGGTTCTAAACGTAACTTTCCCCCCCCCCCCCCCCCAGAGGGGATTATGTTACATTTTGTGCTTTTTTTCAAGATGGATACCTAAATGGATGGATGGATTTATTTACACTATATGACCAAAATATGTGCTTTTTGAACATCACACTCCAGATTTAGTCCCTCCTTTGTTGTTATAATAGCCTCCACTTTTCTGGGAAGGCTTTCTGGTAGATTTTGGAGCGTGCAATGCCCCTATGTACAAAGCGAGGTCCATGGAGACGTGGTGTGCCAGAGTTGGTGTGGAAGAATCACATCACACATGGGTATGATGATCGGGTGTGCACATACTTTTGGCCATATAGTGTATATAGATAGTAGCTCATACTGTTGGATGGGCAGAAAACAAACTAGCAAATAAATCTATAAATGTCAGTCTTTTACAGATTGTTAATTTTATATAAGAGCTGCAAAAACTGTTTTGCTGTGAGCCTGAAGTTCTTGCTCTGTTCTAAACACATTTTGATTTGTGCAGTTTCAAAGACACATCAAGAAGTCAGAGGGACAGAAGATCCCCAAAGTGGAGTTACAAATCTCGATCTATGGAGTGAAGATACTAGATCCCAAAACAAAGGTGTGTTTATATCAATCTTTATCTGCTTTCTAATCTCTCTCTGTCTCTCTCTGTGTGTGTGTGTGTGTGTGTGTGTGTGTGTGTGTGTGTGTGTGTGTGTGTCTTAGATCTAAACCCCTATGTGGCCAGGAGAGAAGTGAGCATTCATATTGATTTTTATTTGCTTTCATTCATATTGATTTTTATTTACTATCACAGAGTGACACTTATCTGCAGGACTCATCAGTGCTGCCTCACTCAGAGACAGTGGTTGTTAGTATCTTACCTTTTAGATTTATCCTCCAGATATCTAAAAAGTTTTTTAATGTAATGTAAGAGGGAGAATTGTAAAATACTTCGGATACCTCGTTCATCACCCTGCAGAACCAATTGCAGTACCATATTAAATTCAGACACAGTTATTGTCTATATGATGTGCAGTGGTTTCAAATGGATCAGGGTGCAGATGCTCAGTATGTTTTATATCTGATACAGGAACAGCTGGTGTGTTTTCATCTTTTAATAGAATTTGTGCTGTTGTCGTATTGATGTTTGTTGTCGGGTAATTCATCTTCTGCTTTCACCCCTCCTCCTTTCTGAATAATCGCTTTTCTCCAGTACAGCTATGTGCCTCATGCTGCAGAATCCTTCCTTCTGTTGTAGCTTTAACACCAAACACCCGATCAATTCACTGTTGTACAACCTACAGCACTCCACAAACCTGAAATAAACTTCAGCTGAGCTTAACACATGATGCTATTATTGCACTGCAGATTTAAAATGTCTAGGAATGAGCCCAGTGGTGAGTGATTTGAAAATCTATTATGTAAAGGATAAAACACTTGTGGGTGCACTGTTAGAGGAAAATAATCAGTGATGTGATGTGGCCTGACAGCCTGTGCTGTAATGTTTTATTCTTCTTATACCACAGCAATTTGCCGAAGCTAACATTAAAGAAAAAAAAAAAAAAAAACTGATTAAAGCATAGCACATAGTACTTTTCACCCATTTATAGTTACATTTCATGTTGAATATCTGAAAAACAAATTAGTTCTTATCACTTACGCTATAGCAGCTGCTCACCAAATGCTCTCTTTTTTTTCTTTCTTGAAGTTGATAAGACAGAAAAAGCAGCTTGTCATGTTATTGAGAAAACTACAAACATCAAAATGATCTGCCCTAAAGACTTTCCTTTTATGGAAAATGCACCACTTTACCTCTGAATGTTACAAACTTCCTATTACACACTTTATTTATTTTTTTTTTTTTGTCCGCACTTTTTAACAGTTTAACATGGGAAGACTTTGCACTGTCCCGTTTCTCAGTAACATGGCGTTTCAGGTGGACATACAGTATATTACTTATTTGACTCTTACATATTATTAAATTAACTACTACTTCTCTTCACAGGAAGTGCAGCACAATTGCCAGTTGCACCGGATATCCTTCTGCGCAGATGATAAAACAGACAAAAGGATATTCACATTTATCTGCAAAGACTCCGAATCTAACAAACATCTCTGCTACGTGTTCGACAGCGAAAAATGTGTAAGATGATACACACTCATCGCTCATTGTTGTGATTGCTGGGAATCATTTGAATTGTGAAACGGATAGGAAGCTAAGTTGTGATTTTAGTTCTATATGGCCTTTTTGAGTGCTGACATAAGCACATGTAGTGAGGATTTAATACTAAAATTGCACAGATTGGTATCCAGACCTCAGATGTAACTACAAACAAAAAAGAGTTGTACTGGAATTTATGCTTTGTGCTGTAAATGTTTATATGGTTATTTATACAATGCTTGGTTTCTTCTAATTCATATATCATATTTTTAACTGCACCTTTTCTTTTTATGTTCTGTTGAATCACATTTGATGGCAAAGGGGGAAAAAATGCAATTTCCTTCTTTTATCTACATTTACTATCCCTGATATTTATTTATTTATTTATTTATTTATTTATTTAGCTTGAAGAAAGTGCTTATATTTAATGCCAATGGTCTAGACTCTATTGAACAACAATCTGACAATCTCAGAGGTGACCTTGGACTCTGAATACGAATAAGTAAATATTGAAGTACTGTTTGAACTCAAGTCACCAACTGTGAATGCAGCCTACAGAGAGAAAATGCTGTTTAAAAAAGTAAATTTTTATTATGCCAATATTAATAAGCAGCATTAATGTGTATAAAAGTGTTGCACCGTTTTAAGACAACTAAAAATGCCTGTGTTTTCCATGTGCTTCTTTAGGCAGAAGAGATCACTTTGACTATTGGCCAGGCATTTGATCTGGCATACAAAAAGTTCTTGGAGTCGGGAGGGAAAGACGTGGAGACGAGGAAACAAATAGCAAGCCTGCAGAAAAGAGTAAGATTTAAGATGTAGCTTTTCCTCTTTCCTCAGACACATCCACTGTAATGACAGCACTTCAGTCATCAACCAGCAACTATCCTGAAAATTGCTTTCTTCAAAAAAGCAAAAAAAAAAAACCAAACTCAGCTTACATGTTGAGGAAAATTGACTTCACTCTTCTCCACACAGATTCAGGAGCTGGAGACTGAAAACTCGGAATTGAAAAAACAGTTGCAAACGCTGGAGGAACAACTGCTCATCGCTCAGGTTCCTCCTGTAAGGGCTGCATGGAGTGTGTGTGTGTGTGTGTGTGTGTGTGTGTGTGTGTGTGTGTGTGTGTGTGTGTGTGTGTGTGTGTGTGTGTGAAAATGCTGTGTAGTAACCTCTTCTTCAAATCTCTGAGCTATCTGATCTCTTTTCCTGCAGTTGCTTCACATTAACTCTACTAACGAGGCCTACATGCTGCAGAGACCCTCGTCTCTCTTCTGGTGTCACAATCTGACCTCCTTCTCCTGTCTAGAAATCTCTTCTGTCACACTAACACCAATGAGCTCTCCTGACTCCAGCTTATCAGCTGGAGTTTTGACTCCTCCTCCAGCCAAACCTGCTCTGCCAAAGCCTCTTACCGGAGCAGGGGTCCCTCGTCCAAAAGTAACAGACAAAACAAAGCCAAACATTTTACTTCCCTTCCTCTGTCACTTATTTTCTTTTTTCTCTTTTCTGTACTATCGTATCATGAATAATAATCTCAGTTCTCTCTCTCTCTCTCTCTCTCATACATACATATATATATATATATATATATATATATATATATATATATATATATATACACACACACACACACACGCGTGTGTGTGTATATATATGTATGTGTGTGTGCGTGTATATATGTGTGTATGTGTGTGTGTATATGTGTGTGTGTGTGTGTATGTATATATATATATATATATATATTAGTATTTTGGCTCTGTGTTCCAGGTCAGTGTTTAAAAAAATAAAAGGGAAAAAAATACAGTTTTAGTGCAGAAACACTTATATATAGGGGCAGGATGTGTATTCTATGAATGAAGCACGACAGGGCTTACTGCTTTTAAACATAATCAACGACAGGATGATGAGATTCAGCTTGATATAAAGTGGAGTTACGGTTACCACCCTGTAGTTGACTATTTTCAGTATCTAAACAGGGAAGTCTGCACGCACAAGCCTAAGAATAATGTTTCCTCATTATCTTATTGAAAGCTACAGTGTATATATACAGTACTGTGCAAGTTTTTATTTTTTTATTTTATGACTTCTACATTATCAAGTCAGTACAAAAAACATTTTAGATTCCCAAACATTAGTTTTCTAGCACAAAATTAAATGTTACAGAAAAATGTTTGTATGTCATTAAAGAAAGCAGCGTATTACGTAAGAGACACTTTTCAGACAAAAAACATAATGAAGGCTGCTGGGTTTTTCTGCAAAAATAAGAAGCAAGTGTGAAAGTCAAAGTCTCCAGAAGAACTGTGGCTGGTTCTGCAAGATGCTCAATAAAACTTACCAGCTCATTTCCTTATAAAACTGCACTAATTGTACCAAAGACTACTATTTTTATTTTTATTTTTTTGTCACACCAAATATTGACTTTGTTTCATTTACTACAGTTTACTGCTCTTTACTGTATTTTTTAAAATGTAGAAACATTTAATTTCATTATTTTTAAGGCGTCTTTGGTCTACAGCATTTCTTTGCATGTGCCTAAAACTTTTGTACAGTACTGTATATGGCTAAGCTTTAACCTCCTGGCAGAGGCAACTAGATTTTGAACTGAAATATCCAGGTAATTTAGCAGAACTTTTGCTCATTTTTTTTTGTTGAGTGCCTGTAGTACTGAAGGACTCTGTGTATTACACTATAATATTTCTAACTGTTTGATACCTGTTTAATGCACACGGATAAAGCTATACTGTATATGCGATTTTTCAGACTCACCTTTGGCTCCTTATGTGGCTCAGTTGATAAAAGGGTTGCGAAACAATTGCCTTATTTTATTTGATGAAATGTTTATAATAACTTAAAGCTGTGGTTAATATGCAGGAAAAAACTTTGGTTCTGTAAATATAGAAGTTACTGATCTTGTCACCGCTTATCTTTTCGGCAGGGGGGTAACAACTCCAAAGTTCCCACGGATATTTTCGACATGGTTCCGTTCTCTCCAGTGGCACCTCTGGTTCCACTCCCAGCCAGTAATTCTTCACCTCCTCCACCTCCAGCGAGACCGACAGAGATCAGTCAGTTTCTTCTAAATGAGATAATTTAATCATCAAATAATCAAATCTGTATTTGTTTTTTTATTTATTTATTTATCATTCATGGCGTTATTATACAGCTCTTTTACATGACTGCAATATTCTCCTGAAACCCTGAACAGTTAACAATAAAAGTGTAACAGGGTGGACATCAGGATCAGCTGACCTCTAGACCCTGTATAACCAAATGATCTTGATCCAGTAGGAAAAAATGTATTGCTACTGCTAAAATACAGTTAAGATATTCTGAAGAATGTAGCACTGACGGTGCAGTTTTGAATGAGATTACATTAAATTTGCCATGTATAATGAAATCCAGTGTAATTTCTATCTGGACTACTAAAGACTATTTCCCCACTTCCCCTCATCCGTCTGATTTAATCGTGTTTGATAAACAGATCGAATGACCATTAAAGCATCCATCATCAGTTAGAACCATATTTCCATCAGCTGGAGCACTATCAGTATTCATGATGAAGGTTGGGAAGGTTATTTTCTCACGTGGTCCATTATACATTACTGATTAAAACTGTAGTCAGCAGATTAAAGGATTAAATCATCTCACTAATGTATTATGGTAATAGCATAGTCCTGATTACATGGCATTAGTTTTTCATCCTTTTTTGATCGAAGGTCTGATGGTGAAGCGTAGAATATTGTTTGATCTATGTTTAGTTTCTGTTTAGTTAAAACGTTGTTCATTTTATATTTTCTAAAGCAAATGTAACACATCCAGTGAGCATGAAGACATTTTCATAGCTAGTGAAAGTTTCTTAAACGAAACCTCCGCCCTGAAACACATTAAATATGTTTATATTGGAATATTTGTGATGTGTTTAGTGATTCTGCTGCTAATTTTTTGGTTGTTAGCTACTAAAAACAAAACACCAAGAGCTTCTTTTCTCATTCACCACTTTCCAACTACATTTAACATCATATTAATGAGAAATCCAGTGCAGAAGTAGTGGACATGTTGGTGCAAACGGTGGACTCGGTGTCCAGCAGTGGTGCTGAGTTACAGCAGAGACTTGACTCAGCTAGTTAGTGACCTTAGAGATGACAAACGTTGACGGTGGTATTAGCATGAAATTTGAAGCTTTGGAAGCTGTTCAGAGTGAGCAGAGTGTACAGATGAAGAGGGGAAAGGACTAAAGCACTGCTGCATCGCTCTCTATATGTTTAGATGTACCGAGGGAGAAATCCTACTGGTGCCACTACCAGCAGTAGTCAAACGGCATTGCGGGTAATGTAAGCTGAAAGTGAAAATAGATAAAACAGATCAATAAAAGGAGTTTAAACCAAAAACTCAACTCATAATCTCATAAATAAATCATGAATGCCACATGTTAATTATAAAGATTAATATGCAAGTCATTCAGGGTGGATTTTTCTTTAGATTTGAACATTTAACATTTAATTTAAAAGAAAAAGTGCCTGTTGTGTTAAATCACAAGGCCTCAACTTGAAAAAACAAAAGATGTATAAAGGCAGGTCACGGTTTATGAAAATGGACCAATATCTTTTTATGGCCCTTCAAGCCAGACTAGCCCAATCCTGGACATCTTTGGTCAGTCGTTGCTCACTGTATAAAGCATGACTCTCTTCTCAAACATTAAATATGGTCTCTGTTTTTATATTTGTAGTTCATAACCCAGGTATTGATTTATCATGCCTATATGAACCTTGTCAGCATTGTTGATGGCATTATGTCCATGTTGTGTCCTTCAGGTAAGGACCTGTTTGGTGCCGAGCCCTTCGACCCTTTCACTTGTGGTGGTGCTGACTTTCCCCCAGACGTCCAGTCGCGGCTGGATGAGATGCAGGTGACTGCATGTCTCTGAATTATGGACGAATAATTGTACAATGATGGGCAAGTAAATCGTTTCAGCAAATGGCCTGCTGTACATAGGCAGCTGCTGGAGCAGACGGTATGCGCTGGCACTGGCACAGGCACAAAGTACAGTCTCCCATCGGTCATTTCCATTCATATCAATCAGAGGAAAATCTCTCCCAGCGTTTCTCTGTAGCTGAGTCATGGATCATTATGAGGACATGACTTTTGCACTCTCACTGTAATTAATTTGAGCGTGTTGTCCCAGCTGTGTAGATCCTGCTGTGGCCCTGCTGTGATGTATGAATATAGCCCTGATCTTGGCCTGAACGCCGTCTGTACTGAACAAAACTCTGTTGTCTTTTATTTTAAAAGAGCTAATTGGCAGATGTATATGTTTAGGCATAGGTTTAACCTCTTTAAGTCTCATATTAATGTCCAGTTCATTAATCTGAAAGCACATGATTCAGTAACTGCTGTTAATTATTCAATAATAGCCTGACTTTTTACAAAGGGGTGGCTGGGTTAGAACCAGTGGCTTTATAGAGGTGGCAATCTAGGGTGGGGCAGAATGCTAATCTACATCCATAGAAAATGACACAATGTGGCGCTCACCATCTGTGTATGGCCTGAGTAGGATCCCCATTGGACGTAAAAGGCAAGTCGTAGATATCATAACATTAGGCTACATCTTATGACATATGCTAGTGTTTTACCCTAGCGGGGTGAAATATTGTGACAATCATGGGGTCCCACAAAATTTCCCAACCAGTACCTCCCTCCAAAAAAATGGTTTAGTCCATTGTCCGTGGTTTGTGCGATTGAGGGTGAAGAGCCTAGTTGAGTTGCCGCTTGACAAGAAAATGTCTGGCAAAAATAAAAAAAAAACATAAATCAGGATTGCAAAAATGGCAGGATAGGAAGGTGAGAAAATCAGAGCGTAGTGAACGATGAGCGTTTTAAATGAAATAGCTACTAGCACATTTATTGTACAACCTTATGATGTTTGAGCTTAGACAGCTCCGTTAAATTATAGAGTGCCTATTCATTATTGTGTTCCATTGAATGCAATGGAACTCATTTTGTGGAAGAGCACACTTCTTCATACAAAATCAACCTATGTAACAGTGGCTTATTTGTTATTTGGAGGCATACCACTAGAAGAAGAAGCCTTTATTTGTTACATATACAATACAGCACAGTGAAATTCTTTTATTTGCGTATCCCAGCTTGTTAGGATGTTGAGATCAGAGCGCAGGGTCAGCCATAATACAGCGGCCCTGGAGTAGAGAGGGTTAAGGGCCTTACTCAAGGGCCCAGCGGTGGCCTGTACTTAATAATGAACTGAAGAAATCTAATGTTTGCCTCTAAATATTGTTAATGTCAGCTCGTTTGTTTGTTTGTCGTGGGTGTTCCGTTATTATTCAGACTAGCCTACCACAGCGTGATATACTAAATCCTATAGATATACAAGTCATACAGATTTGCATCATATGAAATTGATAACCACATTGACATCAACATTTTTAATAATAAAGGGGTGACCATGTTTCAGACAGGAGTGGTTCCGCCCAGGGAAACTGATAGGAAATGGTTGTAGTTAACAGAGGCAAAGTTTCAAGCAGCATTAATGAAAGTCACAGCTGCAAATTAAACCAGATAGCACACACACACTCAAACACTTCACCACTGTCAACACACTGTGAGCAAATTACAGCTCAATGCGTCACATGCAGCATGTTTGCTAATCGGGAAAATGTCGGTGCAGCATCATTTTGGATCTCTGGTAATCCATTATCATAATATGGCACTTTTTATAGGTTTCTACAAGTCGCAAGATTTACTCAGTTGCTGATTGTAATCAGTCATGTGTGACCAGATAATCAGCACCTCACTATAGTAGACTATATCAATTAATCACGGAGGGAACGTTGTGTGAAGGGAACGTGAGCTGAATCTGAGAATAAATCACCAGAAGGGGGCGCTGTCTTACAACACTGAAGGGTTTAAATCACACTTTGATGTCAGTGATGGCTGAAAGGAGTATCCAAAAGAGAAAAAAACGTGCCAAGATCCCAACAACATTGTTGTTGGGATCCTATTTGATGAGAGAGACTTTTACTGGCTTTTACTGTATTGATTCTTAGTTTTAAAAAATATCGAGTAAATGAGAAATGATGCCCGTAGAGACATCTCTGCCATTTTAGGTATCCAGGGTGATTGACTTGAATGCATTAACATCATGAACAGATTGAAACGTTAAGCAGAGTAAACACTTGCGCAAATGTAAGTAGTTCAGATTCGCTTTTAACATTTTAGCAGTTTTAACCATACAAGTACGAAAACTGGGTTATTGAATTTTGCCAAATAAACAAACTGTGTGACTCATCTGCATGGAAACAAATCCTCTGCTTAGAAAATGTCACTAGAAGTGAAACCGTTACAACCAGGAAATGCTTACTGACAACCAATGTACAACAATCTGAGCAACATGAAACAAAAAAGTTTGTCATGTGAACGTATATGAGAAATAATCTACTTGGATGTACAGGAAACAAATATTAGCAAAACAGTAAGATTGTGATATAACCTGTAAGGAGTGTAATATCCTGTCTGCTCTGCTCATTACATTTTTTTTTTTTTTTTTTAAATAATAATTAAATATCAAAATGCTCCATTGCAATAGGTTTATCAATATTTCTACTATTATTTTTATTTTATTCTAATACTAGCCATATTTTTACACCTCTGTTTTCTGTCTCTTTCCTCTTATTGCTCACAGCGGCAGAGATGGTTTGTATTCTTTCATTCTCACATATAAATTCATAATTCACTGACTGCTGTCAAGCTGTCGTGAACATTTTCATAGAAGTCATTCAAGTGTTTCTTTGTTTGTTTGGGGATTTTTTTTGTATGTCTATACAGTTTATGCAGATATTTAAAAAAAAAAAAAAAAAAAACCACCCACTCTCATCTTTCTGTCTGTCTGAAGTCAGTGCTGAAAAGGCTTGAACGTGAAACACTTGTATTAAGTTATACCAGTGTAATATTTAGTGTTTTGCTTCTCATTTACTTTTAATCCGTTTTATATTTAGATGTCTATTTTTATTTGTATTTATCTTTGTTTATTTAGTTTTATTGTAGTCATTTTTATTTTATTTTGTTAGATTTAAGTTTTTAAAGCTACTGTATTTTTATTATTGAATCTGGTTTGAAGGCATTGAGTGAAGAACAGCAGAAATATTTTTTTGAATAACATAATGTTGCTGCCTCTGCATGTACTATTTGGATATTATGTTCTAATGTCGTGAATTGTTTTGAAGATAGGTTTTACATAACATGCAGACCTGTTTCAGCACACTGAGACCTAAAAAGCTGCAAATCTCCATTCCAAATTTAGACAGAAAAATGCAATTACAGTCTAGAGGTGCGACACTGACATTACACTGTGTACTTGCTTTAAAATAGTTATAAAGTTAATATTATGTTACACTGGTATTGATGTGACATATAAATTTTCTTTTTTATAAAGAATTTTTAAACAGACCAACTACTTGTTAGAACTGCAAATGAAAAACAGTTGCAAGTGATTATATATGGGAAGACAATAAAAATTGACTTATCTTAGAATCATAGGAGTTTTTCCATTATTGTTTATACTGCTGCTATAAGTTTATTCCTGTTCTCACTTATGTTATAACAGCTATTACAGTTGTTCCCTCACCAGCCTCTCTTTTTTTTTTTATCTCTCTCTTGAACATAATAAAACAAAGTGCAGCTTGTCATCTTCAGAGAAACCACAAGGCACAAAGCCATCTGTCCTGAAAACCTTCCTGTCATGGAAAACTTAAAGTTAGAGTTTTACATCTGATGGCTACAAAGCGCTGACACTGGTGACTCTTGCTAATGCTAAATGCTAATGCTTAAAATGCTAAATAAACATCTCCTTAGACAAAACTTAACCATATCAACAATGACACATTTCTTAATCTCAGCCTTAGATTATATGGCGCATCCTCCATACACGTCCCTGTAAATGACTTATTACTTTAGAACAAAAATGTATTAGAACGAGTACATTAATATAAACCTCTGATTTGCGCTATTGTCTGCACTACTGTCAAAGCTGCTGTTATAGAAAATGAATCGACACCTTCTGACCAATCAGATTCGACGATCAAACACAGTCGTATAAATATCATCTAACATTATCCTGGTTGAAATTGTAATTGTAATCAGATTACTCTAATGTCCAGAAAACCATTTGTATGTATAAAATACATGTATAGTGAATTTTGATGCCAAGCACTATTCGGAAATATGTGCTAATAAACAGAATGTAGTAGTTAATAAAATTGAAACTCAGTTTATATAAATATAATTGAAAACAAAGTCCATATGAGTTTTGTAAGGTTTTCTGTTGTATTTTTAGTTGTTTATTTAATTTATTGATTCCTATGTTAAGCAACTTTTAATTAAATGTAAAATGTCGAATTAAATGTTTATGCTCATATTTGCCATTGTCACATCATTTAGATAAAAAAAAAATATCTAACCATTATATTTGTATAGCTTTTGACTTTACTGACTGTATCCTCATACTCATTGCATTGTCTTTTTTTTTTTTTTTTTTTTTCTTTTTTTCCCAGGAGGGGTTCAAAATGGGACTAACAGTAGAGGGCACTGTTTTTTCCCTTGATCCACTCGACGGTCGCTGCTGATGCCAAGAAGACATTTCTTTGTTACTTAACTGTTCACCCATTTGTAATAAAGTGCCAAAATCTTGGGTCTACAGTCAAGTTGTCAGTGTTTTCACCATGAGATTTGTATGTATTTGCATTTGGTATTTGGTTTACAAAAAGAAAGTATATTGAAAAGCAGAATGCCAGATCGCTATTTTTGTATGAACTGTAACAAGGGCATGGAGTTTGGTCATGGAAGAGTGTGTGTGTGTGTGTGTGTGCGTGTGTGTGTAGGCACTGATAGATGTAGATAATAAAACCGATGGTACAACCCGAGATGAAGGGTTCATAAGACCATGTTCATACAGATGTCGATCTTATTTTATACAGATGTTGATCTTTTAATTTGTTCTCACATCAGACAAACGTCCACTTTATGATGGCATGCAGCATCGGCTTAATTAATACACTTACTAATACTGGAGTATCAGTCTTACCCTTTGCTAACTATAGATTACATTTCATTTAAATAAATTTTCCTTGTTACTCATCAGAATCATTGTACTATTTTCTTAACTGGACATTAATATTTTTGATGGATTTTATAACTCTGTAGCTGGATTGTTTGTGTAATAATGTGTACTTGTACTGCATTTTAATTTGGTGTTATCTATTTTAGTATATTCTTGCACCAGGAAGCACTTTGAGGAAAAAAGTATTCTGCCCGTATATTGATATTCTTTCCTTTTTTTTTTTATTTGATTGTATTTTTTTTTTTTACTTTGTATGCAATATTTTAGCCTTTGCTGTTGTAATCATTAAAGACAGTAATGTGAGCTCTGATGTTTTTGCCTATTTTGTTAACCGACCATCCACAGCACAGTTCATGAGGCAGTTTATCAGAAAGCAGGTCTTTATCCAGGTATGGTGAATGTTGAAGGGTTTATTTTGATGTGGCATGGCAAAAAATACTTCACAAAGTTGCACAATAATCCTGAGTTTCTGCTTTCTTGCACTCATTATCACATTTTCAGTGTTTGAGCTTGTTTGCATCAGTCCGTCCTTCAGATTTGAATCGAGCAGTAGTTGTGCGTCTGGTGAATTCTTCATTAAACCTCATCTTCCTCAGTGACGGCATGAATGAAATGAGCTGGAGTCATCTTGGATTAGCCATCCCAATGGAATGATCTGGGTAAGACTTTTTTTTTTTTAAATTTTTTTTAGGAAATTCTTTTTGTGTAAAGCTTCTTTGTGGATGTATCCCTCCATCAGTTATTCATTATTAGTGTATACAAAACATATATTAAATAACAGAGTTAAAATAGTATTCACAAAATAGTCAACACTGATATTTCATTAAATATTTCAGATTTTACACAGTACAACACAAGCAAGACATCACTGAATAATGTATTTTAGAAGTACATTAGAAATTTTGTGAGTATTTATAATGGAGAACATTTTGATTACTTATCTCTGATGTCAGCTGAAAGATAAATTTCTTAAAAATTCATTTTTTTCAGTATTTGAAAACAACTTAAAGAAATGTCAGAAATGAGACGATGCATCATATCAATTTTCAAATATGTACCAAATGCGTCAATGATATGAATGTACAATTCAGTTTATTGTGCTAAAAAATATTTCATGCATCAAAAGAAAAGAAATGAATAGGAATAATAGACACAACAATGAATGTATATTTAAAAAAAAAAAAAAAAAAAAAAACTTAACAGAAAGGAAAGTTGGCCTTACTAATATGTGATTTAATTTGCAAAGCAATTGTTTTGTTTTGTTTTTTCAGTCAGCCAAATAATTTTGTAGTCATTTTTGAAGACACTCTATATAACATTTTTAGAGACTTTTTACAGAAAAAAAAGGAAAGTGCAAGGCTGGTAATGTGGAACATGCTTTAGAAATTATGGCTACTTAATGGTTAGATTATCATGGGTTATTCTAAATTATCTATATTATTGTATTTACAAAACATGCTCAAGTTCTGCAGTAGTGGATCCCCAATGAATCCAGTGTGGTTAAAACCCAGAACATAAAATATGACACAAGAACAACCCATGAAACTTTTAGATGAAACTCATTCATAATACTAAACAAACAAACAAACAAAAAATCACGTTTTTAATGAGACGCTGAGTTTGTCAGTGTTGAAGAGATTTTATTTGCATTCCCTCACCCTGCTCTGTATCTTTTTTTTATTTTCCTGGGAGAAGTGCTGTGACATTACATCGCACCGCTAACTTGTCCCAGTTTGTAAAGACGAGGTAGCTTACGCTAATGACTCGATGTATTCAGTATTTAATGGTCAGTTGCATTCAAATGTCATACAATGCAAATGTAACAGAACAGAGATATCAGTTTTGGGAACAGTTTTCAGGAGAAACCACTCATAATGCCATAAAGCATTTCACCAAAACACATTTTCCTCTATAGCACCATGTGATTTGTTTAAAAACAAAAGTAGAAAAAAAAAAAACTATCACAAAAATATTTAAATGTGTTTCATTTCTAAACTGGTCCAGCCTTTCAAATTGCTGGAATGGATGTCACAGTCTCAAACAGCAGTTGATGGACTGGAGCTCACTAATTTATCTCAGTCAAGCCAAATAGAGCCAAACAAATGCAATTTCTTGTTTTAATAGTTTAATTAAAAACTTACTAATAAGGGCCAGTTATTGGAAAGGCGCAATAAATATCCTGCTACAGGGCCGGAACAGTCCACAGTACGTTATGTACAAGGCTGAGCTTGTCAGCAGTCAGTTCAAGAGTCTCAGGATTCTCTTCAATGCATCTTTGCTCTATTTTTTTATTTATTTATTTTATTATTATTATTATTATTTTTTTTTTTTTACAAAAAGCAAACAGGCCCAATATCGATGCCAAACTCCTGATCTGGGCGACCTATGTCCACAGTGGCAATATCCACGATAGGTAACCGCGCTGTTTTCTGTGTCCTGTACTCAAAAACGGTCTTTCCCCAGTTACTGTTTGCTTGCTGTGAAAAGAGAGAAAGAAAGAGAAAGAGCACTTAATCAGTGAGACCCATTGCTGACTCACAGTGCTAAATGTTTTTCAAAAAATTCAGTTTATAAATCCTTCTGGCTACAGTTACATCATTACAGTTACATCATTTGTTGCCAGATTATTTATTTGTGTGTGTAGAGGTTTCGAAAAGTAAATGAACTTTCAGCTAGATAGATAGATGCAATATGATGAAGCATAAAAATAAGAGACAATTAAAACATGTAGAACTAGATGCCATCACAAGTCTAGTCCTTCTTGTTACTAATTTGTACTCAAATACTCTTAAAATACACTTCAAACAGGAATGAAGCTATTGAAGAAAAACTGTTTCAGACATTTGACCTTGCTATGTATTTGACCCTATTTGAATCAATTCCAAAATCTAATCAGTTTATCTGGTGGGTACAATGATGATTCCATATAAATTCTACAAACTTTCAACCACTCGTTGTTGAGAATCTTGCACAGACAAACCTGAAAACATACTAGACATAAAAAGTTTAGAGCAATACTATAACACACAAATGAGAAAATGCCACTGATTCATATATCTATTCATATTCCAATATAATCAAAATAATTCTAAGTTAACCATCATAAATAGTCCTAGTTGTGAAAAACATTTTATTTTTCCACAATTTAGAAATCTGGAAACAACCTACATTATTATTGGCCTATTAAATAGCACTTTTATATTACAGCAGTATAAACCTGATTATAATTATAATGAAAAAGCAGGCCAAATGTCAACTTGGGAGTGTTAGAAATGCTGCTTCAGTTACTGTTGAAGTACAGCAAAAGGGAAGAGGATTTTCACTCTGATTTATATATATATATATATATATATATATATATATATATATATATATATATATATATATATATATCATAATTCATAATCCCATAATCTGATTTCACCCTGATACAGAAGCCCTGAACCATAAGTTGTGGGAAAGTGCTATGTTATTATTTTTCACTTAATCACTTATTATTTAAACATTTTATTTGTGATTATTTTGAGATTTAATTTCAACGTTAACTTATTTGGAGCAATTTTTTTGATACTATTTTTGTGATACATAAAATGTATCAACCTACAATCTACCTGTAAGACTAATGCATTACCTCATAATTCTCATTCCATGTGCTGTTTCACAGATAGTAAAACAGACATTGCTTCAGTTGACACACACAAAGCACATGTCTAATGATTGTTAATTGACTTAAACATGTTCAGGTAAGGTACATCAAATTCACACAGTCAAATAACTATTAGTGAATACGTTATGACTACTTTTAAAAAAATCCATCAATTTACTTTTTATGTGTCGGAATATGCCAAATTGAGATAACGTGAAATAAATTAAGTTGAAATAATCAGATATTAAGTAAAAATAATAGCATAGTGCTCAAACTTTTTTCCTGCAATTTGCAGTTCAGGTCTACAAGAAGAGGATGAGTTCCCTTTTGTTTCTGGTACCTCTTAAAGTTTCTTCCTCACATCATCTTAGTGAGTTTTTCCTCATCACTGCTGGCTCTGGCATATAGGATCTAAATCTACATCCGGATTTCTGAAAGCTGCTTTATGACAAAGCCTATTGTTAATAGCTCTATACAAATAAAATGGGTTGTATTGTCAACTGTTATTACAACTAATAGTCAGACAGTGGCACTGGACTTAATACTGCTTATCACTGAGTCGTTCAAATTTGACTTCCATTCAAGACTGGAGTAGCAAATTTTGAGACGTCTTTGCATGCAACTGTCCGAGTAGCACATAAGTCTGTATATAATTCCAAATTACTATATATGCAATTCTGGTGTTAACTCCTCATTATGCGTACTTTCAAATCTAAATATATACTCTATGCTCGTAATGATGTCATGGTGACTGAAAACCAATGCCTACATTTGGACCCTTAAAATAAAGACCTGGGTTAAACTTACAGAGCAGTTGTCCTCCAGCACAGTGTATCTGAAACGATTATTTCCCTCAGCTTTGAGCTCTAAGTCATTGGAGGCCTTGAGAATGACTGCTTTCTTCAGGTTGCCAGTTGCTTCATCTTTGTAACCCACAGTGTTCTTGCAGTGGTATGTGATGGTCTGTGAGGCTTCCTTGGAAAGCAACCGAATGAAGGTCATCTGGACAGTGACTGAGTTAGCTGGCTGGTCTTTGTTTCCGTAAGTGAACTAAATAGAAACAAAGGATTTTCAGACAGTAGTTTCTGGAAATATGATGTCATAACATCATTTTGCCTTCATAATATAAGCAGACCAATAATATTTGTTTAATTTACTGCTATTATCTACTATTTTTAAGCAATAAATATCATAATCAGTCTTTGCAAGTTGATTGCTGAAATTCTTACTATTATTATTATTATTATTATTATTATTATTATTATTATTATTGCTTTTTAATGTTTTTTAAGCACATTTATGTATGCAAATGCAATTTGTCAAATTAAATACACATACATTTGCGGACTTAATAAACCAAAGTTTTTGCGGTCCTAATAACCAAAAACTTGTCTGTTCATGGAATTAAAATTCAAATATTTATTTCAATGTGAAGATGCTTTTTAAAAGAAATGTTTACTGGAACGTCATAATATTCTACATAAATCCAACAATAATCAATGTCTTGGGAAAATAGTAATATCCTGCTAATTAGGGTTAGAAATGATTGTGTAAAATTTAATGAATGTAAAGTGCCCTCCACTAATACTGGCACCCTTGGTAAATATGAGCAAAGGCTGAGAAAAAATTGTCTTTATTGTTTAACTTTTGTTCAAAGAATTCACAAAAATACTCTGTTCTCATGGATATCAAACAATTGCAAACACAACACAGGTTTATCCAAAAAATTATCTTTGTTAAATATACTGTAGGTGTGCAACAATTATTGGCACCCCTTTGAATTCATATATTTTGAGAAAAATATATTTGAAGTATATTCCAATTTTACATTTTTTTAGTACACAGGAAATTGTTCAACCATGACTTCCTGTTTCACAGGGATATAAATATGAGGTAACACTTAGGCCAAATTCCATTAGTCATTCATAACAATGGGTAAGACCAAGCAATATAGCTGTGATGTGCAGCAAAAGTTTGTTGAGCTTCACAAAATGGGAAGTGGCTATAAGAAAATAGCACAAGCATTGAAAATGCCCATTTCCACCATCAGGGCAATAATTAAGAAGTTCCAGTCAACTGGAAATGTTATGAATCAACCTGTAATTGGACGTGTGTACATACTGTCTCAACGCACTGTGAAGAGGATGGTTTGAGTGGCCAAAAAATCTCCAAGGATCACAGCTGGAGAACTGCAGAAGTTAGTTGAGTCTTGGGGTCAGAAAGTCTCCAAAACTACAATCCGAGGTCACCTACATCACCACAAGTTGTTTGGAAGGGTTTCAAGAAAAAAAGCCTCTACTCTCATCCAAAAACAAACTCAAGCATCTTCAGTTTTCCAGACACTACTGGAACTTCAAATGGGATTGGGTTCTATGGTCAGATGAAACCAAAATAGAGCTTTTTGGCATTAGAGGATTGGATTTGGCACAGCAGAGGTGGTTTTGGTGCACACAGAGCTGTAGCCATATGGAAAAGTACCTCATGCCCACGGTTAAATATGATGATAGCTCTTTAATGTTTTGGGGCTGTTTTTCTGCCAGAGGACCTGGACATTTTGTTAGGATACCTGGCATCATGGACTCTATCAAATATCAACAGATATTAAATGAAAACCTGACTGCCTCTGCCAGAAAGCTTAAAATGGGCTGTGGCTGGATCTTCCAGAAGGGCAATGATCCAAAACATACATCAAAATCAACACAAAAATGGTTTACTGACCACAAAATCAAGGTCCTGCCATGGCCATCCCAGTCCCCTGACTTGAAACCCATAGAAAATCTGTGGGGTGGACTGAAGAGGAGAGTCCACCAGTGTGGACCTCAAAATTTGAAGGATCTGGAGAGATTCTGTATGGAGGAATGGTCTCAGATCCCTTGCCATGTATTCTCCAGAGCTGTTATCTTGGCAAAGGGAGATAGCACAAAGTATTGACTAAAAGGGTGGCAATAATTGTTGCACACCTATATTAACAAAGATTTATTTATTTATTTATTTTCGATAAACCTATGCTGTGTTTGCAATTGTTTGATATCATGAGAGGATGAGAGAGTATTTTTGTGAATTTTTTTAACAAAAGATCAAAAGGTTACATAATAAGGACAATTTTTCACAGCCTTCTTTGATCATATTTACCAAGGGTGCCAATATTAGTGGAGGGCACTGTGTGTCATCAAGAAATAAAAAGGTTTTATTTTAGATATATAGAGGGGGGAAAATTACTCAATTTAATTGCAAATTAATTACAGTGGGTATAGGAGAGAATCACCCCACTTTAAAATAATCACATTTTGTTGTTTTTCAGCCTGAAATGAAGACAGATACAGTTTTTGTTTTATCCAGCTGTATTTACTCAGTGCAACTGAGTAAATAACCAAGTGAAAGATATAACACCAACATGTCAGGGAAAAAAATTAAAAAAAAGAATCACTGACTTGGAAAAAGGATCACCCCCTTGCTTTAATTTGCCTTTAGTCTGTTGGGATATGTCTCTACTAACTTTGCACATCTAGACTTTGCAATATTTGCCCACTCTTCTTCGCAGAACTGCTCAAGTTCAGTTAAATTTGATGGTGACCGTTTGTGGACTGCAGTCTTCAAGTCATTCCACAGATTTTCAGTGGGGTTTAAGTCTGGGTTCTGACCAGGCCATGCAAGGACATTCACCTTTTTCTCCTTCAACCACTGTGTGGTCAGTTTTGCTGTGTGATTTGAGTCAATGTCACGTTGGAAGGTAAACCTTCTTCCCATTGACAACTTTCTGGCAGAGGGCAGCAGATTTTCCTCAAGAATTTGAGGGTATTTTGCCCCATCCATTTTCCTTCTATCCTAACAAGTGCTCCAGTTGCTTCTGCAGAGAAACACCCCCATAACAGGATATTACCACCTCCATGCTTTACTGTAGGAATGGTGTTTGGTGGTATTTGGATGGTGAGCTGTATTGGATTCCCACCAGACATATCGTTTGGTGTTGAGGCCAAATAATTAAATTTTAGTCTCATCTGACCATAACACCTTTTTCCATGTGGCCTCAGAATCTTCAAGGTGCGTTTTGGCAAAGCTCAGTTGTGGGTGGCTTTTTTCTTGCAACCCTTCCATACAAGCCACATTTGTGGTGAATTTGTGATATTGTTGTCACTTGCACACAATGACCATTCTTTGTCATAAATTCCTGCAACTGCTTCAGAGTTGCTGTAGGCCACTTGGTAGCCTCTCTGGCCAATTTCCTCCTGGCTCTTCCATCCAGTTTGGAGTGACATCCTGATCCAGGGAGGGTCTGTGTTGTACCAAATACCTTCCACTTCTTAATAATAGACTTCACTGTGCTTCTAGGCATTGATAAAGCATTTTTTGTACCCATCTCCTGACTTATGCTTGTCCACAACTTTATCCTGGAGATCTTTTGAGAGTGCCTTGCCACCCATAGTTGATTGTTTGCTTCAGTTGCACTACAAAATGCTCCAGGAAAGCTCTTTTCATGCTGAGCTAATCAAAATGACCACAGCTGATCACAGTTGAAAGTCAAATGGCTTTGTGTGCCATTGAGAAGGTGATTAGCTACACCTGATTGAGTTTACAAGTCATTTTTAGGAGGGGGGAGATCCTTTTTCCGACTCAGTGAGTCTGGTTTTTTATTTAAAAAAAAAAAAATATTCTGACATGTTATTATATCTTTCTCTTGGATGTTATAAGTTGCACTGAGTAAATACAGCTGGATAAAACAAAAACGGTGTCTGTTTTAATTTCAGGCTGAAAAGCAACAAAAATTTGATTATTTTAAAGGGGGGTGATTATTTTCTATACCCACTGTACATAGACATATAGACATATATATACAGGTGCATCTCAATAAATTAGAATGTCGTGGAAAAGTTTGTTTATTTCAGTAATTCAACTCAAATTGTGAAACTCGTGTATTAAATAAATTCAATGCACACAGACTGAAGTAGTTTAAGTCTTTGGTTCTTTTAATTGTGATGATTTTGGCTCACATTTAACAAAAACCCACCAATTCACTATCTCAACAAATTAGAATACTTCATAAGACCAATAAAAAAAAACATTTTTAGTGAATTGTTGGCCTTCTGGAAAGTATGTTCATTTACTGTACATGTACTCAATACTTGGTAGGGGCTCCTTTTGCTTTAATTGCTGCCTCAATTCGGCGTGGCATGGAGGTGATCAGTTTGTGGCACTGCTGAGGTGGTATGGAAGCCCAGGTTTCTTTGACAGTGGCCTTCAGCTCATCTGCATTTTTTGGTCTCTTGTTTCTCATTTTCCTCTTGACAATACCCCATAGATTCTCTATGGGGTTCAGGTCTGGTGAGTTTGCTGGCCAGTCAAGCACACCAACACCATGGTCATTTAACCAACTTTTGGTGCTTTTGGCAGTGTGGGCAGGTGCCAAATCCTGCTGGAAAATGAAATCAGCATCTTCAAAAAGCTGGTCAGCAGAAGGAAGCATGAAGTGCTCCAAAATTTCTTGGTAAACGGGTGCAGTGACTTTGGTTTTCAAAAAACACAATGGACCAACACCACCAGATGACATTGCACCCCAAATCATGACAGACTGTGGAAACTGAACACTGGACTTCAAGCAACTTGGGCTATGAGCTTCTCCACCCTTCCTCCAGACTCTAGGACCTTGGTTTCCAAATGAAATACAAAACTTGCTCCCATCTGAAAAGAGGATATTGGACCACTGGTCAACAGTCCAGTTCTTCTTCTCGTTAGCCCAGGTAAGACGCCTCTGTCGTTGTCTGTGGTTCAGGAGTGGCTTAACAAGAGGAATACAACAACTGTAGCCAAATTCCTTGGCACGTCTGTGTGTGGTGGCTCTTGATGCCTTGACCACAGCCTCAGTCCATTCCTTGTGAAGTTCACTCAAATTCTTGAATCGATTTTGCTTGACAATCCTCATAAGGCTGCGGTTCTCTCGGTTGGTTGTGCATCTTTTTCTTCCACAATTTTTCCTTCCACTCAACTTTCTGTTATCATGCTTGGATACAGCACTCTGTGAACAGCCAGCTTCTTTGGCAATGAATGTTTGTGATTTACCTAGTGAACCAAACTGAGAGACCATTTTGAAGGCTCAGGAAACCTTTGCAAGTGTTTTGAGTTGATTAGCTGATTGGCATGTCACCATATTCTAATTTGTTGAGATAGTGAATTGGTGGGTTTTTGTTAAATGTGAGCCAAAATCATCACAATTAAAAGAACCAAAGACTTAAACTACTTCAGTCTGTGGCATTGAATTTATTTAATACACGAGTTTCACAATTTGAGTTGAATTACTGAAATAAACGAACTTTTCCACGACATTCTAATTTATTGAGATGCACCTGTGTGTGTGTGTATATATATATATATATATATATATATATATATAAAATCAGAAAACAATCTGCTCTGTGAAATATGGCATGATGTGATTGTGCAAAATGGGCTGAGCTTAAGCCTTCTTCAAATTTGCTAAATAATGTGGTGGGCATGAGTGGAGAAAAACTGAAATAAACTTTTTTTTTTAGTTTATATACTGTATTTACTACAGTTTACTAAAAATGCAACTTATTCACAAATCAGAAAAATTATTTATCTTGCCTAAATTGTCATTTATATATGTAGCATCTTTATATCTGTAGGTAGCCTTAAACTAGAGTTTGTTCACAAACAGTAAACTGTTGACTATAAAAGTATACTCACATAAGTTCCACCACTCATGGTTCCAAACCACACTGGTTTGTTTCCCGGAGTACTCCACCATGATTTGCGGGGTATGCTGGAAGGTTCAGCTGAGATGCACGTTTCTCCAGTCTCCATATTACAGTATACCTTAATGGCGTCCTCTGAACTTCCTTGGTTTGGATCCACCCAGTATTCACCTGTACATCACGCAGTAGGGCATTTTTTTTTTTTTCAATTACTAGTCTAACAAAAATATATATGGGAACTTACACCATGAGCCCTTTCATCTTTGGTTATTATTAAAAAAAAAACAAAAAACCTTCCAACAGTTTGGCAGTACAGTGACTGGCACTGTGGTTGACTTACCACTCTTTTTCAGTGGATAGCACTGCTTAAGGTCCTCACAAGTGCGAGCAGGGTGTTTCTTACTACCATCAGGGCTGCGCATGCTCTCGATTTGGCTGCTGAGAGCCTTAAGGGTGGCCTGGACTCCTGGGTCAGCTTGGAACATGTCTGTTGAATTAGATTTGGGTAGAGCCTCATCTTCTGGGAATTCAGGAGGAGGAGGACCAGCATCGTAATCCTGAGGGCCTCCAAACATATCCTCCATGGCAGCAATTGGTGGTCCAGGGGATCCAGGTGGACCTGGAGGACCTGGCTCTCCAGGAGGTCCCTGAAAGATCAGGTTTGTCAGTAGTCACTATTGGTGCATGTTATGGTAACACAATTTTACAGAATTACTTTTCTGTAAATAGTTTTTCTTTCATTATTTTCTTTGAGTCACATCTAGAACAAGAACTCTCCTAGCCTCAGATGAACTTGATAATTCTAGAAATTTTTATATTATATAGGGGCATCTAAAATACAGTGAAATGTGATGTACATACCTCTGGTCCAATGTCTCCACTTATTCCTCTTGATCCAGGTGGTCCCATTGGCCCAGGCAGTCCAATGTAACCTTCTTTACCTGGTGGTCCTGTTGGTCCAGAAGGGCCCTATAGTGTATTCCATTGAAATAGTGAATAAATCATTACATGCATACCATTTTGTCAGAGTGTATCATTAGCTTAATCAACCTATAAACTTGCAAGTCAGTTAGTAAATAGGGAAAATGCACTTACTCGTTGACCACTTGGGCCAACAATGCCGGTTGGTCCTTGGTCACCAGTGGTACCCTGAATAAACAGAGCAGTTGTTTCAGTTTTCCACAGAGATCAAACTACATTAGCTTGAACTTTAACAGACTTTTATATTATGCATTTATATTCTTTTTAATACTAAGTTTTGGCCTGAGGCATGGTGGTGGAGTTATGAGTTGGAAAAACAATTACAGGTGATCCAGGAAGCCCCTGAAGACCTGTGTATCCTCTATGTCCCTTCTGTCCTCTTTCTCCATGATCACCCAACTCTCCTTTATCTCCTCTTGGTCCTTGAGGTCCCTATCAAAAGGAGAGATCAATTTAACGTCATGCAGTCCTTCTTTAAAAAAAAAAAAAGCCACATTGCAACAGATATGATCATGTATCAGAACATTTTTAAGATTACCGGGAGTCCTCTCTTCCCAGCTGGACCTGGAGGTCCAATGGGTCCTCTTGAACCCTGCCAATAAAGTTTGTATAAATATAAAGGGTTTGCATGCAGAATATATACCACACTCCTGGTATTAACACAACATTTTTGGAATACTGTAAAGAACAGATACAGCATACCACATCTCCTCTCTTTCCAGGGCCTCCAGTAGCACCGACAGGGCCAGCAGGACCAGGAGCTCCCCTTGGCCCATTCAGTCCCTCTGGTCCTGAATCACCACGGTCACCCTAGAGAAACAGTCACAGTTATGTATAGATGCTTGAAAATCCAAATGTGATCCAAATGGAAAGATCCAGTTCTGTATCATTCTGTTCTGTATAATATGTTCTTAGCAAAGCTTTCAGACCTTACCCGTTCACCTATGACACCTTCCTTTCCTGGTGGACCATCAGCTCCAGCAGGTCCCTATTAGTCAAAAGGACAATGGCTTAATGGTTGTGTTCTTTTCTTTTCCTCTGTCTCCTTATTACCTTGTTAATTACACCAAGGGTAAAATCCATGGCATTTTCTTTTAGGTCAACCTTTGGTTAGTATATCTTTGAGGAAAATAATTTATCAATAAATTATGGTTTAAATAACTTGAAAAAAGACCAAGAGAGCTAGCAAACTCACAAAAAGACCATCCCCAAATTTTTATTAAAATTTGCTAATCTGAACAATATATTGAAAAAATGAAATGGAGGTGAACAGTCATGTCATGTCTTGATAATGCTCACCAGATTATCTCAAAGATGCTCTATTTGCTCTAGGTCTGGAGAAGCTGAACAAATCTTATATGGTCATTTGTTCTGCCAGTCTGCTGAGACTATGACTTATTTCTAAAGTCTGGAAGGACTAGTACATCATGCTACCCTGCAGCATTTCAGTGGCCCACGTTCTTGTTTGTCCTTGCATTTGAGGCCTTATAGCATCTACAGTAAATTATGGCCTTTATCTTATGGTGACTGAAGTTTTTAAATAAGGGCTTTTCCTTCCTTCCTTACCTGATTAGATGTTGCTCCACCTGGAGAACATTATGTTGGATATTGGAACTAGCACAAGCTGCATTAGATGTTACAAGGTTTAAAACAACTTGACAGTCATTTAGAAGTTCTTAAAATATAACTACACTTTTCCCATATTAGATAATATTATCTTTCTTTTTTATACCAATACAACTATAACTATACAGTGAGGAAAAAAGTATTTGATCCCCTGCTGATTTTGTACGTTTGCCCACTGACAAAGAAATTATCAGTCTATAATTTTAATGGTAGGTGTATTTTAACAGTAAGAGCACATGTACAGGCCCGTCTGAAGTTTGCCTGAATGATTCAGAGGAGAACTGGGTGAAAGTGTTGTGGTCAGAGACCAAAATCGAGTTCTTTGGCAGCAACTCAACTCGCCGTGTTTGGAGGAGGAGGAATGCTGCCTATGACCCCAAGAACACCATCCCCACTGTCAAACATGGAGGTGAGAACATTATGCTTTGGGGGTGTTTTTCTGCTAAGGGGACAGGACAACTGCACCGCATCAAAGGGACGATGGACGAGGCCATGTACTGTCAAATCTTGGATGAGAACCTCCTTCCCTCAGCCAGGGCATTGAAAATGGGTCGTGGATGGGTATTCACAGCATGACAGTGACCCAAAACACACAGCCAAGGCAACAAAGGAGTGGCTCAAGAAGAAGCACATTAAGGTCCTGGAGTGGCCTAGCCAGTTTCCAGACCTTAATCCCATAGAAAATCTGTGGAGGGACCTGAAGATTCGAGTTGCCAAATGTCAGCCTCAAGACCTTAATGACTTGGAGAGGATCTGCAAAGAGGAGTGGGACAAAATCCCTCCTGAGATATGTGCAAACCTTTGCCAACAAGGGTTTTGCCACCAAGTACTAAGTCGAAGGGGTCAAATACTTATTTCACTCATTAAAATGCAAATCAATTTATAACTTTTTTGAAATGCGTTTTTCTGGATTTTTTTTTGTTGTTATTCTGTTTCTCACTGTTAAAATACACCTACCATTAAAATTATAGACTGATCATTTCTTTGTCGGTGGTCAAACATACAAAATCAGCAGGGGATCAAATACTTTTTTACCCCACTGTATGCTATATATACAGTCATGAGAAAAAATAAGACATATTTAGTGCATGACATATTTAGACATGCAAACATTTGATCATCTTTGAAATAAAGTTGATATACTTGAACAAAACAACAAGGAAAATTAGCTTTGTGAATCATTTATTCAACAGAAATATGAATAGATGTGATATTCTTCTGAGGAAAATTACACCCTTGGCCTCAGAAGCTAGTATTGCCCCCTTTAGCAGAAATAAAGTCTTGAAGGTGTTTTGCATAATTGTCCACCAGTTTCTGACATCGGCTTGCTGGAATTTTTGACCACTCCTCTATGCAATATTCTTTCAGCTGCAAGATGTTTGGGAGTTTTCTTGCATGTACTGTCCATTTCAAATCCCCCCACTTCTTTTTGAGCCATTCCTTGGTGGATTTGCTAGTGTGCTTAGGATCTTTATCCTGTTGAAAGGATGGCCTCACATTATCTTCAAGCACTCTAATATGATGCAGAGTTCATAGTTGAATCAATGAATGCAAGCTGTCTAGTCCCCGAGGAAGCAAAGCAACCCCAAACCATAACATATTTACCACTGTGCTTCACAGTTGGTATGAGGTGGTTCTCCTGAAAAGCTGTCTTTGGTTTCTGCCAAACCTGTCTGCTGTTACTGTGGCCAAACAACTCTATCTTTGATTCGTCTGTCCAGAACACATTATTCCAAAAGGCCTGATCTTTGCCTATATGCTCATTGGCATACTTTAGTCTTGCTCTAATGTTCCTTTTAGACAGCAAAGGCTTTTTCCTGGCACGCTTCCCACACAGGTCAAATTTGTGCAATCTCTTTCTGATTGTAGAAGTATGCACTTTGACACCAACAGTTGCAAGACTTACTAGCAGATCCTGTGATAAAATTTTGGGGTTCTTGGAGACTTCTTTTTGCATCAGATGGTCTGCTCTTGGGCTGAATTTGCTGGGACAGCCAGTCCTGGACAAATTGGCAGTCATTTGAAATCTGCTCCACTTGTAGATGATTTTCCTTACAGCGGAATGATGTATTTCAAATAATTTGGAGATCTTTTTAAATCCCTTGCCAGACTCATAGGCATCCACAACGTTTTTTTCTGAAGGCCTTACAGAACTCTTTAGATCTTGGCATGATGACCCCAATAGCAAAGGGAACACCAGACACTAGAGGAGTATAAATAAGACAGGTTCCACCTGCACTCCCTAAGCAGGTTCTAATCATCTTGAACACTTGATTCTAATATTATAGATTTTAAGGTGCATTTGAATGATCAAATGTTTGCTTGTCCAAATATGTCAAAAAAGCCAACAATTTCCATGGGCTCTACTTACTTTTTCACATGACTAATATATATATATGTGTGTGTGTGTGTGTGTGTATATATATATATATATATATATATATATATATATATATATATATATATATATATATATATATATATAAATATATATATATATAGTATATACTGTATGTATAAGACACTATAGAAAAACTTTTTCACCACTATAGTCTGTTTTTTTAACAATAGCTCTAATTTTGATTGCTCAAAAATGCTAATGTTGCTTATTTGTTTGAATCGTGCAAAAGCGATATTCTGTTTGCCACTAGCATAATCAATATTTCCGGCAGTATTAGCCATATTAGCATTTTACGCCTATGAGAATAAGGATTAAACTTACATCGGGACCAGCATCACCCCGAGGTCCGTTAGCACCTGGTTGTCCAACTGGCCCAGGAGGTCCTTTGTCTCCCGGAGTTCCTGGAGTTCCTGATTTACCTGGAGGACCCTTCAAAAGATACGTACATTAAAATATACAAGTGAGGCCAGCAAAAGCATGAGATCCCATTGTCTATAATCATATAATCTAGATTCTATATACAGGTCATTACTTCTAAAGGATAGGAAATTGTATTTTGTCATAATGTTTAAATATCTTTTTGTTTCATCATAAAGGATACATTGTATGATATTCAAAGGTGATGTTGGTTAATTTCAGTTGTATAAATTAACCAAATTAACCATAGACAAAAATATATACAATATGGTTATGCTCACCCAAAATGTCCATCCCATTTTATATATATATATATATATATATATATATATATATATATATATATATATATATATATATATATTTACATAACAGTTAGAAGGATTTAAAATTAAACATTGGTGCAATACCAATGTTATCTAAAACAAATAAACAAACAAACAAAATAAAAAAAAAAATATCTTTTGTTACTTTTAATTATTTTTCTTACTACTTGATACTTGCTAAATTATAATAAAATAAAATAACTAATTACATTATGTGAACTATTAAATTTCATTAAACTATTAAACCTAAACCATTTATTTCATTTTATACATATTTTAAACAATTCCATTCATTTTAAATTTGATTAATTTCCTTTCATAAATGTCTTTAAATAATTTCAATAAAATTATATTTTCCTCTTCATTCATATATATATATATATATATATATATATATATATATATATATATATATATATATATATATATATATGAATGAAGAGGAAAATATAATTTTATTGTATATATATATATATATATATATATATATATATATATATATATATATATATATATATATATATATATATATATATATTTATTTATTTATTTATTTTATGGTTATACATATATTATATACTTCATAGAAATGGAATGTACACCCCAGGGACATGAGAAAACTTCTAGCGTCTGATAAGTGTAAAACTCCACATTTTAATTTAAAGTTTAATATGAAAAGGTGTCAATTTCATCTGACTTCTAGAATTTATTGTTTAAAAAATAATGAGCTGTACCGGGGACACACAAGTCATTGTATGACCCCTTTACTTGTACTTTGCTTAATGGTTTGTAACAGTTGAAAATATTTTCAGTATCACATATAGCAGTGCATTTATTAGTAGTATGAAAAGTGACATATTTACATATTTATTGCTTTTCAGTATGTACAGGATACTTACAGCTGGCCCAGGTAGCCCTAACATTCCACGCTCTCCTCTCTGTCCAGGAAGACCAACAATTCCTCTTTGTCCTGTTGTTCCAGCTGGACCTGGTGGACCATCAGGACCCTAAACAGAAGATTTTGTGGTACTTTTGTCTTCTTTTTCCTTACATGATAATTGAGTAAAATGATGCTGGAGCTAATTTGAATACAATCTAGTGGAGTCCAATTAGCATAAGCTACATATTTGTATACTGATAACTTAATATGACTATTTTTGATTAATCATTAGCATTTATTTATCATTAGCTTTATCAGAGACTCACAGTGGGTCCATCCTCGCCAGGGTCCCCCTTGTCTCCAGGGCTTCCAGCAGGCCCAGGTTGGCCTCTTTCTCCTTGGCGTCCCGGTGGTCCATGATCTCCACGAAGTCCAGGTGGACCCTCTTTTCCAGGAGGACCAATAGGACCAGGCTGACCAAGAGAGCCCTAAATGGCAGAAAGATTCACTCAGTATTTATGCATTATTCGTATTTTAGGCAATGATTTTTAAACTCTATATTACTGTCATACTCACAGTTGGACCTGGTGGACCGACTTTTCCAGGAGATCCAGGAAAACCAGTTGGTCCCTAGAAAATTAAATATAATTGTTGGAAATTTGTAGCACAAAAGCTAATGATTGAAGTCTATCATTAGTGACCTTCATTCCCCAAGGAAGAAAAGACCCAAGAACACGTTTTCTCATGCATATGTATACTTACAGGAGCTCCTTGTGTCCCTCTACCACCCTTTGGTCCAGCCACACCAACTGGACCCTATAAACACATTTAAGCATGGTCACCTTCAGAGAAGACTCTTGGGCTTAAGTACATATCTATCTATTTTGTGCGATTTAAAAAAAAAAAAACCTACCATGGGGCCTGGAGGTCCGGACAACCCCTGATGTCCAGGAGATCCAGCATCTCCTTTTTGTCCCGGCTCACCTGGTTCTCCTTTCACTCCAGGCTGACCATCAGGACCCTGAAAATTGACAAGAAAACCATAAATATGTTCATTTACTACCTAGTCTGTTCATTTTACTGACTAGTCAATTACTCATCAATCAGAGTATGATTTTAGCATTAAAAGATATGTTTTTTTAATCAACTTACAGGTGGTCCAGGAAAACCTACAGCACCCGTAGGCCCGGGCTCACCACGAGATCCCTAAAATATAGATACAATATTTACTATGAAGTATGTGGTCATAATTTATGCAACAGGAGCATTAATTATAATATTTAAAGCGAAAACATTGACACACCGGCATTGCTCTTGATCCATGGGGCCCAGGTGGTCCTTTAGGGCCAGGTTCTCCCTGTAACAAGCATACATTAGATTCTGATGGGTTTTAATATAGCAAAGTTGAGAATCTCTGGTACATCAGGTCTGTATACCTTTTCACCACTTGGGCCAGGAGGTCCTGAAGGGCCAAGTGGTCCTGGCAGTCCCTGTTAAAGATAGCTACATTATGTAATCATCACTTCATGCATTCATGCAAAGGTAAATGACCTAAGAAGGTAAGCACTCTATCTATGGTTGGGCAAGCTAATACAAGCCTCCTAAAGAATTCTTTTACCATTGTTCAGTCAACATACAAACTGTGCCAACATCCACATCTGCCTTTATGTCAGATTCTATGTGCTCAAGAAGTCAAGCAGTACTTCTTTTTTTTGTTTTCCCATCTAAATTACTTTGATATATACATGTACATAACAAGGAATTCTTCAATAACCATGAACTATCATGACAGAATCATTTGAGATATATAAATGGAGGAATAATCTGGTTAATCTTACTCTTGCGCCATCATTTCCAGAAGTACCCTCTGAACCTTTTTCTCCCACTGAACCCTGTTAAATTGAAGTGAAATATGTTATACATTTGCACATAACACATTCCCTTAACTTGTGATTCATCTTGTTGTTTTACTTACTCGATCACCTTTAGGACCAGGAGGGCCAGAGATTCCCCGTTCTCCAGGCATTCCTTGAAGACCCGGAGGACCCAGATCACCAACAGTACCAGCAGGCCCAGGACTTCCCTGTGAACAATGCATTAGCATGCTATGGTTGTGGGATTACTTTCACTTTTGAATGCAATGACTAATAGGTGGGTCCTACAAAGCACATACTGTATATATTTGTGATAAATAAAGCAATAAAATGAAACTGTATTAATCTCTCGTGGGAAAATGAAGGAAGTAAGAAAATTAAACCACAAGAGGTTTTGTTTTACAGTGATTTTCATCACTGCTAAGAGTATTCTCAGGCACAACACAGATTATTGCTTTTATGAAATGATGGCAAAAATAATATTATAATCATTTTTAAATAATATTTGCAATGAACAATTCTTACACAATGCAATGAAGTCTGTTAACAGTAAGCTCTGGTTTCTAAGCAACATGGGCAAAGATAGGGTATTCTATGGACAGAACAATGGCCTAAGTGTAACCATTTTATTGGTTTAAAACCTGCTGTGTTAATACAGTTTAATTATTGTGATGTGGTCATAGGTGTGTATATCAAGAATTTTACATCGTCCTCAAATGCAGCTCAGCCAGTCGGATTTTAAAACTCAAACTATAATATTACTGAAGACAGATTTACCTTTGGACCGTCTGGTCCAGGTGCTCCAGGGATACCCTTGGGTCCTTGCAATCCAGGAGACCCAAGCTCCCCTCTCTCTCCTGGAGTTCCACGCTCTCCCTGTCACATATATACATGTATGGTTAATATATCTGCACGTATACACTCTCTCTCTGTGGCATATATACAGTACATGTATATCTGCATGTATTTTTTTTTTTAGCTTTATTTCTGATTAAATCGCCCAAACTGGAAACAAAAGATTGCACACTACAGAATATCTACGATGCGCAAGATTATCGCTGACATACAGTATGTCAGACCTACTAGACTGTTATTTTGAGTCAGCACCACTCAAAACTCATTCTTCCAAAAAAAAAAAAAAAAAACCCAAAAAGAACTACAGTCTAGAGCTCCCTGGAGTGAGGAATAGAAATTAAAATTTTATACAACATAGTTACAGTAAGAATTAAAGATGAAACCATAGCTCACCCTTGGTCCAAGTGGTCCCACAGGGCCTCCCTCACCATGAATACCCTAAAAGAGGGAAACAAATGTTTCTTATTGATTTTTTAATAGAAGATGTACTGGAATGGGCTCTTAAATAACTGAGACAGTTAGATCATGTGAGTTTGATATTTTATTTCATTCATGCAATCACATAGCCTTACCTGATCACCTGGTTTCCCTCCCTCTCCAACTGGGCCTGCTGGTCCAGGCAGTCCCTGAGGAACAACATTAAAGTGGATTACATATAATATATATATTTATCTACGCAGCATCTTGAAATTCTATGTTTGAAGCTTTGAAGCAGTTACTATTAATTGCTTACCTGGAAGCCATGCATTCCAGGAGGTCCCTGTTCTCCACGGTCACCTGCTGGTCCCTGTAATATTGGAGTAATGCATCCAGGACTGTTATTGCTGGTTTTGCATCATTGTAATGCAGGATTGAAAGAAATAAAGGCTCAGAATGCAAAGTGACAAACTTACTGGAGGACCAGTGGGACCAAGTGGCCCAACCTCTCCTTCCTTTCCAGGTAGACCCTACATGAAAGCCAAGATTACATGATGAGTGCATCAGACATAATTTGTTATGCTTTGGAATGGTGTTATTATTATTGATGGTACTCACTCGCTGCCCTGGAGGTCCTGGTGAGCCTTGTTCACCTGGTTTACCTGGATCCCCCTGAATGCAATATGCCATAATGCAAAATTAGATTTTTTAGGGAATGTCAGAACAGTCAAAAAATGTAGTTTATTAGGCAATAATTATGTATAAATGTAGAATGATCTTGATAAGTTGACTCACACTGAAGCCCCTGGGGCCTGGGAGTCCCATTGCTCCTTCTGGACCTTTGGTTCCAATAGACCCTGGAGGTCCTGGACGTCCATCTTCACCTGTTGGACCCTACAAGGAGCACAGCAAGCTATGTTTTGGTATGGTTATCAGGCTAAGTTTAACAGTTTTTTTTTGTTGAGAAAGCTATAGACTTCATTATCCCAAAAGGGACATTTAGCAATAAACAAGGAAAAGTCAAGCAAGTTATGGCTGTGAAATTTTGGCCAAACTTACTAGAGGTCCTGGCTTTCCCTCAGCACCCTGAACCCCAGGGGTTCCAGTCAAACCCTACAGTAAAACAGAATAGCAATACTGTCGACAAAATCATCAAAAAGGAAGTAATGAGAAGTAATCAAAAAGAAGAATGTTTGTTGATTTTACCCTTGCGCCTGGGAGGCCTGGTTCACCTGTTCTGCCTGGATCTCCAGTCGAACCTTTGGGCCCAGAAACTCCTGGTATTCCACGCTCACCTACTGCACCCTTCAGTCAAAATTGATTGAAAATAATTATATTTTTTGTGGTGAAGTATTGAATGATTGGATTGCATCATGCTTTTGATTATCTACTTACTTTGGCTCCTTGTAATCCATCTTGACCAGGAAAACCACGATTTCCTGGAGCTCCCTGAAATATTAATGAAACAAACCATTAAATGTAATTTTATCTGGCCAATGCTCATTCGTAACATGTGATAAAGAATAAAGAGAAAGTCTGACTCACTCTCTCACCAACAGGCCCAGGTGGACCTACAGATCCAGGATCTCCTCTAAGCCCTCGCTTTCCCTCTTCTCCTTGAGGCCCAATCACTCCCTGTGCTCCTGGAGGACCCTAAAATATGAAGTGCATACTTTCTTACATCTAAAGCCTCTTGATATTATATTTGGGAGATTTATTCAGATCTCACACTTTATCAGTCTATTCCAAACTAAAACAAAGTCTTTTAACTATAACTTACTTGTTCTCCTTTAGGTCCAGCTTCTCCTTTAAATCCAGGAACACCAACATCTCCCTAAACAGAGGTAAAGGTTAACTGATAATATAATCTGCAATGAAGCCCAAATCCCACTGATGCTCAGGAAAGTCAAAAAGACTTTAAAACCTACACCTCAGTTAGGAATTAATTTTACAAAAAGCAACTGTGAATCTGAATGGATGCAGACCTTCTTTATATATTAATTAAAATCCTCTATTGTTGCATTACCGAATTATATGTTTTATACATCATTTATGAATTACAATTTCAAATGTAAAATTACCACTTACAATTTGACCTTTGATACCAGGCTGTCCAGTGCTTCCCTGAGGTCCTGGAGGACCAGGTGGACCGGGCAAACCAATAGGCCCCTGTGCTCCAACAGTTCCCTAAAGAAAACCACCATAACTTTTAGGGTTTGTTTCTGTAGGCTTTAATTCATAGCTTTATATCAGACACACCACATAACTGTAATCATAAATGCTCTTTTACTCACCACTGGGCCTTTGGTGCCTGGACCTCCATCTGTACCCATTGGGCCCTATAATGTTCAAAATGTCATAGAAATACATCATAAAAAGTAAGATGTTGTTAATGCATGAGATCAACATGTTTTTGTGAGCAGAAAAAGGAACTTTTGACTGAATACGAACTTGTAAGCCAATTGGTCCAGGTCTGCCTTGTGAGCCGGACTCTCCTCTTTGTCCCTGTGGTCCTTCAGGGCCTCTAACTCCTGTAGGTCCTGGTTGACCCTATTAAACAAACAAACAAAAAGACTATTTAGAATCATAGATTTTTTAAATGCATTGTTTTTAGTCATTAATTTATGATGCTTATTATATTCTAGGCACATAACTGAATATGACCATGGGTGGTCGAGGGGAGGTGGTGGAAAGCACATATAACAGCACATATTTGTTTGAGTATGTCATATTATATTTCTGTTTAGAATAAAGAATTAATGTGAGTGCTCATTGCTTACCTTCATACCTGGTGCTCCTGGATAGCCTGGAGATCCGCTAAGTCCTAAAGGACCCTAAACATTGTTGAAGATTGAAAGATCAATTTCAAAATTCAAGGCCTTTCTTTTTTTGCTCTCACAAATCTGTTAGTAAATCCACAATGTCTTACCATTGGACCTGGTTTCCCAACATTTCCTTGAGCACCACGCATACCCTAAAATGCAAAAATGAATAATATATATTATGAATAATATATATTGTCCAAACAAAAACGGTTCTAGAATAGATGCTAACGTGAACTAGAAGTTTATTTCTTTAAAATTAAATAAGCAATCATGGTTATGATAACAGCATAAGATGCTAAAAATTGCTAGCCTTGAGTAATGATTTCATTGTTTTTATTATTAGAGCTATAAAGAGCTGTTTTAATAATAACAGTTAGCACAAAATGATAATCATGACTAGCCGTGAGTAATTATTTTGTTTTTTTGTTTACTTGTTATGCACGTCTGTCATTGTTTTTATTGTTATACTCACAGGTGCACCACTTGGCCCTGGGCGTCCTCTCTCTCCTGGCATTCCTCTTGGACCCTGCATTCGAGATGCTTTATCTGTCATTTTTAAACTGGTCATGAAATGAAAGAGCCACTGGTGCTCTGCAATGCTAATAGATTCACTTCATCTGTGGAAAGATTATTTGATAGTTTCAGCTTGGCTTACCATGGGGCCGGGAGCGCCCATTGGACCCGTTCCGCCAGATTCACCCTGAGGGACAAACAAATGAAATGTTAATGGAGGAAGGTTGAGCACATATTCTGGGATTTATTAGACCGTAACATAATCAAACATAATCAAGTTGCTTTTCTCTCAGCCAAACCGTGTAAGTGCCAGAAACATGTTAGAACGTGACAGTGAATAAAAACTCCTAATGAACAAATTATACCTTTGATCCAACTGCTCCACGTTCTCCCTTTAGACCTTCTGGACCTTGGTGTCCCTGTAAAACAGAAAGGACATTGTTATAATATAAAAATCTGTCTTACAGATGATTCACATTATTTAGTTTCATGTTCGACCACTAGGCTGCACATCATGCTGTGCAACTGAATTGGTTCCTCAGATGTTACTCAATGAAAAACAAATGGCTAACCTGATGATTGACTTATTTTGTTATAATGAATAACATTCTGTAGTTAGTGTTCATCTGGTTTCATAAATGTATACATTCTGCATGTGTAAAAATGTATAGATCTTTCCTGGAACATTTTATGATTCTTATGGGTGATTCTATGATTGCAGTGCCATTCAGTCCTTGTAAATCTTTTAACCCTGAATTTTCAACATTGAATGAAAGAAAGTATGCTTTTAACCATTCAAAAGATGTTAACCCATCTAATTTTTTACACACTTTCATTGCTGAAAATTGCTGCATTTTGCTTTTAAATGAGTAACATTGTTGAGTTTGTTTATTTATTTATTTGTAGTATAGAATCAGCAAATGCATGAAGTGTGCCTCACTGCATCCATGTTAATGGCATGAAGACATTAAGGACATTCTAATGATTGACTTAAAATGATCATTTTTAAATAATAATTTACTTTCAATCTATAATTTCGGTAACAGATTTGTACTTTTAAGTGACCTTGTCAGTCAATATCACAATATTATTGTTATAATGGGCTGGGACAGGCAAACATGAAAAAAGGACACTGCACATATTTAAAATGTCTTTTAACAAGGTACATTGACACCCCAATCATGGAATCACCCATGTTTTTATTAACTAGTAACTTACCAGTTGAATTATCAAGCTCACTTAACAGGAACAGAAAGTTTTTTTTTTTTTTTTTTTTTTTTTTTAAATCTTTTTGGAGAAGCCAGATAGGAGAATACCTGCTGTTGTGATGATTAGATTAAAAGAAAAGCAATGGCTTGAGTGATTTGATGATATCCAAACATTTTACTCACTCTGTGACCCTTCAGACCTGGAGGACCAGGTGTCCCCGGAAAACCTCTTGCTCCCTAAACCCAGAGATAATAAAAAAAGATCAGTGTCTGTATGTAGTTATAAATATCCCTTCAATAGTAATGCCTTGATGTAGATATGACAGATGGTTTAAACTGTACCGCAGATCCTGGGAATCCTGTCTCTCCTGTACTTCCTGATGTCCCTGGTTCTCCCTAGACAAGATAAGGCGATTTTAGTTGTACAGGACATTCTTTACATTCTAATGTTATGCATCAATTAATCGTTTAGATCATAGCTATATACAGGCACATGTGTAGGATACAAAATATTATGTAAATACTCACATCATCCCCAGGCTTTCCTGCAGGACCTTCAGGTCCCCGCTGACCAGCAGGACCCTAGAGATCAAGAAGAACCTTTCTGAGATCTGTGGAATCACTGAAACATTCTTCATATGGTAAGCAGTTGGGTTTTTTTTTTAAATAAATATCCTCTCCTTATATCGGAGTGATTGATGGCATAGAGTGTGATCGCGGTTTTCATTCTGTCAAACTTTTTCTTATTGAAGAATTGGTGCAATTTATATAGTTTACTCCTTTAGCACTACATTAGGTCCTTGAACACTGCATTAAGGCCTTGAGCTGATAAAATATTCCTGCAGTTTTCAAACTTCAGACTAAGACGTGCTGTTGTCTGTGATGTGATGTGCAAAAAGCATCTTAATTATCCTTCAGTACATTGGTTACAAGATGGTGGACAAAAAACTGATCTCTCTCTCTCTCTGTCTCTCTCTCTCTCTCTCTCTCTCCCTCTCTCTCGCTCTAGAATATAGAATGTAATGGATATTAATATTTATGATTATGATTATTAGCAAGTACGAAAGTCAAAGTCTCCAGAAGAACTGTGGCTGGTTCTGCAAGATGCTCAATAAAACTTACCAGCTCATTTCCTTATAAAACTGCACAAATTGTACCGGAGATTACTATTTTTATTTTTATTTTTTTGTCACACCAAATATTGACTTTGCATGTGCCTAAAACTTTTGCACAGTACTGTATAGCTCTTTCATTACAAAATGCATGTCTCTCACTGAAGGAACTGAGAAGCAGTCATGCTCTAAAGCAATCTTCTTCAATCTTAACCTTGGGGAGTTTATGTAGCTGCAGGTTTTCATTACAGCCAAATAAAATCCATATCTATTAGTTGAGAAGACCAAGATATATTGATTAAACAAGTGGGTTCAGGTGTAGCTCCTGTTTGCCACAACAAAAAGATTGAAGATCCTGATCTATAGACAATGATTTTTGCTTTCACAGTGGTCTGGCTGGGTGATTTGAGGTGAAACAGTTACTGAAAGTTCTCTTACAAAAGCTTTCAGTTTCCCAGCGTCAAGACATTTTACATTTAAAGACATTTTATTTAGATGTATAAAACCACTTTCAAGGCTTTTTTATGGATGGTCTGGCCTCTTGCTTTACTTAGTAATTATGGACACAATCTGAAACACAATATGAATGTAAGAGGAAATAACGTTGACTGCCAGTTTCTGTTTGACAGTTCTTACCAAATGTCCTGGGTCTCCAGCTTCACCAGGGGCTCCCTGAGGTCCTGGTGGCCCCTAAACAAGAAGACAAGGAGAATTTGAGTTATTAGAAGTTGCAAACCTGAAAATTGATCATTCATTGATATTTTGATATGTTATCAAATATATTTTTGTTTTGTTTTGCATGCTTCAGACTTACTGGTAGACCATTAGGCCCAGGGGGTCCTCTTGTACCCGCCTCCCCCTAAAAAGTTCATTTAAAAAACATAGCAAAAAGGAACTCAGCTATTTACTTCGACAACATGGGTTTGCTCAAAGTTGTCAGCTGCTGAACTAGGCCTGATCTGCTCTAGGATCAAGGTTAAATCAGATCGTTTAGATGAACTCACAATATTAACGTTCTTGTCAATTTTCTTTGCTAGCCTGTACCTGATTTTTAGACAAGGGAAATTTCACGTTGTGTAAGACTTAAGGGTTTGAATCACTGCTTTATACCCTTTGTCCAGGAATCATGGCATGCTGGCCTGCTGCTTTATCGCCTCCGAATCCTTCTGCCATCTGAGAGGACAGCTGGCCCTAAATAAGCAAACAAACAAATGACCAAATAAACAAACACACAAAAAATGCAGGAAACTAGAAGATATGCATATTCTATGCATGCATTTGTAATGTAGCTGAATTCTATGATGGGCAACATGGCAAAAATATGCAGTACATAAAAAACAATAATAAACACATTTAAGTTAAAGTTTCATGAAATTTATTACTTAAATTATATTGAAATGTCTATTTAAATTAAGGTTTATTAAAGTATTGATAATATCAGTGACTTGACAGTGACAGAAAACAATATTAATCATGGCATTAATGTTATGTTGTCATATTGGCCACACCTATTTTAACTAATTGATTAGTCTGCTAAGTGCAGTTGAAGAAATGCATCATATTATTACATTTTCCTGTACTCTCACAAAGGAGTGGACTAGCATGTTGGCTTAATTTAAAGCTTTTAGAAGTGTTGCTAAAATTTTTCGCATGTGGTAATGAAAGCAGATGATTCCCAAAGACCTTATTAACAAACTTCCATGTTAACTTCAGGTCTGAATGGCAATTTTTCAAATCAAAAAAGCAAGCAAACATTTATTGTATTATTTATTGCATATAATTAGTACTCACTCCAGGAGGATGGCCTGGTGGACCGGGTTCTCCTGGTTGTCCAGGAATGCCAGGCTCTCCATCATATCCAGGTGGACCTCTTGCACCCTACAACCAAGGAATGATTTTTTAAAAAAAAGTATTTTTTGCATTCACATGTGCCCATATTGGTTATGGCCTGGCTTAGTGTGAGAAATGTTTCTGCTGTTTCTTACGGGTCTTCCTTTGGGTCCCTGATCTCCCCTGAATCCTGGGGCGCCTGGTGGTCCCTGTTAATGACATATCAGTAAGGCAAATTAATAACAAAAAAATAATGGCTGCTATGAGGTTTTCTATGGATTAGTCCATTATAATTTATGACCATTCATAAATGGGCAAATTAATTTGCTAGAGGGCAAAAAATTAATTTGTTTGGAGAAAATAAAGTTGCCATGTGCTCTAGTGCCATCTGGTGTTCCAGAGAACTAAAGATACTGGTAATGTATAGCAAAAGTAAGATGTCAAGCGTCATCTACAATAGTTCTCTCCGTGGGATACTGATTAATATTTTTAAATGACTCAGATCCCAAGCTTACCATTGGTCCTGGTCGACCTGGAAGTCCCGTTATCTGTAACATACCACATACATTCTTATGATATTGTTTACAATGTGTCATCACATTATGTCACAACACATCAGCTTATGAATGCAGATGTGATATATGATTCAAAGTCATACATACAATTGGCACATCTCCAGGCTCACCCTTCTGACCCTGAAATTAAAGATGACCATAGAATTGTCTCGGTTACAGTACACAAAATGGGACAGAACGGCTTTGCAAAATTTGTTGCAAAGGATGATTAGATACCAGGAAAAAAGCTTACCTTATAGACTCTGTCTGAAAATGAAAACATGACACAAAGTAGGTCAGTCCGCCATGTTCATTAATCAAATCAAATCATATTCAGCTATGGTAACAGATGGGGCTATAGGCGTATAGCACTACATGTTTTTGAGTTATTGAGGTTTGTAAACCTCATTCAGTTCAAGTGAACAGACAAACCAGCTAATAACTATACAAACTCAATATTAACTAGAATAACTTTGTTAATAATCGGTTGTGTTTTCCACCACAGTAACAAACTAAAATAAATTAAATAAAATTATATATATATATATATATATATATATATATATATATATATATATATATATATATATATATATATATATATATATATATTTTATTTATTTGTTTATTTGTTTTTTAAATTAATTCATTTATTTTTTTAAATCGTAGGTGCCTGGTTGTCTCCAGTCCCCATTTTGAGAACTGTGATAGATGCATGCTTATCTTATTACTAATTTCAAGTTGTAATACTGTGCATACTGTTATTGCCATCACCGCCGCCGCCATTTCTGTCCGGGAAGGTGCTTTGGCACACTGGGCAGCATTCACCATCAGGAATGATGACCTTCTCACAATTGATCACCTCATCACACTGCACTTCGTCGCACAGGATGGTGCCACTGTCGCACACACAGATCCGGCATGGCTCAGGTTTCCACACGTCTCGGTTGGTGTAGACCTGCCCGTCCTCAAAGCAGCTGAGCTCATCTCCTGCAGAAAAGAAATGACCATCTGAGGTCAGCAGATTTTCTTTTGCTTTTAAAGTATGTAGTCTAGTGTGAGACGTTGTTTTTATATTGAACATACAGGCATATTCTTTCTGTAGCATCTCATGAAAGCCAAACCAAAGTGAGAAGAAGTAATTACTGGAAAAAGTTTTCTGGTATATGGTAATGGGTAGATGTACTCTAATTTTCTCCATAGACTGAATGATCAAAGTAACCATTTTTTAAGCGTTCATAGAGTTTTTAATAATAATTGTTTATTACATAGTGTATTACATAGCACTCTGAAATCCCAGTGACACATAACACTATATTAAAATGCTTATTTCTGCAGTATTAGAATATGCTATTATAAATAGTACAGATTTGCTGTATATGGTGCCCTATATAAACATAAGCCACCTTAAATTTAATTAAATACTAAACTGACCACAGCTAATAGATGAACAGCAGGTGGCATCCATGAGCTTCCTGTTCTACTTTTACTGCTACCTTTACCACAGAAATGTACATCTCATCTGCAGCTCCATGCTCATTGGATGAGAAAAAGCAGCAGTGAGCAATTGTTTCTGATGACACCAAAAGTACAGCGTTTTCAATTAAAGGTATAGGATGTAGAAGTACAGTTACACTTTTTGTGTGTCCACACTCTATTTTTGTCAGATTAGCAGATTTTTTTTAACTATACAAATGTATGTATGGAGATGAATATAAGGTCCCTACATTTCTGCACCACTTCATAAAGTACCATAACCTGCTGCCATTAAACTAGTTGATCAACCCCCAATCCAATAAAATCTAAACTACTTCTAGTGAAGCCACTTTTTTTTGACCAAACACAGCACTTTTTAAAGCCTTCCAGGCCCTTCCACGGATTCTTGCTGACCATACTCCTCTGATAAGAAAGGCATATCTCTCAGTCCCTCTGGAAACTAGATCAAACAGTCATATAACTCACAAAGCTACAGGTACTTGAGATTATTAAATCATATTTAAGTGCTCCTGGGCAAGAGACAACCAGGGCAGGATATACTGTAAGTGAAAATCCAGGAAATGGCTGTATAAAGCGCTGTTTTGCAGTGAAAGGCTAATTCACACGTGTGAAGGTGGTGGACTCACTTAAATTCCTTTTTGCCCTGAGGGGGGTTGGGACGTTGCAAGTCTGAGTCATGCCAAGTTCCAGAGGGAGATCTGCTGTATTTGAGAAGGACCATATGGTCCAAAAGACCCCACAGGAAGGAACTGAACTGGTAGGAACTTACCCTACCAGTTTTATATTTAATTCTAACCTGAATGATTTATAGTGTTGTCACGTCTGAGTCAGTGGTTCTGTAGCTAAATCCTTGTTTTTATTAATGAAAGGTCAGATTTTTTTCCAAGACCAGATTAAAGACTCATAAATGTTGGTCTACTCTCATTTCCTGTGTTTAGGGGGGAAAAGAAAAATAAATGTCTATTTAAAATGCAAGCACTAACCAAAATTCACAATGGTCTCATATAGGAAGACTAAGACTTAAAATCAAATAACAGATACAGTATAATACAGGATACAGTATAATGTATATTTAGGGTAATTTTTTTTTAAACAGACACAGGATGAAAACCAAGCAGAGGTGCTGACGACAACAACAAAAAAGTTGGAACATAGTGTCTCGCTATAGGGTGTTTTTTGAGAGGAGTTTGAGGAGCATTATTTTATATGGAGAGAAGTGCAGTTCACAAGCCAGTTCTTAAAACCACACCAGTGGGCTTCTGAGAAATCTCTTTTTTCTTTTTCTTTTTTTTTTTTTTACCCCTAATTCATTGCAGACCCTGCAGTTTTAATCGACATGTCTAAAGGCACTGACGGCAGTGGGCACATGACCCTTTAAGCGTTTCTCCTTATGCTGATTTTCCAGCATATGCAGATATGCCCATTTATCTGTTGCTTATGCTCAGAATTAGTCCTGTGTCAGTCCTCGCTCACTTCCCCTGAAAATCGCACAAAATGCAAAGGTTTTTTTTTATTTATTTTTTAAAATTTTTTTTATTATTATTTTTTTTTTTTTGGTTACTCTTAATTTAAGACAATGATGCTTAGTCACAATCCTTTGGTAGTGACTGTCTAAAAAAATAACTGTAAAACTTTGTTGTTCAAAGAGATTAAATTTTGGATAGGCTGAGCTCAAAGGGAATACACTTTGGATTTGATTTATATTGATGTGTAAAATCCCACACCCTCACACTCTAGCTTCCTGAGATAACACAATATAGTGCTATTCCAGCTTCATGCATTTCCACCAAAACATGCAGAACCTAAGGGGATAAATGGTGAAACATATTAGGCAGTTGCAGAAGACTAGGGGGAACAAAAGTATTGCTTTATGTGTTTTTCCCATCTAGGATGGGAATGCTCATGTACTGTGTTCAGGGATTTCTCTTTGGCCCAGTTTCTAAAGGTTTAGAAAATGAGCCTATGGAAACAGTGACTCATTTAATAGATTTTGCTTTTCCAGCTACAGCTATAGACATGTTTCCTAGAGAGATGAAGCACATTTATCGCTCGCTGAGCCTTGCATTTTTTTGTCCACACTATAGCAGATGTTTAGCTTTAATTTGATTTGATTATGCAGTGGTTAATATTGGCTCTGGCAAAATGCTACACTTTTAGAAAAAAGGTTCATATTTTAAAAGAGAAAGAAACCTTTTATTGTTACACATACAATTACAAGAAAGTAAAATTCATTTCTTTGCATTTACCAGCTTGTTAGAAAACAGGGAGCGCAGAGTCAGTCATGATACAGCGCCCTTGGAGCAAAGTGCATTAGTGCCTTGCTTAAGCACCCAGAATTGTTAGATTGGCGATGCTGGGGCTTGAACTCGCTCATGACCTTCTGATCAGCAGCCCAGAGCTGTGAAACTGTTTATTAAAGAGTGTACACTTTTCAACAGAGCAATTGGCTAGACCAGGGGTTCTCAAACTTTTTGTATCCAGGTATAACTTTAGCTGTAAAATAAACTCCACGAGCTACCTCAGTATAGATTTTGTTTTATGAAACTAATCCAGCTATTCAAAAATTATAATATTATTCTGACTCTTTATTGGAGCCATGCACCTTTTCCCCCTGATCTTTCCACTGACAGAACACATTTTGTCCAAGTTGACATTGAGTAATTCTTGAGTTATTAAAACTTTTCAATTCAAGTGGTCAGTTAAATCGGTTACCTATAAAAACATATTATGAATATAATGAAAAGTGGATTGTGATTTCCACCACTGTAACAAAAAAAAATAAAAATAAAAAAAATAAATAAAAAAAATAAAAATTGGACCCCTTGGTTATGCCCCTGGGGTTCCCCACTTTGAGAACCACTGGCCTTGAAAACCATTGTAAGGTTCCCAAAAGAACCTTTCACTACATGGGTCAATACAGCATAAACATTTAAGGTATGAAATTATTCCAAAGTTTGTTCTGAGTGGTCCAAAGGGTTGTTTTTAAGGCACAAAAGATGGTTATCCTATGGCATTGCTCTAAAGAACTTTTTCTTGCTTCTTTATTTTTAAGAGTATAGGAAGAGACTATAGTCCTCACAAGAGTCACTAAGAGTCTTTCCATATCATAAACAGTTCAAACTATCCATTATTATTCACTATTAACACTTGAGGAACCCTGAAAAGGTTTTCTATCTAAATATGTACATGTTTTCCTACATCGTGTACCAGTCAAAACTTTGACCTCACACATAATCAGACTCTCAGACTTGTTCTTGACCCACTCACCTCTTTATATTCCCTTTTTGAGACACATTCCCCCTTATCAGAGATGAGACTTGTATGAATGAGATGCTCAGTCATCCACACTCCTGTGCACAGCAAATTCTCAAGTGGTTTTAAGACCTATGATTATACCAAAACCTCCATCTCCTTGGTCAAGACTGGTTGGTTTCTCAGAGGTTAAAGTGCTGATTTAGACATAGAAATTGGACAGCTTTGAGGTTTAAGAAGCCTCTAAATGTTCCTCTGGTTTGGACACAGGATACATGTTGAGGTATAGTAGCCAATCCTAAATGAAAATGGACCTGATTACCATTTCTAGGATAGTAATTAGTCTTGATTTTCAGATGTCTGCCCCAGGACTCTCATCTTATTTGCCAAAAAGTGCCCAGATATAACCAAGCCTAAATTTCCCAAAAGCCTCACTACACAAATTCTAGCATGAGCATCATCATGAACAGTCTATACCATTTAAGATGAACTTAACAGTACATTGCTTTAAGGAAACTAGGGCCTGGTCTGTATGGAAGAGTCGTTTCAAATTGACAGATAAGTTAAGCATTTTCAGTATGATAAAAAGTGTTCTATAACATACAAGGTGGTAGGTAAGTCTGTGGTTAGCACTGTGGAAGGAAAAATAAAGCATGGAAAGAAAATCAATGTGCTGTCGGAAATGAAACATTAACCATAGAGAGGGTAACAAGTTTTACACAGGCTGTCAGAATATCATGAACACATACAATAACCCCATGTTACCCCAGTCTAATATACTCCTCCAAGGGTGTAATGTACCTGAAATAGCCACCCAATACATGTGGCTTGTTAAAATTTCCAATCCCTTGTGACTGCACAGACCATTGTTTTACTTTTCTGGTTTTATACCCCATTTTCTTCCAATTTTAGTTATTTGCCAATTCCTAACACCAGCTACTGTAGTTTTCGTCCTCCAAGACTTGAACTACCTCATGTTACAATGTTTCAATGTCACAGGGCAAATGAATACTCACTAATGTCAAGAAGTATCAATCAAAATGATTAGTATCAGCTAGTATTATTCTAAATAACACTGAGATAACACCATTCTTTCCACTCAGAGACAAGGATTCATTTCTGCTGCTCTATCTGGAACCTTGTATTAAATATTTTTGCCTAACCAAAAATGTACTATATTGCATATGTATATCTGCTGTGGCCTGGTACATCCTGTTAGATGTTATTGCAACTGAATTCTGGCAAACAGCCAATAATGATGCAAAATTGGGTTTTTCTGTCAATAATATACGTTTGACACATCCACTCACATAAATAACCATGGTTTTCCCAGGCCTACCACCGAGCTACTTTTCAATGTATTCTATCTATAGATAGGCAGTTATTATAATATATTCAAGTTAAATGTGCTTGGTCCGTGTCTCCATTGCAGTCTGGACACATTGCAGGCTTTCACTCTTAATTTGCAGTTTCCAAAGCCTCCCCGAATGTGATCTGAGACTCCCTGAAGGCAAAAGTTCTCTACGAGTTAGCTGACAGACTTCTTTCCACTGTCCCACCTCCCTGTCCCACTCTTGTCGGCTTTACTTTACCCTGAGAGGAATCAGTGTAGGATCTGCTACGCCTTGAACTTTGTGATAAACAGGAGATGCTTTGCTCTGAAATAAAGCACATGCGGTGACTGTGCTCATTAGAGACACACTTTAAGGGCTAAAAAGTACACAGAACCATCTGGAACCAAATAGTTTTCTAGGTCAGCTGAACTGTGATTGGCTAAAATATATGGAAAAGAGTCTCCTTGAATCTCAAAAACATTACATGGTTTTGGGTTAAATTTTGAGGTCTAATAAATTGAACTTTGGACAGAAAAATTGGAGAAAAATGAGAGAAAGTCTCAGTCTATTGTAGTGCACTGTGGTAATGTAGAGTACAGTCTGGGTGCCCTATAACCAGGCAACTGGTGCCTTTTTTCTCAAATAAATTATAGTTATTCAGACAAAGAGTCAAGATAACATGTAATCTATGGTATCATTACAGATTTTCTAAATAAACACCAGGATGAAGATTAAAGCTCACAATAGATCTTCAAGTGGTTATTCTTCTGCCATCTGTGGCAATTTTGCTGCTTTTCTGGTTGTGATCACAATGCCTTAACTTTTTCAGAAGTCCAACATAATTGAATGTTGTTTCCCCAGTTTTATCATTCAAATGAACATTAAAAACTCAGTCGCTGGGAAGACACACAAATTCACTTCACTTTTAGTTCCCACTTTTGTCTCATGAAAATGATACCACTGGTATTTTTACTCATGAGCAAACTCCAAACTCCAAAAGCTAAAACACAATTCAATCCATCTGCACAAACACACTTGTCTGAAATGTTTTAGACTATCCTCATAGTCTTATTGGCAGCCATATCATGCATTGGAGTCTGGGTGATGTCCAAACATTTGTTTTCCATATCCTCTCATGTGGCACATGCACATGCATCTTCCTAGAATGTATAGACAATCTGCAGCGTGGCGTTTGCTCATCCCATATCAACAACAGTTCTCTTCTGTAAGATGTTTATGCTTCATGCTTGAGACCATGGCATTTGTTTATATGCTCAGAGAAAGCTTATTATCCCTAGGATATTAGTACAGGCCTACTAAGTATGTCAAGAATGAATGTATACAAGCACAGTAAGTGTCTGCCTTCAAAGAAAAAAAAAGCATAGACATAAGTGAATTATAAACTTTTGTACACTGTCTAAGAAACATTTATTCAAACGATATCCCTTATTTGAGAACATAATGTTATTTTAGGTTTAAAAATGTTTTAAAAGTCGTAATACTTATGTATTTGAGTCACACACTTTCTCATAAGCGCTTTAACATGTAATTACCTCTTTGCTCCGTTGATGCTGAATATAAACCAAAAATATTTCATTCTAGGATCCACTTGTATTAATATTTACAGAGCCTGTACTGTTGCCCTTTATACAAATATGGTACAGATGTTGGAGAATGAATTGTCCAAGTGCCATGACAAAAGTGCCATGACAAAAGTGCCATGAATCCACTTTTATGTTTTCTGCTTCCAGTAACATTTTTTTTTTTTTTGGAAAAAGAGGCTCAATGGTTAAGGCTCTGGGTAACTGATCAGAAGGTCAGGGATTCAAGCCCCAGCACTGCCAAGCACTGACTTGAACAAGGCCCTTAACCTCTCTGCTACATGGGTGCTGTATCATGGCGAACCCTGCACTCTGACCCCAGCTTCCTAACAAGCTGGGATATGCAATTATTTTTTTGTTGTTGCTGCATTGTACAATAATGCAAAAAAAAAAAAATAAATAAATAAAAAATAAATAAATAAATAAATAAATTGATAATAATAATAATAATAATAATAATGGCTTCTCTCTTCTCTTATTTTTGTCTGAAAATAACTTCACATTTTCACATAAAATACCTGATAGGAAAATTGATTAAATTTTATTTAATTTCTTTAGTGCTTTTAACAGTAGACATTCTCACAAAGAAGTTTTACAGAAATCCAGATGTAAATTTACGTTCGTTAATTAGCAAGCCAGAGGTGACCGGGACAAGAAAAATCTCCCTAAAGCGACATGAGAAAATGTTGAGAGAAACCAGACTCAAAAGGGAACCCTTCCTCCTCTGAGTGACAGCAGTTAGTGGGAATATAAATCAGTACAGTATACAGGTGTAGAAGAGTAAAGACAAACAGTACTAAGTTTGTGCTAACACTATGTTCAGTATGAGCATATTGAGCACGGGATGAGCACAGGTCTTGAGGACATGCTTTATGATTACAACAGCAGTTCTTAAAAACAAAAGAAACAACAACGAAGTAAGCATTCATATTTATACGACGTGTCCAGTCTGGCTTTTCATAAAACTCATGCATCTTATTTCTTTCCAGCCGACGGATATAAACCGAGTTCATATTTCCTGCAGTGCTTTTTCCAGTCTCATGATTTTTACCCTCTCTGTTTAGTAAGTCTGTACGTGACAGCTCACAGAGTCCCCACAGCTGTTTCGCCACAACTCTGGATTACTTTGCTTTCGTCTGCAGGTTCAGCCCCAAAGCGAGAGTGTCTTTCATAAATATTTACTCCAAGCTGACCAGCACTGAAAGATTCCCCTTCACTTCATTAGCACTTCTCTGTCTCTGTCTACCTTTAAAAGCACATGGTACTTGTGGCTGTTTACTCACAGAATGCATATACAAAGACAAAAAGGAAGCCATTTTGAACAAGCCCGGGCCTGAGCCCTCTGGTTTTCACATTTCAAACACCAGGTGTATGTTCTGAAGGCTAAGGAAGTGCACAGCACTCTCAAGGGGCCTCTTAAGAGGCCTGAGCATGCCATAAAGCTCTGCCATGGTCCAATGATGTCAGTTTTTTAAGGGGTAGAGCTAGGGGTTGAGGTGTTATTGGAGGAATTTGACAAGTGAAATCTCCACATTTTATACAAGCCATGGTCAAGCAAACATTATGCAGGGATTAAACTAGATTAAACCATTGCATGTAACTGGAGTGGTACCTTTTTACACCTTATGTCTCTTTTACCTGGGAAAAGTAATGTAGTGGACCTTTAAAACGTATTTAAGGTACAACAGTAATATGTAGTTTTGTACATTTAGTTAGTATTTGGTTTAAGCTTACTAATAATGTATTATTATAATGTTTAATGTATAATACATTATTATAACATTAATAATGTATAATATTAATATACAAAATGAGCATAAAATAAAATTATAAATAATATAGTAATAAAAAATAAATACCAAATTAAATATAAATACCAAAACAATCAAATGCTATATTTTAAAAAATATATTTAAAAATCTTTTTTTAAAAGAGTTTATGGAGGTTGACTGCTTAATAAAAAGTGGTATTCTGTTTTGAAGCATAGTAATAAAAAAAACAAAAAAGCCTCTCCACTTTTTCTGTATCTTACAGAAGGCATTTCTAGAAGGCAATGTATGGCAACACAAATGTGAAATAGCTTTTTCACTGTTTGTATAGAAAAAGTCTGCACTTTGAAGTACATTGTTGACAAAATGTTTAATACCGTTTTGCACAGTGAACATTGGAGCTTCTGGTCCCATGATTCAACTGTGGATATTAAATCATACCAAAAAAAAAAAAGTATCTGCATGCTGGGAATGTTGTAGGCAGCAAGTAAGAGCTCTGTATGTTCACATGATCTGCAAGGTCAAGTCGCTGAACAAATGTTGCAATCTGGAAACAAGGAACAATGCTAAGACATGCCTTCATCCAAATGGGAAACCTTAATATTTGCAGTAATTCATCAAACTAGTCAGTGTAGTCCATCATGCATGGAACAGTGTTTATAAATGTGAAAATTGTGCTGCTGAGGATCATGCTGGTTTGTTTTCATGATCTGGCAACACACTCATCTTTTAAGCTTATGCATACTTTTCCTAATAGTCATGAGCAGCTGGTTTGGTGTTGTGTTGTGTGAGAAGTTTATTCCGGATGGAAGGGATTACCTCTCCAACTTCACATCGTCCTTTTTTTTTTTCAACAGAACATTTTTCAACTTTTGTCAAAAATCAAACATGAATGTCCATTATGGGTAAAGGAAGTTGTACACACAATGTAGCCTTAGTGTATATCTTCTATCAATTATATTTAAAGATCAAGCATTTATTATAAGCATAAAGCATATTATGCGTTAGTTATGAACAATATTATAATACAAATATACAATTGTACAAGAAATAATGTCAATAAATAAATGACAGTTGATAAACTGTAATGCTCATGTGTAAGAACTATTATTTAAATTCATTTACAAGGGTTGACTGAGTCAAAATAAGATCTTGCAAACTATCTTCATTCTTGATGAAAATTAATAATGCAAAATATTGCTTTTGTACAATGTAGAATTATGTTAAATTTTTATAAACTTGCATTATGAGGGGGAAAAAGCACATGGGAATTTGTCCCTGTTCAGACCCAGACATTAAACATCCCTCTGCCCACAGGAAATACCGGTCAACTTCCTGCAGGGCAGATAACGTGAGAACAAGCTTTCTAACAAAGTGACGAATCTCCTCCTTTAACAAGAAGACAGATGTTTTAGGTTTCTCTTTATGTATAGGTTTCTCTTTTGCCTTATAGCACATTAGCAATAAACCTATAAATGAGAATACAGTAAACTGGATTCTATGAACACAGTTCTATTACAGTCCATGATTAAGTAGATGTGAAAGAAAAAAATAAATGTAGATCCTCACATTCCGCACCACTCAAACACCAATCCAAAAGGAAAAAAAAGTTCACTGCACTATTTTCACTGATGCAATTACGCTAAATATGGTTAGGATCACAAGAGGCAATTGCCCTTATCAGATTAGAAGCATCAACTTATTTCATTTTAAATGCATTTTAGTAAAAGCCATTAAGCCCAATAAGCATGAATAACACACCGCAATGTTCTGAATAACTTATAAAGGTATTCCCAAGTGTTTCTAGTTCCTTCCTTGATTTCTATTTAAAGATTGTATTGATCAAAAACATGTTCTTGACTTTCAGCCGAAAAACAAAAAGCAAATTAATAACAAGACAACATGTGTTACTCGATTTAAATGTAATTTATAACTTAAATACAAGATGAGTGTTTTATTGGACGGCAGATGTCTCTAGCCAAAACACATGGCAGCACAGCACTGTTTTCCATACGGTAACACCATCAAACCTGCCTTGGCCCAAAACTTACTAACCCATGCAGACATTTCCACATAAATGGCTCAGAGGGACTGGAGATGGGTCCATGATTTGCAACACAGTCTCATTACAATTCCAAAAAGCACAGTGTGTTATAATGTTTAGATGACTTCATTTACTGAATCTCCAAAGCGTTGTTTGAACTTTTGTCAGACTTTCAGAGTTACTTTTGTTTTGGTGTGGGATTTGACCCCCAGTTTGTTTAATTTACACTACAGTTATGTCAAAGTCCTTGAGGAGTGAATTCAATAGTAAAAATTAATCTAAAATGTTGTACTCAGTCAGTCAGACAACAGAAGATACCTGATCTATCACTGTCAACTGAAAGCAGACTGACCATTACATGTGTACACCAATATTTATAAAGGAGCAAACAGTGTGGCTAAATTCAGAATCATCAGTAGCACTGCTTTTGAATTTTTAACATTATTAAACTTAAATCTAATAATGCAGCACTGTTTAATTCATGTTTACATTAATGCTTTTGTGCTAATACATTATCGTTTCTATAGTAACAACTTATACACTTACAGACCTTCAGCATTTTATAACAGTAGGTGGTAAAGCTGTAACATAAAGTTTTCAGACACTGGAAACTTAAGAATGTAGGTTTGTGGTTTCTCAGTAACATGACAAGCTGTGCTTTTTGTCTTATTATCTTCAAGATAGAAACAAAAAGAAAGGCTTATGAGGGAACGATTGTTTATAGCTGCTATAATGTAAGCAAGAACAGGAAATATCTTGTTTTATGGATGTTTTACAACATTAAATGTAACTATAAACAAATAAAAAGTATTATGTGTTCTTTAATAAAAAAAAATATATATATGCTGTAGTATAAGAGGATTAAAACAATTAAGGACATGCTGTGATAGTAATATAATCAACATTGGGGTGGTAACAGTAACTCCACATCATACTGCCCTGTTGATTATTTTCCTATGACAGCACACTCCATCATGTTTAACATATTTAACATCACACAGATGCTATTGTAAAGGATATTTGGGGAACTGTCTTCTATTAGAAACTGGCAAAAATAAAAAAAGCAACCTTGAACAAGCCCTGACCCCACATAGATGTTATCATTTAAATGCATCATTTTATCTAGCAGTGACCTCAAATTCAGACGTTTTGCTCGTCACATGAACTTTAGAGCATGCTGTAACAGATGCTGGATGTTAAAGAAAAACATCCTCATCCACAAGAGTAAACCTTTTGCAGCCATCCACTTCCCATGAAATCCACAAGAACCAAGACCACACTATAAAATCCCTAACATATGTACTTTGTGGACATCTGCTATATTTATATGAACTATTTTTAATCATGGTACAGTCCATGACACCTCGACTGACATCTTAATAATAAAGAATAAAATAAATGGACAAAAATAAATCAAAGGAGAATAGGTTGATTATATTTGGGGGTTGGATGATAATAATTAATTCAAATCTGAGTACTGCGATGCTGTCACTGCTGGGCCCTTGAGCAAGGCACTTAAGCCTCAACTGTTCAGTTGTATAAAAATTAAATAAATGTAAGTCACTCTGGATAAGGCGTCTGCCAAATGCCATAAAATAAAATGAAATTTTAAAAAAGAATCAGGATACACTCCCTGATTATTCCTCTCCCTCACTCCCTGTCCATTTCTCCACAATAAGTAATTTGGAACTGTTCATAGTTTTAAAATGATGAGTGTAAATTTGATTTAGATATAATTTGTGTTGAAATAAATCCCCATGTACTAACAGTATTGCTATTATTGCCAGAAGATTTTACAATACATTAAAAATACAGTGACTGTAGTGTGCAAAATGTGTCACAACCTGAACCTGTAATTTTGTATAAATAAGGGAAACCCTGGATGAGCTACACAAGGGCTGTACATGTGTATATGTGTGTTTAGGTAAATACTGTTCTTCACTGGTTCTCTGGATTCTTAAGGGTTATTGGTTTCCTAAAAGGGATTCTACTTGGAACCCTTTTTGGAAACATTCTGTTGCACTCTGAGTTCTACATACAACCTTCAATGGTCAGTCTATAGTAAATAACTTATTAATGTTTTAGGGTTCTTGATTTGCCCCCCTTTTTTGTAAGTATAATCCTGTAAGCCCATCTCAAGGACCCTGAATTTCTAAACTCCCCCCTGATGATAACTAGCTAGATATGATGGAGAATAGCTGTAGGGGATTTCTTGATACTACCTTCCCTCACGCCCTGTCCTTATCTTATCTTATGTAGTTCAGCTCTTTACTCTGTAATCTGTTAATCCTTTCAGTTGATATTTGGGGGGAAAAGAAGCTTTGTAAAGGAGTGCAACCAAAGGCACTATGTGCTGCTTGGCAGTACTAGCGTCTACTATGCTAGTTATGTTGGGGATCATTATCATTGTTGATGCAATGCTAACCTTCATCCCTGAATGCAAAACTCAACAATATGTTCCCACAAATGCTGAATCATGTATATGCCACATATTGGCATATCTGCTAGAAGAAATTTCTGCTCTGTCCCCAAAACTGGATATGAGGAATTGGGATAATTGATAGTTACATCCCATGTCCACGTAAGCAGCGGAAATGGGCATCATTCCTTAAACAGCCTCCAGAACACAAAATGACCAAGTACAGGAATCTGCAGAAAGGAATAAGAAACTATGCCAGCTCTGCTGACTCATGTGTCATGCTAATGCAACTAGCACAATCATTTTTCTTAGTCATAATATTAAGGGTAGTGCTGTTTTAAAGAAGTTAGTTTGAAGAACAGCTAACAAGATATGTTACTAGACTGTTCAGTAAGTGTTTGACAAGTTAGGCATTAACTTTCCTGCAATGTTATAGAATATCTGATGTAATAATGGCTAGCTTAACAATCTTATTAGAGGTGTGAAGTAACTTAATGCAAAGAGTTTATTTGTACTTTACTTGTGTTTTTTGCAGGTAAAACTTTTGTCTTCTACATTACATTTGTATAGTCAAAGTTATTATCATGCTATATTTGCTAATATTTGAGAGATTTGGAATATAGTTGCAGTTATTTCGCTTTCTTTTCACATTCCTCAGTGCCTGGATATAGGAGACACTAATTTACCATCAGTAACTAAAATCTGTCTGTGATTTGAAGCAGACATGTTTTTCTTTTACTTTCATACTTTAAGTTAATTAACTTATAAAAAATTTCTACTTAATAAGACTTTGAAGCTGCACTTCAATATGTATTTAGATGAAAATGTGCACTTTTACTTGGGAATTTTAGCATTTTTACCACCTTGACACACAACCCAGTTACACATAAACTAAGTATGTAAGTTTCTAGTTACACAAAGCATTAAATAAACATTAGTATTAATGTTCCTATAGCTAAAAATCATGCACCAATAAAAAAAAAGTCTCAGGTACAGTTTGTGAAGTTTTATAAAGAAATGAGCTGTAAGTTTTATTGAGCGTTTTGCAGAACCAGCCACAGTTCTTCTGGAGACTTTGACTATCGCACTTGCTTCTTATTTTTGCAGCAAAACCCAGCAGCCTTCATTATGGTCTCTTATGTGCTTCTTTCTTTACTGACTTACAAACGTTTTTCTGTAACATTTAATTTTGTGCTAGAAAACTAATATTTGGAAGATGTTTTTGTACTGACTCGATAATGTAGATATATGTCTTATTTAAGAACATTCTCAGAACACCCAGAATCTGACACATTGAAACCAAAGATCCAAAAATTATAGCATTTATAAGATGTTCTGCTAATATAAAATTGCTAGCTGGAAGGTAAGTGTTGGTTTTATGGTTATGGTAAGAGCTATGGTCATATCAAAAAATAAAGGTGTTAATGTGCTGCTACACCCTTCCTGATGATGACGCTTCACTCCTTGGTGTCTTCAATCTGGGTATGTGGAACAAAAAATTATCCATAGAATATAGAATTTGGTGGAGGATTAAAAGACAGATAGATATGGTTAATCTACTCAATGAGACAAGCACACATGATCTTCAGACAAATGGAAACAGCTGTGTAAACACACAGAGCTTGTGAATCAGTCTAACAGGGGCTTAACACCCCTATTTGCGTTTCGCCCACCTTTACATGTTCAGCAATGGCTTGCTAGCCATCTGTTTCTCCACATTATAATCCCAAATGGTTGCCTGTGAATAATCAGAAACTTATCACTCCCTTCGATATCCAGATAGGAGGGGCAGAGGATTGGTTTCTGGTTTGTTTGCAAAAGCTGACTGGCTTGCTCATGATAAAGGAGCCCACAATAATTTCCACCTTTTTCCAGCTGACTATGCCACCACACGCTTGTGTTTTTCATGTTCTCCCAGCTTCAGTTGTTCTCTGACACAATGTTTCTAACATCAGCAGTGGAACTTCTTCCCAAATTGAGTTTTGGGAGCCATCGTTTGTTTTCTAATAACTGCCAAAGCAACCAGTCGGACATCTGGAAGTCATCCCCCAGCTCTGCTTTTTATTTACTTTAAAAATTGTTCCCATAGAGCAGCCTCATAAGCAGGATCAACATCTATCATCCATGCCATTCAGACATTGAGGGGTATCGCAGTAGGTTTGGATAGATACTGTGGGTTACATGTAAAGGCTTTTCCAGTTCAGGCTGAGCTGAAGATCACGTTTTCCAATGTGGTGAGCTTTTTTTTCTGGTAGAAGCAAAGGAGGCAAGTCATCAAGTCATTGCTCAAAAATGCAGCACATGTTTTCCATCAGCGCGTTATTGCAGACCTGGTTGAGTTCGCATACTTGAATGCTGAGCTATGTTAGAAAACAGCCTATTTTTTGTAAAGTAACAATGACTGAAACCAATTTTGAGGATCAAAAAAACGGTGATGAAATTAGGAATTTGATATCCTATGTATACAAAGATGGTTAAGATGGTGCCAAATGTTACACAACTTTGTACAAAAACGTACCACTTTGAGTGGTATTACTATTAGACAGACTTTGTGGTTTTGCGACTATTAGATGGCCAAAATGGAGAGGATTACCGAGCTTCTTGTATTAAGAAAAGTGCTGAACATGATAAAGAGCCAATAAAGAAGTCATTAGGGCTGTAATCCAAAATGTGGAGGTAATGTTTGTGCCTGTCCTTAAGGTTTTTCTTATAGTCATGAACAGACCAACTTCACTAGATGGACCATTTCTATCATTTTCACTTTTTTCCTATATCCTTTATTATTAGTATCCAGACTTACTGCACAAAAACCTTTAGGTGCTACTTCATGTTAAATGTTCTTGGTGTGGGAGGAGTGGCAGTGGCTCAGCAGTTTAGGATCTGTGCTTAGTTACCGGAAGGTTGTCAGATAAATCCCAGAGCTGCCAGCTGGCCACTGCTGGGCCGCTGAACAAGGATTTAAACCATCAAACTCTTAGCTCTATGTTTAGTTTGGGTTCTGCCTCACTCCTCAGTTGCTTTAGATATCAAGGTAACAAATGTAACATGGCATTATTTCAGCTGCACAAGTTGGAAGCAATCAGATTTAATTCCACTTCAGCCAACATGAGAAGGAGTCATTTCCGGGCATCATGGCATGACTCAGGAAATCTGGAACTGAAATATAATGCATGAATAATGAGAATGTAAATGCCACGTACGGGGAAAAAGATCTGCATAATTGCTCCTCATTAAGCTTTCTGGTTGCATGTCTTATAAAATGCCTATAATTTTATATAATTATATAGTTAAATAATATTAAGACTTAGATGTGTGCCTGAACAGGCATCTTGTTTTTGTTCCTAGTCCTCCTACGCCTCGTCCACAAAAAAAGTACTCAGTTATAAAGAACCCAGATTCCCACAACCACATTTTAGCTGTAATTTCTTTTTCTTCAAAACACATAAGTGCTACTGTTGTGGTCCAAAAGCTCAATGGCAACTGTGGTCAATACTTTACTTTCATTGGGTTTTCATTTCTTCACTTGTAGCATGCAATCATTCTTGATTCCTACCCACCATTTTCCATATAAAGTCTCAGTTTGCAACTTATATTATAACTTATTAGTTCTTGCTCCGACTTGCATAATGCATAAAGTGTCTTATCTAGGTCCATAATTAGCATGATAAAAAAAGGTCTTCAAAACCACAATCAACAGCATCCAGTATCATGTTTTTGTGAGTTCAGAGACTCTCAATCAGCATCAGATTGAGATTAAAATGTCAAAATGCTCATCCTCACCATTCATTCTGATGTTCCTGTAATTGAACCCGGAATTCCCAACAGCAAGCATGCAAAATAAATGTTTTACATATTATATCCCATCTAACAGAAAATGTTATTTTTACTGGGAAAGTTGTGCTTACACAACGTTCCCAGTTTGCATGTCAGTGTTAATGTTCAAGCAGCTAAGGATGTTGAAGTAACATTGTATAAACATTTACAAACATTATGAGAAAACCTTCTCAGAACACCCAGAAAAATTCATAGAACCCTAATGTTCAGAAAACATTCTGTTAGCCTAGAATTGGGATTCGGCAGTGACACAAGACTTAGAAAGTTCTTATTATGGTTAGTGCTGCACAAATAAAAGGATGAACAGTTTAAGGTTTAAAAGGGGAATTAAGTTGACAGTAATAAAAACACCTGTCTAAAAAAAATCTAACTTGATTTTACATCATTAGCGAATGGTTTTACAGGCAACCAAGTGCTGAAAATGAGCTGTTAAATGAAATTATCTTGCACAAAAGATCACCGCAGACACGAAAACTAGTCTGATCTTGTTTCATCTCCTGTTTACAGACCGGTTCACAACACATTCACAGACACAAAACTCTCCACTGCCAAAGGAACATATACTGTATATTCAAGAAGAAAATAATGTCTCTAATATTATTGCTAACTTGTTATAAAATGTTGACTAGATTATTCTGACTTTCCTTTAAAAATGTACAGTATGTAAATTGGCAGTTCTTAAACAGACCTCTGTTACGGTCATTCACCACCAGGTGGCACATTTTGTACAGTGTACTGCTATATTCATTTCCAGTTCCCAAAATTACAATTAGCTATAAAATAACATTCATTTCACTTTCAGTGCACGTCCATACATCATGCCATGTCATCTTCAAGGCTCAAAATTCAGGCCTCTGTTTAAAAAACTGGGGTAGACTGAGTGACATCAGCGAGGGGAAAAAATTACGTCATATGTTTCACATCTACTAAAACACCCAGCGTGACTGAAATAATAGTGCTCAGGTGTTCTGGGCCCAGACGTGTTTTTTTTTCCCCCATTTCTTTCTTCCCTTCCCTTACTTGTTCTTATCCTGCACCTCCCTCACAACATCTGCCCCAGATTAGAATGGAAGCTGTGCTCCTCTAAAAACTTAAGAGTACGAGTGAGGGCCACAATAAATCATTTAATTCTTTTTAGCTTATTTAACACATTTAATCCAACTCATCATTTAATTCCTAAGGATGTCATTTGTTGAATTTAGGGAAGACTGCGGTACACTCTGTGGAGTTTCACACCCCTGATAATACATTCTGCAGATGTGAGGGGAGTGTTCTAGGGGAAATAATGATCTTGAAGTGGGCAGCAAAAAGGCGCAACAAGAACAGTAAAGACTTCAACATCGCAGTTTGCATTGTTTCCATTTTACATCACACATTCCTTTGTCAACCTCAACATCATGACTGGTGAATCAAAGAAAATGATAAAACTGTTTGAGGATAATTATTCACAATTAATTTGCCATTAGGGGAATTCACAAAAGACTTTACTCTCATCAACAGTTCTAACTTGCACAAGTAGATCCCGAATTCATGACGTGCTTGACAAGCCATCTCTCTTAGAGAAAACCATCATGCACATTTGTAAATCCAACATACAGTTACAAAGAGTGATAAAACATCTGAGAACAAATTTGTGCATCTTTTTCATTGAGTGAGTTATTCTAAGACACTTCTGTGATAAGGCACATCCAAGAAATGAACTCCTTATGTGGAGTTGAAAGTTGTTACATGGTAAATCGTCCCATCACTGGTCTCCTCATACAAGAGCTTAAGGTATAATAATAAAGCAGGAAAATTATATCAGTACATCTTTCAGTTTAGCTTGACTTACCACTGTTTCCATCTTGGCATTTCACAAACAGTACTTGTGCCAGTGATAAAGCCAGAAATAAGAAGATCCTGGAATGCACAAAGATCATCATGTCTATATCCAAGACATGAGCCTCCTTTTGTGCAAAAAAAATTGGGGAGAGAGGGTAAAAGAGTCCAAGTCTATCGCTGCACCATGTAGACAGACTGAGGCTTTTCCTGCTCTGAGGAGCAATCAAACCCAGCCCAACTTTGTGCTGTCTCCCTCTCTCTCTCTCTCTCTCTCTCTCTCTCCCTCCCTCTCTCTCTCTCTCTCTCTCTCTCTCTCTCTCTCTCTCTCTTTTACAGCTTCAAATAAGAAGAATGCTGACCACCCTAATTTCCACCCCTTTTTGTCAATGCTCTCTCATAAGCATCCACTCACAGACGTGTGGTCTCATTGAACTACAGCCATGTTTACAAAGCAATTCTTCCTCGTGAAATATTCTGTTGTGTTGAGATTTTTTTTTCTAGATAAAAAAGTTAAATACAGAACAACAGGTTTAAAATTCTGATACTTTTAACATACTGTACTAATCATTTTAAAGAGTGACCTTTTTCCCCAGAGATTGTTACTAAGCAGGACTGTTTTATGACCATCTTAATGGCACCAAACATAGTTGTTGCTGACAGACTTTTTTTAAATTTTTTTTTTATGAGGGAACAAGAATAGAGCTCGGATCCAAATTTGACTTGGTATAGAAAGAAAGGTTTAAAAGGAAGCAATTATGAATAAAGAAAAATGTTATATCAGTGGCTAGAAATGTGAAATGACTGCAGGTATTTCCTGTGGTTCCCAGTGAGCTGTCTGTTTTATATGACTTTGTTCTGTAGGCTTTTTTTTTTCTTTCTTTCTTTTTTTTAAACAATAAGCCACAATAGTGAATTATTGAGTCTAGCTCATTGTTCCTCTCAGCAATCAGAAAAATTCAATAAAATTTGTAATCTAGTCAGTATGGTAAGTAAAATAATGAATCTTGTGGAATCTTCTTCCAGATTGTATTAACCATACCTCATATGTTGAGCAGATGTGCAGATGTTGATGTGAATAGCATAGATTTAGATCAAGCATGCAGTTTGTTTTGACCTTTTGGGTCCATCTGAGGAATGTATTGCTCCACTTCCACTTCTGGGATGATTAATAATCAGTGCATTTAATTGTACATGCACTCTTCATCCACTGATAATCATGGTGCTTAATGTATTGAGTACAATACATATAGTAGCACCTAATAATTATCCTTAGCTACAGTGGGGGAAAAAAGTATTTGATCACCTGCTGATTTTGTACGTTTGCCCACTGACAAAGAAATGATCAGTCTATAATTTTAATGGTAGGTGTATTTTAACAGTGAGAGACAGAATAACAACAAAAAAATCCAGAAAAACGCATTTCAAAAAAGTTATAAATTGATTTGCATTTTAATGAGGGAAATAAGTATTTGATCCCCTATCAATCAGCAAGATTTCTGGCTCCCAGGTGTCTTTTACACAGGTAATGAGCTGAGATTAGGAGCACTCTCTTAAAGGGAGTACTCCTAATCTCAGTTTGTTACCTGTAAAAAGACACCTGTCTACAGAAACAATCAGTCAATCAGATTCCAAACTCTCCACCATGGCCAAGACCAAAGAGCTGTCCAAGAATGTCAGGGACAAGATTGTAGACCTACACAAGGCTGGAATGGGCTACAAGACCATCGCCAAGCAGCTTGGTGAGAAGGTGACAACAGTTGGTGCGATTATTCACAAATGGAAGGTCCCCCTGCTCAAGAAAGCACATGTACAGGCCCGTCTGAAGTTTGCCTGATTGATTCAGAGGAGAACTGGTTGAAAGTGTTGTGGTCAGATCTCTTTGGCATCAACTCAACTCGCCGTGTTTGGAGGAGAAGGAATGCTGCCTATGACCCCAAGTCATAACACCATCCCCACCGTCAAACATGGAGGTGGGAACATTATGCTTTGGGGGTGTTTTTCTGCTAAGGGGACAGGACAACTGCACCGCATCAAAGGGACGATGGACGGGGCCATGTACCGTCAAATCTTGGGTGAGAACCTCCTTCCCTCAGCCAGGGCATTGAAAATGACCTTAATGACTTGGAGAGGATCTGCAAAGAGGAGTGGGACAAAATCCCTCCTGAGATGTGTGCAAACCTGGTGGCCAACTACAGGAAACGTCTGACCTCTGTTATTGCCAACAAGGGTTTTGCCACCAAGTACTAAGTCAAAGTGGTCAAATACTTATTTCCCTCATTAAAATGCAAATCAATTTATAACTTTTTTGAAATACGTTTTTCTGGATTTTTTTGTTGTTATTCTGTCTCTCACTGTTAAAATACACCTACCATTAAAATCATAGACTGATAATTTCTTTGTCAGTGGGCAAACATGCAAAATCAGCAGGGGATCAAATATTTTTTCCCCCCACTGTAATTACTGCTCCTGATATTTTGCATGCAACTCAAATGTAAAGTGGTATTTTCTTTTCCTATTAATTGTGCTAATTCAATAATACATATTGCTTTATTTATTGTTAATGGCCTGGAGGGTGCATGTAGTAACACATTTTAAATCAACATTACATTACACTATTAAGTAAGGAATATAACACTTGGGGGTGTGCTATGACCGGAAAATAATCAGTGACCACTATGATGTGGCCCAACATGAAGCAGTGTCAATGTTACCACCGTAAAGTTTATTATTTTCCAATAACAGCACATCCCCAAAGTGTTTTATTCCTCTTATACCACAGGAAATTGCCAATGCTAAAACATTTTTTATTATTACTTAAAGAATGACACATTTTTAATCCATGTATAGTTAAATTTAATGATGTGGAGCATGCTATGTGAAAGGCATTACTTCCTGTTATCACTTATTTTATGACAGCTACAAATATTCGTTCCCCCTATAGCCTCTTTTCTCAAAAACACAGCTTGGCATGTTACTGAGAAATCACAGAATAAACAGCTTTACCTCTGATTGTTACAAAGCACTTGACACTAGAGATTTTCCATACAAGTAAGTTGTTCCTATAGAAATGAAAATATATTAGAATGAGCGCATTAATATAAATATTGGAGCCAGAACTACTGTCAGAGTTGTTAGAGAAAATTAATCAACACCAATCAGAATCGAGCATTCAACCGCAATGTGTTAGGTTAGGTTAATGTATTTTTTCCCTTAAAAGTAAATGAACACTGTAATTTAAGGATGTATTTGTGTTTAATTCTCCCACCCCCCTTTCACGTCTTTGATGAACGTCATTAGTGTAACTGGGGCTAATAAGACTACTTTGCATGTTTATTGGACCACTTATATCACTGTTTAAATACTTTTTACCTGTAAAAACATCAGTTACATCAGTTACATTAGCAGCACTGCAAAATGATGTATTCAATATTTAGCTAACATCAAATTTGTTAATTCAAACAATGTATCAAAGTGGGCTTTCAGGAAATCAGTGTAATCCTCTTATTTTACCAGACCAAATATGAATCCGTTCCAAATAGCTATCATAATAAACAATCAGGCAAATGCTAGGCAGTATGTTTTGACTTTGTAGGTGTACTAGCTTGTAGCTGTGTTTGAAACCCAAATTTGACAAGGCCATCTGTAGCTGGTTGATTTCCTTTCCTATTTATAGGAGCAATGCTAGCTAAACACAGGTATCTGTTTGCTTCTGTATACAGAATTGTGCACTTAGTGCTCTCCTCTAAAATGGTTAGAGGATCAAAAAGATGCACAGAAGAAATGTGTTGACCTTACTGTTGTTGTAAACACCCTATCCATTAGCTTGAATCCACTGAGGATAATAAGATTGACCTGCAAGCTTCCCATGTTCCATGTCATTTGTACACTACCAAGAAAATATTGCATGGGATACAAAAATCTCACAAACACAAAGACAGTCAACACATTTTTATTTAAATTTGTCTGTTTGGGTGATAACAGTGGTGCAGTGGGTAACATTGCTGCTCCAGGATCTGCAGTTCAGCTCTGGGTTACTGTCTATGTGGAGTTCTCCCCACAGAAGAACAGAGTTCTTCTCCACATGTTTGCATGGGTTTCTGGTTTCTTCTCACATCCCAAAAACATATAGGTAGGTGGATTGTCTTTGGTGTGAATGAGTGTGTGAATGTGTGCCTGCATGGTGCCCTGTGATGGAGTAATGCCCAATCTAGGCACTAGTGCCTCTCTGTTTTTAAAAGATTTCACATAAGCACCACCAAGACTGAAATGAAAATTTAATTTACTTGGCTGATACTCGCTGAAGTTTTACAGTCCCAATTGTGAGCCTTGTTGGTTGTCCAGAGATGGTGAGGCTATGATGCATGGGTAATGTTAGGGTGTTATAGGTTCATGTGAGAGCTTGTGTAACTTATGAAGTGGAAACCACCTGGGAGAATAGAAAGCTACCCATATTGGTGGAATGTTTCAGACCACATTGTGAATGTTAGTTTTACCTTGTCCTCCTGAAGACTTTTAAGAATGTTGAGAGACTTTGGATCAGACATACAGTGGAAATTTTCAGACTGTCCCTGAGCTACTGGCAGGCTGTGATCCAATTCTTAAAGATCTTATAATAGACCTTGAGGGGTAAATTAAATATTTGAGCCATCATGTCCAGAACAGGTTGATCAGTGTAGCTTTTAATTGTATTCTGTGAGTTATTTACCCAAAGTATTTTAGGATTAAAGAAATACAACAGCTTGTGCACTTGGGAAGAACAATGGCCAAGATTTGCCATGTACAAGGCTATGTTGGTGCAGCCAATATGAGTGAAAAATATTCTTTTGTGCAGGCCAGAATTGCTGGCTAGCAGATTCTAACATATGTAGGTACCTTTGATGCACAATGGTCATATTCATAACAGGAACTGTGGAGGGACTGGATATTGCTGGCTATTTTTGGTTAAAGTACAAAAAGGTGGCCCAAGGTAATGGGCTTAAGGGTTTTTGCTCCATACCGGTCCTTAAAATATGACTTTGTTGTTGCTTTCAGACACTATTTTGAATTAACAACCTTGAATAAAAAGTTATTCTTCAATAAAATGTGTTGGAAAGCTGTTTCAAGCAGAAGAAGCTTAAAGGACTTAATGATTTGGATATTCTGTTCATTGAACATGCAATATCCAGGAATTTCAGAAGCAGGCGAAGCCTTTATTTGTTACATATACATTACAGCACAGTGAAATTCTTTTCTTTGCATATTCCAGCTTGTTAGGAAGCATGATACAGCACCCCTGGACCAGAGAGGGTTAAGGGCCTTGCTCAGTGGCCCAACAGAGGCAGCTTGACGCAGCTGGGGCTTGAACACTGACCTCCTGAGCAGTTACCCATAGCCTTAACTGTTGAGCCACCACTGCCTTGAATTTGGACTTATTATCATGGGTGATTTTGCTGATTGCAAAACACATCATGAACTTCCCCTGAGTAAGTAGGCTAGATTTATCACTTACTTGTGTTCTTTAGACATGGTTAGAGAGAAAGAGATAGAGAGTGGTGTGGCATATCTTCTGAGGTACTTTCTTGAGACACAACAGTAACACTGTACAATACTGTGCAACAACTCACAGGAACTAAACGAGAATGAATGAGTAGTTCTTCATTAACATTTATCTTGTAGGAGCTACTAGATAATTACTTAGTATATTAGTAGGAGTTCACTATTAACTAAACAGTAATTACTCAGTCTTGCATTTCTCCTGCAGAACTACTAGCTATCAATGGCTCTTTATAATAACTACTCATTAATTACTGATCACATCAACGTTAATTTCCAGTATCTAAGCCTTACCTTGCTCCTGGAGATTTACTACCAAATATAGCTTAACCTATTCTGATACCTCAGTGTCTGAAATGTAAATGTCTATATGTGTTATTATAGGTCCCCTCAGAGTGTTGATTTATTTACCCAATAAAGGTCTAAAGAAAGAACTGGAAAAAAAGTAAGCTACACATGTACAAGGCCATAATGTAGCAATTAGTAACAAATATTCTGCATTAACATACTTTCATAACTGCTGTAAAAAAATGACTTTTAAATAACAAAACACTAATACATCAGCATTAGTAATGTACTACCATGTGTAATGCTGTTCTAGTTAATCAGTAACTACTGAAGAAAAGACAGTAACACTTCAGTCATTAGTAATGAGTTTCCAAGTGTTTCACTTTACAATATTCTTCCAGATCTTCAGTAACTACTGAAGAACAAGATAATAACAACTCAGTCATTATTAAAGAGTTTCCATGTGTTTCACTTTACAATACTGTTGTAGATAATCATTAAATACTGAAGAACAACACAGTAGCATTTCAGTCATCAGTAATGAGTTTGCCTTTACTGTATAAACTCATATCCATGTAGTTAAAATATGTGCACACAAAATTCTTAAGTGATTCATACAACTTACTGTAGTCAACATCCTCTCACAACTTGGAAGTTCATAACCTCTGCATTGCACAAGTGGCCAATTGCTGAACAAGGGAGGAGGGATCACCAAGGAGCAGATTAAAAAAAATAAAAAATAATAAAACAAATTAAAAAAATAGCACACTTGCAAACAACAGTAAGCATAAACATGCATGAAGTGATTTCCTTGATTCTTAAACTACCTTTCCTTGATAGCTTTCCTTGATTCTTAAATTTAGTTTCAACAGTGAACAGTATTGCATTGGCAAAAATACGTTGAAAATGATTTCAATGGATGATCACAATACTTCAAGATCAGTTAATTAGAGATTAATTAAAATTTTGTAGTTTAGAACCTAACGATCATGAGTGAGCTAATTAGGTAGCTAAACAAATGTATTAAAGTGTGATCTTAACATACATTGTGAATTCACTTTGTAAATAATTGCTTCGACTGGCTTAACCTCTAGGTATAGAATGAGAGTCATGGTGCATCATTCATTTAAAAAAAAAAAATAAATAAAAAATAATTAATTTATTTTTTACTTAAGATAATATGATATGTGTTATGCATATTTAAAGTGTTTAACCAGTCTTGTGTCTCTTCATAGTGGGTTGGATGCTGAGTAACCATTTAAAAAGTTTTACAGGGAAATGTTTATCTATTCATGTATTTTGTCTTTTTAAAGGCCACTTGTGCCCACTTGTGAGGTTTTACTTCAACAGAGTGGAGGCCCTGAAGACAGATTTTTAAGCTTACTAATGATGCACCTTGGCATACAGAAGAGTCATTACTAGTAACTTCATCTGGAAATCCTAGTTTTTGTTTAATGGTTAGCACATACATGGAGCATTATGCAGTGTTGTATCCTATGCCAAATACAAGTATCTTCCAGGCTTTTCATAAAGTAGCAGAAATGATAATCACAATGTGAGAGCAATGTGTTTTATTCAGGTCATCTCCTGGATGTCTGTGTCAGAAACAATACATTTCTTGACACTTTTGTTGGCTACCCAGAATCCATTTACCAGAGATTTGAAGAACAGTCCAATCTTCACAAAAAGGATACTTTATTTTGGCTGGATAGAGCAGAGAAGTGTAGAACATCATCCAGCTTCTTAACCACAGTCATGCTGGCATGCTGCATCATTGAAAGAGTCTTTGGGATGATGAAGACAAGGTGGCATAGCATATTTTTTAAAGCCCTGGAAGTAAACACAGACTTTGTTCCTGACATTATTACCTGTTGTGCAGTTGTCCTTAACATCTGTTTGAGAATCGAGCCTGTCACAGAGGTGCTGAGGGACTATATAGAATTTGCCCCACCACAGCCATTTACTGCTGAGGTCAGTGGAGCTGTGACAAAAAATACACTGGCAGGCCGAATCTCAGTGCCTATCTGACAACTCCTAGACCATGACAAAGTCTAGACTAGCAATTTACAGCAGAATTGTTTTCAGCTGTCTTCAAATTATTGCACATTGAAATAAGTATGTAGTTGTAAATATTTGAATATGTACAATTTTAATTCAGAAGTTTAACTAGTAACGGGGAAAAAATGACACAAGTCAAACTTTTCTTTCTCAGTCTGTGAGTCTCCTACGTTTTTTGGTCAAGGTAGGTGTTTTAGGCAGTCTGACCTTCATTCCATTGAGTTTAGAATATGCTAACTGAGGAAGTTGTGGGGTTGTGAGTTTTTGTCTGTCTGCTTTTATTTTGTTTGTTTGTCTGTCTTGATACATGCTCAGTAACACTTCTACAGGGGACTAGCTTGACGAGCTGCCCTTCTGATGACTGGCAGTATTCCCCTTTGTTTGAAGCACTCAGGATAGGAATCAGGTACACAGAAGTACTTCATCAAGATTTTTCTCTGTCCTCGCACCCAGGTGGTGGAAATTTCCCTGGCTGAACAGCTGGGGCACTGTCTGTCTTTATGTAGGGACTAAAGACTTACATCTTCATGAAGCACCTGAATTAACCTATTTAAAAATCCCAATCTCTCGAGGGGTTTTTAGCTTAATGGTATTCTTAGTCCCTGACCTAGTGAACTAGCTTGAGAATAGATGTTTTTGATATAGACTACAAAGCCCTTCTGTGTGTGGCTCTGGATGAGTGACTGCTAAATGCTGAAATGTAAATGTAGGACAGGGGGTTTGATACAGGGCCTTGCCCCAATTGTTTTGTGCATTAAGGGGAATCATCACCAGCTAGCTTGACTGACTTGGTCGCTGTCCTTGCTAGAGGTGTCCTAAAGTCCTAAAAGTCTTAAAGTGAAGACAAAAGAGTAAACTGTACATAGAGTTTTATTAGCTATATCAACTTTGACATGACCTAAGGTGTCAAAACAACTCAAGTGCACCTGTTATTTCTTTTTCACATTTTTGTAAATATTTTATTATATCTTTTCATGGGACAACACTGAAGAAATGACACTTTGTTACAATGTAAAGTAATGAGTGTACAGCTTGTATAACAGTGTAAATTTGCTGTCCCCTCAAAATAACTCAACACACAGCCATTAATGTCTAAACTGCTGGCAACAAAAGTGAGTACACCCCTAAGTGAAAATGTCCAAATTGGGCCCAAAGTGTCAATATTTTGTGTGGCCACCATTATTTTCCAGCACTGCCTTAACCCTGTTGGGCATGGAGTTCACCAGAGCTGCACAGGTTGCCACTGGAGTCCTCTTCCACTCCTCTATGACGAAATCACAGAGCTGGTGGATGTTAGAGACCTTGCGCTCCCCCACAGATGCTCAATAGGATTTAGGTCTGGAGACATGCTTGGCCAGTCCATCACCTTTACCCTCAGCTTCTTTAGCAAGGCAGTGGTCGTCTTGGAGGTGTGTTTGGGGTCGGTATCATGTTGGAATACTGCCCTGTGGCCCAGTTTCCGAAGGGGGGGGGATCATGCTGCTTCAGTATGTCACAGTACATGTTGGCATTCATGGTTCCCTCAATGAACTGTAGCTCCCCAGTGCTGGCAGCACTCATGCAGCCCCAGACCATGACACTCCCACCACCATGCTTGACTGTAGGCAAGACACACTTGTCTTTGCACTCCTCACCTGGTTGCCGCCATACACGCTTGACACCATCTGAACCAAATAAGTTTATCTTGGTCTCATCAGACCACAGGACATGGTTCCAGTAATCCATGTCCTTAGTCTGCTTGTCTTCAGCTAACTGTTTGTGGGCTTTCTTGTGCATCATCTTTAGAAGAGGCTTCCTTCTGGGACGACAGCCATGCAGACCAATTTGATGCAGTGTGCGGCGTTTGGTCTGAGAACTGACAGGCTGACCCCCCCACCCCTTCAACCTCTGCAGCAATGCTGGCAGCACTCGTACGTCTATTCTGCAAAGCCAACCTCTGGATATGATGCTGACCACGTGCACTCAACTTCTTTGGTCGACCATGGCGAGGCCTGTTCTGAGTGGAACCTGTCCTGTTAAACCGCTGTATGGTCTTGGCCACCATGCTGCAGCTCAGTTTCAGGCTGTTGGCAATCTTCTTATAGTCTAGGCCATCTTTATGTTCTTAATTCTTTTTTCAGATCCTCAGAGAGTTCTTTGCCATGAGGTGCCATGTTGAGCTTCCAGTGACCAGTATGAGAGAGTGTGAGAGCGATAACACCAAACTTAACACACCTGCTCCCCATTCACACCTGAGACCTTGTAACACTAACGAGTCACATGACACTGGGGAGGGAAAATGGCTAATTGGGCTCAGTTTGGACATTTTCACTTAGGGGTGTACTCACTTTTGTTGCCAGCAGTTTAGACATTAATGGCTGTGTGAGTTATTTTGAGGGGACAGCAAATTTACATTGTTATACAAGCTGTACACTCACTACTTTACATTGTAGCAAAGTGTCATTTCTTCAGTGTTGTCCCATAAAAAGATATAATAAAATATTTACAAAAATGTGAGGGGTGCACTCACTTTTGTGAGATACTGTGTATATATATATATATATATATATATATATATATATATATATATATATATATATATATATATATATATATATATATGTGTCCTAAAACAACATCAGATTTTCACTCAAGTCCTAAAAATAGACAAAGAGAATCCAATTAAACAAATGAGACAAAATATTATACTTGGTCATTTATTTATTGAGGAAAATGCTCCAATAATACATATCTGTGAGTAACAAAAGTATATGAACCTCTAGGATTAGCAGTTAATTTGAAGGTGAAATTAGAGTCAGGTGTTTTCAATCAATGGGATGACAATCAGGTGTGAGTGAGCGCCCTGTTTTATTTAAAGAACAGGGATCAATCAAAGTCTGATCTTCACAACACGTCTGTGGAAGTGTATCATGGCATGAACAAAGGAGATTTCTGAGGACCTCAGAAAAAGAGTTGTTGAGGCTTATCATGCTCGAAAAGGTTATAAAACCATCTCTAAAGAGTGTTTACCACCAATCTACAATCAGGCAGATTGTGGACAAATGGAGGAAATTCGAAACTGTTGTTACCCTCCCCAGGAGTGGTCCACCAACAAAGATCACTCCAAGAGCAAGACTTAGTCTGTGAGGTCACAAAAGAACCCAGGGTAACTTCTAAGCAACTAAAGGCTCTCATATTGGCTAATGTTACTGTTCTTGAGTCTACCATCAGGAGAACACTGAACAACAATGGTGTGCATGACAGGTTTGCAAGGAGAAAGTCACTGCTTTCCAAAAATAACATTGCTGCCTGTCTGCAGTTCAAAGATCATGTGGACAAGCCAGAAGGCTATTGGAAAAATGTTATGGGATGGATGAGACCAAAATAGTTTAAATGGTTTAAATGAGAAGCACTATGTTTGGAGAAAGGAAAACACTGCATTCAAGCATAAGAACATTATCCCATCTGTGAAACATGGTGGTGGTAGTATCATGGTTTGGGCCTGTTTTGCTGCATCTGGGCCAGGACGACTTGCCATCATTGATGGTACAATGAATTCTGAATTATAACAGCGAATTCTAAAGGAAAATATCAGGACATCTGTACGTGATCTGAATCTGAAGAGAAAGTGGGTCATGTAGCAAGACAACGACCCTAAGCACACAAGTTGTTCAAAGTCCTGACCTTAATTCAATAGAAATGTTGTGGAAAGACCTGACGTAAGCAGTTCATGTGAGGAAACCCACCAACATCCCAGAGTTGCAGCTGTTCTATACTGAGGAACGGGCTAAAATTCCTCCAAGCCGATGTGCAGGATTGATCAACAGTTACCGAAAACGTTTAGTTGCAGTTATTGCTGCACAGGGGGATCAAACCAGATACTGAAAGCAAAGGTTCACATACTTTTGCCACTCACAGATATGTAATACTGGACCATTTTTCTCAATAAATAAATGACCAAGTATAATATTTTTGTCTCATCTTTTTGTTTGGGTTCTCTTTAACTACTTTTAGGACTTTTAGGTGAGAATCTGATGTTGTTTTAGGTCATATTTATGCAGGGCTCACAAACTTTCAAGCACCACTGTATGTTAATATGGAATAGACTTTCCTTTAGATTTTTCAAATAATGAAGTATTTGGGGCAAACCTACAGACAGCCTTTTACACATGGGACGTGTCATTGTTGTTCCATTCAGCTTTAATGGCCTCCCACAGATGGCAAACTGTGTTAGGTGTATTAAAATGAAGTGGCTCCTAAATTTTAATTATCTGCAACATTTTTTTTATTTAGTCTCGGCCAATTCCCACCTACCAGCTAGCTATCACACGACAGGTACCAACCAGAGAGGGCAAAGACTAACATGTGCATCCTCTGAGGCATGTGAAGCCATCTGTCTGCATGTTTTCGAACTGCTGCTCATGCAAGTCACGGAGGCAGTGTTACCCACTCAGAGGAAAGTGCTGTCCGACCACTTCTGCATGCATGAGCTCATAGACTCCCATGATTGGCTAGTGTTGGTGTGATTGATAGGGGAGAGATTGTTATAGGTTACTTGAAAAAACCGGGTCAGAATTTGTTTATAGGTTGGGTGTCAGAGAGAGCAAAACTGGCTATGCTCTCTGGGTGGAAGGTATGGCATTACTCTCTCTTCCCTGCAAATCAAAGCAACAATTGTGGACCTCTGTGAGTTCATGTACTGTATATGGAAGAGGGCAGATAGCACTTTCCTCTGAGTGCATGACAGTGCACTGCCCTGTCATGCAGCAAAGGCAGCAGTTGAAAAAGATACATTGGCTGGATTCACAGAGTAAGCATGTGTTAGCAATCATCCTCCCTGGTTAGTAGCTGTCGTATGATAGGGAAGAGCTGGCTGGTGGGAGGGAATTGGCCAAGACCAAATTACAGAGAAAATGGGGGGTGGAATTTTTTTAAAAATCCAAAAAGAAGAAAAACATAATGAATATGTGTGTGTGCACGTAGAAATCACATAAATCAACTAAACACCAATAACACAGAGCCAGTGCTAAACAATAGTTAAATAAAAAAATAAAATAAACCCTAAATTTAAATAATTTGTGAAATGTATTTAGCATTTATTTTCTTTTGTACAACTGCTGGTTGATGCTGCTTAAACTGTTAAGCAAACTGACTGGAAGGGCAGAGCTGTAGTGATGCAGAAATGCACTGGATATCTGAAAAAACAACAACATCTAGATATACAGTTGCAATCAATTTATGCAGCCAGATTTCTGAGAAGGCAGGTTGTGAAAAACCCTCGAGTGACTGCAAATGACCTGCAGCAAGACTCGGTGGCAACAGGCAGTGAGGTTTCAGTGAGCACAGTATGGTGCGTACTAAACGCAGAAGGTTTCCATGCCAGAACTCCAAGACTTACACCACTACTGACCCAAAAGCACAAGAAAAGTCGGCTCAGAAACATATAAATAAGCTACAGAAGTTTTGGGATTCTGTTCCGTGGAGCGATGAAACAAAACTGGGACCTTTTGGCATGATGGATCAGCGGTATGTCTGGAGAAAGAAGAAAGAACACTCTGTCCACAGTCAGGCATGGTGGTGGCTCGGTGATGCTCTGGGGCTGCTCTGCATCCTCTGGCACTGGAAACCTGCATGTGGAAGGCAAGATGGATTCATTGAAGTGTCAGGAAATCCTAGGAGAAAACGTCATGCCGTCTGTAAGGAAGCTGAAGCTTGGGCATCATTGGACCTTCCAACAGGACAATGATCCCAAGCATACCTCAAATTCCACCAAGGCTTGGTTGCAGAAGAAGTCCTGGAAGATTCTACAGGGCCATCACAGTCACCTGACTTTTTGATTTGAAGAAGGTGGTTGCAGCACCCAAACCCAAGAATATTACTGAACTGGACGCCATTGCTCATGAGGAATGGGCTAAGATTCCTCAGGAATGCTGCCAGAAGCTGGTGTCTGGCTATGCATCTCGTTTGCAGCAGGTCATAACAGCAAAAGGGTGCTCTACTAAGTACTAAAGATGCTTGCCATGAAGGGGTTGAATAATTTTGAAACTGGAGCAGTCATTATAAGTTGCATTTTCAGTTGAATTTGGGGAAACCACTTGAAGCATTCGTTGTGTTGAACTATTTCAACTGTTTTGTTTGATTTGTTCATTGCAAACAGCTGAAAGTCTGTAAATTTTGACAAACCTGATTTGCAATGGGGGTTGAATAATTTTGATTGCAACTGTAGTTACTGATGATTTATTTAAATATTTAAACATTTATTTAGCATCAGCCTTGTGTTCTCCATGCTCCATGCCACACCTGCCAAGTTTGCTTAAAATTTTAATCTCCATATTTATGACCAATGAAAAAATGTGTTTAACAAGCATGATTTTAGCCCTGCCCCCTTCCACCCACCTTTGAGCAAATGCTTTTTTGTTGTTGTTGTTGTTGTTGCTGCTGCTGCTGTTGAATTAGGTGCAGTGTGTAACTGAATCTTTCAAACAAACCAAAAATATACATTTTACTCAGCAAACAGACTAATAGGCCAGAAAGCAGTTTAAAATCTGCTGATAGTGGTTCACTAAAACATCTGTGTAGAACATGTGGCTGTGATTATTGCTGCAGGAAAACTTTGGCTGTTTTGTTTTCCTTTTCTTTTTCTTTGTCATATTATAGTGTCTGGTTACTGCTCACAAGTTTCAACAAGCTCAACTATAATTGAGACACAACAAAAGGTTGTGCTGGCATTTTGATTGATTATATATGTAAAATAAAAAAGAAAAAAAGAAAAAGAAAAAAAAAAACGTTATATTTATTCGGAGCCTCTCTAGAACACTAAACAAATTGCTACTGTAAAACCATAAAAGGGGTTGGTATAAATCTTAAGTTAGCATTTTTCTACAAGCTTCTAAAATAGGAATAGTAAAAAATTGAGTCCTGATTCACTGTACAGATTGTCATTGTGAACACTTTTAAAATCTCAGAGGAAAGAGGAGAGGAAACAGCTGTGCGCCATGTTTTTTGGGTGCCTCGAGAGTAAGGTGATTTACTCCCCACCAGAATGCTTGTAACACATGCAGGGAGAAAGGAAAAATGAGAGAGGAGAGAGGCGGAGCGCTAGGAGTGAACAAGGGAAGGACGGGGGAGGGCAGTCTGAATGGAAAGCCAGCTGTGCTCTTGCAAGCTCTGGCCATAAATGGTGTGTCCTATAGCCAGTCCAAGGCTCTCTACATCATGGTCTGCAAGGAAAGGCCTTATTTTCTCTCCCTCAAGAGGAATGGCAGACCTTTATAACAGTGCTTAACAGAACTGCCAGGCACTTGGTCATCAGAAAACATAGCCAGAGGGAAGGTAGAAACCACAGAAGCAGACATCAGGATGAATTATGAAGTGTTCTTTTGTTCCCATACACTTTTGTCTGGTTTCTTCCAGATCTTTTGGACTCATCTAAACTGCTTTGGCTCTTGTTAAGTTGCAAAAAAAAAAAAAAAGTGTTCTTTGTGAAACTGTCACTGTAAAACCACTGCAATAGACAATGTGTTGATAAATTCACCTTGGCAATTTTTCTGACATACTTAAACTTTGAAACAGTCCTTTTGACCTTGCAATGAGAAATACAAGTGTGAATACAAACAGATCATGTGGAGACTTGATCTAGCATATAATGAAGATCAGTGCTCTTTTATTATGTATTGCAGTGACTGTGAGTATTACTGCAATGAAAACACTGATGAAAAGCAAAAGGAAAGCAAACCAAACATCCCCAAGAGGAATTGGGACTCTTGACAACTCCTGAACACTGCATTGCACCGTCCACTGTAATACAATGACTGATTTATGGAGAGGAATGTCTTATCTGGAGAGAAGCCCAACTTGCTCAAGTACTGACTAGTTTCCTGAGTTTTCCACAGTAAACAGACAGAGTACATGAACAGAAGCCCAGAAAGTGATATTGGTGTGATTATGACATTGTCAGTGAGTCAAGTCCAGGTCTCAGTTGGAGTTGTTCAAGTCAAGTCAAGTGGCTTAATTTATAGTTCAGTATTTGTGTGTGTGTGTGTGTGTGTGTGTGTGTGTGTGTGTGTGTGTGTGTGTGTGTGTGTGTATCAGTCCAGTCTCTGAGTGTTGAGGAGTCTGATGGCTTGTGGGAAGAAACTGTTATTGTGTGAGGCGTGTGTTGGGTCATCCACAATGCTTTGTGGATGCAGCGTGTGGTGTAAATGTCTATGACGGAGGGAAGAGAGACCCTGATGATCTTCTCAGCTGTCCTCACTATCCGCTGCAGGGTCTTGCGATCCGATACAGTGCAACTTCCAAACCAGGCAGTGATGCAGGATGCTCTCAATAGTTCCTCTGTAGAAGTTCCTCTGTAGAGTGTGAGGATGAGGGGTGGGAGATTGCCTTTTTTCAGCCTTTGCAGAAAGTAGAGACGCTGCTGGGCTTTCTTAGTTATGCAGCTGGTGTTGGTGTCAAAATACACACTTGGAGCACAACCAAAAGAAATAATCTTGACCTTGCTACTCTGCACTTATTTGAGTGATCCATCATGCTTGTTCCTACTAGATACTTTTAGGAACATTTTAGCTTGGAAAGTTTGCACAACTTGTTCCATCTTCCCAGGTCAAGGAGCATATATTGATTTTCCCCCCCCATTAATTTAATTTTTCTCCACTTTTTTTCTGGTGGTTTTTGTGGTGGCAGCAGAAGGTGGCATCAGTCCAGACTCCTCCTGGGGATTGATCCCCAGATGTTCCCAAGCCAACTGTGAGATATAATCCCTTGGTCTGCCCCTAGGTCTCTGTTCAGCGGGATGTGCGCTAGTGGCAGGTGACCAGGGGGTATCCTTGGCTTCTCTTGATTCAGAGGAGCAGTGACTGTACTCTGAGGCTCCTCTGGATTGTCAAGCTCCTTACTCAGATGGTAACCTTCGGTCACTACCAACATCTTGTGAGCATAAGTGAGGATAGGAATGTAGATTGACCATTAAATAGAGAGCTTCTTCTTTTAAAAAAATGGAGCTCCTGGTCCACCAAGACAGACAGGGCCAGCATCTATATCACTGCTCAAGTTGAGGTTAATTTCATAGATCCTTGAAAAAATCTTGATCTGTAGGTGACTTTGTTTGCATTCCCTCTAGCTTTGAAACAAACCAAGGAACTGGGAATAATGTCAAATTATAGCTTAGCTGGGCATTTTGTTTACACAGCTCCATGACCATCATTATCACTAATTAGAGATGATCTCAGTGAGAGTTTTATAAAACACAGGAGTGAGAGTATACGAGCTTCTTATTTGTATCATATGAAATGCCTGTGGAAATAAATAAGAAAAGAAAACAGATAAATAAATCCATGGGAAGACAATTGTGAAGCTTTTGTTACAATAATAATGTCTGGTCTGAAGGAAAGTATTGCCAGTTGTGTATTTCCTGTGTCTTAATGACTCACTGTATTCAACCCAGCAGTACAGTTTGGTCAGTCAGCAGGAGTGATCTTGGCTAAACTCTTAGAAAAAAAAGGTCAAATCTGGAACCCATGAGCTCTTCGGTTGTCCCTCTGAATTTTAAACGTTTTATATTGAACCCTACTACATAGTGGTTCCCTATCAGAAAGGTTTACAAACTAGAACCCTTTTAGGAGGCTAGGAACCTTTAACTAATCCTTATTGAAAAGTGTTGAGGAACCCCTGAAGAACCGTTTTTCTAACAGTGTATATTTTTATATTATGCAATGGATTAATTAGTGTTGACATTTTAGTTTTTTGTTTCCATTTTGCTTTTGTATGCCTCCACCACTAGGTGATAAAGGTATTATGATTTTGAGCTGTCCATCTGTCTGTCCGTGTGTCTGTCTGGGATTCCTGTTAACGTGATAGCTTAAGAATGAGTGATTGAATGTTTGTAGGATTTTATAATTATTACAGTAACCAGCAGATTAACTGATTAGATTTTGGAATTGATCCAAACAGGGTCATGGTCACAGCAAGGGCAAATGTCTGAAATTATTTTTCTTTAATAGCTTCCTTTCTGTTTGAAGTGTATTTTAAGGGTATTTAAGGCATACAAATTAGTCATAAGGAGGACTTGGTGGTGGAGGCATCCCCGTTGATGCTTTTGGCATTGAGTTTACTTTTTAAAAATTATTTTATTATTGCTTGATGTGCATTTTTATGTAATGTATTTTTTGTTTTGTTTATAATTTCAATTAAAGCGCAATCTCTTCTTACAATGTTAATTAAATTATTATTATTATTATTATTATTATTATTATTATTATTATTGTTATTGTTGTTGTTGTTGTTGTTGTTATTAAGGGTTTTTTTTTTAAACAAACAAACAAAACAAAAAAATCAATACTGCCTTAAAGCCAAGCAATAGTTGTTTAGTATCTTATTTTTATTGTATCTTATAATGTATAGTTCCCATTTAGGAATTTATTACATAATACTAAAAGAAGCTATTCATCTGTGTTCAATGCCAAAATATTAATGCACTTTGTGCTTTGTGACTGTGATATTTCAGCAATGCGGAGGCTTGTAGGTTACAGAACATACACCCTCCTTATTAACTCCAATGTATGTCACATTATTTAGGCAACACTCTGTGTCCAGACAGAGGTGCTTTGGCATAAAACATGGCATCTATAGTATTATATGTTTTGTGAATCATTTTGTATGATAATTGATATTAAAAGGAAAAAAAGCTTTGTCTGTGACCATGAAAATGATTCCCATGGAGTTAAATTGAAAAATTACAGCATACTGGTGAAATATATAGTATTTCATGTTTTCCTTTAACGTGGCTTCTCTTTTGTAAATTTACAGATATGTTGGTTAAGAGAACGCCATCTAACTGTGGAAAGGTATTGGACCAACCTTTAAGTTATCTATTTTGATTAGTCATTTTTAGATTATCATGTTCCATTAGTTTTAAATATTGACCACATATGTGTATGTTTGTTATATAGCAGATATTTATAAGAATACATTTGGACACATTTGAAAGTATCACCTGCAGCAAAATATGATTAATTGCGACCATTATGTTCATGAAGAGATGCTAAAGATGTAATTGCATTCTTTAACATCTGATCAATTATAGCAATTATAACAGATTCTTATATAGCATCTAGTAAGGATGTTACAAACCCAGTTTCATTGTACTTTGTGCAATGACAATAAATATAGTCTATTCTATTCTATTCTATTATAGCATTGTAACCAGTTTATTACCATCACTTACTTAATGAAACTTTAAGCAAGCCCCACCCAATCGACCCACTAGTTATGCAGAGTTATGATGATTTAATTTCATGGTTTAAGGCAATATAATGTAATTATATATAATGCAAACAAATTTTAATAATAATAATAATAATAATAATAATAATAATAATAATAATTATATATATATATATATATATATATAATAATAATAATAATAATAGTAATCTATCCATCTTCTTTATTTATCCTACACAGTGTCATGGGGGCACCTGGAGCCTATCCCAGGGAACTCAGGGCACAAGGCAGGGGATACCACGGTCGTGGTGCTAATCCATCACAGGGCACAATCGTCCACACATTCACACACCCAACTGACAATTTGGAAATGCCAATCAGCCTACAACGCATGTCTTTGGACTGGAGGAGGAAACTGGGGTACCTGGAGGAAACCCCCAAAGCATGGGGAGAACATGCAAACTACTACTACTACTACTACTACTAATAATAATAATAATAATAATGCAGCCATTCCTTTAAAACAGATCATATTTCTTAGGCTTAAGTGAGCTTTATAACCTTACAATTGCATGTGATGCATCAGTATTCATTTAGTCCTGGTGCTATAGAGTTACCTTTAATCAAGTACAAGTCCCACAACAGATGCTTTTGTAACTAGCTTTACAGAGAATGGAAACAATTACTAAAGTCTGTCTCCATGGAAACAGCTGCCAAATATTGCTATGCACAGTTTCATCAGCCGAGCGCTTACACCCAATCGTAGGTTAAAAACTCCAGAACTGTGGTCATTTCTTCTGTACAACTCTTAATACTTTTAAATCAAACAAACTTAATGCTTTAAATGCTATTGCCTTCCTGTGATTTCTTTGAAATATAATTTGAACTCAAATTCATGTTTGCATTCTGTCTGCTGTATATGTGTGACTATAATGCAAGAAAGAACAAATGAGGAAAAGACTTACATTTAAAGACATTTCATTGTTCCATATCCCAAGAGTCTATTACTTATACTGTGCCACAGGGTTCAGACAAGGAAACACAGTGGGGGAAAAAAGTATTTGCTCCCCTGCTGATTTTGTACGTTTGCCCACTGACAAAGAAATGATCAGTCTATAATTTTAATGGTAGGTGTATTTTAACAGTGAGAGACAGAATAACAACAACAACAAAAAAAAATCCAGAAAAACGCATTTCAAAAAAGTTATAACTACATCGCCAAGCAGCTTGGTGAGAAGGTGACAACAGTTGATGCGATTATTTGCAAATGGAAGAAACTGTCAGTCTCCCTCGGTCTGGGGCTCCATGCAAGATCTCAACTCGTGGAGTTTCAATGATCATGAGAACGGTGAGGAATCAGCCCAGAACTACACGGGAGGATCTTGTTAATGATCTCAAGGCAGCTGGGACCATAGTCACCAAGAAAAAAATTGGTAACACACTACGCCGTGAAGAACTGAAATCCTGCAGCGCCCACAAGATCCCCCTGCTCAAGAAAGCACATGTACAGGCCCGTCTGAAGTTTGCCTGAATGATTCAGAGGAGAACTGGGTGAAAGTGTTGTGGTCAGGTGTGGTCAGATCTCTTTGGCATCAACTCAACTCGCCGTGTTTGGAGGAGGAGTAATGCTGCCTATGACCCCAAGTCATAACACCATCCCCACCGTCAAACACGGAGGTGAGAACATTATGCTTTAGGGGTGTTTTTTCTGCTAAGGGGACAGAACAACTGCACCGCATCAAAGGAGCGATGGACGGGGCCATGTACCGTCAAATCTTGGGTGAGAACCTCCTTCCCTCATCTAGGGCATGAAAATGACCTTAATGACTTGGAGAGGATCTGCAAAGAGGAGTGGCACAAAATCCCTCCTGAGATGTGTGCACACCTGGTGGCCATCTACAAGAAACGTCTGACCTCTGTTATTGTCAACAAGGGTTTTGCCACCAAGTACTAAGTCGAAGGGGTCAAATACTTATTTCACTCATTAAAATGCAAATCAATTTATATCTTTTTTGAAATGCGTTTTTCTGAATTTTTTTTGTTGTTATTCTGTCTCTCAGAATTAAAATACACCTACCATTAAAATGATAGACTGATCATTTCTTCGTCAGTGGGCAAATGTACAAAATCAGCAGGGGATCAAATACTTCTTCCCCCACTGTAGGTTGTTGTAAGAGAATATCACATTATGGTCATATTATTGAGTATAGCTGGAACTTGAAAGTGAGTATTGTTGTCAAAATATGTCATGAATTCTCAGTTCATTTTAAGCATACTCTTCCTCTATGTTCAAACCTCCTACACACTATCTCCTGCTTGTAGTGCTCATCAAGCTCACTTCTACACTAAGCATTTCTGCACATGGTGGACCTCCCCCGCCAAGGCACTTAATTATTCATCCGGTGCTGAAGCCTCTGAGTTGTTCTTCTGGTAAGGTCATATTTGCCAGTCATGGAGTAGCCTCAGAACATGTGGGCCAAATGAAATAAAAAGCAAGGGAAACATGAAATATCAACATGTTCCTCCATGGTGCTTATTTCAACTAGATAACAACCAACAAAACATTAAAACTAAATAATTTTTTAATCTTCTATGTCGAAAATGCAACACAGTATGTTGAAAATATCTCAACATATAAGAAAATTTAAGGTTTGCCATGGGAACACTTTATTTGAATAGTCCATTAAACAATAAACATTATGGCAACATTTATGGTTGTTGATGTTCAGTAAATAATCTGATGATCCCATGGATCATCAATTGGAAGACCCAGGAAAATATTTCAGTGGACCAAACCAAGAACTCAAACAAATACTGTAGCAGACCCAATTAAAGTGTGGAAAAACTGGAAATAGTTCAGCGCCTCTAGTTTTCTAAGCATGAGCCAGCATGGGTTCTTGGTCAGACCCGCTCTTGTGGCTTATCCAAACACATTTTCAGAACTTAAGCTAACAAGCTGTACTTTTCCTTGTCTCTGGGGTCAAACCATCGAGTCTACATCATTTGTAACTTTAATGTGTATCTTTCACATGGAAATGTGAATATAAAAAAATTATAAAATGAACTTAAAATACAATCAATTAATTAATAACTTAATTGGACCTTAAAGACCACTTTTAAACTTTTAAAAGTTTTATTATAATAGTAAATTAAAAGTACACCACATTCAGCTTCCAGTGTAAAAAAATAAACAAGTAAAAATACATACTAAAAGTATAAAAGATGTACCCTTGATAGAACTACACTAGCGACAAGGGAAAATGCAGTTTGGTGCTTATATTTCACATGCATTTAAGCAAATTACTTAGCCGAAGACAACTTATTGGATCAGAGACTTTTTACAGGGCTAGAAACATTAGCTTAAAAAGGGGAGATTTTTCTCTCAGACATTCACATTTCATTTACCCTTGTTCTGGTTAGTGAACAGACAATGAAAACAGTGCAGAGAGAAATGTCTTTTAATGTATCTCATCTGTTCAGAGTACATGGCTTTAGTTAAAGTAGTAAAGTGAAGCACAATTCCAAAACAAAACACACGTATCACATTTACTACAGTATTATTTGTAGCTTAAAATAATAACTAGTTGCTTAACTAACTAGTTGCTTAACCTGACCTTTGTAAGCAAAGCATTTTATGTAACTCGACCTTTACAAATTTTAGTTGAGTAACTCTGCTATCGACTATCAACTTGTCCACAGTCCTATGACAATTTCAACCTCTGTTCATGTAGACTCTGCTAAGACGTACTGATATGATGTTGTTAAGACAGATAAACCTCATTTGACATTGTTTAGAATAATAGGTTTATAGGGAATAATAGGTTTAGAATAATAGGGAATAATAGGTTTAGAATAATAGGTTTAGAATAGGTTTATATATATTCTCATGACAGACGGTGAAATGTCTAATTAAGACAGTTTGTGGACTATCCAATTAAATTGTTACTTCTACCTTTTTCCAGTATTGCACTGTGTCTGTTTTGATAAGTTACAAACCGGTCTGAACCCTATAGGTGGTTATTCAGTTATTTTCTGAACTGCTGAAGCCTGAGTTGTTTTTTCACGCTGTTTCATTTAAGACTTGAAATTTCTAATGGGCCTCAGAAAGGTTCACAGGTCTGTTGTCTTTTTCCAGTTGCATGTCACTGCTGCACATGTTGACGATGCTTGTGTGATATATGGTCTCTTTCCAGTGCATATGACCACCTCATGCCAGGAACACAGAGGAGGTTTCTATAACCAAGAGAAAGCTACTTTTACCGAAATGATTAAATTGTTCCCACTTTGTTAAACCAGTAGAATTCAGGTTTTTTTTTTGTTGTTTTTTTCTTTTTTTTTTTCTTTTTTTTTTTTTTTTACATACTGGGGACTTGAACTAACTAACTAACTTTCAATGTATTCTATAACAAAGAAATAACTATTCTACCTAGTATTTTGTTTATTTCGTACAATGAGTCAAATAAATAAATGTGCCTAATTGTAGAGTAATACTGTAATTCAAATAGCAATTTTATACCGTGAAACTTCATGATTACTTCGTGAATCCTTTTATAACTTGCCTATTTGGCCTCAAGGTAAAATGTTTCACAATTAGACAAATATACATACAGTGAAACATGAACTAAAATAAGGATGAATCCATATTTTTAAAAAAATATTATTATTAGTCATCACATTAGTTGCATGCCTAGCACAGTTGCAGGAAAGTTCAAGATAAACAGATAGTTCATTTTTCCAAATGCAGTTTCATGAAAACATGTCTCAGTTTACAACAAAAAAGGCATAGGACCATAGTGTTTTTGTCATACTGCTAACACATTGCCATGCAGTATTTTCAGCCCAGTGTCTTGGTAAATTTAAATGATTCTGTGCTACAAAAGGAATACTATTTCAGAGACATCTTACCATATATGTTACTGTTGTTTGTCTTAGTGTTTGAGTTTTGAAAGGGGTCAAACTTGGGCTTGATAAAACTTTAATTACAGCTGCAAGGCATGAAATCCAAAGCAGGACCACTGGCTCACTCTCCATAAGAAAATTGTCATTTTTGTTTCTCATCATCTGTATCTGCAGGTAGTTTAACATGTTGTAAGTTAACTTACACAAGGTGTAACCCTGTTTGTGTGTTTGTGTGTGGATGACAGTTAAAATATTCAAATATTTGAGAGTATTTTAATAATACTTTAAAAAAAAATTGATTTTGCAGATCATAAATTTGCCTGAAATGTCCATCCCTAATCTAAAAATAAAAACATACATGTTTATGAACATGATTTACGGACTCATTTAAGGACCAGCATGGGCTCTGTGCGTAGCATGACCTCACAGGGCTAAAGCTCCTTGGGATAAAATCCTTAGAAAACAATAAATACCTTCAGTGTTCAGGGTTTGTGTATCTTTGTGCCTCAAACTATTTTTATTGGCCTTAGCAAGTTGTCACACATTTTCCTTTAGGGTAGCCTTTCACGCCTCTTTACCACCAGCGGGGTTTGCCTAGGGAAATACTCAATGTATTCTACAGTTTATGATGTCTAATGTATTTAATACCATTTATATAGAAAAAAACTGTAATTTGTCTCATTGGTAGTCATGGACCTTGCATTTGCCTCAAATGCTACAGTAAACTCATGGTAATGGTGTAAGAGTGAAAATTCCTTCTGTACAAGTGGATTTTTTCAATCAAAAATTCTTTTAATGATGATTAATGCCTCAGAACAGATTCCCAGGGTGCTATCATGACACGTCTCAGCAGCAAGCTGGTCACACACTGCTGGCCAGATCTGTCTATGATGACAGATGGTGAGATGAACTGTAAACAAAACAGCCTTTTGTTACAGATTAGGACATGCTGAAGCAGTAAAGTGGGAGATTAGCATCACTGTTAGGGGTTTGGCACCAGATCTTAGATCTATTATAGGTTAGATTTTAGCTATCAGAATTAAGAAGGGCCTGGATTTATTAAATAAGGAAAAAATAATGTGTCCGATCAAATCCCTAAATGTTTGTATTTAAGGACTGGTTCATCAACTATCAGATTGTAACAAGACTTTAAATGAGTGCTTTATTAAAGGTGAGTTCACTAGTTTGGTGAAGCAGTTACAGTGAGACTGTAATTTATTGTAGTAAGTCAAGATTTGTTTTACAGTTGATATTAATTGTAACACAAATACAGTGGAGTCCAAAAGGCCAAGAGCACTAGTGAAAATGTTTTTGCATTCTTCTCTAATTTAATACAAACTTTTTCATGACAAATTATATCATCAGCAACAAGGAGTGAAAAGTTATATCATTTATTCACATTAGTTTCAGAATTTCTTTGGCACATCCTCTTTTGTTTTAATGACAGTGTAAACTTGAGCTGGCACTTTCTCCAATAGTTTGTATAAAACCTGGTAATCCATCTTAGATCATATCCATCAGAGTCATCTGAACACATACTTCAGTGGAAGGGATAAGTCTCAGGGAAAACCTGATCTTTTGCACAAATAATTTGACATGGTCAATATGACCTACAGTGAGGGAAAAAACTGTCTGATCCCCTGCTGATTTTGTACATTTGCCCACTGATAAAGAAATGATCAGTCTATAATTTTAATGGTAGGTGTATTTTAACAGTGAGAGACAGAATAACAACAAAAAAATCCAGAAAAATGCATTTCAAAAAAGATATAAATTGATTTGCATTTTAATGAGTGAAATAAGTATTTGATCCCCTATCAATCAGCAAGATTTCTGGCTCCCAGGCATCTTTTATACAGGTAACAAGCTGAGATTAGGAGCACTCTCTTTAAGGGAGTGCTCCTAATCTCATCTTGTTACCTGTATTTGGGACTTTGGGAATCTAGTGGGGCTTTTTTGTAGACAATAAGTAGTGCACGGTAATTAGGCAGCCATGCAGTTGGAGGACACTGACATTGACAACCAAAAAGATTTTTTGCAATTATTATTTCATGGTTTACATTCATCATTCATTGTATATCTCTCTGTGCATGATTGTCTCTGTGTGTGTGTGTGTGTGTGTGTGTTTGGGATGTAGATGTGAATGTAATTTCTGGATGTCTTATAAAATATTAGATATTTTATAATAGTTTCACTCAAAACTGAAGAAAGGCAGCAATTTTTTTGTTTCACCAAAATATTCTGTGTCACAAATTCATGATGTAATAGTAGTATGGTAGTCTAATTAATAATTCTGCACACTTGCAATCCATTCATTTTATTACAGTATATGTTGATGTGTTATATTCAGATCAGACACTTGTTAGATCAGAAAAATGAAATAATAGTTCACCTGGAAATTGGAGACCCTTTAAAGAAAGAAAATGCTGAACTAACTTAATTTTCCTGACTTCAGTATGTCATGGAAGTAAAAATAAAATCAACTAGGAATAAATATAGGGGATGAATACCTTTGAGGTTTGTGGCTAAGGTAAGTGAAACTGGTTCTACATGGTCAGGGGATAATTTACACCTACTGGTAATTGTCAGAAGACAAAAGGTGGCTAGGCAGTGACTCACTCCTGAGATATCTCTGGTTTTGTGGGGAGGTTGGTGGTCTTTAGCTTGAACGCTGTGCTGAGACATTTGTTTAGTTTCCAGACAGTACGGCCGGGAGGCTCCATGAGGGGAGTGCAACAGGGAACATGATTTTCCAGAGCTTTCGGAAAAGACGGAGAGATGAGGTCAGGTTTGACATTTAAATACAGCTACAGTTCAACAGAGACTCGGCAGGAGGTTACAAAAATAGTTCTGAAACCTAAAGAACTTGGAGATAAGCAAGATGAAACCCTGTGTGATCACACATTTGTTTGGCACTGAGTTGTGCTTCTCATCAAAAGGCAGCCTATAGTTTTTCATTCTTGTTTAATAGCAGATTTTCAGTTGGAAACAGAAGTGAATGTGGTAGATGGGTGCATGTCTCCCACAAGGAGTAGCAATGTGTGTCATGCATTGAGACTCAACTGCGGAATGATGACTAACAGATCTGTCTCAGGATACTGGCCGCATTTCCACTCAGACGTCTATAGAGCTTGCAATTGTGGGTTGGAAAATATGATGGAGCAAGACTTTTCCCAGTTAAATTTTCATTCCAGTTACACTGGAAGTGTAGTGTTTCCAGAATATGAATAATTTGTAATTGGCAGCTATCTGATGTTCTGACTTTTAAAGATTCAGGATTTAAACATTTAAGTAGGATGGCGGTCAATTTAAGTTTAATGCTCCACATAATGTAAGGCTACCAATAAATGAATTAAAAACATATAATCTTGAATTCTTGAAAAGTGTATGTAAAATTTTTTGGAAGGAGACTCCAGTGTCAGCACTTTATAACTGCTGAGATACAGTACTGTGCAAAAGTTTTAGGCACATGCAAAGAAATGTGAAGAAAAGAAAGAAAAGTTAAAGAAAGAAGAAAGAAGCAAAGAAAATTTAAAGAAAGAAAGAAGAAAGAAGCAAAGAAAAATTAAATGTTTGCACGTAAAAGGAAAATAGTAAAGCGCAGTAAACAGTAGTAAATGAAACAAAGTCAATATTTGGTGTGACAAAAAAAAAAAAAATAAAAATAGTAGTCTCCAGTAGAATTTGTGCAGTTTCATAAGGAAATGAGCTGGTAAGTTTTATTGAGCATCTTGCAGAGACTTTGACTTTTGCACTTGCTTCTTATTTTTGCAGCAAAACCCAGCAGTCTTCATTGTGTTTTTTGTCTGAAAAGTGGTCTCTTATGTAATATACTGCTTTCTTTAATGACATACAAACATTTTTCTGTAACATTTAATTGTGTGCTAGAAAACTAATGTTTTGGGAATCTAAAATGTTTTTTGTACTGACTTGATAATGTAGAAGTCATAAAATAAAAGATCTAAAAGTTTGTACTAAAAATAAATAAGGTGCCTAAAACGTTTGCACAGTACTGTAAATCTGTTCCTTTTTTTTCGATCATGGGAAAGTCTTCAGGACAAAAGGCTTTGTGTTTTTTTCTGTAACATGACAAGATGTATTTTCTTTGTATTATTAACAGAAAGAGAGAAAAAAGAGGCTGATGGTGGAATGAATGTTTATAGCTGTTATGGAATAAGAACTTGTTTTGCAGAGGTTCTGCAAAAAGAAATGTAACTCTAAAAAGGTTAAAGTGCACAATGTCTTGTTCAGTAATAAGTTCTACAAAAAAATCATTGGCAAATTGCTGTGGTATAAGAGGAATAGAACATGTCTGGGCATACTGTTAGCGGAAAATACTCAACTCCGCTTCACATGAGGTGGCATCACACCACCCCATTCTATAACAGCACATCTTGAAGTGTTTTATTTCTTATAGATTTTAATTAATCTGTTACACCAGCCCAAGCATTCTGGAGCCCAAGCATGCATGTAATATATTGCATATACAATACAATACATTGTAGTATTATACCCCAGTGCTGGTGAATGCTCACTTCCAATTGGTCAGAAGGTGTTGATTCATTTTCAGCTCAGTATTTTAGCTGCGAGTAGTTACAGTAACAGCTTGCATGTTACAGCTTGTATGGTGGATGCTCCACACAAAGAGATTAGAAGAGTGTGTTATTACTGATATAGTTATGTTTTCTCTAAGGAGATGTTTATTTAGCAGGTTTGGAAGAAGTCTCCAAAAGCTATAACTTTAAGCTATTACATTTTTAACACATGGGAACTCTTCAGGATGGAGGGTTTTTGTTATTTGTGGTTCTCGGTAACATAACAAGGTGAATTTATTTGGTTAATTAACTTCAAGAGAGAGAAAAAGAGAGACTGGTAAGGAAAATACTGCTATAACCTAAATTACAACACGAACTACAGGATAACACGGACATCCCACAACATTATATATAATTTATGTATAATAGGAATTCAGGTTGTTATTTATATTTTAATTATCATCATCATTCAATCACTTTTTTAATGAGAGAAGAAAAGCAATGAAAAGAAAGGGCAATGAGAAGACAGAAAAGAAGGAGGAAATTAAATTAAATGTAACTATAAATAGATTTAGAATAATGTATGGAATAATGATTGTAGTGCCTGGGTACTAGCATCACACCAACTTTTGAGTTTACTCATCTAACAGAGAACATAGGATGTAACATTCCACAAATAATATTCCTGTAATGGTCTATAAAAAAAGAACTTTGCTGTAAAAAATTGTTAGTTTCACAACATTATATCACAACTTTCCCAGTTTCATAAAGACTAATATAAAAACTTCTGTGTTGGCATCCTTACAATTAAAAATATTGACATTTACAAACCTTATATAAAAATGTACTGGGAAAATACATTAAATGTGACAGATGGAATTTTCCAGCTGTCCTTTTTTTCCTGGAACCATAATTTTCAGAAAAACACTCTCATGCTGTTTTCTGATCACTTGATGGAAACTTTAGCAGGAGACTCATTGTTGCGTTCTGTGTAGAAGCGTTAAGGGTCCCCAGAAGGACAACAGAAGAATCTTTAAGGGTTCTAGATTTTATCTTTTTTCTAAGAAAGTATGTAACTTTCATGTAATTCATTCAGTCATCAGTCATCATTCACATACTCATTTATACCTAGGGCTAATTTAGAGTAGCCAGTCCATCTACCTGCATGTTTTTGGGAGGTAGGAGTAAACTGGAGAGCATGGAGGAAACCCATGCAAACACATGGAGAACACATGAAAATCCACACAGATTTTATCTGAGCTCACGACCCCAACTTGTAATTCACTCACACACAAATGTAATAAAATGAATTGTTTTGTGTCATATACAATGCATTGCAGAAATATCTGCCCATTTTATACAAGCTTTAAACACATACACATTTCCGAGAGAGAGAGAGAGAGAGAGAGAGAGAGAGAGAGAGATAGATAGATAGATTGCCTCTGGGGCTAAATGCACTGCACGACTCTCAACTTGCAAGAAAGAGAAAACATCCCCCAGGCTAAAGCAAAAAAGTCTCTTTTAATAATCCATGATAATCACGGGGTATAAAACAACCTAGCATAATGCTGATGTCATGCTTTTACAGTGGAAGAATTGAACCGCCGGTTTTCCTTTTCTCCCCTCCTCATCAGGAAAAAAATGTGGACTGGTTTATTCCAGATGCTCCCCCTTTCCCACGTCTTATATATGTGAGTCCCATTGGAGTTGGGGTATAGTTAATCACTCGAAGCATAATTGATGTGAGTGTGGCGCCATGGCCTCACTGCCCATTTCCCCATAGCACTTTTTGGTGAACTGAACTGGCAGAAAAGTAAAAGTTTTTTGTTTTTTTTTAATTACATGACATATGATAGGGGGCATGGTGGCTTACTGTTTAGCAGATTTGCCTCGCACCTCTGGGGTTGGGGGTTCGATTCCCCCCTCTGCCCTTTGTGCGTGAAGGTTGCATGTTCTACCCATGCTTCGGGGATTTGCTCCATGTACTCCAGTTTCCTCTAGCAGTCCAAAGACATGCATTGTAGGCTGATTGACGTCTCTAAATTGCCTGTAGTGTGTGAGTAAGTGCGCGATTGTGCCCTGCAATGGGTTGGCACCCAGTCCAGGATGTCCCCCGAGTCCCCTGAGATAGGCTCCAGGCTCCCCATGACCCTGTATAGGATAAGCTGTACAGAAAATGGATGGATGAATGACATATGATTCCGGAATATACATACAGCCAAAGCAGGAAAAAACTGCATGCCCTACATGTAAAAAAAAAAAAAAATCAGTATAATGCTGTATAATTCATGCTGTCTGTAAAAAATGTGTCTTCCTTACTTTGACCTTGAAATCTAAATATCAAGAGCTTATATCCTTGATGCTTATCTTCTTTACTGCCTTACATGTCTGTACAGATGCAGTTAATGCATGCAAAAATGTCTTAAGCAGAATGTTATTTCAGTCCTCGGGAGGTTGACTGACAGGAAAAGACGGATGAGGTGGCCCCAAGCAGGTTATCTTACAAATAACTGATGCCTGAGTAATGACAGCCTAGTTGTGTTATTTATACATTTCTGCCCAGTCGTTGTTCCTACATGTTAAACATGTTTGCTTTCCTTTCTCTGTTTGAAGCTTACGGTAGGCTTCTACTTTCCATTGCAGTTCTGCAAAGTTTTCTGAGTGATTCGGCATGAAATTAGTTTAGCTCTTTACAAATCGACCTGAAAATGAGCATTCTTGTTTGTTTTGCTCAAGTTGCCATCTGATTGACTGTCCTCTGGATCTGAAATGTGTGATACATGTTACATGCATAATCCACATTTTCCAATGCTGGGAGCATAGCAGGGCTTTTCATCCCCCAAATCCTACATGGTCAGTGAATCTTCTGTAATATATTTTTTTCTGCAATTGTTTCTGCTTACAAAAAGACAGAATTTTCCCCAAAACATACATGGGCTCAATTACTGCTGATTAGCCAGTATTCTGTTAACTGGAAAATACATGAACAAACAAAAACTGACCAAAGGAAAAAAAATCCTGCCAAATTTGTCACTATTATATTATACTGTATACCACAGCACTGTTAAAATCTTGAATGAGATTGGTCAGAAGTTTCTATAACAGCAGCTCTGACACTAGTGCTGGCTATAATTCAATCACAGTTTTATATTAATTTACACATTCCAATATGGTATTGTTTCTAAATTAACAGCTCATATCTTTTCATGGGACAACACTGAAGAAATGACACTTTGCTACAATGTAAAGTAGTGAGTGTACAGCTTGTATAACAGTGGAAATTTGCTGTCCTCTCAAAATAACTCAAAACACAGCCATTAATGTCTAAACCACTGGCAACAAAAGTGAGTACACCCGTAAGTGAAAATGTCCAAATTGGGCCCAAAGTGTCACTATTTTTTGTGGCCACCATTATTTTCCAGCACTGCCTTAACCCTGTTGGGCATGGAGATCACCAGAGCTTCACAGGTTGCCACTGGAGTCCTCTTCCACTCCTCCATGACGACGTCACAGAGCTGGTGGATGTTAGAGACCTTGCGCTCTTCCACCTTCCATTTGGGGATGCCCCACAGATGCTCAATAGGGTTTAGGTCACATTTACCCTCAGCTTCTTTAGCAAGGCAGTGGTCGTCTTGGAGGTGTGTTTGGGGTCATTATCATGTTGGAATACTGCCCTGCGGCCCAGTTTCCGAAGGGAGAGGATCATGCTCTGCTTCAGTATTTCACAGTACATGTTGGCATTAGCTCCCCAGTGCCGGCAGCACTCATGCAGCCCCAGACCATGACACTCCCACCACCATGCTTGACCTTAGGCAAGACACACTTGTCTTTGTACTCCTCACCTGGTTGCCGCCACACACGCTTGACACCATCTGAACCAAATAAGTTTATCTTGGTCTCATCAGACCACAGGACATGGTTCCAGTAATCCATGTTTTAGTCTGCTTGTCTTCAGCAAACTGTTTGTGAGCTTTCTTGTACATCATCTTTAGAAGAGGCTTCCTTCTGGGATGACAGCATTGCAGACCAATTTGATGCAGTGTGCGGCGTATGGTCTGAGCACTGACAGGCTGACTCCCCACCCCTTCAACCTCTGCAGCAATGCTGGCAGCACTCATACGTCTATTCTGCAAAGCTAACCTCTGGATATGATGCTGAGCACGTGTACACAACTTCTTTGGTCAACCATGGCGTGGCCTGTTCTGCGTGGAACCTGTCCTGTTAAAATGCTGTATGGTCTTGGCCACCATGCTGCAGCTCAGTTTCAGGGTGTTGACAATCTTCTTATAGCCTAGGCCATCTTTATGTAGAGCAACAATTCTTTTTTTCAGATCCTCAGAGAGTTCTTCTGAACTTCCAGTGACCAGTATAAGAGAGTGTGAGAGCGATAACACCAAACTTCACACACCTGCTCCCCATTCACACCTGAGACCTTGTAACACTGAAGAGTCACATGACACCGGGGAGGGAAAATGGCTAATTGGGCCCAATTTGGACATTTTCACTTAGGAGTGTACTCACTTTTGTTACCAGCGGTTTAGACATTAATGGCTGTGTGTTGAGTTATTTTGAGGGGACAGCAAATTTCCACTGTTATACAAGCTGTACACTCACTACTTTACATTGTAGCAAAGTGTCATTTCTTCATATATGATATAATAAAATATTTACAAAAATGTGAGGGGTGTACTCACTTTTGTGAGATACTGTATGTGTGTATATATATATATATATATATATATATATATATATATATATATATATATATATATATATATATATATATATATATATATATAAAAACAGGAAAGTTTGCTTTACTGTTACTTTCCTGTTACTCAGCCTGACAGCAAAGAAACCATGTAGACATTTTATTAGTTAAATGCATCTTTTCTTAGATTCAATACTGAAAAATGATTTTTTTAAAACAACAATGAATAGTTCCATTTTTAAGAGTTACAAGAGCTAAATGGCACCCCAGTTGTAGATTCCCCCACAAACTTATTGATGTACAATGTTTCTCATAGAAAGGGTTAGTGAAGCAAACAGCACCACACCCCACATTTATCCATAATGAAGAAACCAACAGTAATTTACTGGTGTTTGTTGTGGCCTCATGTGATTGGGTATCACCCTGGTGTTCTGGTGAAATTGCCCATTGGCCCTTGTCTATCATGGCCCCCTAATAATCTTCATCCCTGAATTGGCTACATCACTCTCCTCTCCACCTATAGCTGGTGTGTGGTGGGCGTTCTGGCGCACTATGACTGCCGTCGCGTCATCCAGGTGGATGCTACACACTGATTGTGGTTGAGGAGATTTCCCCCCCATACTATGTAAAGCGCTTTGAGTGTCTAGAAAAGCGCTATATAAATGTAACAAATTATTATTATTATTAATCATGTTACAAATATACCAAAGTTGGGGAAATGTAAGAAAAAATATATTGGCTATTGCCTTTGTGAAAACAAATACTGCTGACACTACATTAGTTGTTAATTTCAGTTAATACCTACTAAGGAAGACATTGACTGTGACAAGGATATTGTACTATAAAAGGCAATGCATTCATTTATCACCAGAGACCATTTTGCAAATGTCTCTCATTAAGTTTCACTTGTATTTACTGATTGAAAGAAATGCAAAATATTTTAAGGCACAAACCAAAATATAGGAATCTGTGTCAAAGATCCCTTCCACCTTTCACTTTTGCATTGAATTCAGAGCCAGTATGGCTACATACAGTATGTAGTTCTCAAAGCACAAGGATGAGCTTAATAAAAAGTATCATTTAAATTTTTCAGCACTGCACAATGTAACTGATGCAATGACATTACACTGGCTGAAAATGAACATATACAGTACTTTGAAGCAGAAAGCACTCCTTTACTATTCTAGTTGCATGCAATTAATGGTGTTTATTTATTGACAGGAGCACAAGCACAAAACATTGATTTCAAGGCAATAATCGTGTTAATTGTGTGTCTATCGTAAACACAGTTTGCACTCGGAGATTGTCTTTACATAGGATAAATGAAGCAAATACTATAGCGCCACATCTTGCCTTAAACCATAATTAAGAAACAAACAGTGTCATTTACTGTTTTAGATGTGGTCTCCTGTTAAAAATACCCCAAAAGAAATAGAGATGATGGAAGAAAAAACAAAGATTTTACTGTAGTGCAAACCCCAGTATTTACACAGGTACATGACACTTTACTTGAGCCTCAACCCCTCCCATATAAACATGCAAGCGTTTATGCACTCTTTCTTTTACTGTACAAATAAAGGGAGGACCCGTCACACCCAAATGCACAGACTTGAAATACAGTTCACGTGTTAAAATAAACCAGTTGTAACCTAACAGACATTAGCATGCAGCTGCTGCTTAATGATACAACAATATGTTATTGTGGACAATCCGCTAATTTACACTGAATCTGAGCTTGAATTATTGCTTTTTCTCCAAAGTTAAGCAAAAGATGCTGAAGAGGAACAATTTCTCATCTCTAGTTTATTGCCTGTAGACTTGATGAAGCTAAAACAGGCTACAGTACTCTTCAAATGTGGGTAGTCCTTAGTTCTGCTAAGTGTGGAGACATATTATTGTCCGCAAAGCCCTTTGAGAGCCTCCAGCCCGACACTTACAGAAATGTCACACAAATTTACATTTTTACATGTTGTGTTTCACACATTTTTCACATGTAGTGCATGTGTTTTTATATTTTCACACATTTTTATTTTTCCCAATTTAAATTTTTCTCACATCTAATTAATTTTCACGTGTGTGTTTTATTTATTTATTTTTACATGATTTTCACACATTATTACTTCATTTTCATATACTGATTTCTCATGTTAACTCTTCACATGTGCATTTACTTTTCACATTCTCACATTTTCTCATATTATTGATTTATTTCTGCATTATTTGACATTGTTTGACATTGTTTGATTGTTTGATATTATTTCACATGCATGACGTGGTTTTATATTGTACATGTGATTATCTCACATCATTAATTTTTTTTCATATATAAATTTATTTTTCGCATATAGGGAATGCAGTTTTAGGTGATATTTTTAACATGAGATCACATTTATTCACATGATGTCACACGTGTTTACACAAATGTGCAGTTTCAGTGAATAATATGGTAAAATGCACCTTCACATGATTTTCATCTGATTACAGATTATATCATCTCTTGTGAACAACATGTCATCAGATGTGAGATGAGTGTGTTTTTTTTTTCTATAAGAGGAACTCAGTCATGTCACTGCTGATGTCAGAGAGCTAATATGTTTAAAATTCTAATGTGAAATTTGTGTCTAAAATAACAAGATATGACTTTTTGACTCTTTGCAGTTGCTGTTTCCTTTTATTGTTATGATTAGTCTCTGTTGCACACTTTTTGTGACGTAATCTCTTAGTTTCCTCCATCCCCCTGCTGGAAAATTTTAGCTGTTTATGTCTCATGCTAGTAATGGGAATTCCGTCTCTTTTCAGTGAGTCAGATAAGAACAGATTCCTAAAAGACTCCTTAGCATATTTTTTTAATAACCGGCCAAAATTATTGTTCTTTTGCCAGATATTGGTTACATTTTTCATTAAAATCCTTCTCCACTGTTTGAGTTTGAACTAAATTATTATACTTTACATTTATTATACATTATTATACTTTACATATAATTGCATTATAGTAATAAAATCTGTTGCTGTTAATACAGAATTTCTGCATTAATATCACAGTGTCTTTGTTTATTGTTCATAAAAGTATACATTCAGATGATTATACTGTATCTATATGATATCATTACATAAAAGATTAGGCTGTAACAAGCAATAATGCAGCCAGACCGTTATGCTGTTTCGCTCACACACAGATAAGAGTCTAATACATACTTACTAGAACTATTATTTTGTGCCAAACAACTATATTATTCACTGAATGCTTTTCAAACCACTGGATGCTTTGTACTGTATGTATGTATGTACTGTACTGTATGTACTCTAAAATAATAGTGGGGATGAGGAAGTGATGGGCAGGTTTGGTCTTCAGGTAAGGAACCCAGAAGGACAGAGGTTGGTAGACTTTGCTAAAAGTATGGAGATGGCTGTGGTGAACACGTACTTTCAGAAGAGGCAGGAACACAGGGTGACATATAAGAGTGGTGGCAGGAGCACACAGGTGGACTATATCTTATGTAGACACTGTAATCTGGTGGAGATTAACGATTGCAAAGTAGTGGTAGGAGAGAGTGTAGCTAGACAGCATAGGTGGTGTGTAAGATGACTCTGGTGGTGAGGAAGATGAAGAGAGCAAAGGCAGAGCAGAAGACAAAGTGGTGGAAGTTGGAAAAGGAAGAGTGCTGTGTGGTTTTCAGGGAGGAGTTGAAACAGGCTTTAGGTGGTCAGGAGGTGCTTCCAGATGACTGGACTACTACAGCCAAAGTGATCAGGGAGACAAGTAGGAAGGTGCTAGGTGTGTCATCTGGAAGGAGGAAAGAAGACGAGGAGACTTGGTGGTGGAATGAGGAAGTTCAGGAGAGTATCCAGAGGAAGAGGTTAGCTAGGAAGAAGTGGGAAAGTGAGAGGATGGAGGAAATTAGACAGGAATATAGGGAGATGCAGCGTGAGGTTAAGATAGAGGTGGCAAAGGCCAAACAGAAAGCTTATGAGGACATGTATGCAAGGTTAGATAGTAAGGAAGGTGAGAGGAATTTGTATCGGTTGGCGAGGCAGAGGGATAGAGATGGAAAGGATGTGCAGCAGGTTAGAATGATTAAAGATAGAGATGGAAATGTGTTGACAGGTGACAGGAGGGTGAGGGAAAGATGGAAGGAGTACTTTGAGGAACTGATGAATGAGGAAAATGACAGGGAGAGAAGAGTAGTAGAGGCAAATATTGTTGAGCAGGAAGTAGAAAGGATTAGCAAGGGTGAAGTTAGGAGAGCTTTGAAGAGGATGAAGAGAGGAAAGGCGGTTGGTCCTGATGACATACCAGTGGAGGTATGGAAGTGTCTAGGAGAGATGGCAGTAGAGTTTTTAACTAGGTTGTTCAACGAGGTCTTAGAGAGTGAGAGGATGCCTGAGGAATGGAGGAGAAGTGTTTTGGTGCCGATTTTTAAGAACAAGGGAGATGTGCAGAGTTGTGGAAACTACAGAGGTATTAAGCTGATGAGCCATACAATGAAGTTGTGGGAAAGAGTAGTGGAAGCAAGGCTAAGGGGAGAAGTGAGCATTTGTGAGCAGCAGTATGGTTTCATGCCAAGAAAGAGCACTATAGATGCAATATTTGCTTTGAGAATGTTGATGGAGAAGTACAGAGAGGGTCAGAAAGAGCTGCATTGTGTCTTTGTAGATTTAGAGAAAGAGTATGACAGGGTGCCAAGAGCTGTGGTATTGTATGAAGAGGTCTGGAGTGGCAGAGAAGTATGTTAGAGTGGTGCAGGATATGTATGAGAGCAGTAGGACAGTGGTAAGGTGTGCGGTAGGTGTGACAGAGGAGTTCACGGTGAAGGTGGGACTGCATCAAGGATCGGCTCTGAGCCCCTTCTTGTTTGCGGTGGTGATGGTCAGGCTGACAGATGAGGTCAGACAGGAATCTCCATAGACTATGATGTTTGCAGATGACATTGTGATCTGTAGTGAGAGCAGGGAGCAGGTGGAGGAAAGTCTAGAGAGGTGGAGGTTTGCTCTGGAGAGAAGAGGAATGAAAGTTAGTCGCAGCAAGACAGAATACATGTGTGTGAATGAGAGGGATCCAAGTGGAACGGTGAGGTTACAGGGAGAAGAGGTAAAGAAGGTGCAGGATTTTAAGTACTTAGGGTCAACAGTCCAGAGCAATGGGGAGTGTGGAAAATAGGTGAAGAAGCGTGTGCAGGCAGGTTGGAATGGGTGGAGAAAAGTGTCAGGTCTGTTGTGTGATAAAAGAGTACCAGCAAGAATGAAAGGAAAGGTGTACAGGACAGTAGTGAGACCAGCGATGTTGTATGGTTTGGAGACAGTTGCACTGAGGAAAAGACAGGAGGAAGAGTTAGAGGTAGCAGAGCTGAAGATGTTGAGGTTCTCTTTGGGAATGACGAGGATGGATAGGATCAGGAATGAGTACATCAGAGGGACAGCACATGCAAGATGTTTTGGAGACAAAGTTAGAGAGGCCAGGTTGAGATGGTTTGGACATGTTTAGAGGAAGGAGAGTGAATATATCGGTAAAAGGATGCTGAGGTTAGAGCTGCCAGGCAGGAGGCCGAGAGGAAGACCAAAGAGGAGGTTTATGGATGTAGTGAAGGAGGACATGAAGGTAGTCGGTCTGAGAGAAGAGGATGCAGGGGATAGGGCTAGATGGAGGCAGATGATTCGCTGTGGCGACCCCTGAAGGGAACAGCCGAAAGGAAAAGAGGATGCTTTGTACTGTATGCCATTAAAAGTGTTGCAGAATCATTAACACAGAATAAGAACACTTCTTAGCAAAAGCATCACATATACAGGTGCATCTCAATAAATTAGAATGTCATGGAAAAGTTCATTTATTTCAGTAATTCAACTCAAATTGTGAAACTCGTGTATTAAATAAATTCAATGCACACAGACTGAAGTAGTTTAAGTCTTTGGTTCTTTTAATTGTGATGATTTTGGTTTACATTTAACAAAAACCCACCAATTCACTATCTCAACAAATTAGAATATGGTGACATGCCAATCAGCTAATCATCTCAAAACACCTGCAAAGGTTTCCTGAGCCTTCAAAATGGTCTCTCAGTTTGGTTCACTAGGTAAGCCACAAAAATTCATTGCCAAAGAAGCTGGCTGTTCACAGAGTGCTGTATCCAAGCATGTTAACAGAAAGTTGAGTGGAAGGAAAAAGTGTGGAAGAAAAAGATGCACAACTAACAGAGAGAACCGCAGCCTTATGAGGATTGTCAAGCAAAATCGATTCAAGAATTTGAGTGAACTTCACAAGGAATGGACTGAGGCTGGGGTCAAGGCATCAAGAGCCACCACACACAGACGTGTCAAGGAATTTGGCTACAGTTGTCGTATTCCTCTTGTTAAGCCACTCCTGAACCACAGACAATGTCAGAGGCATCTTACCTGGGCTAAGGAGAAGAAGAACTGGACTGTTGCCCAGTGGTCCAAAGTCCTCTTTTCAGATGAGAGCAAGTTTTGTATTTCATTTGGAAACCAAGGTCCTAGAGTCTGGAGGAAGGGTGGAGAAGCTCATAGCCCAAGTTGCTTGAAGTCCAGTGTTAAGTTTCCACAGTCTGTGATGATTTGGGGTGCAATGTCATCTGCTGGTGTTGGTCCATTGTGTTTTTTGAAAACCAAAGTCACTGCATCCATTTACCAAGAAATTTTGGAGCACTTCATGCTTCCTTCTGCTGACCAGCTTTTTGAAGATGCTGATTTCATTTTCCAGCAGGATTTGGCACCTGTCCACACTGCCAAAAGCACCAAAAGTTGGTTAAATGACCATGGTGTTGGTGTGCTTGACTGGCCAGCAAACTCACCAGACCTGAACCCCATAGAGAATCTATGGGGTATTGTCAAGAGGAAAATGAGAAACAGGAGACCAAAAAATGCAGATGAGCTGAAGGCCACTGTCAAAGAAACCTGGGCTTCCATACCACCGTGCCACAAACTGATCACCTCCATGCCGTGCCGAATTGAGGCAGTAATTAAAGCAAAAGGAGCCCCTACCAAGTATTGAGTACATGTACAGTAAATGAACATACTTTCCAGAAGGCCAACAATTCACTAAAAATGTTTTTTTATTGGTCTTATGAAGTATTCTAATTTGTTGAGATAGTGAATTGGTGGGTTTTTGTTAAATGTAAGCTAAAATCATCACAATTAAAAGAACCAAAGACTTAAACTACTTCAGTCTGTGTGCACTGAATTTATTTAATACACGAGTTTCCCAATTTGAGTTGAATTACTGAAATAAATGAACTTTTCCACGACATTCTAATTTATTGAGATGCACCTGTATTACAGCTCTTCAGAGATTCAGCTCCCAGCAATCACCTAAAAGAGCTGACTCAAAGAGTTGATTGAAACAACACATCACTGCCTCATTCATGGCATTTTTTTTTAAATGTACGCATAAAAATGCTAGTAAGTAACAGCCAACTGCAAAATAAAAAACCTAAAACGTTAGAAAACATGATTGTTCCTACCTAAGTCAGCAATGTGAAAGAGAGACTTGATTTTTTTAGTGTGTTCTACATTTTAATGGGCCAAAATAGCAAAAGCTCATCCCATTTTTTACCCAAATAATGATCTTCTACCCCAGCCACTGCTTTGCAGTTTACTGCTTTACAATGTTTTCTGGAAAATGTGAACAAGGTACTTCTTTTATCTCTGTTCTTGATGCCTCGTGTATACAAATGTCATCATCTACCACCAATAGAAGATAGTTCTTACTTTGCCTTGTAACTCTTCCTCTTTCTTTCCAACATTGTGTCTTTCTTCTTTATGACAGAAGTATATCATTCTTCACATCTTTTTTTGTATAATGAGGGTGAAGATTGAGTGGCTATATTTGAGCTTGATGCTGATGTGTTGAACTGTACTGTACAATGGAAGTGTTCATTCTCACACAAAGACACTCTGTGATAAAGCGCAAAGCTTTCTGGGAATTTTCATATGCTGTGGGGTTAAACCTTTAATAAATCCTGCAGTAGTTTTTTGCAAATGTGCATAGAAAAATTGTGTGCGCAGGCCAAAAAATATCTATAGACCCTTACAGTATTGTGATAATTAAGCTATATGCACACTACATTTAAAAGAATCAAACAGCTGCATAATCTTATTCTAATCATTATTCTTGATCAAAGAATTCAAGAATTTTATTCTAGCCTTTGATCTATGAACTATTATGTTTTGTCACGTACCAATAATATTTATTCCACAGTGCTGTTGAGCTCTCGAATCTGATTGGTCAAACAGCAGCTCTGACGGCACATACACTAAGGCTGACCATAAATGGATTAAAAACATGTTATATAACAAAAGAATACCTATAACTGTTGATATAGTGTAGCTATCTGTAAGAAGACGTTTATTTAACATTTATGGAAGGAGTCTCCAGTGTCAGCACTTTTTTTCAGGACAGAGAGTCTTCAAGACAGAGAAAAACTTTTTTTCAAGAGAGAAAAAAGGTGAGTTTTTAGCTGCTATAACATGAGTAACCTAATAACAAGAACTAACCTATTTTGTGGATGGTCCACAGCAACTGTACCTATAAAAAGATATTTTTTAAAAACCCCACAAGATTTCATTTGTATATATAATGCATAAAAATTGGTATAAGAACAGTAAAACACCTTGGGATGTGCTATTACAGGAAAATAATCAACTTCGGGGTATTATCACATGATCCCTTTGTTGATTATTTTGCTATACCAGCACCAGCACATTAGTACAAACAAAACCAATCACTTGTTTATATATATATATATATATATATATATATATATATATATAGAGAGAGAGAGAGAGAGAGAGATTTGCCTAATAACTAGTTTGTAGTTTTTTTTAGTTGTAGTTTTAATATTTATTTGTGCTATGTTTTTAGGCAGACAAAAATGAATTCAGAAATAAATAGCTGTGTATGTACATTAATACACTTATTAAATGGTTATTTAAAAATTTATTGATACTTCTGTTGTTGTTGTTATCATCATTATTATTATTATTATTATTATTATTATTATTATTATTATTATTATTATTATACACTGTTGTGTATCTGCACTTTATGTAGTCTTGCGTACTGTGTTGCACCATGGTCCTGAAAAACGTCATTTCGTTCCAATGTATACAAGCTATATAGAGGAATGACAAAAAAACCCTACTTGACTTGATTATAATTATTATTATTATTCATGTCTACTTCTATTGTTATTGATATTGTTGTTATGTTTCCCTTGTTTTTGTTGTTACACTTATTTTCCTGCTTTTTTGGCAACATTGTACACCATACAGTCATGCCATTCAAACAAAATTCAATTGAACTGAAACTGTAATTTGTTTTTATTTGCATGGCAATTAACAATCAGCCAAAATTTCATAACCATGGCATTACATAACTGTAGAAATGTACTCCACAGGAGAAGTAAGGTCATGGGAACATGAGGTGGCTGAGATGCGGTGTGAAACAAATTACCATCTTTAACCCAGACCTCTTAAGTGGCATTTACTTCATGAGACCTGTAATCAAGGCAACCGCTGGACATCCACACGTCCCACAGAACGACTAACTGTATGCTAAATGGCCGGCACCACAGCTTAATGGGGGAAGGGGAGAGTATTAAGTTTCTTGAGATAGTTGATAGATTGAGATTACATTTTGTAAAGCTATGTCACTGTCTTCTATGGGCTACATGCTGCCAGTTCCATTGTAATACACCCCTTGTCTTGAGAGCTGTCTGCTAAAGAATGTCATAGATTTTTGGATTTGCATTCAAAGTAAAGTATGCTCACTGCTTATTTTTTCTCCTCCTTTTTGACCAAACCCTCCCCCTCTCATCTGGATCTGCTCTGGATCTGTTGGCTCGGACATGGCTTATGTCATATCTCTGCTGTTGGGTGAAAGGGGAGGGAAGGGAGGAGAAGGGAAGGAGCTGACTGATTTTAACTTATATACAGTAAAAAAAGAAAAAAAAAGCTTTCAGTTCAGCTTTCTGCTTACTTGGACTTCTTTTTAGTGGAGCTTGCTGACTACATATTGAGAGGAAATTTGTGTGTTTGCGGAACACAACTGCCTCTCGCACCCCCCCCCCCCCATTTTTCCACAGGCACAACTTTTCATTTGCATTTCCAGCTTTCTCTCTTTTGTAAATAGATAGTGAAAATATACATAGATTTTCAGAAACTCATTGTAATGTCTTGTCAGTTAGCCAGTATCTGATTTCTTTGTAATTTTCCCCTATTGTCTTTCTTAGCCTTTGTCTCTCTCACTCAGATACACACCCACTGCAGAAGCAGCTAGAAGCCACTAAAATGTGTAGTGTAGTCCTGCAGATGGGCTTGTGTTCTTCTTATCTAATTGCATCTGTTGCATTAGAGAGCCCCCTGGTGAAATCTGTATATATTACAATGTGCTGAATGGAACAAAATACATTTTAGTAAAATGTACTGTATAGTATACTATATAACTATATAGTATTAAGTACTGGAAATGAAATTAGAGACCCCTACAGGTTCCAGTGTGTAGAAATAAGTTGGGAAATTCAGCTTTGATATTTTTGCCCCTTGTCAATGGGATAAAATTCAGAAATCAATTAGACTTTCTAATATTTCATTGTCTTTTTTTTTTCTTTTTTTTTTAAGTTGCTCTTAACCAATGTTTTTTGCCATTCATTCATTCATTCATAAGATTAGATGTAAGTTGAATTTCCCTTAACTCTTTAATTTTCTGTAATTATCTGAGATGTAATTAATATGCAGGATCATATTATATACTTTTAATTTTTTCATTTTTTGATAGGCTGTAGACTTTTAGACTATATAGGAAGACTGATTTCCTATATATTCTAGATCATTTATTTTAATTTTATTTGCGGGGGGGGGGGGGGGGGGGGTTTTGCTATTTTGGCCCATTAAAATGTAGAACACACTAAAAAAAATCAAGTCTCTCTTTCACATTGCTGACTTAGGTAGGAACAATCATGTTTTCTAACGTTTTAGGTTTTTTATTTTGCAGTTGGCTGTTACTTACTAGTATTTTTATGCATACATTTAAAAAAAGAAAAAAAAAACATTTAAAAAAAGGGCACCTCTGTAAAGGGCTGCAGAAAACTTAAAGCACACTGTCAACATGCCAGGATTTTATTATTGCAATGAATGTATTCATGTTTTGTTTGTTTTTTCTTAAAAAAGAGAAAAAACTTAAAAAAGATCCTAGAAAAATTTAATTATGTCAACAGATACTTTTTTTTTTCCAGTCAGCCCTTACACTTTTATCTAGAAATCACAATATAGTGAAAGTCATTCATTTATAGTTTATAATGCCAGTGCCTAAAATTTAAACATTGATATCTAATTAACTACTATAACAGTATCAGTGCTGTGTAGTAATATCGAATTAACTACTGTATAACAGTATCAGTGTTGTGGCTCTTCAGTATCACTAGCACCACCTTTTTAAAGCTTGAATTGTTTAATGCATTGCTTAAATAATGATTTATATTTAAAAAAACAAAGCAAAACTGAATTTATGTGTGTTAACAGCACAACACAGATGCAAGCAATTATCCAGAAATCATCTTTATTAGAAGTTTGCATAGTCCCAGTGGTATTTTATTACACTCCTTCTCAAAAACATTCCGCATCCCACCTGCATAAAAATGTCTATGAGGAAGTGCAGTGTCTACTGGCTAAAGCTCATCATGCTCGTAGACATTGTACTCTTTTACGGACAAAGTTCCATCAGCATCCTGGTCATTCCTACGGAAGACATCAGTCACAACATCATCGAAATAGGATTCTTCTTTCTGCACGTTTAACTTCTTTGCTTCCATTTTCAAGTGTTCTTTCACCTAATAATAAAAAGAAAGGGGGTTATGCAGGATTTATGTAAAATGAGGATATAAAACAGTGCAGGGTGATCCAAATCACCCACCTCTTCTTTTGTAAGAGTCTGGTCATTGTTGATATCCATTTCCTTAAAGGCTTCCATGCTGCGTGGTCCTCGTCGCACATGCAAAAGCTCCACCTCGAAGATCACGGTTGCATTGGGTGGCACAGGATCTATGGCATAAAACAGTAAAGTGTGCAAGTTAATTAGGAAAAAGTAGAACCACTAAAAGGGGAACTACATTTAGTTGAATGTATCTTAAAAAATATATATAGTTTTGTTGTAAAATTCTATCCCTTGTCTGCAAGTAGTGGAGTTCTCTGCTGGGTTCGCTGGCTTTCTCCCACCTTCTAAAAACATGCAGGTAAGTGGATTGGTGACTCTAAATTGCCCTAGGTGTGAATGAGTGTGTGAATGTGTATGTGCATGGTGCCTGTGATGGATCATTCACAGTGTATTCCCACCTCATGCCCACCCACACCAATGCTCCATGATGTCTCTTCAAGGCCTCTACTATTTACATCCCACCTACATCATTTAAGTGTGTGTTTTGTGCCATGCAGCTTTTACTTTAATATATGGTACCTTTATATTCAGAACCATGTCTGTAGTTAGAAGTTGGGAAGAAATGGGAGAATCTGAAGGAAATCCATGTGTGCACAAGGAGAACATGTGATACTCCACACAGACAGTTACCTAAGCTCAGGATCAGGCCTGGAGCCGTGATGCCTTTGGTAGAGTATGCTTTTGCAGTGGAGTGTCTTACCTTTCCCATTCTCACCAAATGCTAATGAAGGAGGTACTGTGATCTTTCGCTTCTCGCCAGGACACATGTCTTTCAGGCCCATGTCCAGGCCCTTGATGATCTCCCCAACACCATGAACAAACCAGTGAGGCTGTCCATCTTTAGCCGAGCGACTTGAGTAGGGAAAGGGAGTAAAACAGTGCACTTGAGGTGGGTCAAAAATGTCCCAAGTAATACAGTACATTCACATTTGCATGACTCTTAATTATAATGAAAGTAATGAAAGAATCTCTTAAATGCTGGTCTGTGAAATGTTCTTTAAATTCATGAAACAGCATTTTCAAAACCTTTTTTTTTTGACAATTTATGTATGTTTAATTTCATTTGAATGACTGTTTTTCTTTTCTTAATTTGATTTGTTAATATGCAGATCTGAATTTTTTTTTTATTCAGAAACAGACAAATAATAGATAAATAAATCAATATATTATATAGATAAAGATTAAATACACATAGATCATAAAGATAGAGGTTCTTATCTGATGAAAGTTCAAATCTAGCCCATGAAGTTAATTTAGATTCTGTGGTATAAATTAAAATCATCTTCTGGACTGTCATTAAATTGAAAGATTAGGGAAAATCTGTTGTTCCACCAGGGGGCAAAATAGAGTAATATTATGTAAATATTCATTAGCAGAGCTAAAATAAAATAAAATTAAAATTAAACAAACAATAGAAAACATCACAGAAAATCTAATGGTTTCTTCTACAAATACCATTACATTACCATACAATTATTGGTCCTTAATGGTATCCACTAGACATAACATGCCACCAATAGAAGGCAACAAATTATCAGTAGAGACCCACAGGGACCATTACAGTTTCCATTAAAACCAATACATTTCCCATTATAACCATTAAAACCATTACAAATTCTATGAGGGTTTCTATTGTTTATGTTGTTGTTTTCAGCGGGGAGACTGAAGACTTAATTACTCAGATAGCAGTTGTATGACTATTGATAAGAAAGAGCACATGGAACTGTAGGTAACTGACTTATTTAATGTGTTTATCTTCATTGAAGATGATTGACTCAGTGTGATGACTGTGTACTTTTCGGTACTTTTACCTGCAGTAGAACTGAGCTCCGTCCTTGGCCAGATATCCATCATAATGTGCGTGCAACAAATCTCCCTTCTTCGCTTTCTGGGTGCAGTTTTCCGGCAAGAACAAAACCTCTATTTTAATCTCATCAGTTGATTCGCTTGCACAAATCAAATCGAGAAAGGCAATGAGAACCTGAAGACAGAGAATAAAGTAAATAAAAGAGCGCTCAGACATCTTGCACATCTGTATGCGTGGCAAAAACGCCGGAAACTTTATTGGGTTACCAGATTGACAGAAAAACAGCAGTCTCTAGCAAACTGAGGCTACTGCATTATAATAAAATATAGAAAGACGTGTGAGTAAACCATCTTCAAACTTTACAGTTAACTAAACAAGGATATAGATTTGATCAGGTGGGAAGTAACTAATAAAATATTTAACTGTAAGTATGCAAAATAATAATCCATCCATTTTCCGCATCACTTGGTTCACGGGGAGCCTGGAGCCTATCCCAGGGAACTCAGGGAGCAAGGCAGGGGACACCCTGGACGGGGAAAAAAATCTTTGGGGCTACAGCCCCAAATGACCAGACCAGGTTATGCCCCTGGGAGAAACTAACGTATTAACTAATGTAAAGTATTGATTCATGGGAGCAAGAGACACAGCACTGATACTTGCCAAGTGGTGACACCAGTGTTGTGCGCATCATTCCCTGTATCTATTGCATTTCAGCCCATATTAAGAACTGCTAAGACTACTCATAACATGCTAACTCTAGCTAACTATTACCAGTAATTCATCTTATAAAAAGGTGAAATAAAACTGGAATTGTTTGTCTTTAATTCATTCGTCATTATCTCCATCACTTACAACTGTCCTGTTTCTTTTCCTCCTCCTCTTGTGTTCCCTTGAGCTTCTGGCTGCCAGATAGGTTCATTTTTCAGATTAAATTTATGGAAACAAGTCCTCAAACAAGGTAGCGCCCGGGAAATGGGCCCCATTTAAGGGAGCTGCTGAGATGTTGCTGCTCATTATTTTGAGATTAAAATTTCTGATTATTTAAATGATCAGCCCTCATCTTTCTCCCTCTCTCTCCCTCTTTCTCTCTGTCGAGAAACACGTTACTCCTGAGATACCAGTGATCCCGACCCCTTCTGCTCTTCGGACCTGCTCGATCCATCCTGATGCCCTACTTCTGGTTGGAGTTCTCATCAACTGGAAGTCACATGCTGCTGCTGAGGATGGCCCCACATGGTGCAGCCTAAAGATAATTGAGATTACTGAGGATAGTACAACTTAAAAACCATAAAGATGGCTTTGGACCTCAATTCATATGAACAGTTATGCTATGATGGCTTAGGACCATATTTGCTATGATAGCTTTAGGATTACAATTGCCACAAACAGTTTTGCACTCAAGTCTCCATCAGTGAACAGTCGATAAGTTCAACAAAATAGACTTCATGTAAAAACTGTAATGAATTTCCTGGTTACACAATTGCACTATTTGACCATGTAGTATTAGCACATTGATAGAAGGGATTTATTTATAATTGCACTATCTGTTGTTACCCAGATGAGGATGGGTTCCCTTTTGAGTCTGGTTCCTCTCAAGGTTTCTTTCTCATATTGTCTTAGGGAGTTTTTCCTTGCCACCGTCGCCTCTGTCTTGCTCATTAGGGATAAATTCATACATGTAAAATCTATATCCTGAATTTATATATTTCTGTAAAGCTGCTTTGGGAAAATGTCCATTGTTAAATGCTTAAATGAGCTATACAAATAAAACTTAATTTTATTATTATTATTATTATTATTATTATTATTATTATTATTAGTAGTAGTAGTAGTAGTAGTAGTAATATTAGTATTAATATAAATTATTTTATTTTTTTTAAAATTGTGAATTAGTTTACAACACAACTTATATTGTTACCTCGCTCAATGTACGACGGAAAACACCCAATCTGGCAACTTAAGTCTTAGCCGGATGACGAACTCAGCAGCGAGTTGCCGCCCTCCGAAAGCTTCTTCTCTGATCCTTTAACCCCAGCTGGACCTCTTTCTTTCTCAAACGCTAAATATTAGTTTCGTTACTAGGACTAGACACATTGTAAGAAATCTTCCAAACACCTGAAAGCGTAGAATCCGTTTTAGCAAGCCGCATAGCGAAGTAAAGTCGAAACAACGCTGAATATCCGTTATGTGAATCATTTCAAATTTCGTTGTTGTTGCCTCATTGAAAGTTGAATCAGCGCTGAAGACAGTTAATACACGTCGATTCAACCATAATTTATATAATATAGAGGCAAAATACGGCCAGAGCCTCCTCTTCATTAGTCAAATGCTAATTAAGAAGGTACTGTGAACTTCCTGTTTGTTCTCTGACAAGCATCTAATGTTTAATAATTTTCTTGTCTTGTAGTGTCTTACCTTCAGCATCTCACTGAATCATACCTGAATCACTGAATCATGTGCCATATTGATATTAACTGTGGTGAAACTCAGGTAGTTTGCTGTGGAAATGCCCAAATAAGGGGTAACAGCGCTCTGTCTATGTCCCATATATTGGTTACTTGTTCCAGGGAAACTAGATGAGTAAATTATGTGTTGCTAATGCTATGAGAGAAGTGTCATATAAGGGTAATTATTATTTGACATTTTTAAGGACTTTGACTGGTCTCATTTGTTACATTACACAGTACTTACTGTCAAACACTGTTGATTGGTGAAATAGACCATATGATAGGTATAAATAGAATAAAGAGACCAGGTGTAAATGATAGACTTGGTCTGTTTATTCTATGAGTACAACGTCTCAATCTTTTAAGGCTAACCAACTATCACAGGAAATGGGTACATCCGGCAGGCTTAGTAGTTTCTTAGTTGCGGTATTTGGAGAAATAATGTTTCAAGTGATTGAAGATTGAGTAAATATCATTATTAAATTGGTCTCAGGATGTTTCAATAAAATAATATTAAAAGAATTGTCATGACTATACGTTGCAACTACCACAATCTGTATGATTTCTGAAACACATACCAATACAATAATGATTATATAAAGTATTCACAGGCCAAATATTATTTCTGATGCTACATGCTATGATTTGTCAACAGACACAATTAATAATAAATAATTTTTTTTTTAAATGGGATAAAAGTAATGCATTTCCAATCTTCAAGTGTCCTGTTTCTGTGATCCTGAGCCCACTGTAGCTTCAGATTCCTGTTCTTGGCTGACCGGAGTGGACCCCCGATATGTTCTTCTGATGTTGTAGTCGATCTGTCTCGAGGTTTGGCTTGTTGTGCGTTCTGAGATTCTTTTAAATGATCATTAAAAAAAATTAAAAACAGTCAATTTCGTGACCAAATGTTCCGTAAAATAATCAAACAGGCTTAATAATGTTCTCAAAAAAGTCTGAGTGTTCATGTATCCAAACAATTTAATAATCTTCGGATCAGTGGTACATTTCAGACGACAGTTTATAATAATGATGGTCGTATGACATTTGTCAACTTTTACTTCATAATTAACTATTAATGAACAGTGTTATCTTTATAAGCAACTAATCATGAAAAAATGCTGTATTAAAAGGGTTGATTTGAGTACCTTCCTCTTTAACTTGAAGTCTCAGGGTCTCTTTATCAACTGGGTGAATGTGTGGCCATAGGCCCTAAATTATCATCCAGCATACCATAATCTCATAATGTTTATATAGTGTTAACAATGTGGGTGTGGTTGGAATGCGAGTTGGCAAGCAGCTCTGATCCCAAGAAGGACAAGTTTGCACTGTAAACAGATTTTCCACCAGTCTGGATTCAGTCCAGATTTGCAGTGAGACACGTCAACTAAATATGAAGTGTACACATTCAAGTGTGGAGGCACTGTGTCTCAATTAGATAGTGAAACAATCAACATTATTGGATTATGAGTTGCTGAATTCAAATTTAGGGCATATTCACTGCCTCACACTTGATATTTGACTTGATCAGATTGATGGGAATCAAGCTGATACTTGATTTGTCCATGAATAGTTCATTATGAAGTAAACACATTTAAGTGAAAGTTTATATGTTTTATAAATTATTTTAATGCTTCACCATTTTGAGTATGATCTCAGTGTAATATACTATATTTCATGAGAACTGACCTGCATCCGATAACCTTTAACCTACTCTATCTTCTTGTCTGAACTTTAGTATGACAGTATTCTTGCCAATTGCAGATGGTTGGAGGTGAGACACATCACTTTGAGCAGTATAAGGGAGTACAGCTCTTATTGACATTATATGATTATGATAATTCAGATTATAAGACAGCACTGTTGAATTCTCAATTCTGATTAATCAGAACGTGTTGATTAATTTTCTATAACTAGGCAAATCACAACTTTATATTAATGCACTCATTCATTAATGCCCTCTTACACAGGGACATTTATGGTGGGACATGTACAGTATCCAGTGTCAATGCTTTGTAACAGTCAGCAGTAAGGCTGGTCCTAAGTTTTCAGAAACTGGAAAGTCTTCAGAAGGGAGGAAATTGCACTTTCTTGGTAACATGACAGGCTGTGTTTTTTTCTGTCTTATTAAATTGAAGAGAGAGAAAAAAGAGAGGCTGGTGAGGGAATGACTGTTTATAGCTGTTGTAACATGAGTAATAACAGGAACTAACTGGTTTTGAGGACGTTCCATGACTTTAAACATAACTATAGAGATAAAATGTAAAACATGTCATTGTTTAATAAATAAAACATTGTTAGCATTGACAAACTGATGTGGTATAAGAGGAGTGAAACACTTCAGGATATGCTGTTATAGGAAAATAATCCAATTTGGGGTGCTAACAGTAACTCAGGGTTACATCGGGCCACATCACACCATCCTGTTGGTGATTATTTTCATATAACAGTACCTGTTGTGTTTTATTTGTTACTCTGATTGAGTTAGTGATACTAATGTCTGCTTTTACAACCTTGTGTTAGTGTAATGCACTTTGTAGTAACTACTACTCTGGGGTAACCATAAGACAACATATTGCAGTGTCAGAATTATTTTAAAAGTGATAATTATTTGGGTTTAGATATCATGGCTGTAAAGGCAATTTTTCAGTAAATAAACAATTAACACAATAACGAAATATAACACAATATTTATGGTGCTGAAATCATGCTTTATTAAATCAAAAATTCATAAAACTCAAGGAGGCAGAATATATAGGTAATTCTACATATATTAATTGCTATTGAATCAAAGTGCAGGGTATTGCATTCATGTGTTTTATGTTCTCGTTGCACAGCAGATGTAGTTACTGTGGTACACTGCTTGATTACCCTGACAAAGTGAGATCCTAACACTAACACACACACTAACACAAAAACACACAATATAACCTAGCATTCCTCCAAGAGGTGGCACATATTCTGCAAAGGAGTATCTGAATTGATAAAGAAATTAATGGCCAGGTGATGTTGCTTTCATAAGATCAAATTCAAACAGTCCTTTGGCAGAACATGAGCGCATATCATCATCAGCTCAACGTGCAGGCCGCTCGCACTTTGAGCATGTCATTAAAATGGTGATATGATATTGTCAGTCTGAACACAAGACCTAGTCATGCTGCTTATGTGAGGGTGAGACACAAACAGCATTCAAGGTCTTATGGTCAAGTTATAAATTCAATTTGAGTAGTGAATTACTATATGCACAGATGTACAGTGCATAGCTTTGTCCCTTTGATTTAGTAAAACTTCAACAGGGAGCCTCTCTACCTGTTGAGGCAATCTTAAGTCTTCAACATATTGTTGAGGCACATAATTTTGTTTCAGGTTTCACAGGGTATTCGTTCCATTAGAAACTTTCTCCTGTTAAACATTTCGTTCCATTTGTTTAAGTTATTATTGTCATAAATAACAATTCATACATTTTCCATAACCGTTAAATTCGGCTATATACATTATGTACATGTCACAGAAAAATGGTTCAAAAAGTCATAATTACCCAATATGGCACATCTTTAACAACTTTAGACTTTAGTCTAGTTTGGCATAAATTAATGTCAAATTTGGTATAAAAATAGTTCATATTTACAGAACAGAGATCCAGGTCTTTATCTAGAACAGTATTTTTCTTACTCATTCAATAAATAAAATATATTGAAGAAAGGAAAAGGGGTATGGACTGGATTCATATATATTTTTCACATAGATCGAATGTTGACATTGACGGTAGCAGTATCAGAGCCAAGCTCATTTGAAAGTTTGAGGGTGTACGCTCCAGCATCATTTTCTTTTATGCCACTAATGGTGAGTGTGGTTGTGTCCTCAGTGGTCTCAATCTGGAACCTTTCACTCTCTTCACTGGACAGTATCCTCCCTGAATGGGACCACTCAACATTTGGAACTGGGTCTCCAGTGAAAGCACAGGCCACAGTCAGAACCTTTCCTGACTCTATGCTAATATCCTCAGGGGCAGCTTCAATTTTAGGTGGTACACCTGTTTAATAAAAATGAGCAACAAATTACATGAACACTGTATGTGGTGTCAACAATCTAAATCACCACTTGTTTCCTCACCTTTGCACTTGTAAGAAATGGATCTGAGGGAGGACCCTGCAACATGTGCATGACTAGACATTTCCATCATGCTGCTTGAACCCATGGCTACCATTGTTTCAGATGTCATTGAGGTCATGCTAGTTGCTGACATGCTTTGAAATTTAATCTGAGCCATGCTGGAGCTGCTGCTTCTTGTATCCTGTATTGTTGAAGCCATGTGCAAGGCAGAGCTGCTACTTTGTATGCTTGTAGCATCTGAGCTTTTCTTCAATACTATCATTTTCACAGGTTCCTCAACCAGAGCTGTGAGAGTATAGCAAATAACGACCAGGTCATTCACCCAGCATCACAGGCCAAAGGAGCGTTTCACCCAAAATGTACGCTTTGAACTGTGGATTTTGGGTAAAAACCTCCTTTGCAATTACTCAGTGTATATACAGTACTGTGCAAAAGTTTTAGGCACCCTATTTTTTTTAGTACAATCTTTGTTATAGATTTTTTATTTTATGACTTCTACACGATCAAGTCAGTACAAAAAACATCTTATATCCCCAAACAATAGTTTTCTAGCACAAAATTAAATTTTACAGAAAAATGTTTGTATGTCATTAAAGAAAGCAGCATATTACGTAAGAGACACTTTTAAGACAAAAAAACACAATGAAGGCTGCTGGGTTTTGCTGTAAAAATAAGAAGCAAGTGCGAATGTCAAAGTCTCCAGAAGAACTGTGGCTGGTTCTGCAAGATGCTCAATAAAACTTACCGGCTCATTTCCTTATAAAACTGCACAAAACTGTACCGGTGATTACTATTTTAATTTATATTTTTTTGTCACACCAAATATTGACTTTGTTTCATTTACTACTGTTTACTGCTCTTTACCGTATTTTTTTAAAATGTAGAAACATTTATTTATTTTGAAGGCATCTTTGCTCTACAGCATTTCTTTGCATGTGCCTAAAAATTTTGCACAGTACTGTATAGGCTTATGTATTAAAAAAAAAAAATATGTACAGTATTATGCATGCAAAAGTTAATACTGTACTATCCAGATATTTGGTTAATTTATGGTAACTGTATGACACAGTAGTACTTGAATAGATACAGTTCAGTATTACAGTTTTACAACAGTGTCATAACTGCATGAACAGAATTTGTTCTGACTTAACTGTATCATTTTCTTACACAAATTTCACAAGGAAGTGCAGTGCATGGTGCTGTGAGTAATAGTGTTACAAGAAGAAAAAAACTTACAAAGAACATTTAGGGATGCTGTTGCAGAAGACTGTCCAAATTGGTTCTTGGCCTTTACTGTATATTTGCCGCTGTCCTCAACAGTGGCATTCTGAATCTCCAGTTTGTACACATTTTTAGAGCGGCTCAGTTTCATATTTGATGAGAGGGATAACTATGAAATAGGAGGAATTCAAAAGAATTTTGATTTCAATTTAGTTTCATTAAACACATTAAATTCAAAATTTAATACATTAAATTTAAAATACGACCAGCTGAAATTTATTTAGTGTAATGATCATTCAGGCTACTCACCACTTCATTGTCCTTGAGCCATTCAATTTCAGGGGTAGGCTCACCCATTATTTCACAGGAGAATATGACATCCTGTCCTTCATTTATGTTGTGGGAGTGTGGTTGCACTAGGAAGCTTGGTGCATTGGAGAATTTTTCACTGACTGTTGTGCCAAACTGGCACTTGACTACTCCCTGTTCAGTTTGTGCCTCACATGTGACAATTCCTCTGTCATGGGAGCTTACACTCTTAATGGTCAAAGTGTGGTAATTTCCAGAAATACCATATCTGTATTTCTCTGAATTGATCAGTTCCACTCCATTCAGAATCCATTTTACACCAGAAGCCCCAGGGATATTTGCTTTCAGTGTTACAGACTGACCCTCAGTCATTGTTATTTGAGTTTGCGAAGCTTTAATTTCTGAAAAGGACTGGACCTCCTCATGAATGAGCTCCTTTCTGGCAAATTCTTCTGTTAGTTCTGCTTTTCTTTCTATAGCAAACGCTGTTGATTTTCTTGATTCTGAAAGAACAAAAAAATTTTATTATAATATTAAGTGGCACTAATGCAAAACTAATCATTTTTGGCCATCCCAATATTATATATGTTTAGAGGGATAATCGCACCTTTAACAGTTACAGTGCATCTTGTCGTAACTGATCCATCACTATTTTTTGCAGTGCATTCATAAACACCACTATCAGAAACATCAGCATCATAGATTTCAAGATGTGCAGAACCGTGATCCTCAAATATTTCATATTTTCCACCCTGTGACACACTCTGAAATGAGAATATGCACCATCATTATTTTCTTCTGTTTTGTTTGAAATGAATGATATTTGACATTTAATATTAAACAATTAATAATTCACTGTGAGCATACAATATATTTACCTTCCCATCTTTCATCCAGGAAATCACTGGTTTAGGCACACCCATGACTTTTACTGTCAGCTTGATAATTGTATCTGACAAAGCAGAAATATCATTCAGTCCTGCTGAAAAGGTAGGCTTGGTTGTTTTCTCTTTTGGAACTGGTGACTTTGCTGTGAATGGTGACTTGACTCTTTGTGGTGACCTAATTGGTTCAGGTGACTTGATTCTTGGTGGGGATTTGATTCCTGCAGGAGACTTCAGACGAGGAGACTCTGGAGACTTTACTCTTGGAGGAGAAGCAACAACTTTCTGCACAGGTGTTGGTTTGCGAACAGTCAGGGTAAATTCTGCTTCTTGCTTACCCTCAGAGTTCTCCACAACCAATGTATAGTTTCCTTCATCTGAAATTTCAACTTGTGAGATCTCAAATGTAGAGTTGTATTCTATCGTTGTTACATGATGACGGTGAGATGATACAATAGCTTGTCCCTTCCTTAACCAAGTTACACTGGGTGCTGGTTCACCATCCACAGCACATGTAAATTTTGCTGACTCCCCCTCAGAAACTGTGAGTGACTGTGGCTTAGTCAGAATTGTAGCAGAACGGGTTGGTTTCTTTGTCTCAATTGGAGCTTCCTCTACTGTTACCATTTCTGTGGTTTGAAGCTTCATCTCAGATGATACATACTCTTCATGAATAACAGTTTCTGTTGCCTCTGTTTTGATATCTGATGTTTTGATTTCAGTTACTGCTTCTGAAACATGTGTTTCGGTGGTGGATATTGCCTTTGATGATGACACATGATAAACCTCTGTTCTTGTCATTTCAGGTATAAAAGGAGTTGGAGGCTCTTCATCTTTGCGCTGAGATGTATATGCAGAAAATCCACTTCCAGAAACATCTAGAGTGGCATAGTCTGAGGCTTCTCCCTTTGCATTTGTGCAGGTGACACGGTATGTCCCGCTGTCTTCTTTTTGGCAGTCAATGATCTGGAGAGAAAGAACCCCACTCATGTTATACATCCTATACTTATTGCTTTCCTGAATGGGCTGGCCATTGTGATACCACTGGATTTGTGCCTCCGGCTTAGATTGAACGTTCAACGTGAATTTTGTATTTTGACCAACTGCCACGCGGTGAGAGCGCATTCTTACAGTCACCCTTGGTGTATGGTCAAGACTAAATGGCTGCTGAGAAACTGTTTCAAATTTTGTCTCAGTTTTCAGAGCTTTCTTCATTGCTTCGTAACGTTGCATGTAGTCAACCTTTATGGACAGGTCTTGTGTTGACACTGCTTTCTCACTTGACACAAGGCTCATGGAGTGTGGATGTTTCTCCTCTGGGCTTGGACGACTGATGCTTGCTTTTTTGTCCTCATCCATTGTAGGAGGCTTCTCAGCCTTGGGGTGTGTCACCTTACTATAACCAGGTGAAAATGACCTCACTGGTACATCATATATGTCAAATGTGTCTCCCTCAATCACTGCAGGTACTGAAATTTTTGTTTTCTCTTTTTTTGTGATTCTTGTTTTTTCCTCAAACTCAATGTGTTTCAGCTGACTCTTGTAAGAAGTTATTCTTGTGGTGGTAGTGACTGGTCTAAGGAGCTCTTGGTCCTCCTTTTCTTCATACATCCTTTGCTTCTGCCTAGGGGGTCTATATGTTGCTTTATCATGCCTCTGACGTAGATCAATGTAGCTTGGGCCAGCCTCGTACTTTGAGGGAATGCGATAGGAGTCATATGCAGGAACTTCCTCTCCTTCTTCCTCCTCATCATATACAGCTCTCTTTGGTGATGAAGGACGCAAAGCAGAGAGTTCAAAGCGTACAGGACTTAGACTTGATGGAGAGGCAGAGTAGCCTAATCTAAGTTCCTCTTCAAGTTTAAGTCTTTCCTCCTCAGTACTCTTCATTGACAGATATTCATTAATAGGAAGAAGCAGTTCCTCATCAGAAAGATCACCAAGTGAGTGCCTTCTTATTCTGTAGTAAGCTTCCATTTCCGGAGAAGGTGTTCGTTGTCTTGCTGGTCTTACAGTTTCCAAGTCATCTTGTGAAACAGTTGGTATACGCCATTTTTGCTTGTATTGGTCTTTAATCCTTGGCAAGGGCACTTCATAAAATTGTTCCCACCTTGAGAGTCGAATACGCTTAAGTCTTTTCTGAGGAATCTTTTCCATTGGCTCAGGGAACTCATATTGATCTCGTAGTTTCTTGTACCACTTCATGTCAGATAATGGTTTAAAGTGCTTGATCTCCATGTCTTCCTCAAGAGCAGTAGGACCATAAAGACGGGGTGTAGGGACAACATATGGCATTCTTAATCTCTTTTCCTCTGCCCTTTTCTTTCTTTCTTCTTTTTCCTTTGCTTCCTCAGCTTCGGTCTTTACTTTTTTGGTGGTTACTGCAGGCTTGAACATAGTTGCAGCCTCTCTCAATGCCTGTTGTGCTACAGGAGTAAGTGCCATGACATCTGTACCAGCCAGAATCTGTGTTAATCGTACTTTCTTGTCAATCTGCTGTTGGTCTAGAGCTTGCTTCTTCCTCTTATCCTCCTCACTCTCAAAGTCCTTCTTGACATGTGCCACACGTTCAACCCTAAATGTGGCTTGGCAACTTGCAGAACCAGCAGAATTAGTGGCAGTTACCCTGTATGTACCAGAATCTTCTGGAAGAGTGTCTCTGATGTGTAACACATAGTAATCCAAACCCTCATGAACAACTTCAATCTGTGGACCAAATGCCAAAGGTGCACCATCCTTTTCCCATTTAAGTGTCGGTGATCCTGACACTCTTATCTCAAAGCGTACACTCTGGCCCTCTTTGCACTCCAAGTTTGCCAGTAGGCGCTTGAACATGGGTCTCAGTGTATTATCAGCAGGCGCAGGGCGAGGTATCACTGTGAGACGAGCCTTACAGCTATCATCACCATACCTGTTGCGTGCCACCACAGTGTATTCAGCATCATCATCAGAGTCAAGATTGTGAATAACTAACTGATACAGACCTTTGTCACTTATAAAAGTATATTTCTTGTCGTCGTCTCCTGGGGAAATCTTCTGCCCAGATTTCAGCCACATAACACGTGGCTCAGGGTGTACTGTGATGGTGACACCAAAGCGAATGGTTTCACCAAAGTAAGCAGTGCGATTGCACAGTGGAAGGGTGAATTCCGGAGGTCTTTGTAGAAGACGGGCTGTGTCTATTCTGCGTTTGACTTTCCTTACCACACGTGCAGTGAAGAAGCTACGGTATTCTCTGACACCTTTAACAAAGAGCTCAGCATATGCACTGTCTTCACCATATTCATTGACAACTTTGCATCGGTATGTTCCATCATCTGATCTAGTGATACCCTTGATAGTTATTGTAGCAAGCCCCTCTTCATAGGTAATTTCACATTTGGCACTTTCCTCTAGTTGTCGAACTCCACAGTACCATGTAACCTCAGTACTGCTATCATAGTTGTCAATGTTGCAAATAAATTTGACATCATCACCTTCATCAGCAACACTATGTTTAATTTGCCCAGCAACTGGACCATGTTCAAATGATGCAATCTTTGCTTTGGCAACTGTTACACCTCTCTGACTTCTGATAGCACCACCACTAGCAATACGTGCAGATGAGACAACAGTGTTCCATTCTTTTCTCACCATAGCTTGGTAGTATCTTTTGTGTCTTGTGATCTTGATTGACCTAGTGCTGAGCTCCTCTGTGTTCTTTGTCAGCCAAGGATGATTCAAAGCTTCAGCAGCTGTCATACGATGTTTACGGTCTTTAGTAAGAAGACGATCTATAAAGTCTAATGCTTCAACACTTGCTTCTTTAAAGGACTCATCGTCAAAACTGTACTCAGCATTGCAGATGTTGTCAATCATTTGTTGATTAGTTTCAGCAATGAAAGGATTGAGTCCACTGAGGAGAACATATACTAGGACACCAACAGACCACATGTCTGTGACAGTGCTGACCAACTCATTTTGATGAATTTCAGGTGCCGAATATTCAGCTGTTGTGTACTGAATCTTGATTTGTTCTCCAGGGGTAAGATGTCTAGCTTGTCCCAATTCAATTATCTTGATAGTAGTTCCCCTTCTTGTGGTGTACACTATATTCTCAGGCTTGATATCAAAATGGCCATAACTCTTGCTGTGTAGAAACTCAAGAGCTTCACATACCTGTCTGATGTAATTAACAATTACACGTTCATTGAGCTCAAAGTTAGCTGTGCCAATACGCTCAAATATGTCAACACCTGATATAAACTCGTATATCATAACTAGTTCTTCAGCACTGTCAAATGATTCATGGAGTTGCAGGAAGGTCTTATGACGTGCCACATTTAGAGTGGCAATTTCTTTCTTTATTATTGCTTGATCTGCACCTTTTACTTTAACAAATTTGGCAAAGAATGTCTTCTCAGAACTAATCTCAACACAGCGATGAACAATGCCAAACTGCCCACGGCCAAGCTCTTCAGCGATCATATATTTGTTGTGTACATTCTTAACTTCTGAATGAGGAGCTTTACCCTTAAAGACAGGTCTGCTGTCATCGACTTCCTCATCATAGTTAAGAACTCTTGATTTATCTTCCTTTGTCACAACTGGTCCACTTGGTTCAGATGGTGCACTCTGGCCAAATTTGTTCTCTGCTATTATACGGAATTGGTAGCTTGTTTTTCCAAACAGGTTGGTGACAGTGTAATGAGTGTCACGTGACTGGGCAACACGGATCCATCTCTCTGCTGTAGTGGCACACTTTTCAATAATGTAGTTTCTAACTCTACTTCCTCCATCACTGGCAGGTGCCACCCAGTTAAGTGTAACAGAATCCCTAGACACATCACTGGCTTTGATGCTGCGAGGTGGATCAGGGACATCTGCAACATCAAGTTCAACTGTTTGTTGGTCAATTCCAAATCTGTTCTTTGCACAGACAATATAGAAACCAGCATCCTTCAGATCCACTCCATTTGGGAACACAAGAGATGTAAATGATCTTGTGACGATGACTTGATAATACCCATTGTTATCAATAAGATCTTGGCCCTTCTGCCATGTGATAACTGGATCTGGTTTTCCACTGAATGGAATCTTGATGTTCACCACTTCACCACGAAGAGCACAGATGGCCTCTTTATCTTGTAGGTTCTTAGGTAAATGAATCTTTGCTGGTACTGAAAGAAAAAGAAAAACATTGTGTTTATACAACAAAATCTTAACACTAAAGTAAACTGGTAACATAATTCAGTATCCACTGTTTTTCTAAACTTACTTTCAACATCGAGAGAAACAGTTGCGGAAATTGAGCCTCCCTGGTTTGTTGCTCTGATCTGATAGACAGTTGAATCTTCCTCATCAGCATTAGCAATGACAAGTTGATGATAACCTCCCTTGAATTCCTGGATCTTGATTTTGATTCCATCTGCCTGAATTTCTTTGCCACGCTTGAACCATTTGATCACAGGTTTGGGTTGTCCTGTTATCTTACAAACAAATGTTGCATTGCTCTTGTATTTCACACTCATATTTCGGAGGTCTTCTTTAAAGGCAGGAGCATGTACTTCAACATCAGTTCTTGGAACAACAGGGTCTGACTCTTCACTGTATTCACTTTCTCCACCAAGATTTTCACATTTCACACGGAAAATGTACTCCAGGCCTTCTGTAAGCCCCTTTACTGAATAAACTGTCTGATGAATCTCATCAGTGGTTACAGCAGCCCATTCACCTTTCTTTTTGTCCTTCTTTTCAAGACTGTAGTTTTTGACCTTGGACCCACCATCACTAAGAGGTGGTTTCCAAGAAACAATGCAGGAGGTCTTGGTCACTCCAGATACAACAGGTTTAAGTGGTGCACCTGGCTTATCTGTAAAACATTTGAGATGGAAAAGGCAATTACCCAACATGTTTCTCCATTCTGAATTTTTATTTTTATTTCTTAATATTTCTTAGCTTACCTAATTGACTCTTGATAAGAATAGCAGCTGGCGTCTCCAGTGGTTCACTGATACCATATCGGTTTTGTGCTGAAATGCGGAAGAAGTAACCTTCATTTTCCACAAGATTGGGAATGCGGCATGAGGTGCCTGTGATAGATGATGAGACAAGTTGCCACTCGGCACCTTCTTTGTCTTCATGCTTCTCCACAATGTAGTTTGTTATCATTGATCCACCATCATCTTTTGATGCCTTCCAACTTATAATCACAGAATTCTTCAATAAAGCCTCAAGAACGATAGGCCCTTCTGGCATGTAAGGTTTGTCTTGAAGAAAAATAAAAGTTTTTTTTTTTTAAATACAGTTTTTAAAATACTCAAATTAATGCAGTTATTATAAGAATATATTTAATGTTTTATTATTTGTATTAAAAATCCTCACCTAGGATTTCAAGTTGAGTTACGGTATCTGCAGAGCCAAAGTGGTTGTTGATCCTGATTCTGTACTTTCCACCATTCACCCTGCGCTGGACATTCTTTAAAATCAAATGAGTGTAGTGCTCTGTGTTCTCAATGATGACATTCTCAGAGGGCTCCACAGGTTTGGCCCCATGAAGCCACATAATTTTGGGTTCAGGACGACCTATATACACAGCATGAATACGTACAGTTGTACCACATCCTGCAAAGATTTTCTCTTTCAGTGGTACAGGGAATTGAGGTGCTGCTTCCAGAACCAGTGTTCCACTGGTCTCACATTCTCCAGCTTCATTCACAGCCTTGCATGTGTACAAGCCTTCATCTTCTTGTTGGTCTGTTGAGATGGTTAAAGTATGGTTACGGCCATCAGAGGTTGCAGCATATTTGTGGCCCTCTTTGACTTCCTTTCCGCCTTTGTACCATTTAATTTCTGGAACAGGCCTTCCAATAATTTGACATTTTAGGGTGGCAGTCTGTCCAAGCTTGGCAGTAACTTCATCCATCTCTTTTCTGAGGGCTGGTTTAGTTCCAACTGTTTCAAAAGAAAAAAATGTTTATTGTTTTTTTTTTTTTTTTGTTAAAAATGAAATAATCATCTAAGTTATATATTGTAAATATGAACTTCAAAAATACTTACCATCTAGTTTGGTTTTAATTCCTGCTTCAGTCCTACGAGGCCTGCTGATTCCAGTTTCATTTTCAGCAAACACTCTAAATTCATATTCAGTGGCCTCTTGCAAACCACCTTGAGTAAACTGTTTTTCCTTTGATAGCTCCCTGTTACACTTCTTCCAAGTACTCTCCCCTGATTTTCTGTACTCAATCCAGTAACCAAGAACTGGCTTTCCACCATCACATTGAGGAGCTTCCCAGCGAATAGTTATATAATCTTTAGTTACAGCCAAAGTGTCAACCTCTCCTGGTTGACTTGGTTTGTCTGAAGCAGAAAAAGAGTAGTAACAGTTGTGCAAAATAAGTTTAAAAAACAAACATTCTGTTAAACTCACGTGACTAAAATGTTAATTAAATAAGACATATTTCCTTACCAAATGGATCTTTGCATATGACTGAATCTGATGCAGGTCCAGGTTCACTCTCTCCAATGTCATTTACAGCAATTACACGGAACTGATATTCTGTATCAGTAGTGAGTCCGCTAAGGGTGTACATGGTGGAAGTAACCCTCGTCTCATGGCGAACCCACTTGTCAGATGACACCTCTTTATATTCAATGAAGTATCCAATGATCTGTGATCCACCATCGTCTTTAGGTTTAATCCAAGCCAAATCAGCAGAGGACTTAGTAACATCCATGATCTCTGGTGGTGTACTTGAAGCTTCTGGCACACCTGTTTTAAACATACACATGGCATTTGTAATTTTATAGTTGATTAAACCTGAGTACATTTGGTAATGATAGTTAAAAAAATACTTACAAATTGGAGTCTTTGGCACAACAGGTTGTTCAGATTTAAGGGAGCCACTGATGCCAAACTTATTCTCTGCTGTCACCTTAAAGTGGTACTCAACATTTTCATGTAGTCCTTTAATCACCAAAGATGTGTCAACCACTCTGGAGTCCACAGTATACCAGGCTGCCTTTGTTACCTCACGTCGCTCCACAATATATCCAAGGATTTCTGTGCCACCATCATCTGTTGGTGGCTTCCAGCTCACTCTTACAGAATGAGCTTGGATATCCTCAAATCCAAGAGGACCTTCAGGTGCTGCTGGACGGCCAATAACCTTGACCTTGATTTGCACCATCTTTTTGCCACATTTGTTTTCAAGATGGAGAATGTATAAACCAGAGTCAGACCGTTCAGCGTCCTTGATAACAAGCTCAGTAATATCCTCACTGGAGGCAATCATTGCACGGTTGGACACCTCAGAACCATCCTTTGTCCATTTGCAAACAGGTGTTGGCTTGCCTTTGATTGGTACTGAAAGTTTGATGACTGCTCCATGTCGGACAACAAATATATCTTTGTATTTGGCTTCAAGATCATGACTTGGAGGTTCTGAAATATAGCAAATTAATTAAATAGTTAATTATGATTCAGCCAACAGCAAATAGTGATGTTCATAGTTATAAACACTATATGACATCATACCAAGCATCTCTTTCACAGTGACTGTTCTTGGCACTTCAGCTGGTTCGCCTGGTCCACCAGCATTACAAGCCAAGACTCTGAATCTGAACTCCTCGCCCTGAGGCATTTTTGTCAGGGTGTATTCACAAATCATTGTAGGTGTAGTATTGCACTTAATCCAGGCTACAGAACCAACCTTCTGCATCTCAATTAGATAACCAGTTACTTTAGAGCCACCCTCCTCATCAGGTGGATTCCAAGCCAAAGACACAGATGTTTTTGTAGTGTCTATGACTCTCGGGTTCTGAGGTGAGCCAGGTGGATCTGTAAAGATTGGTAAGTGTTAGAAAATCTGGCTTGACAACTAATTATTTCACCACACAAAGATACACATGATTAAAAAAAAATACACTTACCGACTGGATCAGTTGCCACAGCTGGTTTCGAGAGAAGACTGGGTTTACCAACACCTCTAGCATTGGTAGCTGTGACTCTGTGCTCATATTCCAGGCCCTCAATAAGACCAGTGGATCTGTATCTTGTCATTGTCACGGGGTTCTTATTAGCACGGACCCATCTGTCAGCTCTGACCTCCTTGCGCTCAATGATGTAGCCAGATATCTCCAAACCACCATCCTCATCTGGTGGTTCCCAAGCAATGGTCATGCCATCCCGAGACACATCAAATACTACTGGGCGGCCTGGTGGTCCAGGAATGGCTGTCACCAGAGAAATGTTTGTGTTAGTTTAATTACATGTTATATAATACGGAATAGATACATTATATAAATATAGTATCTATATAACATGAACTATGCTGTTGTTCTTACATTTAGAACTCCTGCATTCCACAATTTCTGATTGCAAGAACTCTCCAGCACCGTAGCGATTGACTGCTGAAACACGGAAGACATATTCGTCTCCCTCTGTCAATCTGTCAAATTTAAAGGTTGGCCTGCTAACTGATTCAGAAACAGGTACCCATCCTGGACGATGTGCATCACGTTGTTCAACAACATAGTTAGTTACAGGAGCACCTCCATCTCTCTCTGGTGGGTCCCAGCTTATTGAAACTGAGGTTGCATCTATCTCATCAAAACGTATAGGTCCTTTAGGCTGATCAGGTTTGTCTGAAAATAAAATAAAATAAATAAGAAATATTTAAAAAAAAATATATATATATGGCAGATTGACAGGTTACATCAGACAGCTGACTTACCAAGAATGATTACTTTAATCTTCTCTGTAGTAATTCCTGTAATATTCTTTACTTCAAGGGTGTATTCTCCAGTATCATCAATTGTGGTGTCAAGAACAGTTAACCTGGAGAATTTCGCAGTAGACTGAATCCTCACACGTTCCTGTATCTTCAACCTATTGTCATTAAAATACCAGGAGGAAACTGGAGGTGGCCTTCCAATGATTGGCAAATCAAGTTCAAGTGGTTTGCCTGCCAAAACACTGATCATCTTTTGTGGAATGCTTGATAGATCAACCTTTGGCATAACTGAAAGAGAAAGATGTGTGAGTCAAACATCTTAGCACTGATCTATTTTATTTATTTTAATTCTAAAATTATGAATGGTACATGCCTCTTTGGTCTTGTACTGTTACAGGGGTAACAATTTCTTTGGGTTCACCAATACCTCTGCTGTTGAGAGCACGTACCCTGAATAGGTACTGCTCATTTTCATTCAGTTTTTCAATAGTGTATTCAAAGTCTGTTAATTTTAAAGTAGCAACCTTCATCCATTTGTTTGTACCAGCCTTGCAAGCTTCAACAATGTAACCAATGATTCTGCTGCCTCCATCATGTTTAGGTTTCTCCCATCCAAGAGTTACAGATGACTTTGTGATATCTACAATGTCAAGTTTAGCTGGAGGCAGTGGCACTTCACACACTAACACAGCATCTGGTGTCTCAGCAGGTTCACCTATGCCATAGATGTTTTCTGGCAACACTCTGAAGTAGTAGAACAGTCCCTCTGACAGTCCTGTAATTTTATATGAGGTCTTGCTGCATTTAGAAGTAACTGTTTTGTAGGCTCTCATTGATGTTTCTCTTCTCTCAATGATATAATTGTTAACAGGTGCTCCACCATCAACCTCAGGGGCATCCCATGTAATGTGAGCAGACTCTGTTGTGAGCTCCTTTATTTTAATGGGGCCTGTTTGACCAGGAGTATCTAAAATAGAAAAGCATAAGATTAAACAAATAATTAAGCAGGGTCTATCTATCTATCTATCTATCTATCTATCTATCTATCTATCTATCTATCTATCTATCTATCTATCTATCTATCTGTCTGTCTGTCTGTCTGTCTGTCTGTCTGTCTAGACAGGTGATAAATTATAGTAATAACTGGTGTCTCTGTTATAGTCCACTTGCTCTCTTAAAGAGAAGGGTCATTGCAAAGGTATACTGAGAGGGTCATCTTCTCAGATTCTGAGAGAATACCTATGGGAAATTTGGAGCAATGTGTTAAAAATCACTCTCCACAACCACCAACATAAAAACTCCAATTGAGTCAATATCTTTTGGATGAATGGTGTTCTCTCCAATACAGTTCAAGAGAGATAAAATAACAATACAATAATATATAAAACAACAATATATAAACATACCATAAAAACAACAAAATATAATCCCATACCATAGATCTTGACCAGAATGCTAGCATCCTTCTTGCCAGCTGAATTAGAGGCCTCTAGGGTGTATTTTCCAGCATCATAGCGGTGCACCTTGTCAATGATAAGAGTTGTGGCAGTATCTGTCACTTCAATGAATCCACGGTTTTGGAGATCCACACCAGGCTTGCTCCAGGTGATAGCTGGAACTGGTCTTCCAGTAACAGTTACATGAAGACGCAGTGAGCTTCCAGCTCTCAGGCATATTGTTTTCTTTAGATCATCAGGAAGCTCAAGATCAGGTATTTCTGAGAAAAGTAATACGTTTTTGTAATTCTAACAAATCTCATATCTTTCATAGGTAGATAAGTATGTTTTAACTATTAAGTCTTACCAATTCTTTCAATGGGCTCTACTTCAGTACATGGGTCACTAAAGTCACCTGCTCCATTGACATTGACTGCAGCAACTCTGAAGCAGTACTTTTTGCTGGTTGTCAAACCTATCACAGTATGTTCTGTGACTCTAAGATTCTTCTCATGGGACTTGATCCATTCTTCTGTGCCTAATTCTTGCATTTCAAGAATATAACCGATAACATCGGCACCTCCATCTTCTATTGGTCTTGTCCAGGCCAGACTAATGCTGTCCTTGTGGGTGTCTGTTACACGTGGAATTGAAGGAGCATCTGGTTTGCCTGTAGACAAAAATGTGAAATATTTATGCATAATATAAAACATTACATTTTTACTTACAATATTCATATTGCTACACAAATTCACAGTGTGAATAATGTACCTGTTGGTACTCTGCACACTGCATACATGGACACTTCACTAGGCTCACTATCTCCAGCAGCATTAATGGCTGTAACACGGAACTGATAAATGTTGCCCTCTTGTAGACCAGTAACCTTGAAGGTTGTGTCCTTGAGTATAGAGTCTTTATTAACCTTGATCCATCTGATGCTCTTTCTCTCTTTCCTCTCAATGAGGTAGTTTATGACTTCACTACCACCATCATTTTCAGGTTTTAGCCACTCAATTGTTGCAAAGTCTTTTCCGAGTGCAATTATCTCTGGTGCTCCCGGAGGTGATGGAACAGCTGCAGGTGAACAATAGAATAAATCAACATATCCCTTCTTTTAAAATAAAATTCAATACAAGATAGCTCAAACTTTTTACTTACTGAATGAGTTTCTTGCAGTGATGGGTGAAGACTGCAGTGACACACCAGGTCCATACTTGTTTACACCTCTGATACGGAAAATATATTCATTATTTTTGAAAAGTCTAGTAATGCGACATATAAGGGCCTTGCATTCAGCCTCCACGATGACCCAGTTGAGTCTGTTAGTGTCCCTCCTCTCCACAATATAGTGTGTGATGGGGTCACCACCATCCTCTAGTGGCTCTTTCCAGGACACAGTGCATTTCTCCTCAGTTATATTGCTTACTATTATCTCCTGGCATGGGCCCGGTGTATCTTGAAAAAAGAGCAAAATAGATTAAATAATTCAAAATAGAACAATGGAACATTTAGGGCTAAGCTGAATGTCCTAAGTTAAGCTCCTTTTAAATATAATTTTAAAACATGATTATGGTTTTAAATAAGCAATGCAGAATTATTTTACTTACCAAGCACCTTCACATTGACTTCAGCTGTTTTGGTTCCACTGGCATTCTTCACTGTCAGAACATACCTTCCAGTATCATCTCTGTCACAGAACTTGATAATTGCCAGAGCACGGGTGCTAGAATACTGTAAAGAATATTTCTCACAAAGATCTAGCTCCTTCTGTCCCTTGGCCCAGCAGACTTTTGGATCAGGTTTACCACCAACAGAAGCATCAAGAACCAGGTCTGACCCTGCTCTGACAGTAACTGTGTCAACAAGAAGTTTGCTATCCAGTTCTGCTTTGGGAGGTGCTATAAAAAAGAACTCATGTTTTAGATCTTTGAATACAGTTATTTCATTACAACATTTGCAAATGAAATTTGAGTCTTACTGTATTCAGCTTTGCAAGTCACTGCTCCTGTTGAAACTGATGCCATGCTGAGCACTCCGTTAGCATTCTTTGCAATCACACGGAACTCGTATACTTCTCCTTCTCCCAGTGCAGTAATGGTGAAGTTTGTATCAGTGACATTAGTGTAATTACACTTCAGCCATCTACCCTCTCCAGAGACAGTATATGGCTTACGCTCAACAATATAACCTACAATTGGGCTTCCACCATCATTCAGAGGCACAGACCATTTAATTGACACTGTTGATCTTGACACATCAGTTACATCTGGCTTGCCTGGGGGATCTTGAGGGGTAAATATATTAAATAAATTAGTATGTTTGAGTAATAATGTGTGTGTGTTTGTGTGTGTGTGTGTGTGTGTGTGTGTGTGTGTGTGTGTCTGAAAATTAATTTTGTCAAACTTACCAACTGGATTTTGAGCCATAGCTCTCTTTGAGGCTTCACTTGCTTTGCTGAGGCCAGCAGTATTCATAGCATACACTCTGAACTGGTATTCAAGACCTTCAATAAGGCTGTCCACCTTGTAGTAACACTCAAAACAGGGGATGGTGTTTTCTCTGACCCAGAGAATAGTGTTGCGTTCCTTTTTCTCAATCCAGTACCCAGTGACCTTACTACCACCATCATGGTATGGTTCCTCCCAACGAATGCTCATGCTGTTAGCGGTAACAGCAAACACTTCTGGTTTAGTTGGAGGCCCTGGTGGAACTGTAACAGAAAAATAGTAAAATTATGAGAGAATAAAATTATTCTTCAGAAATAACATAAAAATAAGTAATAACTATGTCCTACTATTGTCATATTTAATTGCTCACCAAATGGATGCTCCGCAACAATGGTTTCAGACTCAGTTGGTTTGCTCACACCAAATCTGTTTTCTGCAGAGACACGGAATGTGTACTGCATGTATTTTGTTAGATGTGTAACATGGAATGATCTTCGTTTCACACTAGAGTTGATAAGCTGCCAGGCAGTTGAGCCACACTCACGCTTCTCAACAATGTAGTTTGTTATTTCAGTTCCACCATCATCCTCAGGCTCATTCCATGACAATTCACATGACTCAGCTGTGACTGAAGAAATCTCAATAGGCCCCTCTGGAGGACTGGGTCTGCCAATGACATTGACAGTGACAATAAAAGTCTTAGCCCCAGCCACATTCTCAAGAGTAAGGAAGTACCTTCCTCCATCACCTCGCATACTTTCTTTAACTGTCAGAGTGGTCCTATTTTTGGCGGTCTTGATAGAGACCCTGTCAGTTTCCTTTAGTCTCATTTCCTCAAGCTTCCAAATGATTTTTGGTGCTGGTCTGCCACTAATTGGAACATCAATTTCAAATGAACTGCCAGACTTGCAGGTGATAAGCTGGTTGGTAATGCCACTGAGATCTGCAGTTGGCTCAATACGCGGCTCTTTAACAACAACAGAAGAGAGAGCCTCTCTAGGTACACTGTAACCTGCATCATTCTTAGCTTTGACACGGAATTCATACTCTGTACCTTCAGTTAAGCCCTCAACAACAAGACTTAGGTTTTTGGTAGAACCTCCAACAACCCATTTATCTGTTCCCTTTGCTTTAGCCTCCACACAGTAAGCTGTGATACGGCTGCCACCATCATGTTCAGGCTTCATCCAGGCAAGAGTAACTGTTGTATCAGTGGTATCAATAATGTCCAGTCTCTTGGGTGGAGCTGGTTCAGCAGTGGCAATAATTGGATCAGCCATTTCATAAGCCTCACCAAGGCCATACTGATTTTCTGCCATTACCTTAAAGAAGTAGGGTACTCCTTCCAGGAGCTCAGAAATTCTCAAATTTGTTTGAGTGCACTTAGGTGCTGCTTCTGTCCATGTACGTCGGCTAGCCTCACGCTTCTCCACAACATAGTGATGAACACGTGCACCACCATCACTGACTGGAGGCTCCCACATAAGTGTAAGGGCGCCTCTTGTAACATCCTTGAACATGAGAGGACCTGGTGCTCCAGGTGTGTCCAGCACTTTAACTGTAAAAGTGATGGATTTGCTACCAATACTGTTCTCAAGAGTGAGAGTGTATTTTCCACTGTCATTTCGTGTACAATTTCCCAGTGTCAAATAAGTGAAGGTCTCTGTAGTAGTTACATCAGCCATTACCCCAAGTTCTCCATCCACCTTTATCCATGAAGCTGTAGGTGCTGGTTTTCCTTTGAAAGCTACACGGAGACATACACTGCAACCACTTTTCACAATGTATGTCTGTTGGAAGCTTGCATCAATATCAATCTCTGGTGCAGACAGTCTGTCTACTGCTTGTACTGGCTCAGGGATCTCTTTAGGGTCACCCTTTCCAACTGCATTAACTGCACTAATGCGGAACTTGTATTCTGCACCTGTTTCCAAACCAGTGGCAGTGTACTTTGTGACAGTGCAAATATCTTCATTGACTCTATGCCATTCTTTTTCAGCTCCCTTGCACACCTCAATGATGTATCCCTGGACCTCCATGCCACCATCATAACCAGGTCTGGTCCATTCCAGACTGACAGATGTGTTGGTGGTATCAATAACATTTACAATTGAAGGACCATCTGGTTTTTCAGTTGGCTCTGCGCATTTAATAGGCATTGAAATATTACTTGGTGCTCCAACTCCAGCATCATTAACAGCATAAACACGGAATTCATATTCCATATTCTCAGTGAGATGAGTTACTCTGTGGGCAGCCTCAGTAATTGGTTTCCTAGTCAAGACCTTCACCCAGCGCCCAGTCTTCTTCTCACGTCTTTCAGCAATGTAATGTTTAATTGCATTTCCTCCATCATTTGTTGGTGCAGTCCAGCTGATTGTAATACTCTCTCCATCAACCTTAGTGGCATCAGGAGTACCAGGAGAGTCTGGAATGGCTGTAGGAAAGAAAATAATCAAATTGTATTAACTTGCTGTTGTTGTTTTTTTGTGTAACCATAATGTATGAAAAATTAGAATATAATCTGCAGATACACTTACTATATTGCATTTGGGCAATGACAGGAACAGAATCCAGTGGTCTGCTGACCCCAAACCTGTTTACAGCAGATACACGGAACTGGTACTCATTGGTCTTAATCAGTTTGGTAGCGTTGTAGGTACACTCCTCACAGTGATCTGTAACAAGTGTCCAGGAAATTTTGGAGGTCTCTCGCTTCTCAATAACATAATGAGTGACCTCAGAGCAGCCATCATTTTCTGGTGGATTCCATGAAAATGTAACTTTGCCCTCTGAGATGTTTGTGAAGACAATTGGTCCAACAGGCTCTCCAGGTGTATCTAAAAGTATCACAATAATAAACATGGATAAAACATACACAAATGTGAGAAGGAAAAATGTGTTAGGAAAAATGTGATTATGCATACCAAAGACTTCAACTTTAATTTGCTCTTTCTTGGTTCCACAGTGGTTCTTGGCTTCTACAGTATAGACCCCACGGTGAGAGCGGTCAGCATCTCTAATAAAGAGGGTGCTTGAGCCTGCAGTTGTTGTGATATCTACCATCTTCTTAGTTAGTTCAACATCATTCCTGAGCCATTTGATCTTGGGTGTTGGTCTTCCTGTAATTGAGACTTTAAGCTTGATGTTTTCCCCTGCTTTGATGGCAACCCCTTCAAAGTACTCCTGTCCAAATTCAATATTTGGAGTGGCTGTAAAACAATTAATTATCATTAATTATAATACAATGGGTGTTATAGTATGAAAGTGAATCATATGTATTGTATGAGCTTACAGCTTTCGTCTCTGATGAGAACATAGCCAGAAGACTGAGAAGGTGGGCTGATGGTGCCAATGGCATTCCTTGCTATAACCCTGAATTCGTATCGTTCAGCACAAGTTAGACCAGTCACTATAAATTCTGTCTCAGTTACATCTGTGAAGTTCGTCTTCAACCAGCGACCCTGGCCCTGACGTTTCTCAATGTTGTAGGCAACAATTTTGCTGCCACCATCTCTTTTAGGTGCATCCCATTTCAGTTTCACTGATTCACTTGTTACATCAACATAGTCAGGAGTTCCAGGAGGATCTATAATACAAATATCATTAAGACATTAAGATACGTTTTCAGTAGGAATCAGGGTTTTCACATATTATTGTTTCAGATTTAAAAATAAATTAATTAAATTAACTCACCAACAGGAGAAACAGCCATAGTTGGTTTGCTCTCATCACTCATACGACTGTATCCAGCATCATTTTGAGCATAGACTCTGAACTGGTATTGCAGGCCTTCAATAAGGCCAATAATTCTATATTCCCTTGCAGTCACCAAGACAAGGTTGACCTTTTGCCACATGATGCTGTTTGTCTCTTTCTTTTCAACATGGTAACCAAGTATTGGGCAACCACCATCAAAGATAGGTGCTTCCCACTGAATTGTCATGCCATCATTAGTGACGTTGTAGACAAAAGGCATGCCTGGTGCACCTGGAGGTCTAAACTCGTGCTTGGCAATGACATTTTGTGAAATCAGAGGCTCACTCACACCGTACCTGTTCTCTGCACATACTCTAAATTGATACTGAGTTCCTTTGATTAAATTTGGCACATGGAATGTAGTACCTATAACACTTGAACAAGCCATCTTCCAATCTGGCTGAGAAGTGTCACGTTTTTCAACACTATAGCAGGTGATTTCTCCACCACCATCATCATTTGGTTCATCCCAAGATATTCTTATACTTTCTGCTCTGACTTCATCCAAACGAATTGGTCCAATGGGTCTGGATGGTATTCCAAGGGTAATGACCTGTATATGGAATGATTTCCTGCAGACGGTGTTGTCAAGTGTAAGCGTATATTTACCACCATTCTCTTTTTCTACATTCTTTATCGTAAGAGTTGCCTTGTTTTCTGTCTTCTTGAAGCGAACCTTTTCACTCTCTTTCAGTGGCAAATTGTCCTTTAGCCAAGTAACTGATGGCCTTGGTTTCCCTCTGTATGGAAGCTCTACATGTACATTGTGACCAATGCGAACACTGACCTGTCCATCAGGATACTCCTCAAGGTTTGCCTCTGGTGGAATAATATAGTCCTTTACCTTAATTGGACCAATCTCTGTAAAGTCACTGTTGCCCTTCTCATTCTTTGAGCAGACTCTGAAGAACATGTCTGTGAGTTCCTTAAGTTTTGTGACCTCATGCTCACAATGCTTGTTTGTTCCAGCAGGAGCCCATTCTTCTTGACCTTGAAGTTTCTTTTCAATTATATAATCAGTTATAATGCTACCACCATCATAATCTGGTTTGTTCCACTGTAGTGTCACTGATGTTTTTGAGGAGTCTTTCATAGCAAGATCTTTGACAGGACCAGGTTTCTCAGTGGCTTTAAGTGGCTCTGCTGTCTCACATGGCTCACCAACTCCATTTTCATTTTCTGCTGACACACGGAAAAAGTATGATACCTTCTCAGAGAGCTCATCAATTTCATATGTCGTTTCCATGCATTTGTTGGTTACAGCAGCATATATGCGCTTTGAAGAGTCTCTTTTCTCAACTATATAGTTAGTAATTTCAGCACCGCCATCAAGGAGAGGAGGTTCCCAGCATAAGATCACTTTGCCGCGAGTGACATCTTTCAGGACCAGATTTCTACAGGCAGAAGGACTGTCCTGTACTTTTACAGTTAATGCCAATGATTTTGGTTGTCCTACTCCATTTGATATCTCAATAGTGTATTTGCCACTATCATTACGGGTTACATGTGAAAGTACAAGGCATGATGAAGTATCTGTGTTGTGTATATCATATTTAGGGTCATTATCAATGTTTTGGTCTTGTTTCTTCCAAGAAACACTTGGAGCCGGTCTGCCTTTTAGAGGAACCATGATGTCAACATCTTTTCCAGCTTTGACAATGTAATGAGTTCTCATTGCAACATCTTTGTCAACTTCAGCTTCCTCTGCAAAAGAAATCACAAAAATTATGACAAATGAGACTTGTAACAAAAATAATGCATTAAAACCAACATAAAATGTTACAGATATGTACATACCAAGAATATCTTTAGCCTGGACTGGTTCCTCCATCTCTATTGGGTCTCCACGACCAGCACAATTCATAGCAGATACACGGAAGTAGTAGTCAACATCTGGCATAAGACCTGAAGCAACATACTCAGTAGTTCTGACTTCACCTTTTTTACTTATCACTGCCCATTCTCCTTCCTCACTGACTCTTTTTTCCACAATGTAGCTAGTAATTTCACTGCCTCCATCATACTCTGGCCTGGACCATCCAAGAGTAATTGAAGTTTTAGTTGAATCAACAAATTTGAGCTTAGTAGGCTCAGAAGGTGTATCTGTAGGGGGATTTATAAAATAAAGTTAGGACTTATTCCATATTAGAGCACTAGCAATGAAAAAAGTAAAGTCAGCATGATACTAAAGAACAACTGGCACAGAAATACCTACCAACAGGGTCAGCTGCTTTGTAAAAGTCAGAACTATCTGAAAATGGACCTTCTCCGGCTTTGTTGATTGCACACACCCGATACTGATATTCATTTCCTTCAGTCAGGTGATGGACCTTTGCTGTTGTGTCACAAATGGGGTCTTTGTAGATTTTAATCCAGCGCAGATTCTTCTTGTCACGTCTCTGTAAATAGTAGCCTGTAACCATGCTACCACCATCCACTCCTGGTTTATCCCATACAATTTTCATGGATGTTCTAGTGATTTCTGTTGCCTCTGGTGTGGTAGGTTGTCCAGGAGTAACTGAAAAAATAGATGTTAAAAAAAACAACCTTTTATTTACTTAACTTGATCAGAATAATAATTTATTTGACTTATTTTAAATATAAAATATAATATATAAAAATAGATGGAAAACTATTACATTTTATGTCATATATTATTATACATTGTTTTATAAAATAAATGTTAAATTATTATAGTTTCATACCAAATGCATTCTTGGCAATAATTGGTTCAGACTCCAGAGGATCTCCAGCTCCAAATTTGTTGACTCCTCTGACACGGAAGACATATTCACCTCCTCTGACCAACTTCTGGACAGAGACTATGCGTTCCTCCATATAGTCAGAAACAGTAGACCACACAACTCTACTTGTCTCTCGTTTTTCCACAATATAATGGGTGACTTCGGAACCTCCGTCATCTGCTACTGGCTCCCAAGCAATTATTATGGTGTCAGCGGTTACTGATCTGAATTCAATATTTCCAGCTGGAGGGCCTGGTTTGTCTAGTAATTTTTAAATATAAATGACAAAAAAGTATTAATATCTGAGGGCTTGCAAAATTCATGGAAAAAGGCATATCTTTCAAGCTATCAATGCAAAAGCTTAACACACCTAGAATCAATATTCTGATGGAGGCAGAAGCTGTGCCAAATACATTCTTGGTCTTTATTTCATATGTCCCAGTGTTAAGACGAGTGGCATCCTTGATAAGAATGGCAGATGAATCAGTGGTGCTCTCAATTGATAGCTGTGAACTTGACACTAATTCCTTTCCATCCTTGAACCATTCAATTTTTGGCAATGGCTTAGCCATAATTCCTAGTCTTATCTTAACAGAAGCTCCAGCTTTATATTGCACAACATCCAGGTACTCGGGAGGCAGGTCAATTACTGGGGCACCTAAAAGGGGAGGTTTAGAAATAGTATGTAAAACTACTACCTTTAAATACGTAATCAGTAGGTATAAAAATCAGTCAATAAAAAAAAAAAAAATGTTATCTACCAGAAATGTCCACACAAGTTGCTGGTCCAGCAATAAGAGATGGATTGCTTACAGACCCAACTGCATTTTTGGCAAAGACTCTAAATTCATATGACTGATCTTGTGTCAAGCCTGACACAGTGAAGTTTGTCTCAATAACATTGGTAAAGTTGGCCTTTGTCCATCTGCCATTCGGAGCATCTCTTCTCTCAACCATGTAGCCAGTGATCTTACATCCACCATCAAAGGGAGGCTTCTGCCAGACAAGGCTAACTGAGTTCTTTGTAATTTCAGAGATTCTCACATTTGCTGGAGGTTCTAAAAATAAAACAAAGATTTTAGCATGTAGTAGTAGTTCTGTTGATTTTACAAATTTTCTAAAAATTGGTTGTATAATCTCAGGAACCTACCACAAGCATCAATGGCAAGTACTTCATCTGATGTCTTGCTGAATTTACCAATACCAGCAGCATTTTCTGCAGCAACCTTGAATTCATAAATCATACCCGGGCATATTTTTGTCACCCTTATTTGATTAGCAGGGATTGCTGTCTTGTTCACTTTCTGCCACAGAATGCTGCTTCTTTCTTTCATTTGGACATGGTATCCAAATACTAGGTTTCCTCCATCTACTACAGGTTCATGCCAGCAAACTGTAAGGCTTTCTCTTGAAACAAAGCTCACCCATGGTGTTGATGGTGGCCCAGGAATTGCTAAAATTGACAATCAAAAGTAAATGTTACATTTATGTTATTACTGTAGTAACAGTTATAGAATACAGTAAATAAGTACTCACTGTATGGAAGTTTTACAGTAACAGTTTGAGAGTCGATGTGATCACTGATACCAAGGCGATTCTCCGCTTTAATTCGGAATTGGTATTCTTCACCCTTTGTTAATTTGGTGACTTTAATTGCATTCCTGGCAACTGTGGATGACACCTCTACCCAAGCTGGTGTGCTTGTTTCACGTCTGAGCACAACATAATTGGTCACTGGACTACCGCCATTATACACAGGTGGTAACCATTTTAGGCACAGTGATGTTTCTCCAACATCGCTGATTTCAACTGGACCGACTGGAGGACCTGGTCTATCTAACACCAGTATGTTAATGAACATCTTGGTTGTTCCACTGGTATTGGAGGCAACAATGTCATATTTTCCAGCATCACTTGCAATACTTTCTTTGAGCCTGATATTAAGAGTATCAGGTGTTACTTCAAAACTAAATCTCTTTCCAAACCTCACTGGAACATTGTTTCTTGTCATTGCCACCTTTGGCATGGGCTTGCCAGTGAGAGGAAGCTCAAACTTCAGATTTGATCCTGCCCTCACATAAACAGTGTTGTGTGGGAAGTTCGTCATATCAAATTCAGGGGCATCTGTGAAGAAAGCACATGTTTAATCAGAATTGGATATTTTTAACAGAAGCAGGTAATCAAACATATAAGAAATGAAATGACACTCACTGAGTTGGTCTTTTACAATCACAGGAATTATCATTTCCTTTGCATCACTGAGTCCTGCATGATTTTCAGCACGAACTCTGAAGAAATACTCTGCATTTTCTCGCAAACCTTTGATTGTGTGGGTATTGGTTTTTACAGTGGCACACTTCACCCACTTTTGCTGTCCCTTCTCTAGAGCATCAATGAGGTAGCTTGTAATTCTGCTTCCACCATCATGCTCTGGTTTTGACCATACTATTGTAACACTGTCTTTTGTTACTTCAGCTACTCCAAGTCTGGCAGGTGGGCTTGGTATTTCTGTTGGAACAAAAATTTTTTTGTTCAGAGTAAGAAGTCTAAGTATTAAAAAAAGAACATAACTAATTCTGCCACAAGTCAAAGCAAAAATATACCTGTTATTTTGGTTGCATCTTTTGTTTCAGCAGGTACACCCATACCAAATTCATTCTCTCCAATGACTCTGAAGTAGTACATTGCACCCTCTTGCAAGTCCTCTACCTTGTAGACCAGATTGTGGCAGTTATTTGTTACACACACCCAAGCTTTTTTGCTAGCTTCACGTTTTTCAACATGGTAGGCTTTTACAGCATCACCCCCATCATTTTCTGGGACTTCCCAAGTAACTGTGGCAGAATCTTTTGTCACATCTTTAATCTTCACATTAACTGGTGGTCCTGGGGAATCAAGTACTTTGACAACCACAGGCAAAGTTGCAGTTCCAACACCATTATCCAATGTAACATTATATTGTCCTGAGTCATTTCTTGTTGCCTTTTCAATGGTTAGGGATGTATATTTTCCAGTTGTTTCAATTGTAGCTCTTGATTGGAGGTCAACACCTTCTTTAGTCCATGTGACTGAAGGCACTGGTACTCCTTTAAATGGTGCTGTCATTGTGAATGAATTGCCATGCTTGACAATCAGCGTTTTCCTCATCTCAATATCAACATCGAATACTGGTTCCTCCTTTCTGTCTGTTGCCGCCTGTGATTCAGAAACTGGAGATTGCTCACTAAGGCCTATTTTGTTTATTGATTTAACTGCAAAGACATATTCCAGATCGGCTGTAAGACCAGACACAGTGTACTCAGTGCTCTTTGTCATCTGAATGGCAACAGACCATTCCTCATCTTCTGTTTTCTTGTATTCCACTCTGTATCCAAGGATTGGTGTTCCACCATCTGACAATGGCTTGTTCCAGGTAATTGTAATCGAACTCTTTGTGTAATCAAGAACCTTTGGTTTAGATGGCGGGGTTGGCACAAGTAAAGCATCCTTTGCTGTAGCTGGAGCAGATGGCTCGCTAGGAGGACTTAAACCTGCAGCATTCTCTGCAAATACTCTAAATTCATATTCACTTCCTTTTCTTAGTTTGGATGCTATAGCTCTTTCATCTTTTACAAGCTCCCTGTTGACTCTGACCCATCGAAGACTTGATTTCTCACGTCGTTCAATCACATAGCCACATATTTCACTGCCTCCATCAGAAGCAGGCTTAGCCCAAGTCACAGTCATCTCCTCACTGGACACATTCGTTACTTCAACATTTGTTGGTGCTGTTGCAAAGGTGAATGGATCAGTGACTTTGACTAGTTCACTTTCAAGAGGTTCACCAAGTCCAAATTTATTTACAGCCAAAACTCTGAATATGTATTCATTGCCTTTGAGGAGCTTTGTGACCTTGCATGTTCTAGTTTTCACCTCTCCTTGTACAATTGTCCATGCCAAACTGCTGGTCTCTCTTTTCTCAACAACATAATGTGTGACTTCTGAACCACCAATTTCTTGTGGTGGTCCCCATAACAGTGTGCAGTCATCTGCAGTGAGCTCAGTTACTGACAAAGGTCCTGCTGCAGGTCCAGGTTTATCAAGGATCACGCATTTCACTGGCATAGTTACTGTACCAGCGATATTCTGTAATGTTAAGTCATACTTTCCAGAGTCACTCCTTTTGCAGTCTTTCACTACTACCATAGTGCTAGTATCTGTTGCAGCTATCTGAATTCTTGTACTGAGCTGAATCTCTTTTCCATCCTTTGACCATGATGCCACTGGTAATGGGCGTCCAGCAATGTCAGCACTGATCTTTAGGGTGTCTCCTGCTTTCACAAAAACAACATCTCTAAACTTGACGTCCATCATAATTCGTGGTAGATCTACATCATCTTTGACTGTGATACGGCCTGTGTTATCTGATGGCTCACTAAACAGTCCAGCAGCATTCTTTGCAGTGACACGGAAATCATATTGCTGATCTTGAGTAAGACCGGTAACATCAAAGTATGTTTCAGGAACATTGGTAAAGTTGCATCTCATCCAGCGACCATCTGGAAGATCTTTACGTTCAATGATGTAACCTGTAACTTTGGCCCCTCCATCATATTCAGGCTTTGTCCAAGAGAGAGAGACAGAAGATCTAGTAATGCTTGTAACCACTGGTTGACCAGGAGGATCACATGGATCTCTAGCAGCTATAGCCTCACTGACTTTGCTGACCTTTCCAATGCCAGCAATGTTTTCAGCATATACTCGGTACTCATAGAAAATACCCTCTTCAAGGCCAGTTACTTTAAATTCAGTATCTTTGATGAGAATCCTATTTACCTTTGTCCATAGAATACTGCTTCTCTCCTTGCGTTCCAAATGATATCCAAGAACTGTGCTACCTCCATCATTAACTGGTTCATTCCATGTCACAAGCATGAAGGACTTGGTAGCATGAGCCACATGGGGAGTAGCAGGTGGCCCAGGTTGCTTGAATGTATATTCTGCTGTAATTCCAGGAGAGTCAACAGGCTTACTCTTTCCATAGCGGTTCACTGCATATATACGGAATTGGTATTCAGAACCATGAGTCAGTCGAGATACCTTGACTGAATTTCTGGCAATGTTTGATGAAACAATCTGCCAGACTGTTGTGTTTGTATCCCTCTTCTCAACAATATAGTTATTAATGGAGCATCCTCCATCATATTCAGGGGGAGACCATGATAGTGTAATGGAGTCAGAAGTCACAGCATCAACCTTTACTGCAGCTGGTGGGCCTGGCTTGTCAAGAACCACAACATTGATATCTGTGGAAATCGTGCCAGCTGTATTAGCTAGGGTGATTTCATATTTCCCAACATGCTCAATAGAAGCTTCTTTGAATACAATCTTGCTTGATACTGTGGTATTTATTATTGTGAGAGAAGTTGTTTGCTTAAGAGGTAGGTCATCCTTTTTCCATGATACCACTGGCTTAGGTCTGCCTCTTACAGGAACCTCAATAATAAGGTCATTTCCCGCCTTAACACTATAAGTGTTGAAGAGCAGATTAATTGAAGGCTCTATCTCTATGTCTTTAGCACGAACTGGGACACCAAGTTCTTGGGGTTCACTCTTGCCTTTCTCATTCAATGCAATTACTCTAAAAGAGTATGTTTCACCAGGTGTAAGGTTAGACACAGTAGCCTCTGGAACTTTCACTGTACAGCACGCAACCCATTTGTCTGTGCCTTTTGACTGCATCTCTACATTGTAACAAATAACTTTACTACCACCATCGTGTGCAGGTTTCATCCACGTAAGAGTCACACTGTTCTTGGTAACATCCACAACTGTCACCTTTCCTGGGGACATAGGGACCTGGGCAACTTTGACTGGATTTTTTGTTTCTGCCATCAGACCAAAACCATACTCATTAACAGCATGCACTCGGAAGTAGAATATTCCTCCCTCTTGAAGTTCTTCTATCTTGAAGAAATTCTGCATGCAGTTGCTTGTGACAGTTGTGTAAGCTTTCCTTGTAGACTCTCGCTTTTCCACGATGTAATTGGTTATTTTGGCTCCACCATCAGTAAGAGGAGGCTCCCAGTAGAGAGTCACTGAGTCTTTCTTAACTTCTTTGACATCAAAATTCTGTGGCGCACTTGGCGAGTCAAGCACCCTGACATTCACAAATGCTGACTTTGTGCCGCTCTTATTCTCAAGTGATAGAACATATTTTCCGCTATCAAATCTATTGACATTGTCAATTACAAGCATGGTGTATGAACTAGTAGTTTCAATCAGTGCTCTCTCAGTTAAAGCCCCCTCTTCTCTCTCCCATTTGACAGATGGTTCAGGTCTACCTCTAATTTTAATAAACAGACGAAGTGATCCACCTGCACGAACAGAGACAGCTTTTCTAAGATGCGCATCAAGTTCAATCTCTGGTGACTCAATTCTTTCAATAGCAGTCACAGAGCCATGAACGTCAGCAGGTTCACCAACTCCTTCTGAATTAAAGGCACACACTCGGAAGTTATATTCACCATTTTCTTTAAGGTTTTCCACTGTTAGGCATTTTGCCTGTAAACCAGTTGGTGGTGTACATGTGGTCCATTCTTCTGCAGAGGCTTCTTTCATCTCAACAATATAACCTTTGACATATGCCCCACCATCTGTAGCTGGCTTACCCCAAGCCAGAGACACAGATGAGGTTGTATGATCTGTTACTTTAGGATGATGTGGTGGACCAGGAGGAGTTGTTGCATTTACTGCTCTATAGAACAGAGATAAGTCACTTAGTACTCCCACACCAGCAGCATTCTCCGCAGCCACACGGAATTCATAGAAATGCCCTTCTGAAAGACCAGTTACTTTGAAATGCATGTCAGAAAGCTTCTGCCTGTTGCACTTGGTCCATCTTACACCATCTTTGTCACGTTTCTCCAGGTGATAACCAATAATTTCTGTTCCACCATCATTCTCTGGGGCATTCCATGATAGAACCATTGAATCTTTTGTTATCTCACTTGCTTCTGGTGTTGACGGTGCGCTTGGTGGCTTGTATGGGTTGCAGGCAATTATTGCTTCAGACTCCAGTGGGTCACCAATTCCATATTTATTGACAGCCATAACTCTGAAAATATATTCATCACCTGTCAGGAGCTTTGTCACCTTGTAACTGTTAGTGTGAATATTTGAATCAACCAGAGTCCATGATAACCTGCTAGTTTCTCTCTTCTCAATGATGTAGTGAGAAATATTAGCACCACCGTCCTGAGAAGGCGCAGTCCAAATCAGATCACATCTATCAGACATTATACCAGTTATATTTAGTGGTCCAGTTGGAGGGCCTGGCCTATCAAGAACCCTTACAGTAATGGGAATTGTTTTTGTGCCACCAATGTTTCTTAGTACAAGGTCATAATGGCCACTGTCTAATCGTGTACAGTCTTTGACAGTAATAGCGGCACATTTCTGTGTTGTTTTTGTTTCAATGCGTAGTGTCTTGTCCATTTCCTTTCCTTCTTTCAGCCACTGAACATCAGGAATGGGTTTTCCATGAATGTCTGCATCAAGAACTAAATTTTCTCCAGCACTGACAACAATGACATCCTGGTACTTAGGATCCATTGAAACACTTGGGGGTTCAATTTCATCTGTTGTGGTAATTGGACCGGTGCTTTCGGATGGCTCGCTGAAAATACCAGCAGCATTTCTTGCTATTACTCTAAATTCATACTGTTGGTCTGCTGTTAAGCCACTGATTGTGAATTCGGTCTCAATCACATTGGTAAAGTTGACCCTCATCCAGTGGCCTTGAGGCAAGTCTCTCTTTTCAACAATGTATCCTGTTACTTTGCTGCCACCATCATATTGAGGTTTTGTCCATTGTATTACCACATGGTTTTTTGAAATAGAAATAGCTTCTGGAGTGCCAGGTGGATCACATGGATCACGAGCAATAAAGCTGTCTGAAACCTTGCTCGCTCTGCCAATACCAACAATGTTCTCAGCATATACTCTGAATTCATAACCAATTCCTTCCTCAAGATTACAAATCTTAAACATGGTGTCAGTAATGAGAGTTTTGTTCAACTTTGTCCACAAGATACTAGTCCGTTCTTTGCTTTCCATGTGGTAGCCAATTACTGAGCTTCCACCATCATTGACAGGTTCATTCCACTCAATTATCATTTGATCCTTGGTGGCAGATTTCACACGTGGAGTTCCAGGTGGCCCAGGAGGTTTGTATGGATACTGAACCACAAGTGCCTTTGACTCCAAAGAGGAACTCTTACCATATCTGTTTTCAGCAATGACTCTAAACTGGTATTCACCACCGGTTTTCAAGTTTGTTATTTTAAGAGATGTTCTGGCAACTGATCCAGCTACAACTTCCCATGTTGTGGTAGTGGTGTCTCGCTTTTCAACAATATAGTGCTTCACCTGGCAGCCTCCTGTGTAAGATGGGGGTTCCCACGATATTGTTACAAAGCTATTGCTCACTTCATTCACTTTAATAGGGCCAGTTGGTGGACCAGGCTTATCAAGGATAATGATTCCAATTTCTTCTGTAATAGCACCAGTGCTGTTTGTTGCACTAATTGTATACTTTCCAAAGTCATCTTTCCTGGCTTCAGTAATCTGTAGAATGGCTGATGATGGTGTGTTTGAAGTACTGATTCTTGATGTCACTTTAAGAGCTTGTCCGTCCTTCATCCAAGTAACCTTCGGCTTGGGACGTCCAAATACAGGTATTTCCAATTTAAGATCATCACCAGATTTGACACTGTATGTACTAAACTGTACTTTTAGGCTTGGTTCAATGGTTAAGTCATTGGCAATGACAGGAGCAGCAAGAAGCTTTGGCTCACCCTTTCCTGTCTCATTATAAGCAAGAACCCGGAACAAATATTCCTGACCAGCTGTTAGCCCAGTGACAGTGCCTTCACATGTTTTGACAGATGTTGCTACACCCCACTTTTCTGTTCCCTTGGGTTGCATTTCAATCAAGTAGCCTACAATCCTGCTTCCACCATCATGCTCTGGTTTCTCCCAGGCCAGAGATGCACTTACTTTGGTAACATCAGTCAACATGATTTTTCCTACTGATAGAGGTACTTCAGAAGCCTTGGATGCAGTCTTGGTTTCAACTGGTTGACCAATTCCATATTCATTTTCAGCCATGACTCTAAAGTAGTATAGGGCCCCCTCTGCAAGATTTTCCACCTTGAAGCTTGTCTTGCTACACTTTGTTGTAACATTAGCATATGCTTTTCTTGTAGATTCACGCTTATCAACAACATAGTTTTTGATTTTTGCACCTCCGTCAATAAGTGGTGGATCCCAAACAAGTGTAATGGAGTCTTTCTTAATATCTTTTACCACTAGGTTAAGTGGCGCTCCTGGTGTATCTAATACTTTTACTGACACAAATTCACTCTCAGTGCCGCTGCTATTCAAAAGGGACACAGTATATTTTCCAGAATCTTTTCTGTCACATGAGTCAATTGAAAGCTGTGTGAAATTAAAACCCTTCTCAATTATAGCCTTCTCTGATAAATCCCCTTCATCTTTAGTCCATTTTATCTCTGGTGTTGGTCTTCCCTTGAAAGGCACATTGATTCTAAATGATCCCCCAGCACGAACAACTATACCTTTCCTCAACTCTGAATCAAGATGAATTTCAGGAACTTCAAGTTTGTCCTCTGGTTTCACAGGCTCAGGAATAACTGCAGGCTCACCCACACCTAATTTATTGATAGCACATACCTGAATCTTATACTCCTGTTGTTCTGTTAGTTTGGTTATTTCAAATTTATTAACACGCAGGCCAGTTGGTGGAGTACACATAGTCCATTCATCCTCCTCAGCTTTGCATATCTCAACAATGTATCCTTGAATAGCGCTTCCACCATCATTAAGAGGCTTTCCCCATGCCAGTGAAATGGAGCTCTTTGTGGTGTCAATTACATGTGCATGTGTTGGAGGGCCAGGTTTATATTTAGGATCACAAGCTTTGTAGTACGATGTAGGTAAGCTGGGTTCACCAATTCCAGCTGCATTTTCAGCTGACACTCTAAACTCATACTCATGATCCTCTATGAGGCCTTGCACTCTGAAACATACATCAGTGACTTTTTGTCTGTTGCATCGGGTCCATTTAATTCCAGAACGATCTTTCTTTTCAATGATATAGCCAACAATTTCACTTCCACCATCATTCTCTGGTGCACTCCAGCACACGGTCATGGAATCCCTGGCAATGTTAGTCACCTCCAGAATTTGTGGCGATCCAGGGGCTATAAATGGATTCTTCATAATTACAGATGGAGAATTAGTTGGCTCACTAACACCATAATTGTTGACAGCCATGACACGGAAGATATATTCATCGCCTTCAAGAAGGTTTGTCACTTTGAACATTGTGGGTTTACAAACAGTAGAGACAATGGTCCAAGCAAGGCGGCTTGTTTCACGTCTTTCTATTATATAATGAGTGATAGGGCTTCCTCCATCATGTTGTGGGGGACGCCATGACAGTGTACATTTATCGTTTGATACACCTGTGACCCGGAGAGGTCCTTCTGGTGGACTGGGTTTGTCCAGTACTTTTACTTGGAATGAAACAGTTTGTGAGCCAGCCACGTTGGTGAGATGAAGGGTATAATGTCCACCATCATGTCTGAGTGCATCCTTTAAGACAATCATAGCCCGGCTGTCAGTGTTTTTGATCTCACATCTCATTGTGTTTTCAAGTTTCTTATCACCCTTGAACCACTGCATTGTAGGTATCGGTTTGCCATGGACATCTGCATCAAGTTTGAATGTATCCCCAGCATTCACAATAATGATCTGAGTATATTCAGGATCAATTGAAAACTTTGGTGGCTCTACTTCATCCAATGCAGCAATAGGTCCACTGTTGTAAGATGGTTTGCTAATGGTGCCAACGGCATTTTTTGCAATTACTCTAAAGTCATATTTAGCTCCCTCTGTAAGCCCAGTAATAGTAAATTGGGTTTCAATGACATTTGTAAAACTAGCTTTCACCCAACGTCCCTCTGGCAGATCACGCTTCTCAACAGTATAACCAGTTATCACACTTCCTCCATCATATTCTGGTTTTGTCCATTGGATTGTTATTGAATTCTTGCTAACATGAATAGCTTCTGGAGTGCCAGGTGGATCACATGGATCACGGGCCACATACCCCTCTGAGATTTTGCTGCACCGACCAATGCCAACAATATTTTCAGCATAGACCCTGAACTCATATTCAATTCCCTCTTCCAAAGGACTAGTTTTGAATTTTGTTTCTTGAATCAAGGACTTGTTTATCTTTGTCCAAAGGATACTGTTCCTCTCTTTTCTTTCAAGGTGATATCCAATAATGCTGCTGCCTCCATCTGAAACAGGTTCATGCCACTCAACAACCATGTGATCTCTTGACAGAGATGACACAAATGGAGTACCTGGTGGGCCTGGTTCTCTATACGGGTACTGAGCAACAACAGCTGGGGAATCTAAACCATAGCTTTTGCCATATCTGTTTTGAGCAATAATCCTGAACTGATACTCTGCCCCAGTTTTTAGTCTTGAGACTTTCAGTGTTGTTCTTACCACAGAAACTGCAACATTCTCCCATGTAGTGGTAGTTGTGTCTCTCTTTTGTACAATGTAGTTTGAAATTGGGCAACCGCCAGTGTACTTTGGTGGGTCCCATGACAGTGTAACACTTGATACTGTGACCTCAAGAAATCTTACAGGGCCAGATGGTGGTCCCGGTTTGTCAAGAGTAATTATTTCAACTGTTGCATCTTTTTGCCCAAGAACATTTGAGACATTGATTCCATACATGCCACCATCCTCTTTGGCAGCTTCTTTGATGCTAAGAATTGTACTATGTGGTGTATTTGAAATGTTCACTCTTGTTGTGAATTTAAGGGATGCACCATCCTTTATCCATGTCACCTTTGGTTTGGGGCGTCCAGAAATTGGAATTTCAACTTGCAGGTCTTTTCCAACAAGAACACTGTAATTGTTAAATGCAGGCCTAACATCTGGTTCAATAACCAGATCCTTTGCTTGTACTGGGACTGCAAGGGTTCTTGGGTCACTCTTTCCTTTTTCATTAATAGCAATTACTCTGAAAGTGTATTCCTCACCTGGGTTCAAGTTATTAATAACAGCCTCTAATGTTTTTACATTTGCACAACCTGACCATTTTTCACTCCCCTTCACTTGCATTTCAACAAGGTACTGAAGAATTCTACTGCCACCATCATGCAGTGGTTTTTCCCAAGCAAGAGATACACTTGTTTTTGTAATGTCTACAACGCTTAACTTTCCAGGGCATTGTGGCACTTCTGATACTTTCAGAGGATCAGTAATATCTGCAGGTATTCCAACACCATGTTCATTCTCTGCAAGGACTCTGAAATAGTAACAACAGCCCTCTTGAAGTGGTTCAATTTTCCATGACAATTTATGGCAATTTGTTACAACAGCAGAGAAGGTTTTCCTTGTAGTTTCACGCTTTTCAACAATATAATTTTTTATCTTAGCACCTCCATCCAAGGCAGGAGGTTCCCATGAAAGAGTAACAGACTCTCTTGTAATTTCCTGAACTTTAAGGTTAACTGGAGCACTAGGAGTATCAAGAACTTTCACAATTATGGTTGCAGACTTTACACCAGATGAGTTTTCTGCAATCACAGTGTACTTTCCACTGTCATTTCTATTTATTTTATCAATCACAAGAGAAGTGTGACCACTCGTGACCTCAACTTGTGCTGTCTCTTTAATGGGGCAGTCGTCTTTCTCCCACTTAATTTGTGGTGTAGGACGTCCTCTAATGGGAACAAAAATTCGGAGAGATCCCCCAGCTTTAATACTCACAAGCTTTCTAAACTCAGGATCAATATCAAGATCTGGCTCCTCTGTTTTATCTTCTGGCTGAATGTGGCCAGCAACATCAGCATGCTCACCAACACCAACCTTGTTAACTGCACATACTCTGAACTTGTATTCCAGTTTTTCTTTTAGATTTTCTACTGTAAAACATGTTAATTTAACACCAGTTGCTGGGGTGCACATAGTCCATTCTTCAGCCATTGGGACAGCCTCTGCAACTTCAACATCCTGAGCAGGTTTTCTCTCCTCTGCTGCTGCTTTTACCTCACATGACTCAACAATAAATCCCTGGATTTCACATCCACCATCATAAATAGGTTTCCCCCATGCAAGTGACACAGATGATTTGGTTGTGTCTATCACTTTAGGATTATGTGGGGGACCTGGCTTGAACACAGGATCCAGAGCTTTATAGAATACTGTTGCTGAGCTAGGCTCACCTACCCCAACAGCATTTTCAGCTGCAATTCTAAATTCATAGAGGTGGGCCTCAAGGAGCCTGGTGACTTTGAAGGTTAGGTCTGTGACTGTTTTCTTGTTGCATCTGATCCATCTAACACCCTCCTTGTCATGTTTTTCAATTATATATCCAGTGACAGGAGTGCCACCATCACTTGTAGGTGCCTCCCAGCTTAATAGCATTGAGTCCTTCTTGATATCAGACACCTCTATTCCCTTTGGAGCATCTGGAAGCATAAATGGATCCTTAATAAGAACAGGGTCAGACTGAAGTGCTTCACCAACTCCAAACTTATTCACTGGCAAAACCCTAAAAATATATTCATTGCCTTCAAGGAGTTTTGTTACTTTCAAAGTTTCAGCCTGAACTTTGGGTTCAACAAGAGTCCAGATGAGTCTGCTTGTCTCTCTTCTTTCCACAATGTAATGGGTGATTGTGCTTCCACCATCCTGTTTTGGGGGTTTCCATGCAAGGCAGCATTGTTCACTGGTAACCCCTGTAATGGATATGGGACCCTCTGGTGCTCCAGGTTTATCTAGAACATTGACAATGACGTGGACAGATTTCTCACCACCTGCATTCCTTAGCAGCAGAGTGTACTGGCCACCATCAGCAAGCTTGGCTTCTTTTACAGACAAGCATGCAAAGCTGGTGGTGTTTTTAATTTCACGATGAATGGTATTTACAAGTTCTTGATCACCCTTTATCCAATGAATTGTTGGTACTGGTTTTCCATGTACATCTGCATCAATCTTAAATGATTCTCCTGCATTTACAACAATTGCCTGTGTGTAATGTGGGTCTAGGCTGATGCGAGGGGGTTCAATCTCATCCTTTGCAGTAATGGGCCCAGTGCTATATGAAGGACCACTAAAAACTCCTGCTGCATTTCTTGCAATAACCCGGAACTCATATTTTTGGTCTTCTGTGAGACCTGTGGCAGTATACTCTGTTTCAATAACATTGGTGAAGTTTGCCTTCAGCCAGCGTCCTTCAGGTAATTCTTTCTTTTCGACAATATAGCCTGTGACCTTGCTTCCACCATCATACTCGGGTTTAGTCCACATGATAGTGATGGAACTCTTTGTAATTTTAACTGCCTCAGGTGTACCAGGAGGATCACAAGGATCTCGAGCAACATGTCCCTCTGATATTTTGCTTGGCTTTCCAGTACCAACAATGTTCTCAGCATACACTCTAAATTCATATTCAAGGCCTTCCTCAAGGCCTGTGGTCTTATAAGTTGTGTCCTGGATTATACTCTTATTAAGCTTGACCCAGAGAATGCTGTTTCTCTCTTTACGTTCAAGATGGTAACCCAAAATTGTGCTTCCTCCATCAATAACTGGCTCATTCCACATCACAACCATACTGTCTTTGGTTGAAGAATGAATGAACGGTGTTCCAGGTGGTCCTGGAAGCTTATATGGATACTGTGCAATAACACACTCTGAGACAAGCAGAGGGCTTTTGCCATATCTGTTCTCAGCAGTGATTCTAAATTGATATTCAGTTCCTGTTTTTAGTCTTCCAGCTTTAACCTTGGTTCTGGCAATATTTGCTGCTACAACTACCCAGTTTGTTGTGGATGTGTCTCTTTTCTCCACCAGATAGTTCTTAATGGTGCAACCTCCATCATACTCTGGTGGTTTCCATGAAATGGTGACACTGTCAGCTGTTACTGCTTCAATTTTCACTGGGCCAACTGGTGGTCCAGGTTTGTCAAGTACAACTACTCCTATATTCACTGATGTCTCACCAGCTGTGTTTGAAAGTTTGATGCTATACTGGCCAACATCATCTCTACATGCATCTTTGATTACAAGATTTAGTTGGTTGTCTGTGGAAGAGAAGTTAACCCTGCTTGTTTGCTTAAGTGGTGTAGCATCCTTCACCCAAGAGACTGCAGCTTTGGGACGAGCAATATATGGAATATCTATTGTCAAATCTTCTCCTGCAAGAACACTAAATGTTGTAAATAACAACTTGGCAGATGGGGCAATTACAAGGTCTTTGGCAATCACTGGAACACCAATTTGGCGAGGATCACTAGTGCCTTTGTCATTTCTAGCTGAAACACGGAACATGTACTCTTCACCAGGAGTAAGCCCAGAAATAATTGCCTCTGTTACCTTGACAATCATGGCCTGTGTCCATTTCTCACTGCCTTTACTCTGCATCTCCACAACATATGCAACCACTCTACTTCCTCCATCATGTTCAGGCTTTTCCCATAACAATGTGGCACTTGTCTTTGTCACATCTTGAAGTGTAATCTTTCTTGGAGGAAGTGGTTTTTCTGATACTTTGACTGATTCACTGGTTTCAATAGGGAGACCAATGCCATACTCATTCTCTGCCAGTACTCTGAAGTAGTAATTGCATCCTTCTTGAAGCTGATCAACAGTCCATATTGTTTTATGACAATTAGCATTAACTGTAGCATAGGCCTTTCTTGTTGCCTCACGTTTCTCAACAATGTAGTTCTTAATCTTTGTGCCACCATCATTTAGTGGAGGATCCCATATAAGTGAAACTGATTCTTTGGTAACTTTGCTGATTTGGAGGTTTTGTGGTGCACCAGGTGTATCTAGAACTCTAACAGTCACAGAAACTGATTTGCTTCCAGAGCTGTTCTCCACAGTCAAAATATATTTTCCACTGTCAAATCTATTCACATTTCCAACTACTAAGGATGTGAAAGATGATGTACTCTCAATTGTAGCTCTATCCAAAGGTTCATCATTCTCTCTTGACCATTTGGCTTCTGGAGTTGGCCTTCCTCTAATTGGCACAAAGAGCCTTAAGGTGTTACATGCTCTAATGTTCACAACCTTACGGAGGTCAGCATCAAGGTCAATTTCTGGTGGTAAGAGTCTCTCTTCAGCTTTAGGTGAACCAGGAACAGATGCTGCTTCTCCAATACCCTCACTGTTAACAGCTGAGATATTTATTTTATATTCCTGATTCTCCTTAAGAGTTGTTATAGTAAATGATGTTGCTTTCAGTCCCTCTTTAGGAGAGACAATTGTCCATTCCTCCTCTTCAGTTCCAGGTATACAGGTCTCAACAATGTATCCAGTGATTTCAGAGCCACCATCATACAATGGTTTATTCCATGCAAGTGTGATGGAGGAACTTGTTGTGTCCAATATCCTTGGGTTACCAGGTGGGCCTGGTTTGAACAGTGTGTCTGTGGCTTTTGTGTAGGGACATGAGGGACTTGGTGCACTGACTCCAGCTACATTCTCTGCAAAAACTCTGAATTCATATTCATGTCCTGGAACAAGTCCAGTTACCTTGAAATGTAAGTCAGTTACTTTCTTCTTGTTGCATTTTACCCAGCGTAAACCAATTCTGTCTCTTCTCTCAATGCCATAATTAGTAATTTCACTTCCACCATTATTTGCAGGAGCTCCCCAGCAAAGCACCATTGAATCCTTTGTGACAGCTGTAATCTCAGGCATTTGTGGAGGATCAGGTGGAACATATGGGTTATCTGCAATTGTTGGGTCAGACTCAAGGGCTTCCCCAACTCCATACTTATTAACAGCCATGACTCTGAAAATGTATTCATTTCCTTTGAGCAATTTTGTTACCTGGTACTGCGTAACTTGCAAGTCTGTTGCCACATTTATCCAAGCAAGTCTGCTTGACTCACGTTTTTCAATTACGTAGTGTTCAATGTTTGCCCCACCATCATCTTCGGGTGGAGCCCATGTAAGCACACATTTTTCTGCAGTGATATCTGAAACCATAAGAGGTCCTCTAGGTGGTCCTGGTCTATCAAGGACTTTAACATTGAATATATGTTTAGCAAATCCACCCGCATTAGTAGCTGTCAGAACAAACTGACCTCCATCTTTTCTAAGAGAGTCCTTGTTAACCAAAGAAGCAGTGAGGTCTGTCATTTTTATCTGTAGTTTAGAAGTGTTTTCAATGTCTTTTCCATCTTTGGTCCAAACCATAGATGGCAGTGGCTGTCCTGTAACATCAGCATCAAGTTTGAAGACTTCCCCTGCCCTAACAAGCACAACATCCTTAAATTTGGCATCAACCATAATTTTTGGTTCTTCAATGTCATCTTTACAAATTATTGGATCTGATGCATCTGATGGGTTGCTAACAGCACCAGCTGAATTTCTTGCAAGTACACGGAATTCATAGGATGTGTCTTTGGTTAGACCACTAACAGTAAAGGTGGTTTCAGTAATGTTTGTGAAGTTGGCCCTTATCCAGCGCCCAGCTGGTAGATCTCTTTTTTCCACAATATAACCTGTAATCTTGAACCCACCATCATATTCTGGCTTTGTCCACTGAATTGTGATTGTATTTTTAGACACATAGATTGGTATAGGCTGACCGGGTGGATCCACTGGATCAAGAGCAAGCATAGGTTCAGATGCTTTGCTTGGTTTCCCAATTCCAGCTACATTTTCAGCCATCACACGGAACTCGTATGCAGTGCCAGACTCCAGTGCAGTTGTTTTGAAAAGGTTTCCCACAACAAGAGCTTTGCTAATTCTATGCCAGACAATGCTGTTCCTCTCTTTTCTTTCAATATGATATCCAATAACTTCACTTCCCCCATCATTAACTGGCTCATTCCAGCCAACTGTCATTGTGTCCTTTGTGAATTCGACAACCTTGGGAGTGCCTGGTGGTCCAGGCACCTTAAATGGATAAGCTGCAACTACAGTCTCTGAGGTAATTGGAGGTCCTGCACCATATCTATTTTTGGCCTTTACACGAAATTGGTATTCCACTCCTGTTGTTAGACGAGTTGCTTTAAATGTGGTTCGAATAACCAGTGAAGACAGTTCTGTCCAATTCTGAGTGGTGGTTTCCCTTATTTCAACTACATAGTTATTGATTGGTACACCTCCATCATTTTCAGGTAAATCCCATGAGAACTCAATGGAATCACGAGATATTTTGTCTAATTTTATTGGTCCCCTAGGTGGTCCAGGGACATCATGCACTTTGATTATGATGTTATCAGTAACTGAACCAACTATGTTTTTCCCTGTAATTGAGTACACTCCAGTGTCACTTCTTAAACATTCATTTATAATCAAGATGGTCGAAGTAGAGGTATTTTCAATCATTGTCCTTTGTGTTAACTTGAGAGCTTGATGGTCTTTTTGCCAGGTTACTGTTGGTTTAGGACGCCCAATTACAGGTACCTCAACCTTTATGTCATCTCCAGCCTTTGCTATGACTGTCTTATGGCAGATACCCCGTAAGTCAAATTCTGGTTCTGTGCTTTGTTCTCTTATAACAACATGCTTGCTTTCACGAGGATGGCTTCTTCCTGATAAATTAACAGCCATGACATGGAATACATACTCTTCATTTTCATTTAAATTCTTTACAGTGAAGTCTAAAGACTTTACAGTGGTCACGTGAGCCCACTGGTCTGTTCCTTTTTTCTGAGCCTCAATAACATACCCAGTTATTCTGTTTCCACCATCATGTTTTGGTTTGGTCCATGCAAGACTAGCTGAGTTTTTGGTAACATCAGTAATTGTGACTGTTTCAGGGGGACTTGGTGCTTGAGATGCTCTGATGGGATCTAGGGTTTCTACTGCTTCACCAATTCCAAATTCATTTTCCGCAGATACTCTGAAATAATATTCTGACCCCTCTGACAAATTTGGAATTCTTAATGAACACATGGCACATTTTGTTACTACGGTAGCATACGCTTTGCGAGTAGATTCTCTTTTTTCAATGATATAATTAGTAATCTTTGCACCACCATCAATAAGAGGTGGTTCCCACTGAAGTGTAATGCTTTCCTTGTCAATGGCTTTTGGTTTAAGATTGATAGGAGGCCCAGGAGAGTCTAAAACCTTAACATTCACAAAGGCAGTCTTCTTTCCAGCAGCATTCTCTAATGTCAAGTCATATTTTCCTGCATCATGTCTGTTGCAATCAGTAATGACTAAGAGAGTGTAAGACTCTGTACTGTCAATGTTTGCACGGGTTTTTAGTGCAGTATCCTCCTTTGTCCAAGTCACAGATGGAGTTGGACGCCCTTTAATTGGAACAAATATGCGAATAGAACCTCCGGCTTTGACAACTAGTGTTCTTCTCAATTCAATGTCAAGTTCCAGGTCTGGGATTACTTCACGTTCAATAATTTCAATAAGATCTACTGTTTGTGCTGGTTCCCCAACTCCCATTGCATTCATGGCACTAATTCTAAAATGATACTTTGCTCCAGTCTCCAAGTTTGGAACAACAAATTCTGTGATCATTAAAGGTGTAGTAGTATCTTTCACCCACGTCTCTTCTCCATCCTTTTTGTGCTCAACAGTATATCCTGTAACAGGCATGCCACCATCATTAAAAGGTTTGCCCCAATGCAGTTCAGCTGTAGTTTTTGTTGTATCCGTGACTCTTGGGTTGACTGGGGGCCCAGGAACATCTAAATGAAAGAAAATATATTAGGTAAATAAATTGCAAGTATATATTTTGCAATTTAGAAAGATCTTTTCACTGGAACAGCAAAAGCATCGTCTAATGTATAAAAAGTCTACTGTAAAAAGGATAGATAATTTTTTTTTGCAATATTTGGAGAACTAAGTTTAATGTTGGATAATGTCATGATAATGTAATTTATGTGTTTTTAGAGCAAACTGACATAAAACCTGACCTCCTCGCTGTTTTCATAGTAGAGCATTTGTTCCAAGTTAAGCATATTATGATTTTTTTTTTGTTCCCCACCAACATTAGATTACAGTCTTATAAGATAATATATAATCAGGTGTATTATTTAAAGTATTTACTCTTGGTTTATAGACTGTTACTGGAAGGCCATATGGATTTACAAACACAGCCATTCCTGACTTGGGAACTATAGGTTCCCCATGCTAGCTTTCTACAGATTTTACTTACCTGCCATGACCTTTGTTCTAACAGGTTGTGATGGCTCACTGGGTTCCCCAAAGCCGGCCTTATTCTCAGCAGTTACTCTGAACTGATACTCTTCTCCTTCTGTGAGGCCCTGTACCTCAAACTGAAGGACAGGTACAGTCTTCTTTGATGCTCTTGACCACCTTATGCCCTTTCTTTCCTTCTTCTCAACCATGTAACCTGTGATGTCACTGCCTCCATCATCAGCTGGTCTCTTCCATGTAATTGTAACAGTCCTGCCTCCAATATTTTCCACCTCTGGTCTTGCTGGAGGGCCTGGGGGGCCTATAAGAAACAGAGGTTTTGTTTAGTCTGATTATGAAGAGAGGGAATGTACATTGTTTATAATTAGCTTATAGTGCTGCTTACCATAATTATCCACCATTTTCACAGGCTCTGAATTTGAAAAATCACCAGCTCCAGTATGGTTGACAGCTGATACACGGAATATGTATTCATTCCCTTGGATTAGTTTATTTGCAACAAAATGGCAGTCAATAACCTTTTCTGCAAGAATTGTCCAAAGAAGACGGCTTGTTTCCCTCTTTTCTAGAATGTAATACTCAATTGCAGATCCGCCATCTTCATTAGGTGGTGCCCAGGTCAAAGTAACCTTTTCAGATGATATGCCACTAGTTTCAATTGGTCCTGGGGGCCCAGGAACATCCAGCACCTTTACTTTGACATTCTCTTCTTTGACACCAAATGGATTGCTTGCTGTAATGGTATACTCCCCTGAATCCTTTCTGCTTGCATATTTGATAGACAGAGTAGAGGATGTAGGAGTAGTTTCAATCTGGCATATATCTGATGGCTTGAAGTACTTTCCTCCTTTTGACCAGACTGAACTTGGTGCAGGTTTGCCTAAAATACTTGTTGCTGTAATAACTATTGTGTCTCCAGCTCTGACTGTAAGCCCTTCCTTTACTGTGGGGTCAATAATAATGGTTGGTGCCGCTGTGGGATAATGAAAGAAAATTATTTTAAGTATGTACTTGATTCAAATACAAATAAGTGTCAGTCAAGCAACATAGGAAAAACATTACCATATTCATCCATGCATATAAGAGTATCGGTTTGTTCAGATGGTGGACTTATTGCCCCAGCTGCATTCTTGGCTCTGATTCTGAATTCAAACTTGCAACCCTCCTGCAAGTTAGCCACAGTATATGCACATTCCACAACGTTTACAGTGTTGGCTTTCACCCAGACCTTGGCAGGAAGGTCACGCCTCTCAACAATGTAACCTGTAAGTCTGTGTCCACCATCATACTGAGGTTCGGTCCATTGAAGTGTTATGGTACTTCTTGTGATGCTGATTACATCAGGTTTACCAGGAGGATCTAAAATAGGCCAAACAGTTTACAAATATAATAGTATACTGTGAAATAGAATAGAGTAGATATTGCAATTAGTAGTAGGCCTTACTTACCAATAGCATCTAATGCAACCATTGGCTCAGTTGGAGGACTTGGCTTACCAACACCAGCCAAATTTATAGCCATCACTCTAAACTCATATTCCAGGCCCTCAGTTAAACCTTTTACTTTGAAGTCTTTCATTTTTAAAGGTGCTGGGTTAGCTCTTTTCCATAACATGCTGTTTCTTTCCTTGAATTCCACATGATATCCTGAAAACACATGTATCTTATATAATTATGAATGATCAAATACAGATTTTTTAATGTTGAATATTTTGGAACTTTTTGAAATGTGAAGTTATAAATGTTTTATCACCTGTAATTGGTGAACCGCCCGTTTTTCGTGGATCAGACCAAGCCAAGGTTGCTGAGTCATGACACATGCTCAAGATTTTTGGTGCAGGTGGAGCATCAGGGACATCTGATGGAAATATATAAATGTTAAATTGAGTTTATTGTAATATGCAATTGTGATCATTGAGAAGAATGCTAAAGTGCACTTACTGAATGGATGTTTGGCAACCATAGGTTCAGATTTGAGACCTTCTCCAACTCCATATTTGTTTTCTGCAGAAACTCTGAAGATATATTCTGTTCCTTCATGGAGACCAGACACTCTATAACTGTTTGTGTCCACTGCTGAGGAAACAGTTACCCACATATTTGTAATGGAATCACGTTTCTCTAGAATGTAGTTGGTGACTTCTGATCCTCCGTCATCTTTAGGAACACCCCATTTTAAGGTAGTTCCATCAGCTGTTACTTCCTTAAACTTGATAGGTCCTGTACAAATTCCTGGTTTGCCAACGACTCTTACAAAGATAGTAGATTCTTTTGATCCAGCACTATTACGAAGAGTGATCGTATATTTTCCAGCATCACTCCTCTGGCAGTCCCGAATCAAGAGAGTTGTATTAACAGCAGTAGATTCCACACAAACTCTTCCAGTGTCAGTCAAATTTTCATCTTCACCCTTCTTCCATGAGACTGTTGGGACGGGTTTACCAATGATGGGAATCTTGAGTCGAACAGTGCTTCCCTCTTTTGCTATGTAGTTCAAGTTTGGCAAATCCCGTAAATCACAGCTGGGATAAACTGCATAAAGAAATAGAAAAAGTTAGAGCCAGTAGTCATATGGTAAGTAAGTTAATATTCTATTATATATTATCAATATGTTATATATTCTCACCAATAACATCCTTTGCCACAATAGAGAGCTCCTTCACTGGACCATCGCCCGCATCGTTGGTTGCCATTACTCTGTATTTGTATTCCCTTCCTTCAACAAGATCTTTAGCACTATATTGCATGTTCTTGGATCTTAGAAGCTCCTTCCATTTGTCCTCACCATTAAGAACTTCAAGCACATATGCAATTATTCGACTACCACCATCACTAACTGGTTTCTTCCAAGAAAGAGTACATGAATCTCTGGTTACTAGCAAGGTCTTGAAGTCCAAGACTGGTCCAGGTTGTTCTGAAAAAAATATTTAATAGATTCCATAGTTCTTGTGGTACATGTGACTGTATAATTTAGATATTTATTTTAAAACATTTACAAAGAATTGTAAAAGCTGTTCACTCACCAGAGGCTCTGGCAGCATCTGGTGTTTCACCTGGCTCACCAGTACCATACTTATTCTGAGCCATGACTCTAAAGTAGTAGGATCTACCAGGCTCTAGGCCCTCAATCATGAAAGATGTTTTGTCACAGGTGGAAACTGTGGACCATGCTTTTCTCTCTGCATCACGTTTTTCTACTATGTAACCTGTAATTTCACTTCCACCATCAATTAGTGGTTCATCCCACATGATAGATGCACTGTCCTTTGTTGTCTCTTTCACCATCAGGTTTAGTGGTGGGCCTGGGGTATCTGTTCGGTGGTAAACAAAATGGCAGTGAAGTATTTTTTATGTATTTGCTTTTAGTAAAACTCATGCTAAATATTTTACTGATATCCATGAACTTACCAAGAACCTTAACAACAACTGTGTACATCTTCATGCCACTGATGCTATCAAGGTTGAGAATGTATTTTCCTGCATCATATCTATTAACTTTTTCAACGTAAACCATTGTGTCAGTGTCTGTGGCTTTAATGATGATTCCCTGTCTGTCCTTTATGTTGGTGTTCATCTTGGCCCACGTGACCTTTGGAACAGGACGGCCTTTAATTTTGGCATGAAGTTTCATTGGAGCACCAGCCTGAAGCACCAATGTATCCTTCAACACTGCATCAAGTTCAGCCTCAGGTGCAACTGAAATGAAATGCAAGTCATTTTTTAAGTTATAATATGTACCAAGTATGTTCTGTGTATGTCGTGTTATGTAATAATAATTGTATAAATAGCTTTCATGCTTTTAAAAATTAATTTCAAGTCTTAAATTCATACCAAACACATCCTTTGCAACATGTTTATCTGGGACTTCACATGGCTGACTAAAGCCAACTTTGTTCACAGCACTGACACGTAGCTGATATTCTGATTTCTCCAAGAGTCCAGTGACAACATAGTGTGTGTCCTGTAGGTTCTTTGGGACATTGCATCGGATCCAGTCTGTTGCATCTGTTCTCTTGCATTCAACTAGATATCCCAAAATTTCACTTCCACCATCATTTGCAGGTTTAGTCCAAGATAAGCTAATAGTGCTGTTACTTGTGTCTGTAACTTTAGGGGAAATTGGTGGTCCAGGAGGATCTGTCAATGACATTATTAGAAATTAAAATTGATAAATAAATGCATTCAAATGTGATGTGAATAACATTGTAAATCGACTTACAAATAGGATCAACTGCAGCAGCAGGATGTGATGGCTCACTGGGTTTTCCAAGACCAGCTTTGTTAACCGCAATAACTCTAAACTCGTATTGAGCCCCTTCTGAGAGACCTCCAACTTCAAGCGATCTTTCAAGTAATGGTTTCCTATTCAGTTTGGTCCAGTTTATTTCTTTGGTTTCACGCCTCTCAACAATATATCCAAGAATAGTAGAGTTGCCATCATCAGAGGGTTCCTTCCAGCTTACAGTCATTTTCTCTTTTGTGATATTTGTAATGATTGGTGGATCACATTGTCCAGGAACAGCTGTTAATAGCAAGCATAACAGTGTAAATCTTTGTTGCATGCCATAACAGATAATACAGGTAAACTTTTATACATATATACTATCTTTGAGTATATATGACTATGCAAGAGGACATTTGTTATCAAAACAGAAGGTAGATACTGTATCTTACTGAAAGGGTCTTTTGCAACAACAGGATCTGAGAGGATGGTATCGCCAGCTCCATATCGGTTTACAGCACGTACACGGAACTGGTATTCATGACCCATAATTAGCCTTTCAACACAAAACTCAGTTGTACCACTGCTGATTTTAGCAGAAACCTGGGCCCAATTAGCTCGGCTTGACTCACGCTTATCCACAATGTAGTTTGTAATTGGTGAACCACCATCTGCAAGTGGAGCGGTCCAGCTCAGTTTTACACGATCAGAAAGTACCTCTTTTAACTTGATAGAGGCAGGTGGACCAGGCACATCTGCATAAAGGAAAATAAATGTGTCACATGAAATGGTGTCAATGAATTATCTAATATTTTGTTAAATATTTTATAATGAAATCAATGTACTCATTCACTGAAAATATTTCATATACATTTGTAATATGGCAAGGTGCTATAGAGTATTAATACATAATACAGACCCAAAACTGTGAGCTGTATGTCTGCAGTCTTAGAACCACTTGCGTTCTCAGCAAGAATGCTGTACTGCCCTGTATGGAGTTTTGTAACTGCAGTGAGGTTTAGACAAAATAGGTGTCTCTTTTGTGACATCTTCACGTCTTTATCCATGTTCAACACTTTTCCATCTTTGCTCCATGTAACCTTTGGCATCGGTTTGCCAAAAACTTCAGCTTCAAGGCAGATATCTGACCCAGCTTTCTTTGGCGTCATCTTCTTCATCTGTATTGACAGTTCTATTCTGGGAGGAACTGTGAACAATAAAATGTGTAAAGAATGAAACAATGTATCACTGTACTCAAAGCTGAAAAGTAAACTGTCCATAAAAAAAACCCACCATTTTCTGCAGACACCAGAATAGGGTCACTGACTTCAGATGGCCTGCTAAGGTTAATGGCTGTTTTTGCAATAACCCTAAATTGATACTGGGCACCCTCATCCAATCCAGATACAGTGTACTCTTCCCGAGGTACATTCTGACTGCTTGTGTTGCATCGCACCCAGTTGTCTCCAGGAATCTTCAAGGCTTCAACGTAGTATCCAATGATCTTGCTTCCACCATCATTTTTTGGTTTGGACCAAACCAGTGTAACTCTGTTTTTGGTCACATCAAGTACCTCTGGTTTACCTGGAGCATCTGTAATGGCATAGATGAATGCATTTTCAGAATAATGTAACACAAGTGAATTTAAATTAACAAATATTTTACATTGACCTACCCACTGGTGTTCTTGTTGTGACAAAATCAGTCTTTGCACTTGGTTTGCCCTGTCCTGCACGGTTAATAGCAGATACTCTGAAAGTGTATTCCAGGCCTTCAATTAGACCAGCACAAGGATATTCAGTTGTTCGCACAACTGAATCATTAGCCTTAACCCATAAGAGACTATTCCTCTCTTTTCGCTCAATGTAATATCCAGTAATTGGGCTGCCACCATCTGACTCTGGCTTATCCCAAGCCACAAACATGCAGTCCTTATTTATTTTTGTAATGCGACAGTTCAAGGGCTCACCAGGAACATCTGGAAAAAAGTACAGTAAGTGTCATGTCATAAACACCATTTGTTTTACTAACAATTATATAATTACCAACAACGATCTTGCTTTCAACTTACCAAAGGGGAATTTAGCTATCATCCTCTCAGATGTAATGGGGTCAGAAATTCCAAAACGATTCTCTGCACGAACACGGAACATATACTCCTTTCCAGGAATAAGTTTCCCAAGTCTGCAAACAGTCTTGCCACAGCTGGAAACAGCAGTAACCCAGTCAGCTCTGCTCACATCACATTTCTCAACCACATAGTTAGTGATATTGCTACCACCATCTTCAAGTGGCTTGTTCCAAGACAGTGTGCAGGCATCGGAGTCAATGTCACTTATTTCAAATGGGGGCTCAGGTGGTCCAGGAATATCTGCAACAATCATTACAGTGTTAGTTTTAGTTCATTTTTAGAATGCTGTAAAGCATTTTAGTAGTACTAGCAATGCATGAAAAAAAAACAGTGCATGAAACTTCAATTCTACAAAATATATTAGTAATAGTAATAAGCTAAATAAGATACAGTAGTTGTATATATAACATTTGTGACGCTCAATTGAATTAACATTTTTGAGGCATTGCATTCTAAAGGTACTCTGCTGGATTAAGACTTTAATATTTAAAACACTATTTTGTTTGCATTCATTATATTCATACTGTATATTCATGTATGTGGAATACACATACATTGTTGTCTGTTTATTGGGTACAGCTAACATATAGCTGCAGAAATATGAAAAAGTACCTTGGGCACACTCTACACTGTCCATCAGTGAAAAACAATTGTATACCTACAGTACTGTGCAAAAGTCTTGAGCACCCTGTACAAATTTTGTTACAGATGTTTATTTTATGACTTCTGCATTATTAAGCCAGTACAAAAACTTTTTTATATATCCAAACATTACTTTTCCAACAAAAAAATGAAACATTACAGAATATTGTTTGTAATGAAGGGTGCTCGTTTTCAATCAAAGTCAATGTCTCCAGAAGAACTGTGGCAGATTCTCCAAGATGTTCCGTACAACTTGCCAGCCAATTTCCCTATAAAACTGCACAAATTGCACCTGAGACTACTGTTTTTGTTTGTTTTTTTGTTTTTTAACAAAGCAAAAGGTTGTCAGACCAAATAATGACTTTGTTTAAGTTATTATTGTTTACTGCTCTTTATTGTATTTTTTTACATAGAAATGTTTAATTTCATTATTTTTGAAGGCATCTTTGCTTTCGCAGCAATGTGCAGTATGTGCCTGACTTTAGCATAGCACGGTACATGTTAGATGAACATCATAAAATGGCCAGTGAGTTTAGGTACAAGGGATGTGTACCTAATAAACTGGCAGCTGAGTGTATGTGATCTAATTAAAAATACTAACCTTTAATGACAATTTTAATAACTTGTTCCACCTTTCCTGAGCTGTTCTCTGCAACAAGGCTATATTGACCACTATCTGTTCTTGAGACATCTTTGATGATGAGCACACACAAGTTCTGGGATTTGTGTACTGCAAGGCGGCTTGAGGGGACCACATTGTCAACTCCTCGCTTCCACTGACACACAGGTGGTGGCTTCCCAGATACAAGAGCTTCAACTCTCACTTTTGCTCCTGCTTTTGCAATGACAAGCTCCGACATGATAACCTTGGGTTCCACTATAAAACAAACATCAAGTATTTCCAAATAAATTATATCGTTAAGAGCCAACTTATTTTTCATAAATGTTGAATACAGTAACTTACACATTTGTTCTTTAATCTCATATGCTTCTTTGGTTTCAGTGGGAAGACTAGCTCCCATGGCATTTCGCGCAGCTACTCTGAAGCGATATTTCCTTCCTTCCTTCAGCCCAACAACAGAGATACACAAGTCTTTAACAATGGTATATGGTGTCCATTCTTTCTTTTCCTTCTGTACTTTTTCCTCCTTCACCACTGGTGGTGGTGGGGGCACAGGCTCAGCACCAGGCTCCATCTCACTTTCACCCACCACTGGATCCTTGGTTGTTTTGGGCTCAGGAAGCTCAAGGTAGTCAATTATGTAGCCATCAATCTTAGCTCCACCATCTCTCATTGGTTTCACCCAGCCCACCTTAGCACTGTTCTTAGTAATCTCCAAAACATCGACCTTCTGTGGTGGGTCAGGCTTACCTAAGGGCAACAAATAATTACAGAAAGATTCTAGACATCCTAACAACTTTTTAAAAGTTTCAATTTACATGATACGTACTGATAGGATCAGAAGCCAGATATGATCTCTGTGTGGCTTTTGGAACACCTGGACCATACTCATTCACTGCAGTAACTCTGAAGAAATATTCTGTTCCTGATACAAGATTGCTGACTTTAAATGTTGTTTGGTCTACATCAGCTTTAACTGTTGCCCAAGTCTTGCGATCTATTTCACGCTTCTCAACAATATAATTAGTTACTTCACTGCCGCCATCATTTTCAGGTGGGGACCATGAGAGGTTGCAAGATACCATTGTAAAGTCTGTGGCCTCCAGACCAACAACTGGTCCAGGTGTGTCTGTCAAAACATTTGAATGAAACAGTGAACTCTCAGTGTAAATAAAACTGTTGTTTATATAAGAAAATATTTGGTCTACTTACCAAGTACTTTTACATTGATAAATACAGCTTTTTCCCCTGCTGGGCTTGTTACAGTCAGGGAGTATTTGCCTGAATCATCACGGGTGCTATCAGGGATGACAAGGAATGTCATTGTGTCAATGAGATCCACATGACCCTTCTTGACAACATTATCAATTCCCATTCTTCTCCATAGCACCTTGGGAGGTGGTCGTCCCCTGACAGTTGCAACTATTCTTATTGGGCAGCCAGCTCTAACAGTAAGACCTTTCTTTAGCTCAGCATCCAAAACAACTTCAGGAACCTCTGTTTGAGAGAAGAACAAAAAAAAAAAAAAAAAACACACACACATATATATACAAAGTTGAAGACCATGGCACTGGAGAACGCCTGATTGTTGGTAGCACTTGTTCAGACTAACTCACCAAAAATGTCTCGTGGAGAAACAGCTCCCTCAAGATTAGTTGGTTGGCTCAAACCTATCTGGTTTTGTGCAGAAACACGGAATTCATACTCAAGATTCTCATCCAGACTTGTGACTGTGAACTCTGTTCCAATCAGCTGGGCAGCAACATTGCACCTCTTCCATCCTTCATCTCCCTTCTTGCCTGCACCCTTGACTCTGAGCTCAACTACATATCCAATGAGTGGAGCACCACCATCATGTGTAGGCTTTGTCCATCCAAGAGTGATTGATGTCTTGGAACTATCAGTCACCTTTAAGTTTCCAACAGGACCAGGAGGCCCTGTATATGAAGCACAGTTATTAAATCAAGAAAAAATAACAAAACATTTACAATAAATAGACAAGTATATCTATAGGTAAATGTAGACATACCAATAGGATCCCTTGCAGTGAATGTTCTAGATGGCTTGCTTGCATCACCAACTCCAATCTCATTCTCAGCCTTTACACGGAATTGGTATTCATGATTAGGCAACAATCCTGTTACAGTCAAATGTGTACTGGTAATAGGAGATTTAGTAACTGGTGCCCATCTAATGCCATGTTCTTCTTTTTTTTCAAGAATATAACCAGTGATGGGTTTTCCACCATCATTATCAGGGGCGCACCATACAACTGCCATTTCATCTTTTGCAACTTTGGTCACTTCAGGTGCATCTGGTACACCAGGTCTACTGAACTGGGTCCTTGCAATAATAGACTCTGTTTGTACAGCAGGTCCAGTCCCCATCTTGTTCTCTGCCCTTACTCTAAAGATGTACTCATTTCCTTCAATTAGACGAGTTACATTAGCAGAATTCTTTATAACAGCTGAAGAATGAATTGACCAGACACCTCTCTTTGTCTCACATTTCTCAATGATGTAGTTATAAATTTCACATCCACCATCATCCTCTGGCACTTCCCAGTCCAACTTGCATCTATCCACCGAAATGCCTGACACCTTGAGATCTCTAATGGGCCCAGGCCTGTCAAGAACATTCACTTTAGCCTCAGCAGTACAGGTTCCAGCAGCATTTGTTGCAGTGACAGTATATTTTCCAGCATCTGCTCGTTTTGCATTAGTAAGCAGGAATTTAGAGAAGTTAACACCAGACTCAACCTGTAGTCGAGGACTTCGATTGATATCTACAGAGTCACCTTCTTTAGCCCATTTGACATCTGGTTGTGGTTTGCCTTTTACCTCAGCCTCAATTGGAATGGAATCTCCAGCTTTAACTAACAGAACACCTTCCAACTTGACATGTAGCTCAGGAACTGCAAGTTCCTCCTTTACAAGAACTTCAGCTGTAGTCACCCAGTTGCTCTCTCCTCCTTCATTTTTTGTTTGTACTCTAAACTGATATATTTGGTTTTCTATGCATCTGTCAGCCATGAAATATGTCTCTTTAATAGCACCTTTGTGGAGTCTTTCCCATTCTTCTGCTTCTTTTGGTTTCTTTTCCACATGATAAGCAAGATTGCGGCTACCACCATCATATTCTGGCTTCTTCCATTTAAGGAAGACAAAGGTTTTTCCAATTTCAGCAATATGGAAATTCTCTGGCTCACCAGGTTTCTCAACTGGGTCAACAGCAAGGACTGCTGTTTTTGTTTCTGTTGGCAGTCCTGCACCAATTTTGTTCTCTGCGCTAACACGGAAGAAATATTCACAATTCTCAACAAGTGTAGCCTTCGCAACACGTTTGGTGCAATCGGATGAAACAATTGTCCATCCCCTTTGACTAGGCTGACGGCACTCAATTATGTAATTTGTAATTTCAGTGCCACCGTTGTCCTCTGGATTTTCCCAAGACACCATGCAGGAGTCCTTGGTCACATATGCAACCTTCAAGTTCTGGCAAGCTCCAGGAATGTCAAGCACATTAACAATGATTGTAGCATGTGCTTGACCACTGCTGTTTTTAGCTTGAATTGCATATTTTCCATAATCTCCTCTTACAGCATCCTGAATGACTAGTTCAACAAGTGGAAAGTTGTTAATCATCTCTGTACGCTTGTCTCTGCCTAAGGCTCTAGCATCCTTAGTCCATGTGATTTCAGGATCGGGTCTTCCTTTAACTCGGGTGACAAGGCTGATGATCTGTCCTGCCCGAACTGTTACAAGGTCACGGCAAGCAACATCAACAGTAATCTCTGGAGGAACAAGGATGTCTTTGGCAAGTACTGTCTCTGTCAACTCTCGTGGCTCTCCATCCCCAACTTTGTTAGATGCTCTAATACGGAATCTGTACTCTGTGCCTTCAATAAGTCCTGGGACTCTGAAAGCACATTGCTTGATAAGGTCCTTACTGATCCTATCCCACTGTGCAGATCCGGATTTCTGGCATTCAACAACATAGCCTATAACAGGGCTACCACCATCTCTGCTAGGCTTGGTCCACACCAAATCTGCATATGACTTGCTCCAGTCCTTCAGTCTTATGTTACTTGGAGGTCCAGGAGGAGCAATTGGGCGTGTGGCTTTTATTTGGTCTGAAGGATAGGAAGGCTCACTTACACCAGCAATATTTTCAGCAAAAATTCTGAATTCATAGATGTTGCCCTCAAAAAGACCAGAGACTCTATAGCGAAGATCCAAGACTGGTGTTTTATTTACACGAATCCATTTACCAGTCATCTCCCTGCGTTCCACAATGTAGCCACTAACTGGACTTCCACCATTGGTTTCTGGTTCAGTCCATGACAATGTCACAGCATTTTCTGTGATATCAGAACATGTTGGTGGCCCTGGAGGGCCTGGTGGATCAAACATATGCTTGGCAATAGTCGGAGGACTTTCAAGAGCAGCGCCAATGCCAATCTTGTTCTCAGCACGAATGCGTATGATATATTCACGACCCTTCTCTAAACGTGGCACCTTAGCTTTGGTGCTGTTACTTCCAGAACTCACAACAGACCATGGCTCCCAAGACTTCTTGACATCCTTCTTTTCAACAATGTAGTTCATCAGTGGTGTGCCACCATCATCCTTAGGTGGACGCCACTGGATAACCATGTGATCAGGAGTAACCTCAAGGATGTTGACAGGTCCAAGCGGAGGACCGGGAAGATCAAGTACTGTTACATGGAGAGCAACTGATTTGGTTCCTGCAGGATTTGAAACAGTAAGTATATATTCTCCACTGTCTGTCCTTGCACAATCAGCAATGCTTAGAACTGTTGAAGTTCCTTCATTATCAATCTTGTATTTGCCCTCCGTTTTCAGCTCATTGCCATCACTTAGCCATTTGGGTGTTGGAATTGGTATTCCTTTCATCACTGCAGGGAGTACAATTGTGCTTCCAGCCTTTACAGTAAGACCCTCAATGAGCTTTACATCAACTTCAATAGATGGTGCCACTGTTGAAAAAAAAAAAAAATACTTAGTGGTAAATACTAGATACCAAAGATACCAAAATAGCTATAGAGGCTTTTGTGCAAATTTGTGTTAAATATGTCTCCTTAAATATATGAAAAATAGAACATCTCTACTTCTGACCGTGTTGATTGGAAACCAATGAAAGGCTATGGCTCATACACAGTACTGTATATATTAGGTATTATGTATAATACCTATTATATACCTAAGTTATATACGTAAGTATGCTATCAGATCATATTCCCAAAGTATCACATAAATCTTACAAGTCTTCTCCTGGCAAGTAATTGGTACACTGGTATCTGGTCGGCTAATGCCGATTGCATTTTGTGATTTTACACGGAATCTGTAGGTTTTTCCTTCTTCAAGTCCAGTAACATGGCAGTTGGGATTGCTGACAGTTTTGAAGGTGACCCAATCAGTGGCCCCTTCTTCTTGATGCTCAACAATAAATCCAGTAATTTCACTTCCACCAGTGCGATCGGGCCACTCCCATTCAAGCCATACTTCAGTTTTTTCTGCATCTACATGGTGCAAATTCTTGGGGGGGCCAGGAGGATCTAGAGACAATAAAATATATTATGTTTTTTGTTAATTACATTACTTTATGCTTAACTAATTTGCTAAATTCAATGCATGGTGATGTTTTAAATGATTAGGTTTGCTACCTTGGCTGAACTAAAATGAAACAGAATTGAATTAATTCAGTCCCATCTGAAATCCAAACCTTGAGACATTGATAGTAATAACACCCTCATCATAATTTCACCAAAGTGAATCAAGATATTCTCATATGTTCTAAATTAATACTTACAGAGAGGATCAACTGCTTTGATAGGCTTTTTGGTTTCAATATATGCACTTCTTCCAAACTGATTCTCAGCTGCCACACGGAATAAATACTGAACACCTTCCATTAGGTATAAAGCCATGAGGCTAAGCTTCTTGGACGAGGCACAGACTGGTACCCACTTCTCAGCTGCAACATCTTTTTTCTCCACAACATAGTGAGAGATCACAGCACCACCATCATCCTC